>JAKELH010000008.1:0-600000 GCA_021525015.1 Lactarius pseudohatsudake | reverse complement strand
AACGTCATCTCCACAGAGTTTCCCGATGAAACGCAGAATCCGCGACTCTTCCAAATCGTCAAAAAGTTCATGGTCCATGGTCCATGTGGCTTCGGGCAAACGTCGCCTTGCCTTGACCCGCGTGGGAAATGCACCAAGCAGTTCCCGAAAGCCTTCCGGGAAGAAACTGAAATCACTGGAGATTCATACGTTCAAACGCGTAGACGAAACACGGGTCAATTTGTTCCAATTGGCAATCACTTTGTTGACAATCGTAGCATCATTTCTTACTCGCCTTATCTCCTCCTCAAATACAACGCCCACATTAACGTAGAAAGCACTACCGGCTTTCACGCGATCAAATACATCTACAAGGTACGAACGATGCGTTCGTCTCCCGTGAGTATCATCTAATTTGACAGCTTCTTCCAGTATGTATACAAAGGTCCCGATCGTGCTTCCATGACCGTCCACACGCATGATTCCCCTCACACTCATGGAGAAGAGCACCATGTAGAACGAGATGAAACGAAACTTTACATTGACGGACGTTACATTAGCTCTTCAGAAGGATATGCGAGAATAATGGGTTGGTCAACGCACAGAGTAAGTCTCACTGGCCAAACGGAGGATGCATGTTAACGTCCTGAAGGAATTTCCGCCTATGACGCAACTGCCCGTTCACCTTGAGCGGGAACAGTACGTGGTGTTTGAGCCTAACAATTCGACACGTTTAAATAATCCATTGGACACGCAACTTACTGCTTTTTTCAAAGCTAATCAGCAATATCCGGAAGCTCGCACCGTACTGTATCAAGACTTTCCATCCAAATTCACATGGAATCACGAGCGCCACTTCTGGTATCCGCGCAAAAAGGGCAAAAACTCGGGGCGTCTGGTTTTTATTGTAACGAGGTATGGGATCTCGGAATAGTAAGAATGTGAATAAAGATGAGTGTTTGTATGCGCGCGGGTGCGGAGTCTGTACGAATAGACGAAGCTCAGTATCTGCGCGCACTAGATGGGCAAATCACTGAGGTCTACAGTATGGAAAAGGGGGGTTTAAATAGCTACAGCTACTAGAACTGTACAGTAGGTAAATTTTATGCTCTGCTTCCGCAGGGCAACGGTATAAACGAATCCGCGGGCGCGTACGACCAGGAGGAGATCCGGGGCATAGGGCCGGGCATCCGAACGACTCAGACATATGAAACTAATACTCAAGATACGAGGACTTGCGCGGGTTTGCACAAAGTCCACACGGGCGAAAGGAACAATCAATGGGACAGGAATAACTCACTTCAACACTCCCCCTCAAACTGCGCGAAGTCCCAGACATTCCACAAAATGTTTGACTTTTGGCGAGGGGAGCGCCTTGGTCAACGCGTCGGCCACCATGTCGGCAGTGGGGCAATACACGAGTCGTATTGCGCTGTTCTCAACTACCCAACGAATGAAGTGGTAGCGCACGTCGATGTGCTTCGTGCGTGGGTGGAACTGGTGGTCGCGCGTTAACGCGATCGCGGACTGGTTGTCTGAGAACAATGTCGTCGCGTCGGACAGCGGCTCGAAGACCTCGGCGAGCAGGTTCCGGAGCCAGAGGGCCTCCTTCATACCGTGCGTAGCCGCGACGTATTCGCTCTCTGTGGTCAAGAGTGAAACGATCTCTTGCTTCTTCGAAGACCAGGAAACGGCGCCGCCATCAATGAGGAACGCGTAACCAGTGATCGCGCGGTGGTCCTCCGTCATGCTCCCGTCAGCGTCCGCGTATCCGACAAGCATGCGCTGCTTCTCGCCGTACGTGAGCCACAGGTCGCGCGTCCCCGCAAGATAGCGAAAGATGCGTTTTACCGTGGTCCAGTGCGCCATCCCGGGTTTGGCCGAGAACCTGGCGACAGTGGACACCGCGAACGCGATATCGGGGCGGGTGGCGAGCGCGGCCCAGTTGAGCGCGCCGACAGCCTCGCGGTAGGGCACGTCGCGCATGACCGCGAACTCTGCTGCATCCGCCGGGGCTTGCTCGAGGGTGAGCCGGACTTGGGTGTCGAAGGGGGTGGAGACGGTCTTCGCATCGTCGAAACCGAAACGACGCAAGATTGAGTTGATGTAGGACTTCTGCGACAGGTGCACAGTCCCGCCGGCTCGATTGCGCTTGACCTCAATGCCGAGCATCCAGTGCAGCTCGCCGAGGTCTGTAACCTCGACGTGCTTCCGGAGCCCGGCCTTGAGTGCGTCGACGGCCGCAGTGCTGTTAGCGGCGATGGTGCAATCGTCCACATGGACAGCGATGACGATGAGAACTTGGGGCTTCTTGTTGTGCTTGTAGAATACTGCTTGATCGACTTTGCACTGCTGGAACCCGAGACTGCTGAGGATGCTGACAAACTTCTGGTACCAGCGGCGACCAGCCTGCTTGAGGCCGTACAAGGATTTGTGGAGGCGCAGAACGCGGCCTGTAGCGTCCTCGCGATAGCCCGGGGGATGGCACATGTAGAGGACTTCATCCGGCATCAGCTCGCCGTTGAGATACGCACCCTTAATGTCAACTTGGTGCAGCTCAAGACCAAGACGGTTGGCCATGGCTATGACGGCGCGCAACAATGCGAGCCGGGTGACGGGGGCATAGGTGTCGAAATAATCGACTCCTTCTACCTGACTGAATCCCTGCGCGACAAGGCGCGCCTTATACCTCACAACCTTGCCTGAAGCATCCTTCTTGGCCTTAAAAACCCACTTGGAGCCAATGACGTTGGCTCCGGGGGGTGCGTGTTCAAGTGTCCAAGTGCCAGCGGCGTGGAGCATGGCAAGCTCCTCGCGGATGGCTTGCTCCCAGAGCGGCCAGTCGGGGCGGCGCTTGGCCTCGGCGAGATTGCGCGGCTCTAGAGCTTCTGAGTCAGCAGTCTCAGCCACTAAGGCCATCTCGACTCCGACCCAATTCTCACGAAGGGCAGGCAAACCGCCTTCGACAGCCCATGCCATATCGATGGAATCTTCCTCATCACCCTCTGCAAAGCTCCTGGGCACGGAAACACCCCTAGGTAAGATAGGGTCAGAGCGACGTGTGGAGGCGACACCGACACCGGCTTGAAGCTATCGCACGATGCGGGATGGCTTGCGAAGACGCGTGGCACGCGCTGGCTGTGGCTCAGGGTCAGGCGCGGGCAACATTGCCTCGACTTCGGACAGGGACGACAGGGACGTCAGTGGGGACGGCAGGTCAGGCACAGGGAGTGGCTGGATGGGTGGTGGAGGTGCGGGCAGCAACAACGGTGCGGCAGGCGGTGCGACAGACGGTGGCGGAGGTGCGGCGTGCGACTCGCTCTGGAAAGTTGAGGAGGTGGGTACATCCATATTCTCCCCCTCGAGCCGCTTGGCCGCAGCGAAGTACACATTCCGCTCGACGCCAACTGACTTGTTCGCAGGCCAGTACACGCGGTGGCCCCGCTGATACCCTAAACCGTCGCTAAGCGTATAGACGACCGGCAATTGGGTTTGTTGGGTTCGAGAAGTCGAGGAGTATAGCACAGAAATATAACCAATAACAGAAGCCGCTTTGCCGAGGGGCCGAATGCGCCGAACGGGCCGAACGAACCGAAACCGAGAGCGATGCGTTAACACGGATGCCGGGGCTTCGAGAAGCCGATAATTGCCGTCAGACACGCACGGGTGCCGATAAAAAACAAGAATGAAATCGATAGTGTCAAGAGTAGAGTATGAGTTGCGCTAGTGATAAGTGAATCCCAAGTGGACTCCCGAGGAGTGCTGGTGGGTACTACGCTATCCAAGCCTTTAAATACCGTCGCCTTCCAACCGGATTCGCGCCTCGCAGCCTGATCTCTCAGTTCTGTTCGGGCGTGATCCGCCTTTCTCTTCCCGTTTTGCCCGCCGCCTTCTACGGGGTGCCGCTGTGCCTTGTCGCGCTCGTGATTCTTCTTGATCACAGGTCTCTTGATTCGGGGATGTCGCCGGCACCCCACTACTCACGCTTTCCCATCATGTTGTCTTTTCCTTTCGGGGACGCGGCCGTGCGCGCCCAGTCAGGGCGCCGCTGTGCCTTTCTGCGCTCCTATCGCTCGTGATTCTCCCGGTTCATCAGCCTGGTGACTTGTGGATGCCGCCGCTATCTCGCTAGCCGTGCCTCGTCATCCCGCTTGTGTCAGCCTTCTAGGGGTTTCACGTGCGCTTTGACTCGTGATTGTGCTATTCCTGCGTCCGCGGTTTTCACGGGTGTCTCGTATCGGCCGCTCCCCGGTCCGGTTCGGTATTTGCCGGCGGCGCTTCGCGGCCGACTTAGAGAGCCCACGAGTCTCGGTTTCTTCGGGCTCTTCGGGCGAGCCGTTCTTCCGTACTCCTTCGGTTCCGCGGGCCGGTCCATCCACCGAGCGCCGACGGCTTTAGATATCAAGTAAAGTCTTGAGGAAAGTGCAAAAAGTACTTAATTATGCCTCAGCGGCGTGCTGGGCGTATCATTTCCCCTCTCAACTGAGCTTCTGACTGTCCTCAGTCGGCCGGGGGTTCACCGCATCGGTAACCGTTAAGTTTCGTCATTTATTGTTCGTGAGTGGGGCGGGGATTGCCGGTGGCGTTAGCAAGGTCCGCAAGTCCGCTCAGTCACCGTCTGCTAGAGCCGTCGCTGCCTTTGTTGATTTCTGCTTTCGCGTTGCATCCAGCCTTATCGCACTATGGCATCGCAAGTATCTTGCAAGTTCGCGTTCGCCAAGCAGGCCTTGTTGGGCCTTCTTCCCCGGCTCGAAGAGGATTTGGGGGATGCCGCGGTGGCTGACGAGTTAGCCCAGACATTTTCTGTGGCCTTGGTAAGTCTCGATCGTCCTCGATCTTGCGCCGATCATGCCTGATCGCTGGGTCAGGAAATGGTCCATTCGTCTGCGGCCGAGGCTACTTTGGACGTTGCGGCCGACTCGGAGGTAGCCGCCCTCGTGGCCGTCGCGCGCGACCGTCTTCTCCCGTACGCAACCGCCTCTTGGCGCAAGCACTCCCCCCACCTTGTCGCTGAGGAGGAGGAGCCTCGTTCGTCGTCCGTCGCTGCGGCGCCGCCTGCCCCCTTGGACGTTCCCGGCGGCTACACGCGGCTCGCCGAGTACCGATTGCAAGTGGAGGCCGGTACCATGTCCCGGGCTGACTTTGAGGCCCACCGCTCTGCCATCCTCTTATCTGATCCCGGGCTTGGCCTTCCGTCGTCTTTGGCGGTTTCTTCTCCTCTTCTTCGGCTGTCGATGGAGCCCGCCCCCGCCGGCGGCAGTGGATCTCCTGCTGCCGACCTCACCGAACTGTTCTCGAACCAGTCTCTGCAGTCTCCCGCCTTGCGTGCGGTGACGGCCGCTCCATCGCCTTCTGAGGGTGCCGCTGCACCGTCGGAGGCTGCCGCCGCTTCACGCGCTTCTGGGTCGCGGTCTCGGTCCCGTCGTCTTACTGCGGAGCCTGTCCCTGACGCGGATTCGGCTCCTCGTCGCGGTGTCAAGCGTGGCCGCAATCCTCCCCTGATGAACGTGAGCCAGATTCCAGGCTACGTGCGGGTGCGTCGTGTTTCGCGAGAGTGTGTCTTCTTTTCTAACCCCCTTTTCTAGTGTGTGCTTTGCGTTCAGCGCAAGGTCAAGTGCGCGCCTTTTCTCGGTACTGGGCCGCCGTATCCGTGTTCGCACTGCATTAGCTCGGGTCGCGAGTGCATCCGCCCGGCTGGCGGCCGTGCCCGGGGTCGACCTGCCGTGGGTCCGTCTGGTGACCCCGCCACCGAAGGCCTTCGCCTTCCTGCTTCTGCGTTCTTTGGGCCGGAGGTGGCGAGTTCGGGTGTCGCGCTCGCCGCGACCATCATGTTCTGGCGCGCTGAGGTCGTGCGTGTTCTAGCCGCTCGTCGGGCCTTGGACGTGCAACTTTCGTTCGCGGAGTGGCAATACTCCCATTTCCTTGGCGGTTTGATCGAGCCGGGGCCGTCATCTACTCTGCCGCCTCGCAAGCGGGCTCGAACTGGTGCGTCTGGAAAGGGCAAGGAGAAAGCGGCCGATGCCGGCGCGCTATCTGACGAGGTGGAAATTGTTGAGCCCATGGACGAGGCGCAGGACGGTGCCGATGAGGCTGTCTGGGCGGGTTTCCCTGCTAATTTCGGTTTGGAATAGGTCGAGTTCGCGCCGTTGTCCGCGCGTCGTACATAGCCCAGTATGCTTGTGAATTGAAATATACGTGTCGGGTGTGTCGGTTATGTGTTAGTGTGATCGAATGGTTTCGGCTTTCTCGGCCTTCCTTCCCGGGCAAAAAAAATCTTAGCTGTCCCCAGCTACCGTGTCGATGCGGCGTGTAATTGGCCTGCGTTGCCAGCCATAAACCTTCAATCGTCGGTTCCTGGGCATTAATTTTTCTTCCCCTCATCAGTGATGCCCAGTCCTGTTAATGGTACTACGGCCGACGGTCCCGCCGAGGGCGCAGATCAGCGTCCCCCTACTAGCGCTGGCGAGGATCATCGTGCCCATATGCGCGCTGTCACCCAGCTCGCCAGGCTTGCTGAACGGTGGTACGACCTTCGGACTCGTCCCGATGATGTCGCTCAATTCCTTCGCGATTTCTATCAGGCCTGGGTACGTTGTGCCCCCTTGTCGCCACTGTCCTCTGACCTGTTCCAGGACCATGCTGAGCAAACGGCCGTGCGTGTTGGGATGTCCGGTCTTAACGCGTCTGCTCGCGGGCTGAGGACCACTCTCGAGGAGGCCGCTGCGCCGTACGCTGAGCTGGACTGGCTTCTGCTCTTCCCGGGCGTATTCGAGGTGCACCGATCGTGGCTCATCCGGTACGCCGCCGTTATCAACCGGGCTCAATCTACCGTCATCGCGAACGTCGTCTTCGGGCCAAACATTCCTGCGCTGCGGAACCCGTATATTCTAGCCATCGCCGAGTTCAGGGATATGCGCGCGGACGGGGTCATTGACTTGGACGAGTTCCAGTGGCACGAGGAGCGGCTTGGTCGCGCCGGTCTTCTTACCGAAATTATGGGGCGGGGGTCTACGGCTGCCGAGGCCACCGCCGCGTCTACTAATTCTGGATAGCATACTTGTATTCGCCCGGTCGGGGACGCGGGTCTGCGGTGCGATTAGCGATTTATTAGTCTGCAATTGCATGTGGTGGTGCCCTTGTCGATCTGGTGTAACTTTAGTCGATCACCATCTTGCCATGTGAATGACCGCCGCCGTGCGTCGTGGACCATTATAAGATGTTGGGGATGGTGGTTACTGTAAATCGCCTCCCCCAGTTGTCCTCCATGTCCACCATTGTGTCGGACACCGAAGTCTATATTCCTGATGGTTCAATGCAGGCTGCGTTTAACTCTGCTTTGACCAGTTTCTTCTTTATCGGCAACACGTGGGACCGCTGCCCGCGTCAGGCGCCGCAGATCGCTTCTTGGCTACGTCTGTTCCAGGGTTCGTGGGTGAGCGTGTGTACCTACTCCTCTCTGTCTGTGTCCGTAACCGCGTCGTACCAGGATTATCTCCGCTTGATGGCTGATATGGCCAACAATGGCGATATGGGAGCCGACGCCTACGCGCTTCGCACCCGTGTCCGGAACGAAGCTGCCCCTTATGCGGATGTCAATTGGTTGCTTGAATTTCCGATGATTACCGAGCATGTCCGCAACCGCGTTTTGGTGTATACCGGGGTTTTATGCCGCACGCAGCGCACTGTTCTTGAGCAGTGTCTAGAAGGCTCGCTGGTTCGCGAGCAAGTCCCCGACATTTACGATCGCGCCGCCATCGGTTTTGACGAACTTCGGTCCTCCGGCGAGATGTCCCGCGAAGAATATCATTGGCACATCTCAAAGTTGCGAGCTGACCGTTTGATGGACGTTCGTGACCGAGAGCCACTTGAGAAGAAGGTCAAAGTTGGAGCCGTGCCCCGTCCTGGTACGTTCTTAGATTCTCCTGTCGTGCCATCGCAGACTGAGCGCGTCTTGTAGCGCTGTGCTCGTGCTCTGCCTGCGCGGATGGTTCCGCCACCGCCGCCGAAGATGAGATTTGTGAGGCCCAGTGAGTCAGGGCGAATGAGTGACGCTGGCTTAGGCCGGTGTGCATATACCCGGATGCGTAGTAGGCGTGTTTGGTACATAAGGTGATCGTGGATATACCCGATAGTTCTGAGATGTGTGGTCGACTCGGCGTAAATGATATGTTTCTGCCTCAGTTATGCTTGTTCGATTGCGATGAAGGGTGAGGCCTGAGAGCAGTATGATATATGTTGCCAGTGCCAGACTTGTTGAGGCTGTAGCCGGCATCAAAAACGCGGTGTGGCCATCGCGGCCGACTTCGAGACATTCAGGAACCTCGAGTGGCTCCCGAGTGCAACGGTGGTTGCGGCCATCGTAGCCGACTTTGAGACGTGGTGCGGCCATCGTAGCCGACTTTGAGACATTCAGGAACCTCGAGTGGCTCCCGAGTGCAACGGTGGTTGCGGCCATCGTAGCCGACTTCGAGACGTGGTGCGGCCATCGTAGCCGACTTCAAGACGCGGTGCGGCCATCGTAGCCGACTTCAAGACGCGGTGCGGCCATCGTAGCCGCCTTCAAGACGCGGTGCGACCATCGTAGCCGACTTCAAGACGCGGTGCGGCCATCGTAGCCGACTTCGAGACGTGGTGCGGCCATCGTAGCCGACTTCAAGACGCGGTGCGGCCATCGTAGCCGCCTTCAAGACGCGGTGCGGCCATCGTAGCCGCCTTCGAGACATTCAGGAACCTCGAGTGGCTCCCGAGTGCAACGGTGGTTGCGGCCATCGTAGCCGACTTCGAGACGCGGTGCGGCCATCGTAGCCGACTTCAAGACGCGGTGCGGCCATCGTAGCCGCCTTCAAGACGCGGTGCGGCCATCGTAGCCGCCTTCGAGACATTCAAGAACCTCGAGTGGCTCCCGAGTGCAACGGTGGTTGCGGCCATCGTAGCCGACTTCGAGACGTGGTGCGGCCATCGTAGCCGCCTTCGAGACATTCAGGAACCTCGAGTGGCTCCCAAGTGCAACGGTGGTTGCGGCCATCGTAGCCGACTTCGAGACGCGGTGCGGCCATCGTAGCCGCCTTCGAGACATGGTGCGGCCATCGTAGCCGACTTCAAGACGCGGTGCGGCCATCGTAGCCGACTTCAAGACGCGGTGCGGCCATCGTAGCCGCCTTCAAGACGCGGTGCGGCCATCGTAGCCGTAGAAAACGCGAAATGCCAATCCAAAGTTCTTGACGGAGCGCCCAGAATATGTGAAGCGGGGCCTGGAGTGGACCGTCGCAATGCTCTCGCACGCTTAGAACATTAATCGCAACGGTCGTTTCGCTTATTAACACTTCGGTACCCTAAAACAGTAGTGGTACAGCTAGGGGGGGATTCAAATAATCGATTTTGACGGTTTCGCAGTCCGGGGTTTTCGTCTTTCTTCCGTTTTCAGATTTGCGCTTAAAGTTACTCTTCTTCTTCTGGTTCGGGTATCTCTTCGTCGTCGCCGACGTCATCTCGTAACGTCTGAGTCAATTCGGGGTCTGATTCGTTTCCTGCTTCCAGTTCGCGCAGCCGCCCGACCGATACGTCGAGGTGCTGCTCCAAGTCGGGTATATCGATGTGTTCGCGGGCAAAGTACGGGACCACCCTGAACGCGGCTACCGGGCTGTGTAGTAGTGTGCCATCGAGTTCGCATACTATGTAGGCCCCTCCTTTGTTTCTAGACACCACGACCAGGGGTCCAAAGTAGCGCGGCCGCATTTTGCGGTTTAGGGCCTTCTCGATTGCGGTATTACGGATTAGCACCAACGCACTGCTTTTAAAATCGTAGTTCCGGATTGTCGCTGAGTGGTCTCTTTCGAACCTTAGCGCCGCGCGGTTGCGGTGCTCGTGTACCCTCGCCTTGAGCCGTTCTAGGTCTTCTGGCCGTTTCTGTAACGCTATGGCCCTGCGGGCTACGAGGTCTGTTGTGGCTAGAATCGAGTCGGGTGGAGGTAACAGATAGTTGGCCTCTACTATGTCGAAGGGCAGGAGTGGTTGGACGCCTGTCGCCGCAAAGAATGGCGAGCAGCCGAGGCGTTTCCGCGGCGTGACCCGCTCTGACCAAAAGACTGAGTACGCCGCTTGCGACCACCGGTTCTGTTCGCCGTCGGCGGCCTTAAACAGCGCCTGCCGCACATCGAAGTGTGACCGCTCTACAATACCGTTGGCGCGCGAGTTATAGCCGCTGATTCTGATGTGCGTAACGTGATATTTGCGCTCCAAATGGCCGAGCGCCGCCACAAAAGGCTTGCCGTTATCTGATACTATCTCCGTCAGGGTTCCCCATCGGCACAGCACGTCTTGAAAGATCCAGTCGCCGAGCGCTTGCGCCGTTTCCTTCTTGAGCATCCGGAATTCTGGGTAACCAGTCAGAGAGCAGCGGCCCTGCACTATAAATGAATAGCCGCCCGAGCGCGGGAGGTGCATTGTGTCCATGTACATCTTCGCGAATAGGGGTGCGGGGGTAGCGACCACCGGTGGTATCAGAACTTGCTGGGTCTGCCGGGTTTGACAAATGTGGCAGGTGCGCACATACCAGGCAATGTCGTTGCCCATGAACGGCCACCAATATCTTTCAAATATCAGTGCCCGTGTTGCGTAGAAGCCGCGATGACCCGTGTCGTCGTGGGCGGCGTGTATTGCCTCGATGCGTTGATGTCGGTACAATACCCGCTGGTGTGTGCCCCGTGAGTTTCGCTTCCAGAGCAAGCCCTTGTCCACAAAGAATCTCGCCGCGAATCGTACTAGCGTTGCGTATTCCGGTTCGCTCAAGCCGACCGGTCGCTCCAGTGCGGTGAGCCAATCGTGCGCCGCCGCTAGCCTTTCGTCGGCTTGTGCCGCCGCCGTCGTCCGCTGAATTATATCGTAGTTCGGCTCGTATGGGAATGCGTCAGCCATTTCATAGGGGTGGCGTTCTGGCATCTTCGTGTCCGCAATCGTGTACATGAGCTGCTCCGTTCGCGGTGCCGTGATTGGACTGTTAATCATGTGTATGAAACCGTACAGGTTGTCAATCCAGTCATCAAAATCTTCCGCGTCGTTTTCGTCTTCTTCGTCCTGATCGTCATCCGGCTGTACCGGTCGACGCGAAAGTCCATCCGGGCCGTGGTGCTTGCCGGGTACGTGGCGCAAATCAAAGTGAAAGGTTAGGATCGAGACAATCCAGCGGTTGACGCTGGCCGAAGGTGCGAGATCTGGATTGTTGAGCATGCCTTTGATATATCTGGCGTCGACTTCTACTATCAGGTTACGGACGCCGACCAAGAAAATCTTGTATGCGCGCAAAGCTCGGTAGAGGCCGTAGAGCTCCAGTTTCGGCTGGGAGAACCGGCGTTCTCGGTCATTAAGCGGCAGTGAGCCGAAGCGCGCGTAGTACCGCTTCTTTGGCATTTCGGGGTCTGCTTGGCAAATGTAAAATCCTACTGCAATTGGTGAGGTATCCACAGCTAGAATTACTGGCGAGTCAGATTTGTAGTCGATCGGCCGAAGCGCTGGAGAATCCAAGAGGGCTTGTTTTAGATCCTCTTGGGCCGCTATTTGCACCGGGCCAAATTCAAATAGGACGCCTTTGCGAGTGAGATTGATTAGGGCATTGGCTCGTTTCGCAAAGTTTTGTATGAAGATTCTGCAAACTCCTACTGTGCCGAGGAATGCGCGAACTTCCGACAGGTCTTTGCATGGTCCCCAGTTGACAATCTTGTTAACCCGTGCCGGTTCTGGTAGCCTGCCGCTCGGTGTGCACCTGTGTCCGACGGCAGTTATTTCTTCTGCGCAGAGAATGGATTTGAGTCCGCTAAAGGTGCCGCCGCAGTACTTGACTCTCTGTACTACTCGGTTGAGCCCTTGGAAGTGTTCCCAGACGAACCGGCGGATGCCGAGATTTTCTGGTATGCGCTCATCGATCCCGTCGGCCTGTATGTACCGCCCGGCGGGTCCGCGAATTGGTACATCATCGATGTAGGGTACCGTGATGTCGGGGATCTCTGGTTGTAAGATGTAAGTGACGTCGTCGTGGAATATCGGGACTGAGTTGGTCCACCCCATGGGTAGGGTCACAAGGCGAAGCGCTCCAAACGGGGATTGGAAGGTGGTTAGATCGCGCGACTCTGGCGATAGGCCGCGCTCGTCGTAGCCGACATAGAGGTCTAACATTCCGCCGCACGCCCGACCCGCAAAGTGTTCCCCAATTTGATCTGTGAAGGGGGTAACGCCGGCGTGTTTGATTGTCACTTTATTGAGCGGCTCGAGACTGTGTACTAGCCGCAATGATTTTCCGTCCTTCTTTACAACGCAAAACCAGCGAGAGCGGTAGGATGAGTTTGATGGTTCGTATACTCCAGCGTCGATTTTGCTCTTAATGATCCGGCAGACCTCGTCGTAGATCCCGGGTGGAATTGGTATGTTTCTTTGTGCCCATGGCTTGTGCGGGATCGTTGGGATTTCAATTGGTGGGAAGAAGTCTTCGCGAAAGTGCCCGCGCTCTGTGTCGGCCCAAGCGAACGCTTTATTCTGGATGCACATAAATTGGTGCACGAGTTTGCGTTCTTCTGGTAGTAGGAAGGTGCCGGCGTGTGCGCGGTCAAATTGCTCTTTACGCTCGCTTGTGTATCTGCCGGTTGGTGTGAATTCTTCCGGTTTGGTCGGTAGTGTGGGTAGGTCCTGTAACGGGTTGCCGGTGATTTCGCGGATAATGCGGAATCTGCTAGGGAGTTCGGTCTCTATCGGCCGAATCTTGAGTGCTACCGGCTTGTATTTGCGGCCTGCAAATATTGCTACCGGCGGTTTGGCATTAGCGAATGCAATGCTCCTGCCGCCTTGATGTATTAAGTGGGAGTCGCCTTCAGTCCAAGAGAATTCAGAGTTGAGATACATATTAATGTTGGGGGTTTCCGAGTCACAGAGAGAAATATATGCCGCTGCTAGATCGAGTCGCGTGGTATTGGCCGGTAGTGGCGCGCAAGCATCGACTGTTGCTTCTTGTTTAGACAAATCAAAAGTTAGTGATATCGCGAGCTCTCCTTGGCTTGACACCAAATCATCGATACTCAAAAATCCGCCACGTGCGGTTGGCTTTGGCCGTTCGTCTGCACTTTGCGCCTTTCGGCGAACCGGTTACTTCCGCGTGGGATTGTTGGGACCGTGGCCGTCTTGCCGGTATTAGGGTCGAGGATGGTTATCGTTTTGTCCTCGTTCCGATAGTTGCGAACCACCGATTGTGTTAATATGTCGAAGGGCCGCCCTAGCAATATGTCATAGGCCGGTGACCGTAGGATGTGGACTTGCAGGTAGAGCGTAATTTCTCCGACGTGGAAGGGTACATTGCGCGCCAGTCCTAGCGATTGGTCCACGCCGCCGTTCGCCGAGATCATATTAAGGCGAATGCTGGGGTCGTAGGGGATCGCTAGCGCGTTGCACACTTCTTCGGACATTGCGACTATTTGGCAGCCGGGATCCAAGATCGCCTCTACCTTTTCTGAGCCGTCGACTACCGGTAAAATTGCGCGAAGGGCATTTGATTCGGTCGCCACCTCCATGGTCTCTTGCGAGCCGTCTCCCTCTGCGGGGCGCGCTTTGAGTAGCGCCTCGTACGGGTCGGCTATTATCGTTGCATTGGCCGGGGGAGCGCGCCTAGCGGCCGAGAATGCCGCTGGCATATGCGACTCCGTTGACCGTTTCGGCTTGGGTTCCGCAACTTCTTCGGTACTTTCTTGCGCATTTACGCGAGCGATGCGCCGCTTGGTTGTCACTTCGCTAACTTGGCTTCGGAGTTCTGGCGCTAGCGAGAGTAGTTCGCGCTGGGTAACCGTCACTTCGGTATCCATCATCCTATCGTAGACTTGGCTCGCGGTTTTCTCGTCGTAGATTGCCGCGTTGGATGTGTATGCGCGTTCGTTCCTACGTTCGCTTGTCGTATTTGTCGTAGCAATTGGCTCTGTCACGTTAGTTGTGGTTGGGACTTGTGCCGTTTCTCTGGCGAAAGGGTGGTCTCTTGTGACTGTCTCGGCTGCCTGTGGTAGTGATTTCTCCAGGTGCGGAGGCGGATCCCGGCGGTGCGGCGAGGGTTCGCGCTCCTCATCAATTTCTTGGATGCGTGCCGTCGGGGGACCATCTGACCTTGCTCTAGGTCTTCCGCCGATTCTTGGTACGAAACCTCTCCTAAAGGCATAGACACCCGCCTGTCCCGGTTCTGGGCATTCCTCAGCAAAGCGGACTGTTTTGGTAGTTGTCGGCTCTGCTACCGTTGTCGGCCCAGACATTTCTAGCAGCATTTGTGCCGCTCCTACTTGTCCAGGATTCTGCTTGTGGTATTCGTCGATACGGTCGCGTAACCAGGTGCCGGTGATACCTCGAGGGAGGAACGCTCCTGATGGGAGGACTATCTTGCCTTCAACGCTACGTTTGCACTTGCCGAGCCGCATGTATTCGGCCACAATTTCGCATTCACGTACGAAGTGGCCGGGTACGCCACAGAAGTTGCATTTGGTTGACTGCTCTGTTTGGCGTGTGTTTCCGGTATTTCTGGCTCTGTCGCCTGGGCTTTGGCTTTCTAGGGCACTTTTGAACATTTCGCCCATGGTCGCGATTGCCGATGCCATTGCCGATTGGATCTCCGTTTTGATTTCGGCCGATGTGGAGGCGGTTGCGCCGGTTGCAGTAGGGCCAGAAATCGTTGCCGGTGTCCTTCCTTGAATCACGTAGCTCGCGGCGTCGTATAGCTCGTCTGGATTGTATGGATCTTGTTGGTTGTGGTCAGGGAATTTGAGCTGCAATCTTTGTTTAACTTGTTGCTCCATTTCCGGCTGTAATCCGCGCATAAATGCTCGGGTTTGTTCGGCTTGCGACATGCGGTTCTTGCTGATTAGGTACTTGGAGATCACTTTGAATTGCCGATAATAATCGCCAAGTTCCAATTCTGAAATTATGCCAATGCGGGCTCGCTGCCCGACGAGTGTGTCCAGGTGTAGGATTGTATGAATATCATCTGAGGATCCTGGGTATAGCTTGTAGATTTCGGCTTTATATTCGTCGTATGTCTTTGCCGCATCGGTTAACGCGTCGCTTGTTCTAAAGACTCTTTCGGTTGCTGCCGTTGTAAGGTATTTGAGTGTGCCAGTTTTCTTGTCTTGGTCCGTTGTGACCGTGTGCCTAACAAATAGGGCTTTGACTTCGGCAAAGTATCGGCCGAGTTCTTCCGGTTGCTCGCCATCAAAGCTGGGTACTCCTCTTTCTCCTCTACGGGGTAAATCTGCAAGAGGCATTCTTCTGACGTTTACCGGTGGTGGTACGTGTATTCCTGCCGGTGGTGGTCTTAGGGCAGTAGGTGGTGCTGGTGCCGATTGTGATGGTACTGGGGGAATTGGTTGTATCGGTGTTGGATTGCTTTGTTGTGGCGGTGCCGATTGCGCTCGCTGCTGGTTACTGGGGCCGGGTTGTGGGTTTGCTTCTTCTTCGGCCTCGCCCGGTAATTGTCGTGTAATTTGCGGGTTGGCTTCTGTTTCTTCGGCCGGTTGTGCCTCGGTTTGTTGCGCTAGGAGTCGCGCTCTTGACCTTGTTGTTGCGCCTTGGCGCGCCGGTTGCGGGGCCGAATTACTTGACAGGATGAGATCGACTTCTTCTTCGCTATTTGCTTCTTCTGGTCCCGAATGACTAGGAGAAGGCTCGCTTTGTTCGCTACTGAGGCTACTAGGGGGAGTTAAATCTTCTACACTTGGAAAGCTTCCTGGGATTGGCTGGGTCGGATCGTATCCGGCCGCGATTAATTCTTCTAATAAGCTTCTTTGCCGACGCTGTCTCGGCAGGGTGACCTAAACTGTTAGTCGTATGTCAACCTTCTATATTCCAACTTCCCCACGTTGGCCACCAGAAATGATACCCTAAACCGTCGCTAAGCGTATAGACGACCGGCAATTGGGTTTGTTGGGTTCGAGAAGTTGAGGAGTATAGCACAGAAATATAACCAATAACAGAAGCCGCTTTGCCGAGGGGCCGAATGCGCCGAACGGGCCGAACGAACCGAAACCGAGAGCGATGCGTTAACGCGGATGCCGGGGCTTCGAGAAGCCGATAATTGCCGTCAGACACGCACGGGTGCCGATAAAAAACAAGAATGAAATCGATAGTGTCAAGAGTAGAGTATGAGTTGCGCTAGTGATAAGTGAATCCCAAGTGGACTCCCGAGGAGTGCTGGTGGGTACTACGCTATCCAAGCCTTTAAATACCGTCGCCTTCCAACCGGATTCGCGCCTCGCAGCCTGATCTCTCAGTTCTGTTCGGGCGTGATCCGCCTTTCTCTTCCCGTTTTGCCCGCCGCCTTCTACGGGGTGCCGCTGTGCCTTGTCGCGCTCGTGATTCTTCTTGATCACAGGTCTCTTGATTCGGGGATGTCGCCGGCACCCCACTACTCACGCTTTCCCATCATGTTGTCTTTTCCTTTCGGGGACGCGGCCGTGCGCGCCCAGTCAGGGCGCCGCTGTGCCTTTCTGCGCTCCTATCGCTCGTGATTCTCCCGGTTCATCAGCCTGGTGACTTGTGGATGCCGCCGCTATCTCGCTAGCCGTGCCTCGTCATCCCGCTTGTGTCAGCCTTCTAGGGGTTTCACGTGCGCTTTGACTCGTGATTGTGCTATTCCTGCGTCCGCGGTTTTCACGGGTGTCTCGTATCGGCCGCTCCCCGGTCCGGTTCGGTATTTGCCGGCGGCGCTTCGCGGCCGACTTAGAGAGCCCACGAGTCTCGGTTTCTTCGGGCTCTTCGGGCGAGCCGTTCTTCCGTACTCCTTCGGTTCCGCGGGCCGGTCCATCCGCCGAGCGCCGACGGCTTTAGATATCAAGTAAAGTCTTGAGGAAAGTGCAAAAAGTACTTAATTATGCCTCAGCGGCGTGCTGGGCGTATCACCGCGACTCGACGTCGAATCCGATCCAGCGCCCCTCGCGCGCTCTCGGCGTGAGCTTGGAACCGTCCGGATCGTGCACCCAGACCGGCTCACCGAAACGCTTCAGCCCGGACAAGTCGGGCGGGACCCGTACAGCGCCTGCCAAGGCGTGCCGCCGCCGAGTGCCTTCATTGAGGTGCGGTTCTTCAACCAAGTCGAGTGCCTCAGAGCCTCTCCCCACATGTTCTGGGGAAGGTTCGCCATATGGAGCAGCGCCCGTACCTTTTCGACAAGGGTACGGTTGAGACGCTCGGCCACGCCGTTTAACTGTGGTGTGTCGTGGACGGTGAGTCGACGCGCAGTACCAGCAGCTGCGAGATGCTGATCGAACTCAGCGTTCAAGTACTCGCCGCCCCGATCCGAGCGCAAGACTTTGATCGCGTCGCAGTGGTTCTGGGTCTTTGCCCACGCCTCGAAGTGGCGATAGAAGGTGAGCACGTCGTTCTTGGCAGCCAGAAGGTAGGTGAAGGTGAACCGAGTGGCGTCGTCCGTGAACGTGACAAAGTAGCGCCGTCCGCGACGAGTCGACACTGGGGCGGGGCCCCAGACATCGGTATGTATTTCCTTGCCGAAGTTCTGCGCTTGGGGGCTAACGCGTATCTTAGGGATGGGCAGGCGTGTAGCGCGCGCGAAGATGCACGCCTCGCAGTGCTCTTCCCGCGAAGTCAGGTCGAGCGCGATGCCGGTGATCAGGCCATCGGTGACGAGCTTGCGCGCGCTGGCAGGCGCGATATGCCCCATGTGCCAGTGGAGTTCCATGACGCTCACCACCTCGACAGCGTACACGCTGTCCTCCTCGTGGGAGACGCAGTATAGACCTCGCGCAGACCGCGCGATGCGCGCGAGACGGTCGCCGCCCCTTGAATGGATGTTGAGGTGCCCGTCGCCGATCGCGATGCGGTAGCCCAAGCCGTCCAAGGCTCCGAGCGACACCAATGTGTAGCCGACCGAGGGGGCGTGCAGGACGTTTTCGAGGGTGAGGTCGCACTCCCCGTTCTCGTTGGGTGCGCTGACCACCATGCTCCCCATGCCTACGGCCGGGAACTGCTGGCCATTGGCCGCGTTCAAGAACACCGGGGGCTCGAGGAGTCGATAGGTGAGGAAGTCACTGCGGTAGGGTGAAATGTGGCGCGTGGCGCCGGAGTCGTAGAGCTCGACACGGACGGGTCTCGCCGCCTCCACCTGCGTAATGACAGCTGCTGCGAGCCCGCCAGATGACGCGGCACCCGCCCCTGCCTCTTCGCAAACACGAGGGGTAACTAACTCGGTCTCCGGTAGCTCCAGGACGTCGCCGGCGAACACAGCCGACCAACATCCATCAGGTTCAACAGACGTCCAGCCCTCCGCGTAGTGTTTCGGCAGCTCCGGCTAATTTGCGGCTAAAGCCGAAGCCATAGCCGGCGGCAATCTGCGCCAGCCAAGCTGCATATGACCAAGCTGACATTTTTAGCCGACTCTGATTGAGCCGGCTACTTCCGGCTGACCTCACCGAGGCTGGCTACAGCCGCCTTTTTCTTTCGACTCGACACTCTAACGAGTGTAACGACTCACTTCATCTCCCTCGCCGTCGCCATTGGAACTTGCCAAAGCCTCCCACTCACAGACCCATTCGCATCTTCTTACAACCACTTCAGGTCGGAGCAGACCACCGGCGACGCGCTGGAAGTTATCCAGCCAGCCGCAGCTTCATCAAGGAGTTAGACGGCGATCACATGGTGAGTCTTTTTGTTGCCTCTCAGTGCGACCTGGGTTCTATCCGCATATGTAACTTACCACGAATCATACTCTTCGCTTGCTCGTATAACTAACGTCCACGTGTATACAGATACGTGGCCTCGTTCCCACCGAAGATCACCTATCCGTCCTGGCCGATGTCATGGACGGCGTTCACATGGTGAGCCTTTTTTTGTTGTTGTCTCTCAGTGCGACCTCCCTGTGCACTGGGGGAAAGAATATCTTTCCCCCAGTGTGCAGGGTTCTATCCGCATATGTATCACGAATCATACTCTTCGCTTGCTCGTATAACTAACGTCCACGTGTATACAGATACGTGGCCTCGTTCCCACCGAAGATCACTTATCCGTCCTGGCCGATGTCATGGACGGCGTTCACATGGTGAGTCTTTTTTTGTTGTTGTCTCTCAGTGCGACCTCCCTGTGCACTGGGGGAAAGAATATCTTTCCCCCAGTGTGCAGGGTTCTATCCGCATATGTATCACGAATCATACTCTTCGCTTGCTCGTATAACTAACGTCCACGTGTATACAGATACGTGGCCTCGTTCCCACCGAAGATCACCTATCCGTCCTGGCCGATGTCATGGACGGCGTTCACATGGTGAGCCTTTTTTTTGTTGTTGTCTCTCAGTGCGACCTCCCTGTGCACTGGGGGAAAGAATATCTTTCCCCCAGGGTTCTATCCGCATATGTATCACGAATCATACTCTTCGCTTGCTCGTATAACTAACGTCCACGTGTATACAGATACGTGGCCTCGTTCCCACCGAAGATCACCTATCCATCCTGGCCGATGTCATGGACGGCGTTCAACAGCCCTTCCACTCTTTTCACGAGAAGACCGTCGCCCTTGGTTGGAACTTCAACGACTGTGGTTTTATTGAGAGAGACCGCGTCGTGTTTATTGACTGCCACTTCGTCGTTGTTGAGCTCGTACCCCTCGATCACCGTATGTCCACCTACCGTTTCCGATTTGGAATGCTGACTGGCCCCATCCTAGCTTCCGCGAACTTGAGACGAGAACGCCCGACTTCGCTCGTCGTGCCACGTCGTGCCACGCTCTCTTTCCCTTGTGCTTCTCACCCTCGAAAATTGCAGATCATGTTTGTTATTGTCACCACGTCGCTGGCTTCATTGGCTCCGCCCTCCTCTCCGCACCAAAGACAGACATAATTCACAACTGCCATCAAACGCCTCCCAACGTGCCTGTTACATCACTCGTACAGTAGTTGGCTGGGGAGGATAATTGTATGGGAATGATGCCTGGCTCTAAGTGGATATATCGACATCTTGTAAAATAATGTTTGAGCGAATGCCTAAGCAGGTGACCTCACAGATAGATTGAAGGAAGAGCACTATGATAAGTCGTAGAAGTTTTGCGAATATGCCTTGTAAAAGCTCGGTAAAATCGAGCCGTCCTGACTTATAGAGCTACCTACCACGACTAGAATGCGTAGCAAGCGAAATGTAAGTCCCAGACCCGCGGATTGGACCCATGCGTGCCTATGGAGTTCAAAATTAACGCGACTTCGACTAGAACTCGACTGTAAGACGTACAAGCGCGGACGTAATCTGCCAGCACCCCTCCATCAGCACCCCCCTTCCTGAGCGTAATTTATCAGCACTCACCCCCCTTCACGAAGCGTGCAAGTGTGCCTGATCTAATGATAGCCTCTCACATTTAAAGTCCTCGTCTCGCTCTTTTTCTCCCTGTCTACCCTCACTCATGGCGCGACACTCATCTAGCAAGGCAACATCGTCCACTGAGCCGTCGTTGGCGGCCGCACCTGAGGCTGTGGGTAATCAACAACCCAATGCCAGTTCTCGCGGGTCAACTAAACGTATTACTCGAAGCCGGCCGGTGAGTTCTCGAGCTCTCTCCACACCCTGAGACTTACTAATCAAACTAGGCCGCCACTACCCAACTCGACCCGATCTCCAGTGGCGAAGAATTCAGCTTGCAAGGTGTAGAAGACGAGGATGATATACCTGACGGTCCTGACCCATCTAGCCCTTCTCTTGCACCTGCGCTATCTCCCACTCCCCCTCGACCGGCCGCTAATCCAACCTCCAAAGCCCTCGATCTCGCCCACTTTTTTATCGAAATCAAAGCTACCAAGGACAGCGAGAAGGCGCAGAAAGCCTGCAAGTTGTGCGTGTGAGTACCGCCTCTCTGATCGCAACAGCGTCTCCTAATAAACCGACAGCGAGACATATGGCGATGACAAGCAGAAGGTCTCCAGGAGCGTGCCGAACTATTTTTACGCAAAAAACACTGGGAACACTAACCTCCGCCGCCACCTCATCAACCACCACCATGAAGACTACGACGCGGCGGTTATCAAGTACAATTGGAAGTACAAACTATCGACCCATTCTGACGGTGCGTCCCTTCACAAGGACGGCCGTAGTATACGCAACCAGGCAATTCCGCCGTTCTCTCCGGCCGCGTTCCTAGAGCACCTTGTTCGCTTCGTCGTTGTGGGCGATCAGGTGAGTCTCGATCACCTCCCACCTACGCTCTCACATGCCATGCACACGTCTTTCAGTCGGTCCGCGTCGTCAAAACTCCCGAGTTTCGGCAGCTATGTATGGTCCTTCGCGAGACACTCGTTGAGGCGGACATCCCTGGCCGCGATAAGATGAGAGAAGCCATCATCAATCAGTGGCGGAGGTCGTTCGGAGACTTGAAGTCGCAACTCGCTGTAGTTTGACCGATATGTTCTCCCTACCTATAACTAACATTTAGCCAATAGTGTTCTTGCGGACGGATTAGTTTAACTGCTGATATCTGGTCAAACGCAAATTTGGCGTCATACTTAGCGGTGACTTGCCATTGGATCGCCCTCGACAAATCGACTGGACGTTTGGCACTTAAAGCTGGGCTAATCGGATTCCATCGTCTCAAGAACAAACACACAGGTGCCAACATCGCAAGGACCATTCGCTATCTCCTTGATCGGGCCGACGTTACGCTCAATGTAAGGAATCTTTTATTTCTATTTGATCAGATGTCTAACCATTTTTTAGATCGGCCACTTCACACTCGACAACGCCGAAAGCAACGCCGTGGCCATGAAGCACCTGCAAACTCAGCTCGCCGAACGCAGCGCGGAGGCAGCCGTAAAAATTGACTTCCATCATCTAAATAATCGCGTCCGATGTTACGCTCATATCGTTAATCTCTGCGCCGTTCGTATCATAGCATCTGTCTCTGGTCCTAGTTCGGCATACGCTTCAACTCACAACGACCCTGGCGATGACTCCGACGACGAATCCGACGACGGCAATGGTGACGTCGATGACTTAGAACTACCTGACCGCTTCGACCACAGTGGTAATGCCCGACTCAAAGCTTGGTTTGCGGGCATCAAGCGCAACCCCTTAAAGCGTGCTCGAAATCTCGTTCGTCTCCTGCGCTCTTCGGACAATCGCAAACTGGAATTTCGCAATACCATCAAAGAGGGGAATGCGCGTGGTTGGTTCACCCAGAAGAAACCCGACGGCACCCGTGAACCGGTCCTCGTCCCAGAGGTGGAATTTCTGAGAGATGTGAAAACGAGATGGGATTCAGTGTATCACATGCTCCATCGTCTCAGGGTTCTTCGACCGGTTCGTTTGTCTCACCTTCGGCCAGTAGAGATTAACTGTCTTAAAACTAGGCTATCGTCCGTTTTTTTGCAACTGAATTGACTGAACACTCTCGTTTTGCGTTGTCGGATTTGGACTGGGAAATCCTGGAAGGATTGGAGACTGTTTTGCGGGTAAGTCAGCCAGCTGCTTGCTCAGGACGTCGCTCACGGTACCAAAAGGTCCCTCATAGATGTCAACAGAGCATGTCCTATGAATCGATGCCGGTCTTATCGCACGCCATCTCGAGTTTTGAGAAACTCATGGCCGAATGGGAGAATATCGGCGAACAACATCAGATCCTCCGGGCCTGGACTGAAATCGGTCTGGAATGGGCAACGAAATATTATATTCGAATGGACGATACGGAAGCTTACGTCGTCGCCATGTGTGAGTCGAGTCACCAATCAACTATTACCCCTCCCGACGCTGACCTTAACATTTACTCCAGTCCTCAATCCCTCCATGCGCTTATCGTGGATCGAAAGTCAGTGGGAGGATAAGTATATCCAACGCGCAAGGGCTACCATTTTGAAACTCGTAAGTACAAATTATATACTCTGCTATCTCAACCCGTCAACCCACTGCAGATGCACCGGTACCGTGACCAGAGGCTATCGGCGGATGCAACCGCAACGCTCCCTGCGCAACCTGCACCAGTCGCTACAGATGAACCGTCCTCAACACGCTTCAAAGTCGAAAACTCCGTTTACAACAAGACGACTTCATTTCAAGCGTCCACCGTGGATGCCGAATTCCGGAAATATGTTTTGGCTGGGACCTCTTACGAGAAGACCGACATCCTGCAGTTCTGGGAGGTGTGTCTCTTATATTTTGAACATTGCTACTAACTTACTCTCTGGAAGGCCAACAGGACGGAGTTCCCGACGCTGTTCGCAATGGCCATGGACTACCTCCCCATCCAAGCAACGTCCGTTCCTTGTGAACGTGTGTTCTCGTCAGCAAAGGAGACGGACACCGCGAAGCGAAACCGGATCAGCCCAGTTCTGATGGAGGCTCTCCAACTGCTCAAATTCGCGCTCAGAAAACAGTCCCTCGACTTCACGAACGGGTGGTCAGCGTCAGAATCGTCTATGAGTGGGGTGTCGAAGAACACTTCCAATACCCTCGGCTCTCTCTTTGTGGGCGACGCGGATGCTATAATGGATAACATGTTGTACGAATTTAGTACGTTTGATGAGGATTAGCTATGTATCTACTTAACTCCTCGGAACCTCGGCGGAACGAATACAGTTGGACAGTACAGAATATTCTACCCATCGGAGCTGACATCGGAGTTGTTGATGCCCTTGTTCTTGATGTGAATGTGTACCTGATTCCCTTACCCCTTTGTTTTCGCACTCGATGTTGATGACCATGCGCACTCGAAAACCGCGACAAATTCGTGAGAAACGAGTTCCCCAGCTAGATTTTGTACGTGTCGGTGGCCGGTTCAGAGTTGGAAAGTTGCTTGGTTCCGGCGGTTCTGGTGGGCCCAACCCTGACTCAAGTTTGACACGCTATTCTGACCTCCGTAGGGAGCGTCTATCTGGGGAAGGATATCAAGACAGGAGCTGAAATTGCTCTGAAGATAGGGCCCGCAGACCACTCACTGTCGAGGCTTAGTCACGAATATAACGTGTATACAGCACTTACTGGCTGCACGGGTATCTCTCCGGTACACTGGTATGGGAAGGAAGGCACACACGAAGTTATCGTCCTGGAGTATCTTGGAACCTCGCTGGGTGATTTGGTGAGCAAACAACAGGTCGACCACGGCAATATATTCTTATACGCCCCCCAAATGGTGTGTTTGTTGTATTCAACGTGCACACCAAAAATGATCCGCTGAACTTACTTACTCTTGCATGTCCAGCTCTCGGCAGTCGCGTCACTACATACCCAGCACTACATCCATTGTGACATCAAGCCCGGAAATTTCATGGTCCGAGCTGACGATCTTCATCCTACTGTCTTCCTCATCGACTTCGGTTTGGCATGGCAATTCCGCAATCCCGCAACGTGTTTACACATCCCATACTCCCCAGATCAATCGGTAGTCGGCACTCTTCCGTTCACGTCCGTAAATGGCCAGCAAGGCCATGCCCAATCACGTCGAGATGACCTGGAGTCTCTCGCCTATACAATTATTTGTTCGGCACGCGGTGACTTACCTTGGACAACAATTTCTGCCTCCTGTGATCGGAAGGCAGTCCTCCAGAAAAAAAAGTCAGTCACGGCAGAAGAGCTGTGCGAAGGCCTACCCACTCCCTTCCGCAAATTCGTCGCCTATGTCCGTTCACTTGACTTCGACACGCAACCAGACTATCAATACCTTCATTCTATTCTCTCGCAGTGCTCGGGGGGCGGGACTGACCACCCCGGCAAAGCGCTACCCTCGCCCACTCGCTTCCCCGTCATAGACTGTACTCCCGTTTTCAGTGATCGAGTGTAAGCAAACATTAATAACGCGTAACCAGTACTGACTACAGCCATTTAGTCTTCGCTCCTCAACTCGCACGAAGATTCTACCGTCAGACGGTAAGATATTTCACCCGCCCACTCTCGCAAGAACACCTAGGAAATAGATACCGATATGGCGGTACTTCATTCGGTGTGTAGTATTGGTGTAGACTATTTCTGTTGTAGTCTGGTGTCAGGCCTACGCTCTGTAGTCGTGTTTTTGTCTGACCAATGTTATCATTGTCGTTGCATGTAATGCACTCTTAGAAATACCCTTCGGTTGTGAGTAGTCGCACTTGGCTGGTTTTTGTAATGTGAGCAATGCGTGCTTTTGCTTTGCAAGCTCAGCACTCAGCGCTCATCTTTCGTGCGTGCTGCAGGTTCCACTTCTTTACGTCCACAGGCCATTTACTCCCCGACCTTTTCGCGTTTACATAACTGACCATGAGTACAACACGAGTCGCCTCTCAACTTTTCATGCGACTTCAACGAAAGAGGCTCTCTTCGTTCGACCCCTCCTCTCCCCCAATTGGTGCGCACACATATACTCATAGTCTCATACTCACACCTCACGTTCCTACAACTCTCTTTCGTAAATACCCTCATCTTCTCCAGAAAAGGGCACACTCGAAATACTCATCCAGACACATTTCGCATCTTCTTACAACCACTTCAGGTCGGGACAGACCACCGGCGATGCGCCGGAAGTTCATCAGCTGCAGCTTTGCTTCCGTCATCAAGGAGTTGGATGGCGATCACATGGTGAGTCTTTTTTTGTTGTTGCCTCTCAGTGCGACCTCCCTGTGCACTGGGGGAAAGATATTCTTTCCCCCAGTGTGCAGGGTTCTATCCGCATATGTACCACGAATCATACTCTTCGCTTGCTCGTATAACTAACGTCCACGTGTATACAGATACGTGGCCTCGTTCCCACCGAAGATCACCTATCCGTCCTGGCCGATGTCATGGACGGCATTCACATGGTGAGTCTTTTTTTGTTGTTGTCTCTCAGTGCGACCTCCCTGTGCACTGGGGGAAAGAATATCTTTCCCCCAGTGTGCAGGGTTCTATCCGCATATGTATCACGAATCATACTCTTCGCTTGCTCGTATAACTAACGTCCACGTGTATACAGATACGTGGCCTCGTTCCCACCGAAGATCACCTATCCGTCCCGGCCGATGTCATGGATGGCGTTCACATGGTGAGCCTTTTTTTTTGGTTGTCTCTCAGTGCGACCTCCCTGTGCACTGGGGGAAAGAATATCTTTCCCCCAGGGTTCTATTCGCATATGTATCACGAATCGTACTCTTCGCTTGCTCGTATAACTAACGTCCACGTGTATACAGATACTTGGCCTCGTTCCCACCGAGGATCACCTATCCGTCCTGGTCGATGTCACGGACGGCGTTCAACAGCCCTTCCACTCTTTTCACGAGAAGACCGTCGCCCTTGGTTGGAACTTCAACGACTGTGGTTTTATTGAGAGAGACCGCGTCGTGTTTATTGACTGCCACTTCGTCGTTGTTGAGCTCGTACCCCTCGATCACCGTATGTCCACCTACCGTTTCCGATTTGGAATGCTGACTGGCCCCATCCTAGCTTCCGCGAACTTGAGACGAGAACGCCCGACTTCGCTCGTCGTGCCACGTCGTGCCACGCTCTCTTTCCCTTGTGCTTCTCACCCTCGAAAATTGCAGATCATGTTTGTTATTGTCACCACGTCGCTGGCCTCATTGGCTCCGCCCTCCTCTCCGGGCCACACCCCACGCACGGACGATCATCGAGCAGCACATTTTCCCCTCTACTTACTCCCACTCTACCCAAGTTTACTTCGCCACGGTATTTATACAATGTAATAGCCTAGAACAGTATATACAGACAATGAGAAAAATAATACGCTTGAGTACTGGATCGAAACGATCGAAACTGCTGAGTAGTGTGATAAAAAATATAGCTGCCTAAGAATTCGGGCTGAGTCCCGCATTATGACAGAATTGTCGAGACCACAGAAAATAGCCAGCTCGAGCCAGCTTCGAGCTGGAGCCACTATTGAGCCGGCATTTCGACCAGCTTAGCTCAGCGCGGCTCGGTAAGAGCAACGCCTAAGCTAAGCTCAGTCCGGGAATCAAACCGGGCCGGCGTCTCGCAGCTCGGCTCCGGCTCGGCCCGGCTATACGGGCTGCCGAAACACTACCTCCGCGCTGGCGTCGTCCTCGGGGGTCGCCACGGCGTTGGCTGATCCCACTGGCTTGTTTTCGGATCTGTTGGCGTTGGAGTATGCCGGCGGCTGACCTTGCGAGCTGGACTGCCCCGGCGTCTGACTTTGCACCTGATTCTGGGCATCCTTCTTCGGCGACCGACACTCTCGTGCCCAGTGGCCGAGTTTGCCACAATTGTGGCATTTTCCCTTCCGACGTTTCCTCCCTCTGTCACCCTGGGTGGCCGCCATCGCCTCATCATGGCTCAGGGACGACTTCCCTTTTCCGGACGTTCCCCCCTCTCGCTTGCGGCGCGCCGCCAAGCGATCCGCCTCTTCGGAAATGTGGTCGATGAGGGCGTCGGGGTCAATGGAAGTGGTAGGGGAGATGACGCGAGCCGCGGTGAGTAGTCCAGATGCGAACCTGGACATCTCGTCTGGGATGGCCTTGATGATAGCTGACCTGTACTCCTTCTCGTTCATAGTGACGCCTACAGCCGCGAGCTCCTCGCGCTTCACGCGCATCTGGCCGAGGAATGCACGAACATCCCCGCCGCGCGGACAGCGCATCTCCGAGAAAGCGGTGAGCAGATCCGTTTCAGCGTACTGGCTTTTGACGCTGAACTCGGTAGTGACCTTGTCCCAGCGGGCTTTAGTGGAAGTGAGAGCTCTGAGACGGACAGCAGTGGAGTCGGGGAGGCGTTGCGAGAGCAGGTATTTCGCAACAGTTTCATCATGGTTCCACTCGGCAATGACCTTCTTCTCGTCGTCCGTAGGCTTATTAGGGTCAGCCGCAACGGGACAAGCAGATTTGCCAGTGAAGTGGCCCCACTTCTGGTTAGCCTCCATGGCCTCCTGGAAGCGCATCGAGAATATAGCCCAGTTGGAGCCTGTGGGGTCAAGACGGGGGACGGAGGTGGGGAGGGGATCATTCATAGCAGCTGGGAGTGGGCCCATAACCTGTAACGAGGTATGGGATCTCGGAATAGTAAGAATGTGAATAAAGATGAGTGTTTGTATGTGCACGGGTGCGGAGTCTGTACGAATAGACGAAGCTCAGTATCTGCGCGCTGATACACTAAACTGTCCCTAAGCGTTAGGAAACAGTCTAAGGTTGCGCAGGATTTGGGGGTGTGAAGCGTCGCAAGCGGTCACGCAGGCCTCCGCGGGGCGCGAGGCGTCGTATATAGGTTCGAGGCGGTCGCAAACGCGTCGCTGTTGAAGGAATAGTGCCGCGCACGAGTGTGGCAAGGTTGGGAAGGGGAGCGAGGTCGGTCGATCGCGAGTGGTCGCAAACAGTCGCGCACGCGTCGGCGCGGCGCGAAACTTTATATGCGGGTCCGCGGCAGTTGCGCGCGCGTTGGTGTTGAAGGGTGAAGGCCGCGCGCAAGTGCGGCGAGGTTGGGAAGGGGGAACGGAGCTGAGCGGTCGCAAGTGGTCGGAAACGGTCGCGCACGCTTCGGCGCGGCGCGAATCTTGGTATGGGTGGCCGCTCTAGTCGGGAACGCGTCGCGCTGGAGTTGCTAAGGCCGCGCGCGAGTGCGGCGCGCTAGGGAATACAAAGTATGAGCCTTACTGAGCTCAAAAGTCCGAGGGGAGAAGTCTACTATTAGAAATCTGAAGTGTAATGTTGTAAATACATGGCCTATATACTGGGGAATGTAGGCTAAGGAATGAGGGTACATTAGATAAGGAGGGGAAAGGGGAAGCTAAAACGCGAAAGGGAGAGTCTGGGAAGAGAGGGAAGCCGAGCGCTCAGAGAGCGCGGGAAAGCGGCGAAGCGCGCGGGAACGCGGCGCTTAGAAAGCGCAGGAGAGCGCAGGCAAAAGTGGGAAAGCGCGACAAAGCGAGTGAGTAAGAGAGTGTAACAAAGCTATAAAATGCAAAAGTAGGCTTTTCAGGGCCCAGGGAGAGCGTGGTCGTATCAGCACACTAGATGGGCAAATCACTATGTTATTCACCTGTATGAATAGACGAAGCTACGAGATCGAATAAGTACGAGCGAATAAAGTATTGAACTAAGAATATCTTACCGCAGTATCTGCGCGCACTAGATGGGCAAATCACTGAGGTCTACAGTATGGAAAAGGGGGGTTTAAATAGCTACAGCTACTAGAACTGTACAGTAGGTAAATTTTATGCTCTGCTTCCGCAGGGCAACGGTATAAACGAATCCGTGGGCGCGTACGACCAGGAGGAGAGCGGGGGCAGAGGGCCGGGGATGGGAACGACTCAGACATATGAAACTAATACTCAAGATACGAGGACTTGCGCGGGTTTGCACAAAGTCCACACGGGCGAAAGGAACAATCGATGGGACAGGAATAACTCACTTCAACATTTATTCCACCTAACACGGGCGAGAAATTTTACGCACGACTCATCCTTTCCCACATCACAGACCTTCACTCTTTTCAGGATCTACGAAAGTATGAAGGGACGACATATTCCACTATTTGTGAAGCATGCCTCGCTCGCAATCTATTGACTGATGATGCCGAATGGAGACACAGTTTGGAGGACGCCAAATTCATGCAAATGGGCTGGAAACTGCGCTTAGTGTTTGTCTCCATCGTTCGTGATTGCCAACCATCTGATCCTGCACGGCTCTGGGAGCTTTTTAAAGAACATCTGTGTGACGACCTGCCTCACTTCTTACAACACATGCACGTGCCTATGACGCCGGTCGACAAGGTGTTCGATTATGGGCTTTTCCTGATTCAACGGCGCCGAAAAGCAGATGATAAATCAATGGCTTCTGTCAGACTACGTAACCCTTCGATGGACTGGAACCACAGCCGTAACAAGCCACAGAGGTTCCCACAAATGTCTTACAACGTCGACGAGCAAACGGAACTGTTCGCGCGCTCACTACCTCAACTAAATGTTGAACAGCGACATGCGTTCGACGCCGTCCTGGAAGCGGCCATTACGCAAACCCCCACCACTTTTTTCCTGCAAGGAGCAGCGGGCGCTGGAAAAACATTTGTATATAAGACGTTATGCTTCGCTGCGAGATCACGAGAAATGCAGGTGCTCTGTGTCGCCTCATCCGGCATCGCCGCTTTATTACTTCCAGGTGGTCGAACCGCTCATTCGAAGATAAAAAATTAAAATCGACCTCACCCCCTCCTCTGTCTGCTCTGTGTCCAAACGAACACCGTTGGCTGACTTGCTAAGAAAGGTGCAGCTGTTAATCTGGGATGAATGCTCTATGCAACATCGATACGCGTTCGAAGCAGTCAATAGAACACTGCAAGACATTCGAGATAACAGCTCCAATTTTGGCGGTATCCCCACCGTTCTAGGCGGCGATTTCTTACAGACATTGCCGGTCGTGCCCTACGGGACAAAATCGGACATCCTGAACGCAGCGTTGTTGTCGTCCCCCATGTGGCCATCGATACTACCTAACTTTCATACTTTAGAAACTAACATGCGTGTCGGAAACAACCCTGAGGAACAGGAATATGCCTCATGGCTGCGTGACCTGGCGAAAGGAATACTCAACGATGCAGAGGACCACATCTGCGTTCCAGACTATTTACAATGTCTGTCCAACGACTTGCAGCCGCTCATTGAGCATACGTATCCAGGTATCTCTCGACCACATGGTATGGAATATTTCCAAGACCGTTGTATTCTTTCCCCACGCAATCGCGAGGCAAACGAGATAAACGACATCATTCTCAATAAATTCCCCGGTCGCGTATACGACCTTTGGGCTGCTGACGCTGCTATCGATCCCGACACAGATTCCCCATCTGCACAATCATATCCAACGGAGGTTCTGCACAGCGCCACACCTTCTGGGTTCCCTAAGGCACACTTGAGACTAAAAATTGGGTGCCCCATCATGGTGTTGCGCAACATGCATTCCGAAGAAGGTATCTGTAACGGGTCACGAGGAATCGTCACACAGATCACTCCCAGAATTCTGGAAATCTTATTACACGACGGTGAAACATATCTCATGCCCCGCACCAAGCTGAAGGCGACTGACGGACAGTTGCCTTTCCATCTACAACGTCACCAATTTCCGATCGCGCTTTCATTCGCAATCACTATTAACAAATCGCAAGGACAATCTTTCTCCACAGTCGGCGTGGACTTGCGAGTCCCTGCGTTCGCTCATGGCCAAGTCTACGTTGCGTTCTCAAGAGCGAGATCTAAGAAAAACGTGAAATGCATTCTAAACGAAGACACAAGCCCACGAACGAAGAATGTTGTGTATCGTGAAGCAATCTTATGATCGCTCGGCGGTACACGACTTTCCCTCATCACGCTCTTGACACTTACCTAAAACTACACGCATACCACTTCAGGAAACCGGGATCACGCTGTTTGTCGTTTGGGGAGCCAATCCAAATCGCAAATCTATGTAAAGAATCGTTTCAAATTACTTACGGATCATGCTGTGCATCAGGGACTCATCTGATTACTATGTATGATACAACGTCTTACAACGCAAGCCCCTCTTTGCCGCCTACATACAAACCGAGCAACGCCGTTGGTGACACTCACCCTCATGTCCTGCGGCGGCTCCTGTCCCCTTGCCTTCCCAAGGGAAGGAACTGCATACGTGAACGCACGAGCCGTTCTTGAAAACCCTCACATCATCCCTGGACCTCGTGATTCCTTCATCTTCGACGTCATTCTGTGCTGTTCGCTGCCAATACGGGGAACACAGATCATTGGCAGCCTATGCTACCTTACACGGGAAGACAACGAATACATCGACGCCGGAATATATGACATCTACGCCAAAGTACACCCGCTCTCACTGCAACCTGCTTCCATACTTACCTCACAATGTGTTAGATTGTCTCCTTCCGACCGCTCTCACACCCCGAAAGCCCCACTCGTCCCCAGACTCAGTTCAAGCTAATGGGAGACCTTCTAAATTTCTGGCCAGTTTCCTCTGACAACAACATGTCTCCAAATGAACTATTTCCTGCCAGACTGACGGTGTCTGGAAGAGTTACCAGCGTCCAACGACACATTCACACATTTACCGTCTCTCTCTCTCAGGTGATCAGACGAGCAGCCAGCAACACCGAGATCAACATACGTGGTCTGCTAGGAATGCAACCGATGTGGCCAGACCATTCTGCCTATCTTCCCTGCACCAACAGCAACGTTACTTTCACAGGCGACCTACTAACATATGAAAACAACCTAGCAGTCATCGCCGTAGACGACATCACTTATCTACCACATCCTCCAAGCACATTAAGATATTGAGCTCCGCCAACGACTGACGACCGCTCTCATGCCTTCCAAAGTTCGCCTGCTTGTACGATATGATGACATTTGCATGATGTCACTTTATTCTCTGTTACGCATTTGCGACTCACTCCAGGCCACTGAATTGAAATGATTACTTGCCCCACACATACTCCCGCATCTGACCGCTACTATGCCCCTGTGTGCGCACACCCCTATATGAGCAAACACGCGCTGTGGCAACCGAGAGACATCCCACGTTATAGCGAAAGCATGTCGAGTACAACAATTTCATGCACCCCCGCATGCATCGTCCTACACGGACTAACCAATCTGCAACAACATCGTCCGGTGCCGGGAAAAGGCAACACATTCATTTACGATGCCATTTTTACTTGCGGAGACGCGAGTGTTGACGATGGAGTGGGCAGCTTCCGCTGCTATGTCGGCCAAGACAAGAGTAAAAAAGCAGACGATGTGTATGAATTGGAAGCGAAGGTACGCAAATGAACGTTTCCTTGTCAAGCCGAACGTAACATACCGACGAAAGATTATCGCATTCAAACCCGGTCGCAACGTAAACAGCGACAAGTACAACAACGACGAAATCAACCTGCTTGGAGAAATAGAAAAGGCACGAAACAAGCTACATGTGCCACCCCTACATAAATTGACGTATACACACAGATGCAACCTCTCACCATCGACAACGAGGCAGACCTCGATGACATCATTCACATTTCCGGCGCAGGAACTGTATGCACCAGAAACACTGATCCGCCCGAATTCATGATCTACGCTACCCAATACGTAGATGGTGGCACCGACGACATTGCAGTCAGAGCGTGCCTAAGCAACAACCCAAAATGGCCTGATCCAGTCAGACGTCTCCCAGACGTCAAATCGATCGTTGGCTTCTGTGGTATACTACTACAACGCTTTGAACCATACACCCCTCCTATGAAACCACAGACGACGTGTGTCGTCATCGCACTGAAAGATATAGCGTATATCTACAAACCCAAAGATCAGGAAGACAAAGGAACAACGCTGCAAAAGAAAACGAATGAACGTAAGCTGAACATGCACGACCGAATCAAAGCAAGAAATCGCGCGACAAGACAGCAAAGCCCATACAACTCTCAAACTGCAAGCTCCCCTTCCACTTCACAAAAAACGCTGGGCAAACGAAAGGCACAGACGTCGCAAGAAGAGGTTAATGAAGAATTGTAATTTGGTCTGATTTTGATCGCACATGCTACGTTGTTTCGATACTGTATGATTGGTTTCCATCACAGCATGGGGTTGACACTGTACGAGTACGTTCAAAAGCAGCAATCTACTTAGGCATCAATTTCAGATAAATGTTGACAAAACGGTGACATGACGCTCCGCACGGGACGGCCCGAAGGGCCGTCCCCTCAACGCTAGTTAAAATGGCGCAGCGAGAATACCCATTTCCCACTTCTCATTCTCTGCCCCAACACCACCTGAATCGCGATTGTGACTACAAAACATTGTTAATAATACATTTATGCCCTTATTGGCTTCAGAAAGTGTGCATAAGTCGCACGCGCTCATATATGCACCAGATATGCACACAAAATGGCTTGTATTAATTCACTACGATCAATGGCATTGTTTGTATGCATATGACATGGGCCAGACAACGAAACTGAGTGGTGGACAATTGGGGTGCCCTCAAGGGTTGGAAAATCAACAATGGTGTGAGTCTCCCGTGCACGCCACTGGGGTTGATGGCTAATTGTGGTGTTGTTGGTCATGAGTCCTCTGCCGTGTAGAGCATCTCACGAAGGGCACAACCTGTGGTGGAACAGGCCCCCCAAGGCTTGCCCCAAGGACACTTCAAGGGTAGCTTGCACTCTGTGACTCTGGCTGTGCACGCCAATCAAGATGGTGGGCTTGAAGTACTTGTCACTTGGCAAAGAATTGTACATGTGTGATGTATAGAGCCATATTTCTGTGTAGGAGTCACTAAGGATGTAACAGCGTGAAGGCTGGATTCGCTGCTACATTTGGATAACAGTCACGCGATGTGATGCTTTGTCACCACATGTGATGGATTTATTTTCGGGGCAGAGGGGCGTTCGGAGGCACGGAACATCACCCCACGGGACCTCATTCCCCCGACCAGGGGAATCCATTCTCACGTTGCATCGTGACACCGCATTCCCTGCACCGAACAGGCCCTTAGAGGCGTGGGAAAGCACGAGTCAGTCTTCGGGAGAAAAGACTGAGTACTGAGGTGTCGCTAGTATATAAGTTCAACAGACAGAAAGTCTGTAGGGTATAGTAGGCAGCTGGCTCGGAGTTACCCGACGCTTACTCAGCGTGTGCGGACTCGGAACGAGGCGGCACGTGCTCATCGTGCCGCGGTCGTCGATCGGAACTGAAGGAGCTAGAACACATTTATTTCGAGAAACAATCCACCTTACACATACTATCAACAACTCTTCTACAAATCCATCGGAAGCACCCCATGCATCATTGAAAGCCCAACTTGGGCAGTCTGCCTAAACAGCAGAACAGACCGATGCAACCCGGAGTCCGGCCAGCCACCTACGCAGACTCCCTTACTTCATCGCACTCGGATTGTACCGAAAAAGGTGGCAACTGAACGGAAGGGAGGCACTATTGCTATATCAAAATCACGTCAGATAGGGATGGTCTTCGCCTGGAACTCAACGGCAGGATACGGAAAGGGGAGTGAACCAGGTGCAGGTAAGGTCCTCGCCCACCCTCACCTTGTCCTCACCAAATCTCCCCCAAATTCTGTGATTTTCCATCGGCAGCAGAGCTTGTCGGGACCTGTGTTGCGCCAACCACGCCAGTGGTTATGAAGCCCAATCTGGTCTGTCCGCCCAATATGTGCGTCGCCAGTTTTCCGCCAGATTCGTAACTTGAAGGTGGCGCCTGGTGACCATATAATACTGTGGCCGATCCTAAGGACCCCTAGGCGAGCACACAGTGCACAGCGCACGCATCAAAGCTCGTGATCGCGATGCGTTGTCGTCGAAAGTTGAATATTGAAGTGTGTGGTTATTCAGCCGACGAGGTCAATCATTCGATCGACATGTGAGGCTGAGTTGTCGCGTTGATGTATGCTGCAGTCAGTAGGTGTAGGACCGTGTGAGAACGCAAGAAGAAGGTAGCACTGAAAACGATCAGCATAACCAGGTGCATCTCCGAATGATCCCCTTCAACAAAAAACCTCAGACTTCGAGGATTCTCATTGGAGATCGTTCAATTGAATCGCATTGTTGAGTACGCCGTGGCCACGAGCGATAAGTACATGGGGACTACCTCCGGTTTATCATCGTCATGGGCACAAAACGCTGAGAGTCTGTCCGCGGTGGGGGGACAGACAACACTTCCAGAACCGGACAATACCAGAACGTGATTCGAATATACATTAGGCTTTGACCATGAGAGCGCTAGAAAGGTTTGTCACCGCTTGTGTGAATGGCATGAAGATGGGAAAAGGGAAGCAAGAGGGGCCGGGGGATGGGCGACCAAGGACTTTAGGTCATCCATTAGGTTCCAGATAACATGAAAACACATGCTCGACGATCTGCGTGATCGGAGCGATGAAGGAAGAAAGGCATGCTTGACGGTCAGCATCACCGGAGCAGGCTAAAGTAGTAGGTCTACGTACTTACAAACGCGCTCCGCCACGGCCGTCCCCTCCGTCTTAACTGCGTATGGTAGTGCAACGTCCTGGGTCTGGTCTTCTCCAAGTCGCACACCCTGCGAATCCCACATTATCACCTCGCCTCCGTTTATGAAGGAAACAAGACGCTTACGTTGGGCTATGCACCGTAGACAGGCCAAGTTGTCAAGACTATTGAGTACGTGAACCGGGGTTGTTCGTTCGCATGCAGAACCACCGCGCGGTCTTTCAGCGACGCATATATCTGCCGCTATACAACTGCACTCTCTCTCTGCCGGGCGCAAACACGATCCGAATGGGTTGGAACGGTAAATTGACTTCTTTGCTGAGCAACCTGCCTATATATCTGTCTCCTCGAAAACGTCGGCGCTGGGGACCATATCTTTCTTGTCTTGTATGTTGACGAACGATTTGCAAGTGCAGGAACAGGCACGGATCTACAGTCGAAATTGTCATAACGCATAATGAGTTAGGGCCATTTTCATACTGATGGGCCCCTTGAAGACTCGAAAACAGCTCTAACTCATTATGCATTATGACAATTTCGACTGTACCTGTTCCTGCACGAGACCGCGTGGGGCTGCGCCACGGGCCAACATTGTCGCCAGATACGGACGTGCAAAATCTTGCTGTTGACGCGGCTGTATGTCCTGTTTCTTCCGAAGGTCTCACCGACGTACCGAAATGCGCCGCCTAATTGGAGAGTATGCCCTTCACGCGAGAAGGCAGGGCGGATCGGTGTCAGTTCGACCCTGGGTGGCCAAAGGACGGAGGTCAAGTCGGGCAATTGAGTTGGCGAAATGGAATGACCAACGGCGTCTGCTGTCGGTAGGGTCGGATTGGGCGACGTGTTCCCACTGCAAACGCTCGATCTGCCACTCACTCTAATTCTCCATAATGCGTACCTAAACTCTCCTGCATAGTTAGTAAGTCTGCAGCAAACGCCTCCAATTCTTTGATCAGGTTATTTTATGATATTGTAATCAGCACTTATAAGACAATTACTTGCTGTAAAATGGTTGTCAACATCATCACACATGCAAGGACAAAACGTTTCGACACTGCTTCATTATTGTAATAATACTGGAGACACCGATACCGATTTGTTTTTCTTCTACGAGCGAACGGACAACGACGATGACGAGGGAGGTAATAGACAAAGTTAGAGGAGCTTTGGAGTTTAGAGAGAGAGCGAGCGAGAAAAAAAGAGCGTTGTTGCTTCGACTTTGACTACTACTATATATGAGAAACACGAGCACGCACCAAACGAGAGACCATAATTAGAGCTTATAATGGGATGCCACAAGTGCGGTCCAGGGAGGGACAGAGAAAAGGAAATAGCAGAAAAAAAAAGGAGACACTGGGTAGAGGAGGAAGAGAGAGCAAAAAAAAAAAAACGAACGTGGCGTTGTCAGCGAATATATATAGATATACGTGCGTGCGCGCACTGCACACGCAAGATGCATAGCAGATTCCCAGGGTTTCAGAAAAAGAAAGAGAAGTACGAGATGCGAGTTTGCGAATTGTGTGTTGTGTTGTGTGTTTGTTTGCGTGAGGAAAATGACGGTGGGCCGGACAGTGTGATATATGGGAAGGTATCAATGCCTCATGGCAACGCGAACAGCGAGAGCATCTTCTCCGCGCCCCTCTTCAGCTTCTTGTTCTTGTGCTTCAAATCGGGCTCCTCCGCCTGTGGCGCCCGCACCGTCTCGACGATATCCGGGTCCGACGCCGCGCGGCCCTCGCCATTCGTCGACGCGCCGCTCGACGAGCCCGGGCTGCCAACCGACACGGCCGACTCCTTCGACCTGAGCGACGGCTGTGCAAGCGTCGTGCGCGCGCTCTTCGGCGACGATACAGTGGACACCGTCGCGCTCACCGAGCGCTCACTCGTCGTCGTGAACGATTTGCCTGCCGACCGCGACGACCGCGTCGACGTCGACGGTGGCGACTTGGCGCGCAGGAACGTCTTGCGGCCGAAGGGCAGGGCACCAGTGCGGCCGCGGCGCTCCTTTGCCGTGGGACTGGGAGAGCTCGAGCCATTCGTGGTGGCGGCGGCGGACAGCCGCGCTGCATCGCTTGGTGTTGTGCGATTGGGCGTCGAGCCTTTGCGGAAGACCGCGAGCCGATACCGATCCACGACGCCGCGCGCGAAAAGGCTCGTGCCACGTGCGCCGTTGCGTTCCTCACCATCAGCTTCGATAAAGTCCCACTCGTCGTCGTCGTCGCGCTCTGTCCGCACGTCCTCCTCCTCGTTTGCATCCGAGAGATCGCGGTCGAGAGCAGGCACGCCTGACTTCTCGCGACGGCTGCGTTGTTGGCGACTTGACCGTTGGCCATGAGGTTTCGACACTGGGGCCTTCTTCGGTTCCTTGTGATGGATATCGGGGCCTGTAGATGCCGCGGCCGCTGCAGAGGCGACTGCCTTGAGGGGGGATATAGGAACAGAAGGTACAGGGCCGGGAGCATCTTCGCTCGCACGTGGAGTAGCATCGGTGAATGAAGCGGGTTTAGCACTCGTATCAACAGGAGGAAGTTCGGGTCTGGTAGACACAGGGCTCCGCTGGGCAGGGGGAGTGGATGGTGGCAGGGCTGTGGGTCGAGCTTCTGGGGTCTTCGGCTCGGGTATGGGTTCCTCACGTCCCAAGACGACGGTAGCTGCGGCTGCCTCGCCGTTGAGCTCAGCCAGTATGCCGGGCCCAGTCACGTTCTCTTCCTCTTCCTCCTCCCCTTCTTCGGAGACTTCTTCCTCGTCGTCGATAATGACGGAATGACGACCTTTAAACGAATATCCGTCAAACACGTCCACCAAGTCATCAGGCGGGTGAGCCGAGGAGCTGCGCGACTGCGACGGAGTCGCAACTGAGTCCTCGCCATCTGTCGGTTCCAGATCTGTTTGCTCCCGCTCTCGCTCCTGGTCTGTGTCCATGTCGTTTTCATCATTAATCACAGGCTCCATGTCGAGGAAGGTGTCATCAAAGTTCTGGGTATCGCTTGCATTTGAGGGGTCAATGGGAGGGATATATGGGGCTGCGCGAGGAATCAGGATATGAGGTTCGAAGTGTGGCGTAGTACGAACGTATATAACGCTTGTAATATACATGGGCCCAATCTCTGTAAGCACAAACACAGCACGTTAGCAGAGCCCAGGAATTAACTCGGATACATACATCATCGAGAAATAAGGATGGCGCTTTATTCGTGGCTCGCTGATGCGGAGTGCAGGATTGCGTTGTAGAAGCTGGGGATCCATTAGTCACCGTTAATCATCAAAACGTAGCAACTCACTCCTCGAATAAGGCCCTTCGTGTCTTGGTCCAGGGCCCGATCGTCTGGGAACTGCAATTCGTCCTGGAGGACTCGGACATACATATCGGAGTGATTGTCCGCCCAGAATGGTGTCTAGCGCAGGGGATGCCAAGGACATATGAGAGCCGATCACGATGAGGCATATCAATGGCAACTCACGATACCCGTCAGCATTTCATATAGCATTGTGCCAAAGCTCCACCAGTCGACCTCGTAGCTATACGGAAGGCCTTGGATTACCTCTGGCGCTAGATACTCGGCTGTGCCACAGAACGTGCTGGTCGTATCCACGTGGCGCGATGGCCATTGTGCGGCGAGCTCTTTGTCATCCTTCATCCAATACGGCGAGCCTGCTGCAGGTGGGGTACTCGGTGCGACATGCTGGCCCCCTGGCTTGGGGAACTCCTTCGAAAGGCCAAAGTCAGTAAGCACAATGTGGCCGTCTGCCGCGATCAGGATATTCTCCGGTTTGAGGTCACGGTAAACGACGCCTGCCGCATGCAAGCCTTCGACACCTTCGACGATTTCGGCAGCGTAAAAGCGGGCTCGGTCACGCCCAAGACGACCCCAACGCGCGAGCTGTGTCGCCAAATCGCCTCCAGGATGGAAATCCTGTGCGTGGGGCACATCAGCACCGTGAAGATCTAAGATAACAGCGGCGTATGCTATACGCACCATGACCAAAAAAAGATTCTCCTTATCATGAAAACTCCACCAGAGTTTGACCACGAAAGGGTCAGTACCCTCCGCGGCCATGCGGCGTAATACGGCCTGTTCTGTAAGCGTGTGTTGAAGTTCTTGGTGCGCAAGCACATGTCGCTTGGTAATGGCTTTGAGGGCATACAAGTCCGAACTGTTTTTGTGCCGTACAAGGAGTACCTTGCCAGCGCACCCTTTGCCAAGTACGCGCATCATCTCAAAGTCCGCAACCTGAACCTTGCGCGACACACGTTCCTTGATGCGAGCAGCAGACTTTGATCGCTTCTTGCGTTCGCGATGTTCGTGTGATGTATTGACCGAAGAGTCATCTTCAGTTGCGGATGCTGAGGCAGAGGGCGTCTCGGCGCCACTGACGCCGACAGAAGTAGCGGACTGGGTGAATACGCGAGAGAGACGGGCAGCCTTGTCCGGGTCAGCAGATTGAGAACGAGGGATGCGCGAAGGGTGTTCCACGGCCGCGGGAAGCGGTGTTGATGGGGCAACAGGGTGGACAGATGCATCCGTGTCCGGCGCGGGCGGCATAACGCCATCTGCATCGGCGGTGTGAGAAGGCAGTGCGATCGAGCCATTGTCCGAGGCTTCGATTTCGATCACGTCGGACTTAGCCGAGGAAGCGGTCGATGCCGTGTCGCCATTCAACTGACGACCGTCCGTCAACAATGTCCGCTCTGGCAGTGTCCTCGGTGTTCGACTTGCCATCACTGACAAGCGACGGTGTGGGATCCGTTTCATGCATCGAGGTGTCGTCCCGTTGACGTGTCTCTGCTCCGTCAATGTTTTCACGGAAGCGACTAGCTCGACGCTCCAGGCCAGGTGCATTGCCATTGAACGTCTCTTCCCTTGACTTGCGCTCGGTTCCAGCGCGCCTCGTATCATCCAGAACACTCGTGTTGTGCATGGTGACGTTAACGGTGCTCGGAGAAGATAAGTGTGCGGCGACATCGGATCGTACACGCCTGATGGCCCGCTCGACGCGTACGCTTTCGAGGTCATCAGTACGTACACGCACGAAGCGCTTCCATGGTCGCGCCTGGCGGAAAACCTGGTCATTGGAAAGAGTGGTGAGGTATGCTGCAAGGCCCGTAATTGTTGGGTTTGCAGAAGTCGATGTACCGACTGCGACCTCGCCCAAGTCGTCAAAGAACGGGTCGGCTATCTCTGCCTTGGGAGAGACGACGGGGGTGGGGAGGGTGGATGGGATGGGACTGCTTGTACTCGCTGCGGCAGGGCGTGGAGCATTGTTGCGAGCCCCTGTCGACTTGCTCGCAGGCGAAGCGAGGCGTGAGAGCGTGTTGAGAATGACAGACTTGCGCTTCGTAGGCTGCGGCAGCACAGAGGAGTCGATCGGAAGTGCTGGTCGGAACACACTCGGGTACGCGTCATGGAGTTTGTGATCGAGTTCAACGATCTCGCGTGCAGTGCGACTGAGGGTAAGGTTGTGCGTAGGCGCTGGGAAAGGAGGAGAGAGTGGAGTCAGCACACCAGAAACTCGATTTGGGAAAGTGGAGGTAGAGCTGCGCTCTGAGATCGAAGCACCTGAAGTTTTAAGCGGCAGGGCCGCCTAATAAAATGAAAAGGAAAGTGGGGCGCCGAAGACAGGATGCGGGATGGGAAGGGGAGGGGATTGTGGGTTTCCTGAGTAGATAAACACTCACTCTTGACATACAGTGTGTAGGAGGACGGATGATGAGGATTTTCTGCGACGCTTACTGTCCACGGGCCGTCTTGTGCGTCCACGCGCAGCACCTGTCTGCGGGGAGGTCGGGTTTGACGCTCCTGTGTGGCCGTCATGAGTGGAGAAGGGGGGGTATTTTCGACGTGTACGGTTGAATCAGGTTCGAAAAAAGAGAGGGTGGTGATGCTCTTCGACTCTCCTCTGGGTTTACGGCGTCGTCTGGTGGATGATGAGTTCGAACGGGTGGAAGCGGGTGGCTTTGGAAGGGCGACGTCGGAACCGACTGGAATGTTGCTGGAACGTTGCAATAAGAGGTTGCTAAGACCAAGCACGGCCCTGGACGTTCTTCTCCTCTTTGGAGATGAGGGAGCGGATGGTGGAGAGGGCTGGGGTGAGAGGCTCTGGTCGAGGTCGACGCTTGGCATGCAACGAGAAGCGGTAGTCGGACCCTTCAGTAAGGTGGAGGGCCGAAGAGAGAGGGGAGAGTGTCGGGGGAGGGAAGGAGCGAGAAAGGAGAAAAAGGAAAGGGAGAGGATTCAATATAACTCGCAAGTGATCAAAGAAAAAAAAAAGGGAGGCGGGTGTGAGGCGTGCGGTTTGCGGCGTGGTTGAGCCACGAGTACGGCGACTAATTGCCTCGAGGCTCACGCTTCGGCTTCGGTCGTAGGAATGGGGTAATTGATGTGTTGACCAGAGTGTATGTGATGATAAGACGGGGAAAGAAAGGAAACGAAAAGAATAAAGATGGGATTGATAAATAATATGTTATGGATCTTTACTAGGTGTTGCTCAGGCGGTGTCAGGGCAGTCCCACGGCCACCCTCTTCTGAACAAACTACACTAAGTAGAGTACGTCACCTAGTCACTCCTACGGTAACAGAACCACCGTCTTTCGCTATCTGTGACGTAGACCGAGGGCGCTGTCTATCTCGCTTGCAGATAAGGATTTTTTTGGCTCGATGCCTGAGAAACACATTCTCCCCGCTCCTAGATCCCTCGGGCAACTATCACATGAAATGAAACAGCCTCCAGGCCGATCACCAAAGGTACCACTACAGTAGTACGCGGTACACGCGCTTGGGACATCTTCCAAAACAGTGAGCACGCCCTCATCCTCGACGCCGTGCATACGAAGGGCCGGTTCGTCGAGGGATACACGTGTTTCTATGAGAAGTGCATGCAGGGAACGCACGTCAAAGCCTAAGCCAAAACGCCACCATACTCAAAGGGCGAGCGAGCGTCAGGAGGGCTCACGGCTCTCACATTCATGCTGCCTTTCTGTCGCACAGGGCCTGCAGGCAGGGAGAGCCCGAAAACCAGCGAGTCGTTTGCCGCCACAACATGAATGAATTGAAGTCCTGTCAGTAGTAGCGAGACGGCTGGTAAGGGTTCCCGCAACTCCGAACATGAACCTGTCGTCAGTGGGGGAGTACAGCTGGGGAGAAAGCCTGTGAGAGAAGCAGTCTGTTCCGCAGCCTGCGCCGCAGCAGGCACGAGCCCGAACCTGTCACATGTCTGGCGCTCCTGACCACGATAAAAATCCAAAAGCCCAACCAAAAACCCGATGCGCCCAGTCAGCACCTTCCAAACCCGACAAACAATACGACGACAACAATACGAGCTTTCAGGGAGGGCAGGAGACAATTGGGTATAAAGTGAGGGCGGTAGGGCAGGGTTGCTAGGTGCGCTAGGCCTAACACGTCAGTGACCGTGTAGACCCTGTTACTCGCGAGCAGGCACCGCGGAAGGAACAACTTCATTACAACGGACAGACAACCCCCGTAGTACATGCGCTTACCACTACCCTCCCGCGAAGCTACCTTGCGGTCCCTCATCTCATTCTACACCCCCCCACCCATCTCAGCCCGCGCTGGGCATCATCACCGACAATTGGCCGTGGAGAAGGAACTGCTTCTGACGGGGTTGGGCTAGTCTTCTTGCTACATGGGCTTGGCTGGGAGTTGCGTCAATAGGACGCCATGACGCTTTTTGATCGTCACTCGGTGGCGGGAGAACTTGTCGTCTGGGGAGAATCTCGCTTCAGAAAGACAAGAATTAGTACCGATACACCCTGGAATGGAACGGCTGACGCACCTGGGTGAGCCGACTTGGTAATTTTCCCCAAATCGGTGAGTTTCTAATAACTCACGATGAACAGCAGGGAATAGAAACGAAAAGGATGCTCACTTTGAGCGTGTACACTCTGTTGCCTTGGCTGTCAACCGTGTACATCAGATGCATACTGGCCGACGAACCCAAGGGCTGCTGATTGCGGAGGAATGATAGGTCGCGGACCGATGCGGACCGGGAAAGGGAATTTGATGACTAAGTGATGACTACCTACTACTAGTCCGATCAGAAACTGTTTGTCAAACCAATTTCGCAACACAACAATGCAATGCCGTGCCCCGTGAAAGTCCACGCGGCGTCTGTGTGGGCTGCCAGACGCCTGCCTTTCTTTTCTTTACTATAACGTCCAAAAATCATCAAACCCGACGTTTTTCCTCCTCTCCTGTAGTTATGAGTAAGACCACCAAGCTGTTCTTGAGCCCCGCCGCGGGCACGGTCATCAAGCCGATATACGAGTACGACGACGAGCAGAAGGAGAAGCTGCAGGCTTTGCGCGAGGTATGTTTTTTTTCCTTCCTGCGCGCTGAAAGAATTGTCCCGTGTTCTCACCCATGAGCCTCGCCTTTCATTCAGTACGCCTACTCGCTTCATCTCCCGGACACGGATTCATATGCCCCATGGGAGCGCCGATGGCTCGATAAGCCTGACACGCTCCCGCGCTACCTGCGCGCTTCCAAGTGGAAACTCGACGATGCGCGGAAGCGCATCAAGGGTACCGTCGAGTGGCGCCGTGAGTTTAAGCCGGAGCTGATCCCGCCTGAGGAAGTCAAGATCGAGGCGGCGACGGGCAAGATGTGCGTTCCCCTGCTGCCATCACGCCACTTTTGTGCCCGACGTGCCCGCACGCTTAGAAATGGGCACGCCTCTTATTGACGTCATTATACTGATTTGTTTTTGTTTTTTGTGCAGCATTCTGACGGGCTTCGATGTTGATGGTCGACCCATCATATACATGCGTCCCGGACGCGAAAATACGGAGACGTCTCCGCGACAACTGCGTCATCTCGTCTACATTCTGTGCGTCTTTCCCCACGCTCCGCCTCCCAAAAATCAATTTGACGCCGTGGATCCCACAGAGAACGCGCGAAAGACCTGATGCCACCGGGCCAGGAGTCGCTGATGATCGTCGTCGATTACAAAAGCACGACGCTGCGCACGAACCCGTCCATCTCGGTAGCGCGCAAGGTGCTCACGATCCTGCAGTACCACTACGTCGAGACGCTCGGCCGCGCGCTCGTCGTGAACCTGCCCACGATCCTCTCCTTCTTCTACAGGGGCATCGCGCCCTTCCTCGACCCCGTCACGCGCGACAAAATGCGCTTCAACCCGGACCTCTTCGAGCTCGTGCCCCGCGAGCACCTCGACGCCGACTTTGGCGGCGAATACCGCTTTGAGTTTGACCACGAGGCGTACTGGAGCCAGCTCATAGAGTGCGTGTGCGCGCGCGTGCCCCTTCCTTCGGCGCTGACTTTTTGACACTCGTCGGCAGGGCATGTGGCATCGCGCCGGACGGCACGCGGGTAATAGAGGGAACCGAACGAGAGGAACCGTCACCCCGAACGCAACCAACGGACATCGCCAGTGCGACGGACCACAGTCCGAGGTACGGTTCCGCTTGTCCCTGGCGTACTCCCCCAGAGTATTGACCCTTTTTGCAATCGCACAGCACGACTGTTGTCGGCACACCAGATGACAAAATTGGTGTTGTTTCGCCTGAGGTCGCCTTCACAGGCACCGCTTCGGCGGCGACATAGCACTGTGGGTTTTCCCCCACAGTGCTTGCTCGGAGCCGAGACGGCACGCCTCTTTTCCGATATTTGGGTTGTACGTTATTGTACACTGTACAGTAATTTCCGTCGCTTGCCCTGAGAGCCGTTCGTTGTGGGCGCTTACGGCTTGATGTAGAATGATAAGCTCATTACCCCCAGGTAATTGTTCCCCCCTCCCTGTAGGCTGTTGCCGACTGTTTTGTTTTCCGGGGTTAAAGTGACCCGTTTGTTGTCTGTGATGTTGACGATGATTTAGAAATCAGTTCCCTCATACTAATACTACCTGTCAAGTGCGTTGTCACGAGGGGGTTGGCGTCTAGCGAATCACTAGAGTAGCGCAAGCCGTTACTATAAGGGTTTCTCAATAGAATCGGTATATACGCTAGACTGGGGGCATCGGTCCCGAAGAACTGGCTGCAACGTTACTCGTTTTAGTCACCCGCCCACTCTTACTGTACAGGCTCATCAATCACCGTGCTTATCGATACAGAACATTATGAATGACTGATGAACAACGCGAGCACACCCTTTTGTAGTATGTGACGAACGGAAAAGTTGGACAAACTTCGGAGGCTTCAATTGCAGGGTTCAATGATCACCGGATCACCACTGATTGTGCCTCTTCAGAAGATGGTCCAAGTTGGATAGATGGCTGGCCTGATGAGCTACAGTACACTCCTATCGGAGAAGCAAGTTGAGACCCACACGGGCTCGTACTCCTATATGACAGTATTTCAATCACACTGCCAAGCACCTTGCAGAGTCTCCACCGGGTTCGTTCGAAGCAAATAGGCCTGTACCGCGTTGTCAGTGGACCCGCCCAAAGGCCACCACCCGACATATGGGGAACTCCGACACGCTGGACTGTTGTCTGGCAGGGCTTTGAAAAACAGCGTGTTACAGGAAGACAGAGTGATGCGCCCTTGCGCATATTAGGAAAAGTACTAGTGGTCGGGATGTTTCATGAGGTCCTTAGCGACCTGTCTTCCATTGAGTCCGTTGTCGTAAGAAGTATGCCTCAACTCCGAGGGATGTCAATTTCTTGCGCATCTACCCACAAAGTCGCAGACGCAACAACAATTTCCTTTAGCTTCGGGACCGAATGTTGACACTACGATCCAAGGTTGTTAAATCTGCACGAATGTACTAACTACCTATTGTGCGAGGCCTGAAGCAAATTTCTTTTTCTGTATACGTGTGTCATCTCCTAATTGCTATGGTAGATAGGTGTTGGGTCGGTTCAGTACACAGTACCAGATCACGAGCAGAACGTAAAAGTGTAGGAGACCAAGTACGGGCATTCTCCTAATTGCTGATATCGCTCCCCTCACTCCCCTCGCTTCCCTCGCTGTCATCGCTCACCTCGCTGTCATCGTTTCCCTCGCTGACATCGCTTTCCTCGCTGACATCATTTCCCTCGCTGACATCGCCTTCCTCGTTGACGAGGGTTACAGGGCGACCCGCTTTTCGGCGGGCAGCGACGAACTCCTCCACAAGTGTACCCGGCTGGTCCTCTAAGTAAAGCAACTCCAGGGCTGGCAACACCTCATCGGTCTCTTCCATCTCGACGAGCCTTCCGAGTTCAAGGGCAATGCGCTGCGAGACATAGTCCCGCGCTCTCAGCTCCTTCACAGCGGTGAAGAGGGGAAGGATATCCGACCATTCGATCTCGTCGTCTAGCTCGTCAAGGTAGACCGAACTGACGAGGAGGCTGTCCACGTTGGAGAGCGTACCACAAATTTGGCTGAGCAACCCAGTTAATCCACCGGTGAACGCGATGGAAATTTTCAACGACGACCGGCCCCGGGAGCCATCAAGTTCGATGGCAAAGGTAACGGTCCGAAGTTCCAGGTCCGCGTGCCTGAATTGGGATAGCTTGAATTTTTCAGAACGATCGATGAACCCGCATAGTTGGGGAATTGGGGTATCAAAGGATAGGGTGGTGTTCAAGTACTCTATCGACAAGCAGTTGAGCTGAGGAGCGTCGATGTGTGCCACGAAATCCTCCAAATACTCAACAACTCCGTCGAAGAAAAAGGTGGTGAGAGCGGGGAGGACGGTCCGAGTGATGGGAGGCTGCGATCTTTGACCAGGCCATGAGTCCTCGTATGAGAACCTAAAGGTAAGGTGCTTCAGCCTGGACAATGCGGCCAAACTTGCGGACATCGCCTCTGGTGAAATGTAACCGGTATCAGGTATATTCTCAAGACGGATGTCAACGAGGTTGCAAGCCGACGAAAGAAGTGTCGGAGCCGCTGGAAAGCAAAGGTCGTCCAAGTAAATTTCCTGTAAATATGGGGCACGTCCACCCAAGAATGAATCAGGAATGGCCAGCGTCTCTCCATTTTTTGAATGAAGCCAAAGGTGTGTCAAGGCCGGAAATGGTCGCTGCATCACGGCGACCATGTTTCCCAACGAAAAGCCTGACAGAGAGAGCTTGATACTGCGTATACGATCGGGGTGCTCCAGTGCCGCAAGGATGTTAACGTTATCTTCATTACTGCTCATTAAAGAGCTGTGAAAGTGAATAACTATGGGAAGGGGCGGAAGGTGACGTAGAAGTTTCCTGACAGGTGTCCCGTGTGTGCAGAGGAGTTCCAGATTGAGACGGGATGACGACGCAAGGATGATCTCTCTCCATGTTCGACACACATGTGCTAGTCTTTGCCATTTCCACGGAAGGCCTCCCGAGGTGGTAGCTTCGTCTAGTCGAAAAAGATCGAATACTTCTAGAAGGACATTGCCTGGAAGAAATATCGTCACGGTTGTTGCAGGTCTACGAAGTGACGAACGCCAAATCGATGATTAGTCTATCCGAGTCATCGCTGCAAACGAAGGCATGGATGATAGACACACCTGTGAGTGTCCATGGACAGTTGGAAACTGGGAGAAAGTGGGTGCTCTTTTAGCCCCTGCGGTTTGTAATACAATAGGTGCTCTACTTGTTGTTGGCCTACCAGCGTAGCATGATAGCAGTGATCTTGGGAGGTGATAGCAGTGGGGTGATTATATCAGCGACCATTTTAGGACATGAGAAACCTTGCGACATACCAGAAACAAGTTAATACTGGTGGCATTGCCTGGTCCACTGGCCGCCGGGTAATGATGTAGAGCGGGAAAGTGTCGCCCTTTGGTGCTTGCGGCGGCGGTTTAGTGTTGAAATATACATTTGCTTCAGTCTGTTCGTATTTATTTGTTCCATGCGGGCGTGGTGCAAACCCATGCATTTTTGTCTGTAGTTTGTTTCGTTTCGATATTCTCTGGATCCTCGGGCCTCGCTGCGTGGATGCGGAGGAGTGGGTTCGTTCGGAGCGAACCCCGCCTCGCGTTTAAACCCGTCCATGGCCAAGGACGCACGAAGGGGGTTTCGTTGGGCAGTCCCTCTCTCTCCGTCACCGCCACACGATATAGGGGCAAATCTGACGCGCGCTTCTCAACAAGCAGGTCAATACGACCGCTGACGAGCTTGAGGACGATCCGCGGCGTGCGGAGTCGCAAGGAGACACCGGCGTCTGCCGGCGCATCGTCTTGTTCCTGCGCTCGCGAACCTGCCAGTGTACAGGAAACCTGACGCATATAATGAGGCACACGCGCTGAGCGGCGGCTGGACTGGCCGCGAACTTGACTGGCGGGGAGTTGAAAAATCAATGACTCGGAGGTCCTCAGCGACCTGTCTTCCGACGAGTCCGTCGTCGTGCCACTGGCAGTAAGTACTAAGAAGTATGCCTCAACTCTGAGGGATGCTTTCATTTCTTGCGCATCTACCCACAAACCTGCAAGCGCCAACAATTTGTGGCCCTCCTCATCTCTTAAGTGCTATAGTAGATGGGTCATTCAGTACACTGTAGCAGTTCACGAGCAGAGTGTAGCCTAGGAAACCAAGTATGAGCCTGAGAATTCTCCTAATTGCTGATATCGCTTCACTCGTCACGCGCTCTCTCAGCTCCTTCACAGCGGTGAAGTAGCCAGTGAGCGTTTCCAAGTGTCAGACCAAAAACTTGAAGGTGGTGCGATAGCGTCACGGGAAAACTGTCAACCGTACAACATTGCACCCATCGAGCTCCTGGTATTCGTAGACTGACAGATCGCAACTCGCAAGGGGTATGCGACATGCTGTACGAGGTTCATCATAACCGTTTGTGAAATCAAATATATACGGAGATGAGTCACAATGTCGTATTCAACACAACCGCGACCTGTGGCGGACGAGTAGGTAAAGAATAAATATGTAGCCCGCCTACGCTTTGATTACGGACACGGCCTGATTGTGGCGTATATGCGACTTGCCGAGATGTCATTTCGGCTGTTGTTACTTGCACACTCAGGTTTATCAGGATGGACCTCCTAGTGGACACGTTGGACGTGAATGGACCATGTTCAGGTCCGGGTTCTCTTGATTCGTACTGTTTGGAAGTCCGAGTCCTCGAGGAATTCTACCGCGAGTCACTTGACCAGAGGCGGAACAACTTTTCGGTCAACTTACTGAGCAGCGTAATTAGTTAGTGGGGATGGGGGTGGGAAGCCTGTCCAACAGTCTTTGAAAATCAGGCGTCCCGAGGCCCGTCACCTATGGAGCCCAGTGTCAACGTCGGAGATGAGGAAACATGAGCCTGGAGAGACCAACAGGATCCCATCCAGGGACAGCGGAGAATCCATCAGTGTCGCAGCCCGGGTTCGAGCCAGACGTGATGTCGTTGAAGCCCTGGCTGGCGGTGCCGTATAGCCAGGGGTTGAGAAAGCCGAGCACTGGCCTGCCCTTTGAAAGTTGATAGTCATTCAGCAGAGAGATTATGCCCGCCACGACCTGTAAGTTAGTGGCTAGCTGAGTACCCGAGGAAAGACGATAGAGAGAGATGGGAGGGGGAAAGACGTACTGGCGCCGAACAGCTCGTGCCATCCATGAGCTCAAGGTCGTCGTTGAGGATGATCACGAAGTCCATCGCCTGCGCAGCAACGTCGGGGAAGCCGCGGCTCGAAGCGCTGCACAAATGGCAAGTAAGTATAAGTCAGGTTCGGTCACGTGAGCGAGCGCACTTGTAAAGGCCGGAATACTGGTTTCCGAGTTGTTGGAAGAAACCAAGCACGGCGTCGGTCTGGTAATCCGGGCGTTGAAAAACATTCGAGAAGCCCCCGGAGGAGAGAGGCGCCGCAACCTCGGGGCGTTTCATCGCTCCGCCAACGCTGGTGACCCAGGGACCTGAAAAATGTGTGGCGGAGTGGTGAGCGACTGGTATCCGAGCCTGTGTGCTGCTTGCGAGCGGGGAAAAGCCAAACGTACATGTCGCAGGGAAGATGGGCTGGAATTGGACAACGCCGGAGCCGTCGTTTTTCTTGCAGCCCCCGCCGCCAACACCATCGTCACCACTCGCGAAGAGTAGGCTGACGCCCCGCGCGCCGAGCTGCTTGAAAAGATCGCACAGGCTCGTCGCATAGTCAGGCGAGAAGGTCTGTTCCTCGCCACCGTAAGACGTGCTGATCGTCTCCGGAACGTCTTCCAATCTGGTCATTACCTCGAGCCATTCGAGGAATAGCTCGTTCGCCGGTGTGTCGCCCGATAAACCGCCAACGCTGTAGAAGACAGGAGGGGTGGGCCACGCTATTCCCTGCGTGTATTGCATGTTGAGGTTTGCCTCATCGCCGGGCTTGTTCGGGTTGTATCCACTGTCGTTGATATCAATGACCAGGAAAGTCGAGTCGCTCGCGTCGGAGCGGTATAGTCTCATGAACTTCTTTAGGTCTTCATCGCCTACGTACTCACCGAAGAAGCCTGTAACACCGATCATATTCTGTTCCGTTGCTGCAGGCTGGTAGGTCACCGAGTTGTACAGCGAGCGAAGAAACGCCGGAGTGACGATAACATCACGGGTCGACAGTGCCGCCGCCGCCCTACCACGGTGTATACGTGGTCTTTTCCGCAGCGTGAATGGAGAGCCGAAATACGTCGTCGGCGCGACCGTCTGCACGTGCGCGTGCAACGCAGCGGGGAGAGCGTAGCCGACCGTGCGGAGAATAGTCTCATTCGTCCCGGCGTATCGGTAGAGCTGGTACGACGCGCCGAGAAGGTCGTTGGCATTCGACACAGGCACCCCGGTCACCGTCAGCCAGTTCCCGCCGTGTGACGTTGAGACATTGGAAAGGGACACGCCGTGGTGCCCAAGCCAGGCCTCGACGAGCTTGAGCGTATATGGGTGTGGCGCGACAAGTTCGGCGACCTGCTCCTTGGAGAGATATGCGCCATATCTACAATGTAGCAGGGTCACGTGTGTTGGCGGAGGGATGAAAAAGAGAACGTGCTTTGGATGTTTCGGATTGCTGACCTCATAGATGGCGTCTGTGAGGGCGTGCTCGCGGTGGGACTTTAGCGCAATGCGGAGGTCGATCGTGGTGCCAACGGGTGGTTGGCCGATGCTCTCCCATTTGCCAGGTATAGCATTCCATCTGTGTTTTGTGTGCATGTCGTTCCAATTTGGTGCGAAGTGCGTAGCGGCGCTATCGAGGGGCTTCGGGATGACGGCGAGGGCACAGAGCATAGAGAGCCGGAGGTAATGCATAGTTGCAAGAACCACCGAGACGATGTTATGAGACGGCTCAGCGAGTTTGTGCGGCACTCGCGACGTGGTGTGGTGTGAGCGTGGTCAGGCGGCGGTACTGCAGTGGGAGTGGGAAGCGTGAGTCGAGCTGGTCAAGAGTGGCAATTCATGTTTCTGCCAGTGCTACCTAATAGTTCGCCGCGGGTTGCCAGTGTACATACGCCTAAAGGCCTGCTCGGCATTATACCAATGCCCGAGGGTGAACGAGGCCAAGTGCAACTAGTAGGATGACTATATCAGCGACCATTTCAGGACATGAGATGCATGAGAAACCTTGCGGAGATTGCACATACCAGAAACAAGTTACATAATGCTGGTGGCATTGGCCCTGGTCCACTGGTTAGTGTCGGAATATACATTTTGTTTCACTCTGTTCGTATTTATTTGTTCCATGCGGGCGTGGTGCAAACCCACGCATTTTTGTCTGTAGTTTGTTTCCGTTCGATATGTGGATGCGGAGGAGTGGGTTCGTTCGAAGCAAACAGGCCCATCTTGCCGCCTCGCGTTTAAACCCGTCCATGGTCATGCACGAAGGGGTTTCGCTGGGCAGTCTCTCTCTCTCCGTCACCGCCACACGCCGATATAGGGGCAAATCAAATCTGACGCGCGCTTCTCAACAAGCAGGTCAATACGACCGCTGACGAGCTTAAGGACGATCCGCGGCGTGCGGAGTTGCAAGGGGACACCGGCGTCTCCCGGCGCCGGGATCGTCTGATTCGTCTCGACCCTGCGCTCGCGAACCTGTACAGGTCCTACAGGAAACCTGACGCATATAACGAGGTACACGCGCTGAGCGGCGGCTGGACTGGCCGCGAACTTGACTGGCGGGGAGTTGAAAAATTAATGCCTCGGAGGTCCTCAGCGACCTGTCTTCCGACGAGTCCGTCGTCGTGCCAGTAAGTACTAAGTACTAAGAAGTATGCCTCAACTCTGAGGTATGCTTTCATTTCTAGCGCATCTACTCACAAGCCTGCAGGCGCCAACAATTTGTAGCCCTCCCCTCTAGCTCCAGGCCTTCAGGCCTCAGGCATCAGGACCGAATGTTGACACTACGATTCAAGGTGGCAAGTCCATTGTCAAATTGGTATGAATGTACTACCTATTGTGTATAGCGGCTGTAGCTCGAAGCAAAAAAAATATTCTGTCTACGTGTATGTCATCTCCTAATTGCCATATCAGATGGGTGTTGTGTCAGTTCAGTACAGTGTACCAGATCATAAGCAGATTGTTTGAGAGTAGGAAACCGAGTACGACCATTCTCCTATTTGCCGATATCGGGCTCAGGCTGAAGTTTAAGTATTTCCCGGAACTCGCTTCCCTCGCTGATAAGAGTTACAGGGCGACCCACGTTTCGGCGGGCAGCGAGGAACTGCTCCACATATTCCGCCGGCTGGTCCTCTAAGTAAAGCAACTCAAGGGCTGGCAATACTCCAGCGGTTTCTTCCCCCGGGTCGAAGAGCGTTCCAAGCTCAAGAGCAACGCATAATGAAGCATAGTTCAGCGCTCCCAGTGCCTTCACAGTGGTGAAGAGGCGGAGGATTTCCAGCCATTCGATGTCTTCGTCATCCACGACATAATCACCATGCGCACTGATGACAAGGCGGTCCACGTTGGAGAGCATACCACAAATCTGGCTGAGTAACCCAGTTATCCCGTCGTACTGGATGCGAAGTCTCAACGACGACCGGCCCTCATCAAGATCGATGACAAAGGAACTGGGTCGAAAATCTAGGTCCACGCGCCTAAACTGGGATAGCTTGAGTTTTTCAGAACGATCGATGAACTTGCATAGTTGGGGAATTGGAAAATCAAAGTCGAGAACGTCTTCCAAGTACTGTATGGCTAAGTGGTTGAGCTGGGGGGTGTCGATCTGCGTTACGAAATCCTCCAAATAATTGACAAGGCCAGTCGAAGAAAAAGGTAGTGAGAGCAGGAAGGACGGTCCGTGTGATGGGAGACTGGGGTCTTTGATCAGGCCAGAAGCCCTCCCATTGGGACCCAAGGGTAAGACGTTTCAGCCTGGGCAATGTGGCGAGACTCGCAACCATCGCCTCTGGTGAAATGTAACTGGTATTGGGTATATCGCGAAAATTGAGATGGACGTCAATGAGGTCGCAAGCCGACAAAAGAAGTGTTGGTACTGTTGGAAAGCGAATACCGTCTAAGTAGATTTTCTGTAGGCGTGGGGAACATCCACCCAAGAATGAATCAGGAAGGGCTGGCGTGTGCCCATCTTTTCTTGATTTAAGCCAAAGGTGTGTCAATGCCGGAAACGGTCGTTGCATCACGGCGGCCATCTTTTCCAACAGTGAGCACGACACATAAAGCCTGACATTGCGTACACGATCAGGGTACTCCAGTGCCGCAAGGATGTTATCTTCATCACTGTCCTTGGAATAGTCGGGAAGGTGAATAACTATGGGAAGGGGAGGAAGGTGACGTAGAGTTTTCCTGACAGGTGTCCCGTATGTGCAGAGGAGTTCCAGATTGAGACGGCGTGATGATGCAAAGATGATATCTCTCCATGTTCGGCATACATGTGCTAGTCTGTGCCATTTCCACGGGAGGTGAGTTGAAGAAGTGGTGTCAAGAGTGGCTTCATCTCGAAAGAGATCAAATAAGTCTAGAAGGACACTCCCTGGGAATGGGACGAGGTTGATTGTGGTAGGTAGCCTTCATCCATGATTCGAAACATATCAAATATCTCCAGAAGGACATCTTCTGGGAGAAAGTTGACCGTCGTTGCAGCTCTGTACGAAGATTAGTGAGGAGTGCCAAGTCAACTAGTCTGTCAATGAAGGCACAGACAATAGACACACCTATGAGGCTCCATTGAGTCAACACGAAAGTTGGGATGTCAAAGTGGGTACCAGCCCCTACAAGTTGTGATACAGTAGGGTGATCTACTCTTGGATCTACTTGTTGGCCAGCCCGGCTGAGCAGCGTACTACTGTAGTTCGCAGATCAGTGTGCTTATATCAGCAACCACAACAATGGTGAATAATTTTGGTTACAACTGGACTAATTACTGACTATTAAGTTGGTGATAGGACTTAAAATACAACGCAACTCGGACTCGGACTTCAAGGCCCCGTGAAGGCAAAGCCGGGGGCGGCAAAGACTCCCCGACGGTTCTGGGGTTGACGAGGATACAGAGGGATTCAGAGAGGTTGATGTTGGTGCTGATGGGACAGAAGATGCCGAAGCCAGAGACGCGGAATCCGCGGCTGCCAGTGGTTGGCTGGTGTCGAGAATATGGACACTGGCACCAAGCGCCAGCATGATTTAAGGGGAGATCACTGGGGCGTGAACTGGCATACGGGAGAGGCCCATGGCGTTGAGTGGGTCCGTTCGAAGCAAACAGGCGGCCAGTCTTGCCGCCTTGCGTTTGGACACACTCGTGGCCGGTGCAGATCTGTCGTACTGTAGTATTCGTCCTATGCGTCACCTATGCATAATCGTCTTCTGCTCCAGAATTGTCATCTTCGAGTCCACGAATTATAGGGTTCCACATGTTTCTAATATGTTCATATTCCCTGTAAGTCTCTTCCACGGGACCGGGACCCACGACCTTCCACATACTATTAGTTTGGTCCATTTCCGTCATGGGACCCATGACCTCGACCACAATTTCACTGAGCAGCGGAACTGCAGCGGGGAATATCAGGTGGCACATGCGTAGATCGAGCGCCTCCAGCGGGACTCCCTGCTCCACACGCCTCATTAGTGCGTCGCATAGATGAAGTGTCCAGCGATCATCTACTATGGTCTCTACCACGGCGAGCTCTGTCAGCGAAGGGAGCAACGGGTTCTCCCCTCCCTCGTTTTCCTCTAGCAACATATTTATGAATCCCCGTTCTGTATATGTCCCCAGTCGCACGCGCCGGAGCAGGGGCCACCTCGGTGCGCACCGAAGCCAAAATCGAGTCATTCTGGGGCGTGAATCCGAGTCGAAGGGCGATTTGAGGTGTTCTGCACTGAGCATCACGAGGCCGTCCAGGGGAAGGGCCGCCATCGCCACATCGAGCACCTCGAAGTGGATTTGGATTTTGGATGCATAGTGCCATACATTGCTCGTAATAGAGAGCGTCACGCGTGGAGAGAGAGTCGTGGCGAGCAGGGCGGGTGGGTCGCGCACTTCCACGTCGATATCGGGCACAGGCCACGCAAGGATGTTTACGCGCTCGGTGTGGCCGTGGATAAGCACGCTCTGCAGTGGACGCGAGTCCTGGGGTCCGTGGGCATGTCGCGCGACATACGGAAGCATTCTTTCCACGTCGCCTCCATTCTCAAGACGAGAAAATGCTGTGACGCACAGCGATGTGAGAGCCGGTAGGATGAGATGAGCAAGTGCGAGCCCACAATCCTCCGGAGAGTCGGAGATATCGAAGTATGTAAGGGATGGAAGTGTGACGGTGCGTTCGACGTCAAATGGAAAGGAAGGAGTGATCGGGGACGCCGAGCGAAGAACAAGCGTCTTTAGTTGTGGTATTTCCTCGAGAGCACCCAACCAAAATGAGAGCCTCGATCTCGCATCAGCGGATAGATTACTTATTTTGAGATGTTTGAGGCCTCTAAAGAGCGGTGACTTCCAATTGATATCGCAGTACTTGAGCTCAAGGCGTGAGAGCCTAGGGGTAGAACCGTCGAAAAGAGTGACAGGGACGGGGACGAATGATTGGTCCTCTATTCCTCCCCGGTATTTCTGACCCGACAGTGACAGGTGTTCGAGAATCGGAGCGGGTGATACGAGTCCCTCGAGTACCCTTTCAAGCCCGAAGGGTTGTGCGCAAATGGCAAGTTGGGATATGTGAGAGACGCGTGGCTGTAGTTCTTTTTGGAATGTACTGAATCGGGCCTCGTCCCAGTGATATTCGGGGACCCATGCCTCCAAGTATAAGGGTACAGACTTAGCCCGAACGAGCATCTCGGTCGCACCGGCCGGGGTGAGGGTGGTGAAATCGACGTGACTCCAGAAGAACGGATGGTCGAGTGCAACCTGGCGCCATCCATGACAGACATGGGCTACACTTAGCCACGATAATTGGCGGTCTGGCTCTCCACCTAGTAGAACTGTACCACTGGGAGGTAAGCGCAAAAAGGAGAATATTGTGGCGAAGAGCTCGGGAGGTAGAGACGAGATGGGTGCGAGTGCATTACGGCGTCGTCTCAAGGCTCGGAGTGACTCCTCCAAGGATCTGATTTCAGCATCGATGGCTTGACGTTGGTCTTCCCGTGGATTTTCCTGGCTTGGGTTAATCAAAAACCTCTATGGTGCACGCGGACTAGTAGTAGTAGTCACCTTGCTTGCCAAGGTCATATGGCAGGTCGATATTTGACACAAATACTGTCCAAACGCAAATAACGACCATCCGTTCCGTTCCGACAACCGGTTCATTTAACGCTCGACGCAAATACCGTAAATACTGACAACCGAAATGCGCGCGATTCCTAAGGCTTCTCGTTCGAGCGCATGGCTCACTCGGGATGATGAAATCTGGAAAGCTCTGCCCGGCGTCCATTTCTCTGCAAAGCAAAAACATTCTCGCGCAAGACTAGATGAAGCTGTCCTGTCCTTATCGAATGAAAATCGATCAACATTGGAAAAAGCAGCAGACGAAAAAAGGAAAAGGAGGAAAATACAAACTGATGAACGTCCTTTGCCGAACCCCTCTCACAGTTCCCAAACTGTCGACGGTTCCTTCCTGCGACCAGTGTCTGAAAACGTTCGGCGAGAACGTATTTCCAAATTCATTGATGCAACTGGCAACGCAGCTACGAAAACTTCGATTTGTGCTGTCTGCGCCGGCCGGTTTTTCGACAGCGACATTTCTGCACTTAAACTATGCGAATTACAAACGGACAACATTCTCCTTCCTTCCAAAAGTCACCCTTCGCACGTTTTGACACACGGAATGCTGCTACACCAAAACCCGGACTGCTTTCACAACGACGCAAACGGGATCCACTCTGCTAACGTGTGTTTTTCTTGCGCGTCACACGTTCATCGAAACAAGACACCTCCTCTTTCCCTTGCCAACGGAATGTGGGTTGGTGCCGTTCCAGGCGAGTTGGACATTCTTCCGTTACCTGAGCGCATACTCGTGGGACGGCATTTCCCCGCTGCATACATCGTAAAACTGTATCCGAAAAAGAGAGGAGCTAACTCTTGGTGTTCAAAAAATCTGCAAAGTGGCTTACGAGGAAACGTTTCCACGTACAGGCTGAACACGGAAGACATTGCTTCGATGACAGATGCACAATCATGCCTCCTTCGTCTGCGATCCTTGCGGCCACCATTGGTGTCACTTTTGTTGGGCCAAAGAATCTACTAGAGAAGACGATGCCTGGTTGGGGATTTCACACCGATTTGTTGAGCAGTCTCTCTCCGCGACCGCCGCCCGATATAGGGGTAAATCGGACATGCATTCTTCAACAAGCAGGTCAATATGACCGATGACGAACTCGAGGACGATCCGCGACAAGATCTACGGAGTTGCAAGGTAGGCAACGGCGTCTGCCGGCGCATCGTCGCAACCCCGCGCACGCACTGACAAGAACGCGTTCAGCGTGACGCATACGACGAGGTGCGCGCACTGGACTAGCTGCGAACTTGGCTAGCAGGGCGTTGAAGGATTGCGAGTTACAGGAAGACATTGCATATCAGGAAAAGTGGTTGCGTGGGATCTCATTTCTTGTGAATCTATCCACAAGGTCGTAAACGCCACCCTCTAGTTTCAGGACCGAACAACGATTCAAGGTGGTAAGACCAATATGAAATCGATACCACCTATGTTGCGTAGCCTGAAGCCAAATTATCTCTGTTTACGTGTATGTCGTCTCCTAATTGCTATAGTAGACAGGCGTTGAATAGGTTCAGCACGTTGTGCCATATGATAAGCAGATTATAAGAGAGTAGGAAACCAGTACGGGCATTATCGTATTTGCTCAAGTCTTTCCTGGAACTCGCTTCTCTTGTTGACGAAGGTTACAGGGCGACCCATATTTCGGCGGGCAGCGACGAACCCCTCCACAGATATCGCCGGCTGCTTCTCTAAGCAAAGCAATTCAAGGGCTGGCAACACACCAGCGGTCTCTTCCCCGAAGAGCGTTCCGAGGTCAAGAGCAACGCACCATGTAGCCTGGTTCCGCACCCTCAGCGCCTTCACGGCGGTGAAGGGGCGGAGGACCTCCAGCCATTTGATGTCGTCGTATGGCTCAATGCCCGAGTCTTCATAGTTCCTCGAAATGATGAAGAGGCTGTCCACGTTGGAGGGCGTACCACAAATTTGGCTGAGCAACCCAGTTATTCCATCAAATTGGATGGAAAGTTTCAGCGACGACCGACCCCCATCAAGTTCGATGATAAAGGTGCCGGGCTGGAATCCCAGGTCCACGTGCCTAAACTGGGATAGCTTGAGCTTTTCTGAACGATTGATGAACATGCACAGTTGAGGAATTGGAAGATCGAAGTCTAAGACATCGTCCAAGTACTCTATGCCCATGCAGTTGAGCTGTGGAGTGTCGATCTGCGCCACGAAATCCTCCAAATACTCGAGAAAACCATCGAAGAAAAAGGTGGTGAGAGCAGGAAGGACGGTCCGTGTGGTGGGAGGCTGCGAACTCTGACCAAGCCAGGACTGCCATTGGAGCCTAAAGGTAAGGTGTTTCAACCTGGACAATGCGGCCAAACTTGCAGCCATCACCTCTGGTGAAATGTAACCGGTAACAGGTATATTGTGAAAACGGATGTAAACGAGGTTGCAAGCCGACAAAAGAAGTGTTGGGGCCGCTGGAAAGGAAATGCCGTCTAAGTAGATTCCCTGTAAATGTGGGGCACGTCCACCCAAGAATGAATCAGGAATGACCAGCGTGTGTCCATCATCTTTTGAGTTAAGCCAAAGGCGTGTCAGTGTCCAACGCTCGCCTGAGTTCCGCAATTTCCTCGTGCCAGCGCTCAGACAACTGCATACCTTTACTGGCGGCTACTGGAAGCAATTGGACGACGGCGGTGGCTGCAGCGACGCAGGGCTCGATGCGTCACCATCTGGGGCCCGAACTCCACGGTCACCGGTCACTGTGACGAATCTGACGATGCCCTGGACCCATTTCTCGCGCTCCTCTTCCGTTTTCCTTGCGGTGTGTAGCGTCGTCGCGCTTAGCGACGGGCGTGAGCGTCCAGGAGTTGGAGAATACCAGGACGGCGATGACGGCGTAGAGGGTGCTCGAATCGAAGGCAGGGAGCGGACGGAGGGAGCAGAGGAGGACTGGGAGAACTGGGCGGTCATGTACAACTACCGCTCACATGAATGTGACGAAACTTCAGGGATATAGGACATTCACAATCAACACAGATCCGGGAAAAATTACAGTGAAACGTGCCGACGATTCAAATAGTCAGCGCGACACAGGGCACAACAGGTAAACCTCTGCTGCTGATGCAGAGGGAATTCACGCCAAAACAACCAAGTCCAAGCTGCATTTCAAAGGCCACGCCAACATGTCATCCTTTCGGCCCTAGGCAGGGCGAGATGCCTACCGTCTCCGGGAAGTATATAACATTTCTAGAGCACATGTGGCTGGATTGTGAAACCGAGATGGTCAGAAACGGATAGCATTTACGACAGGAGATTGCACATACTAGAGACAAGTCAGTGCCGGTGGCGTCACATTTACTAATATCTAGGTCCACTGGCCGCTGGGTAATGGCGTAGAGTGGGAAAGTGCCACCCTTCTGTGCTTGCGGCGGCAGCTTAGCTACGGCAAAAGAGGGCAAGGTTACTGCGGGAGCGCGAACTCTCTTGGAAACCGGGAGGTCTGCGCTATTGCCACGTCCAGACGATTGGTGTTCGCGGAAGTAGATGCGATTGTTGAGGCTCACTAAGAGGGTGTTGGAGTACCTGAAATATGTGTCGGCGTTTTGGCTCGAACATACAGTAGTAGATAATGTGTCACTCACACTTTCCCAAGAACTTTAGTCCTTTGCTCAGGTTAGCCGGAAAGACGGACGACAACAGGCCAAAAGAACATACATGTACATGTAATGTAGCTCGTTCTGTGAGTGGTGTGATTGGGTCAGAAGATGGACCTTAGCGTGTCTCGGCCCGACTCACGGGAAAGATGGCATAAAGCACAAGGATCGTGATAGCCAAGCTGGCTAAACAAGAAGTTAGGTGTACGGCTTTAAGGGGCTTTCCGAGGGACAGGTACCAGTGAGTGCGTTTGTCTCAATAGTAGTTCGTACAACGCGAATTAATACGAAACTGGAGAAGTTGCTATTACTTGCCCTTCTCAGCTGTACAGAAGGATCTAAGTCAATGTAGTAAAGGGTCTAATAATGTGACTCCGTACCAGCAGCGTCATCGCAACCGCGATCAGAATGTCCGCCAGAGCACTCGGTATCGACCATAACTAACTCAACGAAATTTGAGGTGGTACGCCAGTGGCCACTTCTACCAAAACGAGTGTGCGTACAAATAGTGCTGTCTTGGTGACCAGATACCCTTTAATCGTGAGCGACTAATTGCCATGTAAGATAAGTCATGTCGGTAAAAGCGTGTGTAGAACTGACTTTGATGCCTGCCCACATTCCTGCGGTTGATTGTGTCACCGCGGCCTGTGTTCAACGAAACGTCCCAAGGTTGAAAAATGCGAGGAGAGTCACGTGTACATACGGCGGTGATGGCGCAACAGAGCCACAACGATCGTTTCAGCGTCCAAATTCGAAAACAGAAGTATCCTTGGACGATGAGCGAAATGACTGCGGTCATAATGGGGGAGTCTATGGGGGAAAAATGGGAATGCGCGAGGCGCTCTGCATCGCCAAATCCGTCAACAAACCAATAGTAGATATCAGCCCCGGTCAGCGCAGTCTGAGCGGTCTCCAGCACGAAGACGAAGGTAAACTGCTCAAAGGTCGCCTTGAGGTCAAAGTACTTCCGAGTGAGGTCTGATACCAACCTAGAAACTTTATGGGTCGTCCGTCACCGGGAAAATTGTAGCTGTATACATCTGAAAGTGGGTGAGTTGAATAGTAAGCTGAGACTTCGAGCTTCAAGGGCCAGGCGTCGTACAAATCTGGACGCAGAGAACGCCGTAGAGCGCCCAGTTGAATAAGGGACCGAAGAGCTACATAGATTGTTTAGGATATGGGTTGCGTTAGACAACAGAAGCGCACAAGAGGAGCAGCTCTGTGATACGATCAAGGGGAAATGAGCTTTACGAACACTATATCACTGAACCCGAACTCACACTTTGATGACGTCCGGGGAAGGGGTTCGTGACACAGAGTATCCATCCATTAATGCTGTGGATTCAAGGGTCAAAGCGTTGTGGAAAAGTAGAGACAGGTCGGGGAGGTTACGGACCACAAGCAGGGTTTTATAATCCCGAACGGTTGGACTGTGAGCGCGAACGACTCGGAGATCAAAACACCGGCATGGCCGGGGAGTCATAAAGATACAAATCTCTGTCTCTGGCGCAGACATGCCAATCACCTTCGTACGTCGCAATGAGACGAATATGGACTAAAAGTTCGCAGCCTCTGCCTAGAATCGAGGTCTGAGCAACCGGCGTTGATTATTGCGTGCCTGCGACGCAAATATAGCTATCCTTGCGTTCATCAGGTTTAAGACACGACCCACAAGCCCGATGACTAGAGCGCCGAGAGAAGAGAATGATCCGTGCAAGGATCCGAGTCCGCCATGGAACATTGATACTACGAGGCTTCAGGCGGACAAGCACCACCATAGGGGAGCGAAACCCTATAACTTGGACATTCTTTTGTACTATACGGTTTGTGCGTACTCGCTACCCTGGCCTCGTTAGTGACAGTACGAACCAAGGTACGAACCAAATGGAGGTTCGAGAGGCTCGGGGACCGCCACCGCGGGCCACTAGTTTCCCACGAGTTTCCACAAGGTTTCCCATGGGCACTCCAGTGAGCACACTGGCACAAGAGCAGTTGGGGAATGGCAGTGCTTATCATGCATCGTTGATCATGAACCATGATGATACGCCGTGACGGTTCCTGGTTCCTAAAGTATGCCAGTACTGATGAAGCGCTGATTCTTCATTACACCCGGGCCGCCGGATATCATAAATCATGCGGTACTGTTGGCAGATCAACATAGGGTTTGACGTCGATTGCAGTTCGCGACACAGTTTGAATATGCCTTCTCGTTATCATTACTCCCAATGTTCAAGCCTTGGTTCAGCTCGTTACCATCCCGTTAACCTTCGATTCACCTTCCATCTCAATCTCATCGGTACTTTCGCGTTGTCCGATTTCGCTATCATGCCTGGGAGTGATGGGCTCGTTGGCTTTCACGAGAAAAATCAAGTGATTTGAAACATTCGATTCCCCGACTGAATCGGAACTAAGATGATCAAACCGTGGCTCTATCCAGGGAACCAAGAGTCCAACTTCACAATACACATACCGAAGTTGAAACCGTGAGGAAGCCTGTGATTTACTCCTTCGCGTTAGGAATCTGGCGGAAAACTGGCGACGCACATATTGGGCGGACAGACCAGATTGGGCTTCATAACCACTGGCGTGGTTGGCGCAACACAGGTCCCGACAAGCTCTGCTGCCGATGGGAAATCACAGAATTTGGGGGAGATTTGGTGAGGACAAGGTGAGGGTGGGCGAGGACCGTACCTGCACCTGGCCCACTCCCCTTTCCGTATCCTGCCGTTGAGTTCCAGGCGAAGACCATCCCTATCTGACGTGATTTTGATATAGCAATAGTGCCTCCCTTCCGTTCAGTTGCCACCTTTTTGGGTACAATCCGAGTGCGAGGAAGAAAACTGTAAGGGTGTCTGCGTAGGTGGCTGGCCGGACTCCGGGTTGTATCGGTCTGTTCTGCTGTTTAGGCAGACTGGCCAAGTTGGGCTTTCAATAATGCGTGGGGTGCTCCCGATGGATTTATAGAAGAGTTGTTGATAGGATGCGTAAGGTGGATTGTTTCTCAAAATAAATGTGTTCTAGCTCCTTCCGATCGACGACTCAATGACCCGCGGGCCGCGGCACGATGAGCACGTGCCGCCTCGTTCCTTGCACCAGTCACGGCCCGGGCCAGTAAAACGGTTAATCGCCCCACCGTCTTGCCCTTCGTTCAAATTTTTCGATGAACCTGAGCCAAGAAAATTCACGGGAATACCAACGGCAAGCCATCGATGATGAAATCAGATCGTTGGTGGAGGAATACATCCGAGCCTTGAGAACGTTGAGACATCGCCGTAATGCACTCGCGCCCATCTCGTCTCTACCTTCCGAAATCCTCGCCACCATATTCTCTTTTTTGCGCTTACCTACCAGCGGTAAATCACCACTAGGCAGAGAGACAGACTACGATCTATCGTGGCTACATGTTACACACGTCTGTCATGAATGGCGCGAGGTTGCACTCGATCACCCGTTCCTCTGGAGTCACGTCGATTTCACCACCCTCACTCCGGCCGGTGCGACAGAGATACTCGCTCGTGCCAAGTCGGTACCATTATATTTGGAGGCATATATTCCCAATGGTCCTCGTATTAGTACGTTTGAACAAGAACTCCAGGTGCACGTCTCCCACATATGCCACCTTGCAATCCGCACAGGACCCACCCGTCTTCAGGGGGTACTCGAAGGGCTCGTATCACCTGCTCCAACTCTCGAATACCTTTCATTGACCGGCGATAAATACGGGAGTGTAGGGCAACTGTCTGTCCCTGTCCTTGTCCCTGTCCCTGCTCCTGTCCCTGTCACTCTTTTCGATGGTTCCACCCCTAGGCTCTCACGCCTCGAGCTCAGGTACTGCGACATCAGTTGGAAGTCACCGCTCTTTAGAGGCCTCAAACACCTCAAGATAAGTAGACTATCCGCGGGTGCGAGACCAAGACTCTCATTTTGGTTGGATGCTCTCGATGAAATGCCACAAGTAAAGACCCTTGCCCTTCACTCGGCTTCCCCGAAAACCTCTTCCTTTTCATTTGATGTCGAACGTACTGTTACACTTCCCTCCCTTACACACATGGATATCTCCGCCTCTTCGGGGGGCTGTAGGCTCATACTCGCTCATCTCGTCCTACCAGCTCTCACCTCCCTGTACCTCACAGCATTTTGTCGTCATTGGAACGGAGGCGACGTGCAAAGAATGCTTCCGTATATTGCGCGACATGCCCACGGACCTCAGGACACGCGACCTCTGCAGAGCGTGTTCATCCAGCGTGACCCGAGCTTCAAGAGTGCAAACGTCCTTGCGTGGCCCGTGCCAGATATCGACGTCGATGTCCAGGATCTTCTCACCTGGTCTGACACGACCCTCTCTCCACGCGTGAAGCTCTCCATCAGGAGCAAGATGTGGATTAGTTCCGATATCGAGATCGAGGTCCTCCGTGCGGCGATGGAGGCCCTTCCCCTGGACAGCCTCGTGACGACTGCACAACGCATTTACTTTCGTCATGGCTATAGTATTCAAACAAGGCACCTTCCCGCGCAGTTCTGGGTCCCACACATATTGAAGTGGCCCTTTCTCCAGCGCGCGCGACTGGCGATATCTACAGAACAGGGATTCATAACGATGCTGCTAGAATACAACGGGGAACGTGGGAGCCCGCTGCTCCCTTCGCTGACAGAGCTCGTCTTGGAATGTGTCGAATTAGAAAATCGTTGGACACTCCGCCTATGCGACGCACTTATGAGGCGTGTGGAGCAGGGAGTTCCATTGGAAATACTCGACCTGCGCGCGTGCTGGGACGATAGTCCCACAGCAGTTCCTCTGCTCAGTGAAATTGTGGTCGACGTCCTGGGTCCCGTGAAAAACTTCTCGGCAACTGAAAATATGTGGGACCCTATAGTTCGTGGTCTCGGCGATTACAATTCTGGAGTAGAAGACAATTCAGATACAGGTGGTGACGAATAGGATGAATACAACGACGGATCCCCACATCCTTTCGAGAAATCCTGGCAGACTTATAATCGTACTTAAGTAGTCACACCAGTAGTTACATCTCTCATGTGACGGCGCACTCTATGCGGGGTTAGTGCTGAGTAGTTACAGCAGGTTCCATAACGATCGTCCCACTGTGACTCTCACAGTCAACGCTCAAAGTATTCAAATCCAAGCTGCCACACAACTGTTATCTCCTGTAGATAGCTATGCGAGTATAGGGGTCGACCCAAGGAAGTGTAGAAATGAATAATAGAGAAGAGAGGAAATACAGAAGTGCACGGGAGGACGCGGACGCAGACGGAATCGTTTTAACGCCAAGGTAAGTACAATTGGATTGTTTTTTTTCGTACGATAACAAGCTTAGTAAGCTTAGTAATTAAATAGTTAAGAGATAAAGTCCAGGATGTAGTCCTTACACTCCATACATCTCGTCCTGTCGAGCGTAAGGATGAGGAGACGTGCCTACCGTCCACCCAGGAACTTCGGGAAGCATATGACATTTCCCAGGGTGTGGCTGGAGCGAAACCAAGCCGTTCAGAAACGGTTGAAATTGCATTTTTTTGCGACGGGAAATTGCACGTACCAGAGACCAATCAGTGCTGGTGTCGTCACTTTTACTATTATCTTGGCTGGCCGGTTGGGAAATGGAGTAAAGCGGGAAGGTGTCACCCTTTGACGCCTGCGATTGTGACTCAGGTCCGGCAGAACAGGGCGATGTTACTGCGGTAGAGTGAATCTTCTTGAAGACCGAGAGGCCAGCGTTATTGCCACGTCCGGACGATTGGTGTTCACGGAAGTAGATGCGATTGTTGAGGCTCACTAAGAGGGTGTTGGAGTACCTGAAACATTTGTCAGCGCTTTGACTCGCGCGTGGTGTACTGTATGTGTCGCTCACAGTTTCCCGATAATCTCAGTTCTTTGTTTGCCACATCAGTCATGAAGGCGCACAGAGAAGGATCAAGAGAACCCACATGTACACATAATATAGCTGGTTCTGTGAATGGTGTGATCGGGTCAGAAGACGGATCGTAGCGCATCTCGGACCAGCTTACCGGAAACGCGGCATAAAGCACAAGGGCCGTGATGGCCAAGGCGGCTACACAGGAAGTTAGGTGCACGTCTGTGTGGGGTTTTCTGAGAGACAGGTACTGTACCAGTCAGGGCGTTTGTCTCAATGGTAAGCCGTACCACACGAATTATCACGATGCTGGAGAAGTTGCTACTTGCCCTTCTTAGCTATCCAAAAGGGATCTCAGTCAATTTGGTAAATGATCCAATAATTCCATACCATCAGCGTCATCGCCACCGCGATTAGAATGTCGGCCAGGGCACTTGGTATCGACCATACCTAACGCGGCAATATTTGAGTTGGTATGGCCACTCCTACCCAAACGAGTGTGCGTACGTACATATACTGCTGCCTTGGAAACTGCATACTTCCCAACCTTGAGTGACTAGAACGCCGTGTGTAAGATAAGAGGTTTCGGTAGAAATGTGTATAGTACTGACTGTGACGCCAAGCCACGTCGTTGCGACTGCTTGTGTCACCGCGCACTGTATTCAGAAAAACGTCAGGAGCCGAAGAATGCGGGGAGGGTCAGGGATACATACAACAGCGATGATCCAACAGAACCACGAGGACCGTCTGTTCAACACCCAAATTCGATAACAGAAGTACCCTTGAACGGTCATCGCAATGAGTCCGGTGATGATGGAAACGTCTATGGGGGCGAAATGGGAATTCCCGAGGCGTTCTACGTTGCCAAATCCGGCAACAAACCAATAGTAGACATCAGGCCCCAGTCAGCGCGGTCTGAACGGACTCCAGCACGAAGACGAAATAAGCTGCGCAAACAATGCTCAAAGTTCGCCTTGACTTCACAGAGCTTCCGGGTACCAACCTAGAATCTTTATGGACCGTTTGTCATTTGGAAAATTGTAGCTGTATACATCTGAAAGTGGGTGAGTCGAATAAGCTGAGACTTCGAGGGACAGGCTCGTACAAATCTGGACGCAGAGAACACCGTAGAGCGCCCAGTTGAATAGAGGGCCGAAGAACTACATGGATCGCTGAGGATATGTGTTGCGTGAACAGCAGAACGGGGCCAAACGCACGAGAGGGGAAAGGCTGCGAAAAAGGTCAGCGAATTATGAGGGAATTCGGCACTGCGGCTGTAGTACCACCGAACTTACACTCTAATTACATCCGGGGATGGGTTAGAGGATTCAGCCATTGATGTTGGTAGATGTCGGGAAGTGGACGGGGGTTGCGTCACGGAACAGCGGGGTCGCGCCGAGTCACAAAGAGGAACCTTATAGTCGGACTTTTTTCGGAGTGTGAGCACGAAAGAGATCAAGACACCAATGCTGTGTCGACCGCGTTCGCGGTCATGAGACAGGAAAAGGTGTGAATTTAGCCTCTTCCCAGAAATCTAGGTTCGTGCGGGTGGCAGTTCTCACTGCCTGTCTGCGCCGCAAACAATCGAAGGACCGTGGCCGGCCTCGTGACGGCATTGCGCCTATCAGGGATAAGGGACGGCCCGCAAGTTCGACAACTAGAGTGCCAAGAGTGGGAATCCGCATACTTGATACTTGATGCAAGGCTCCATGTGGGATAACATCAGAAGAGGGCGCAACCCCGATTACATTTCGGTGACACTCTGATTTGTGCGGGACTCACTACCCCAGACATCGCTAGTGACAGTGTCAATTCGATCCAATGGGAGATGGAGCCAAGGCTCGAGAGGCAGTGCTTATCACTGGCATGGGCCGGACGGCATGGCATCCCTACAGTATGTCGTGATGATCTGTCAGTAGCATTGATTCTACGCAACGCAAAGTAACACGAAGTCGGAGACGCGGACTCGGAGTTAGCTACCGTGTCGAGGACGCGAACACTTATAGAGAATAAGATGTATTATTTCCCCGTTGACGGGAAAATGGTGAAAGTGAGAGTCGTCCGACCGGACCGTGCACCCACGCATTTGGTGTCGTCGCTTACTACTGTGACCTCGAAAAGTTAATCGAGCTTAATCCAACACTCCGTAGGGTACGGTCGCACAGACACTCTCGAATCTGCAGACCCAGTGGGCAATGTGTATTCGGCCCCTCCCCAAAAGGCAACAACAATATAAACAAAACTCCCAGCGAGAGAGCGAAAGCGCTAGTCCAGCTCCGCCAAGCTCTGTCGCACGGCCCGCACGCGCTCCTCCACGGTATCCAACGCCCGCCCGAGCTCCGCAACTTCCTCTCGCCAGTGCTCAGGCAACTGCATGCCCGGCGGCACGAACGGCGGCGACTGGAACCCATCGGACGACGACGACGACGCGCCACCGGGCTGGCGGCCCGCCTCGAGCTCGCGCCAGAGCGCTGTGACGATGCCCTGTACCCACTTCTCGCGCTCCTCGACCGGGCGCGTGCGCGGGCTGTCCTTGCGGTGTGCGGCCTCGTCGCGCTTTTTGACGAGCGTGAGCGTCCAGAGGTTGGAGAGCACCAGGACTGCGATGACGGCGTAGAGGACGGTCGAGGTCGACGAGGAGAGGTAGCGGGCGGTGGCGGTGGAAGGCGGTGCGGAAGAGGTGGTGGTGGTGGTGGTGGACGCGGACGATGGCGGCGGGGAGAACTGGGACTCCCACGCGTCCCGTAGCAGCTCGATCGCGCCAGCGGCCGACTGCCGCCCGACGGACAACGCGCCCTCGAACGTGTCGTACGCCCACTGCAGCCCGCGCTGGTCCCGCTTCGGCTCGCGTGTCTTGTCGTCCCCCTCGCCCGCCACGCCGCCCACCAAGGCCTGCGTCTCGAGCGACGACGAGGGCTCCTTCACGGCCTCAGCGATGGCAGCGGGGTCGAGGCCTGCAGGGATGAACTCGGTCTGGTGCTCCTGGATGTACCTGCGCATCGCGCGCACGAGCTCGGTCTGGTACGTCTTCTGGCCCTCGATGGCAGACTTTTCGATGATCCCTGGAGTGAGAGTGTGAGTAAGTAAGATGGGATAGAATTAGCGGCGGCGACGCGCACCTTTGATGAAACTCCGCCCTGTCCATTCTACCTGGGAGGTCACGACCACTCGCGAGGACGCGCTGCTGGCCCACGTGACGCATGTCCGTGTCTTGACGCTGAACACGCTGCCGCTGGGCACGTCCGGCGTGCGCGTCGTCGTGACCATCGTTATGTAGTCGTCGAAGTCGCTGTGGACTGTCTCGTCGTGGATCTCGCATTTGATCGTCCTGGGGCCAATGCTCGAGTTCATGGGTTTGATATAGGACATGTTGCGCGCGAGACAGTTTTGGTCGCCAGAGGTCGGCGCCCAGTCGGACATCTGGATGTCTGTGCGTGCCCATCAGTCCTCATGTGTCGATATACGGAATCGGGTACTTGCCCTCGAGTTTCTGGTTCACACGCATAAAGTCCTTGAGAAACCCGCTCGCGAACATCAAGTTGTATATCCGCTCTGGCGTGCCGGGTAATACCACGTCCATCGCCAGCTCAGAGTAGTGCTTGCCTTCTCTCCCACATGCACACCGTGTCACCTTGTGTACTGGCACGACGATCCCGGCCCCATTGGCTATCGCACCCGTTCCGTTCGGCAAACCGCCGGCGCCGAGTGTGTGTGTCGCATCCAAGGCCGAACGACCCATGCTCTCAGCTTCACTGAATTCGTCCTCGGGGCGTGCGAGGCGCCAGATGTTATATATCACGTCGTAGGCCGTGTCGCGCGCGAGGAAGGATGCGAACGTGTACTTGCTGGTGCGAGTTGTGATCTGAATGGCATTTGGGATGACAAAAGCTGTCATCTTCTTCTCGAGCGAGACGATGTCATAAATAGGGACGATGACCTGCAGTGAACCGAATAAGTGAGTGGGGCGGCGAAAGCCGAGTATCATGGTACGTACGTCGGTGACCCAACCGAAAATATTGGCATGGAAACAGATGTGATTCTCCGAGATGTATATGCGGCCCTGAACAAGAATCTCACGCTGCATGGCGCAACCATAGTCTTGAATTTGATGAGCGATGAGGGGCAGGGCCAGAGGCACGAATGGAACACACCTTCAATCAAATAGTCACCTTCAGGAATCGTCCTGAAGAGCTCGTGGAAGTCTGCGTTGCGCTTGTTGCTTGCGACCGCAAAGCCCGTCACCGGGATGTCGCCGTCGTTCAGCTCTGCCAACAGCGCGTCGTCCTCCGAGTCGTCCTCGACCTCGTCATCGGGACCATCCACAGACGAGACGTAGTCAGACTCGTGCTCCGGGGCGCGTGCCGACAGCGAGCCGTGGCGCGAGTGCGCCCCCGGCAGGTACATGTCGATGGACGACTGCGATGCAGCCGCATGGTGGCCGGACAGCGCGGGCGAGCGCATGACCGTGGTGCCCTTGCGGCGCGGTGGCGAGGCGGGCGTGGACGAACTGCTCACACTGCGGCGAGAGGGGTCGGGCACGGCAGCGGCGGGGGAGGACGACGGCCGTGAACCGGAATTGGAGTTGGTGACGGAGGCGACCAGGGCGGACGCGAGCCCCGTGGAGCGCTGCTGCTTTGGGGAGGCCGTGCTCGTGGTGGAGCTGCGGCGCCACAGACGCCGCTTGCGCCCGCTGGTGGTCGACGAGATGCTGGCCGTGTCCGAGTCGCGGATGCGGCCGGGCGAGAGGAACTGTGATTCGTGCACTGAGGTGCTAGGGTTGGCCGCGGCGACGGTGAACGCGCGGGCCTGCGTGGGCGTGGGCGCGGAGGACGTCGGAGAGGTGCGGAACTCGTTCGTGCCGGTGATGGACTCTACCGAAGAGGCAAGGACGAGCCCGTGCCCGGTGCTGTTCGCGCGCGTCCGGGCGAGGAAGTCCTCGGCGTTGTACGGTTCAGAGCTGATGTTGGACGCAAATTGCGGGCCAGATAGGACGGAAGAAGAAGACGCAGTGGGTTCTATGCGGGAACGGGAACGAGAGGACGAACGGGAGGAGACGACGCTGCGTACGCGGTCGCGTAGGCTACTCGCTGATCTCGATGGTGCTAATGTACGCTCGTTGCTGTCAAGACCGAGCGTCTTATTGGAGGTAGGGGTGGGGGTGGGCATTCCGCTGTCCGACTCTATCTCTGGCGCTGTGGAGCTGCTGAGATTGGATAAGGCAGCAGGTCTATTTCTATGGCCACGTTCTTTCAATGCAGGGCCGTTGCTTTGCTCGCTTTGAAGGGAGCTAGTGTGGCTCCGTGGCGAAGGAGGGATTACAGTGACGCTATGGTCTGAGCTGAGGGAAGTATTAGAGGGGCTGTACTGGGGTGGGATGATCTTGAAGGAGGGCTGTGCTGACTTGACTGGCGAAGAAAGAGCGCGAGCACGAGCAGCTTCACTTTTCGTTGGAGACGACGCTGGGGACGTTGGACGGCTCGAACTGTCACTGAGCCTGTCTTGTCGGACACTCGACGGCGACTTGACTAATTTTGAGAAAAAGCCTGGTGCCATCCCGTTTATTCAGGACACGTGAAATGTCGTCGGGGCTGCGAGGTCAGTACCTGAGAGCGTGGGCCAAGCGACTCTGCCGTCGTGTAGCGAGTCCGCGGGTGCTGCCTCGTGTCTTGGCGCCTGTTTGTCACCCATGGAGCCGTCATCACTCAATGACGACGACGACGCCGACGGACCCGCTTCTGCTCTACGCCGCCGGGTCTAATGGCAGAGGGCAACTCGCCACTGCAGACTTGCAGGACGCATACACTTTCACACCCTGCACATTCAACGGCTGTCAACGTGGCGTGTTGCCTCCAGGTACATTGTCTGTCATTGCCGTCAAAGGCGGGGGCAACCACTCCCTAGCACTGCTTTCTCGGCCCAGTTCCCCGAATCATCATCGAATAGAAGTTTGGGGTTGTGGAGACGGCACAAAAGGCCAACTCGGTCCCACATATGTCAACGAAGCCGGTGATAGTCGTGTAATTTTTAGACGCATCACTCTTCCTTTGGAAGATCACGGTCTCGCCGGGTACGAAATATCAGATGTAGCCGCATGCTGGGAGACCAGCTTCTTCGTCCTCACCAAAGACGGCCAGCACGATGTCCTCATCTCGATGGGTGGTGACGACTTCGGGGATCTCGGCATCGGGGGCCTAGGCACGGAGAACAGAAAGGCACTCCCATTTCACATCATCGGTTTCACCCACATCGTAGCTCACGGGCTCTCTATCACCAATATCACTGCTGGTCCACACCATGCCGTCGTCCTGCTGCGCGCGGGCAACAAGCAACACATCGCAGGCTGGGGCACCGCTCGCCACGGTCAGCTCGGACCCCTCCATGCTCCTTCAGGGCGGGCATTACCATTCTCCCCTTCACCCGTCGCAATAAACCTTCCCATCGATGTACAGCTCGATCCCGTGCGCTCCGTGCACGCTGGAAATCAGCACTCGCTCTTCTTGCATGCATCCGGACGCGTTTCCGCACTCGGCTCCGACGCGAAGGGCCAGCTGCGCGGTCTTCACACCGCCGAGGACGTGCAAGCTATCAGTTGTTCATGGAACGGAAGCTACCTACAGACCCGCGCAGGACTGCTCTCGGCTGGTGCGAACACGCATGGGCAGCTCGGCAGAGAAGGCGTCTCCGAAACCGCCCTGGGGCCCGTGAATGTCCCAGATACCTCGCGCGTGGTGGATTTTGTGTGCGGGAGCGAACACGTCCTGTGCGTGCTCGAGTCCCAGGGGCAGACGGAGGTGTGGGGATGGGGATGGAACGAGCACGGCAACCTGGCGACTGGGTCATTGAGCGACGTGAAGGCGCCTGTCAGGATCTGGCCTCCATCGCCCGCGCAAGCCGGAGAGAAAACAGGGGAGGTGGTTGGGGTGTGGGCTGGGTGTGGGACGAGTTGGATTGCGGTGTCTCATCCGGCGTCTCTTCACGGATAGCGGCGACGTAGATGGCGTACTAATTCGGGAAGTAAGTTAGATAGACGGCGCGCCCAGGCCACAAATCAGAAGTGATGGAGATAGCATCAGGAATTTGACTCCCCGAACGGAATTTGAGAGGACAACACACACATCCTGTGTGCCTCCGTTGGTTGGGTTACTGTAATAAGCGGGGGTTCCTTGACCATGACTCGAAACTCAACTATAAGCCGAGAGCGGTGTACGCACGGGGCACGGAATCTTATGTGACCTGAAAACGCGTAGGGGAGGCGCTGTGCTTGTGTATGACTTGGTTGTGCTTCTTGGGCCCTAGAGGTTCGATGTGCTGTATCTTACTGGAATGTTGTAGCAAGGACATAACTGTACGATCTCTTGGACAACTGGGCCTGACAGTGTCTCGTGGCCATATCGGATGTAGCCGCATGCTGGAGACCAGTTTCTTCGTCTTTACCAAAGACGGCCGGCACGATGTCCTCATCTCGATGGGGGGTGACTTCGGGGATCTCGGCATCGGGGGCCTATCATAGGCACGGAGAACAGAAAGGCACTCCCATTCCACATCATCGGTTTCACCCACATCGTAGGCTAGGGCCTGACGCTCACGGACTCTCTATCACTAATATCACTGCCAAGCAGGCAGCACATCGCAGGCTGGGGTACCGCTCGCCACGATCAGCTCGGGCTCCGACGCGAAGGGCCAGCTGCGCGGTCTTCACACCGCAGAGGACGTGAATTGCGTTGTCTCGTCCTGCGTCTCTTCACGACGTGGATGGCGTACTAACTCGGGAAGTAGATAGACGCCCAGAGTATGCATGCGCCCCCAGGCCACAAATCAGAAGTGCTGGAGATGTGGTGACTGGGATATCAGGAATCTTACTCCCGAACGGAATTTGAGAGGACAACACAACTGCACGTTTTCCGGAAACCCGTTGGTTGGGTTACAGTACAGTAAGCGGGAGTTCCTCGACCATGGCACTGTGAAACCTCGCCGATGTTCCTGCGCTACTTATACAGCACATTCACCTACGCACCCACTTGCTCGCTGCAAGTCTGCAACCGACCAGAAAGTACTTGTGATTGTGGGAGATCTGGGGCGGTACACCCAGCGGTCCCGGCCGCGTTCATGCTCGAACACCATACCGACTCGGACTAGCCCGGGGCCGGCGGTACTTTCACCGTCGTACGAGTCAACGATGGGCCATTCCGATTCCGGGCCAAACTCCGGCATCCGCACATCCTCTACAGCACCAAGGACGACTTGTGGCTCAGGCTCGGATACACCATCAGCCACCCGGATGATTCAAAAAGACAACTGGGCCTGAGTCTCCCGCCGATGATCGGCACGTCGTATGTCGCGAAGGGCGACCCACCGGGCAAAAAAGAAAGGGAGAAATAAGAGGGGATTAGAATTGACGGTAGGTAGATGCCGCATCGCAGGCGTTCCATATACAAACAGGGTGGTGAACAACCTAACGGGGATGCAAACGTTATCGATATATATGCGCGCGACGCTTCGCAGTCCTCACAGACTGGCCCTCGTTCTCTACTCTAGTCTAGAAGTGGATCGCGTTCCCGGAGGACACTTGCAGGGCGGCTTCGCGGAATGCCTCGGATAATGTTGGCTGAGGGAAGGGCAAGTCGTGGTCAGGACAGAATGAAGAAGCGAGAAAGGAACAACATACGTGTGCGTGTGTCGTGCGTGCGATGTCCTCGGCGCTCGCACCGTATTCGAGCGCAAGCACACCCTCTGCGATCATCTCGCCAGCATTAGGACCTGGATCCATGAAACTCAGCAACTCGGTCCCAAACGCGGAAAACAGCACACGTACCAATGATGTGCACCCCGAGGATGCGGTCCGTCTCGGCCTCAACGAGAAACTTCACCTGGCCCTCGGTGTCCAGGTTCGTCTTGGCCCGCGAGTTCGCGAGGAACGGGAACCGGCCGACCTTGTACTTTACGCCGTCCGTCTTGAGTTCTTGCTCCGTCTTGCCGACCCACGCCACCTCGGGGTGCGTGTACACGACGCTCGGGATCGTGCCGTAGTTCACGTGGCCGTGCCCGCTGTGGATGTACTCCGCCGCGGCGATGCCCTCTTCCTCCGCCTTGTGCGCGAGCATCGGTCCGAAGGTGACGTCGCCGATGCATTTGATGTTTGGTACGCTCGTGTTGAACTGGTCGTCGATCACGACGCGCCCACGCGAGTCAACTTCGATGCCGACATTTTCGAGGCCGAGGCCTTGAATGTATGGCCGACGGCCGACGGCGACGAGCACGACGTCTGCCTCGAGCTGCGTCATGCCATGTGAATCCTCTCGCCGACAAGGAAAGAATAAGAATAACGCACCGAGTCCTGCTTCCCGTCCTTAGCAGCCTCCGTCGTGACGACCACCTTCCCGTCTTTCTTCTCTGCGGAGAGGACTTTGGTGCTCAGCTTGAACTTGAGACCCTGCTTCGTCAGCGACTTCTGGAACTGTTTCCTAAGCACGCCGTGTTAGAAGACAGCAACACCGCATGTGCAAGTCGAGGGAACGCACGACATCTCCTCGTCGATGCCCACCCCGCCGATGCTATTAAGAAATTCGACAACGGTCACTTCGGCACCTAGTCGACTCCATACGCTGCCCATCTCTAGTCCAATGATCCCGCCGCCAATGACGACCATCTTTTCTGGGACCTTCTGCAATGAAAGCGCACCAGTCGAGCTGACGATCTGTTGCTCGTCTATCTCGATAGCGCCACCGGGGAAAGGTGTGACTTCGGACCCTGTCGCGATGATGACGTTCTTCGCTTCCACGGTAGACTCGCCACCGTCGTTGAGTTGTACGGAAATGAGATTGGGGGAGACGAATGAAGCTGCTCCCTTGATGTAGTCGACTTTATTTTGCTTGAAGAGAATTTCGATCCCCTTCGTGAGACCATTCACCGAGTCTTCTTTCGCTTTGAGCATTTGCTGAAGGTTTAGTTTGACGCCTTCGACTGTTTTAATATTTTTAATATCAGTAATAAAAAAATCAGAAGAAGTTTGGGACGCACCATCGATACCGCGCTTCTTGATATCATGAAGCGTTTGGTGGTAAATGTGTGAGTTGTTAAGCATCGCCTTGGAGGGGATGCAGCCAACGTTCAAACACGTCCCACCTAGCGTTCCGCGCTTTTCTATGCATGCGGTCTGGAGTAGAGATGAGTGACAGGGTAAATGGCCGACGCAGCCATGAACGGACTTTAAGACCCAGTTGGGCCGCCTTGATTGCAGCGACGTAACCACCAGGACCTACAAACCAACGGTCGTTATGCCTCGCCTTCAGCAGAAGACGAAGGCACAAGCGTACCTCCACCGATGACTACCGCGTCATACTGTCCCGAAGGGGTCGCTAGTCCGCGTGCTGACCGCTGCCAGCGGCCAACCTGCAAGCCCGCGGCCAGGGTGTGCGGCGCAAATCGGGACACTGTCTACAAGGAGGCTGAGGTGAGACCAGGTAGCATGTTATGAGGGGTGCTCACGGATTTTGAGGTTTTGCAGACGACGAGCATGGTGACGGAGAGGCCTTGACCAAATTGTTTCGCGTAATTATTATTCGGATCCGGAACAACCCGTCGCCGAACTCGGCTGTTCGGAACGGAACTAAACTACGACGACTCCCGGGCAGCACACCCGCCCCAACCCCAGCTGCATCGACGAGTCTCATGCCCGATTCGAATCAAGTGATCTAGACTCAAAATAGGAATGGGCTCTATCCCGACATCAGAGGCAGGGCTCCCTTTAAGCGATAGACTGCGAGTCTTGTTCATGCTCGGGGGTCCTTTGAGGGGTGCGTAATCTCTCCCGTTCCGGTTCTCTCGCTCACAAATGGAATAGCATCCAAATTGTCCTCTCTACCCCTTACCGTAGGGTTCGTGTCACCTCTGCAGCGTCGGGTCACCATCGCCCCACCATTGGCACCGCAGTGGAAATTCAAGGGCACTGACCTTGGTCCGCATCTCCGACTCAGTCAACGACCGATATGGTCTTTGCCTCCACGAGGCGTCAGCTACACGACCCAAGATTTACATGCCCTGGCCGCCTGTGAGGGGAGGTGAGTATAGTATTCCGGGCGAGGGAGAGGGAGAGGGTAGCGAGGGTGTAGCCGGCCGTTCCGGAGGGGGTGAGGGTGATGATGTCCCATGCGGTGAGCGGTGAGCGGTGAGCAGACGAGCGGCGTGGACATGTTTCTTGCACTTCCTAGGTCGCACTTCTTCGCTCACGCACATTCTCACAGCGCACTTTTCTCCTGGGGTCCTCACTGCCCCTCCTGCAGGGTTTTTTCCGCGTCGGCAGCTCCGGTGGTGACGTAACGTATGTGATGCATCACCTTCGCACGTCCGTCTAACGAAAAACGTTTGCATTCGCCGCACTGCGCAACGCAGTCCCTTTGTGCTATAATCATTCACCTCATACCTTACTTTTCCAAAGACTACGCTCCCTCGCCGATCTCTCTTTTGCCATCCTCTCGTTTCTTTCAATGGACAGTCCCAGACGCACTGGAAGCAGCAACGTCGGGAACTATTTTGCGGTGATATGCTGGGTCCCCGGAACCAAGTTCGATGTAAGGATACATTTTGTATTGGCGGACGCCTCGTGACACCTCGTGCAGTGGGCTCCGACCTCATTCGACAAAGGCTAAAATTTTCCACAAAGACGTTATCCGGGAGTGATTGGATCGTCGTCGGGGGTCTGTTTGAGGAGGAACAGTGCACACGCAGTCATATGGTAAACGAAGGAAGACACTGACACCTGTGCGAGCTCATTGATTGGGTTAACTTGAACCGTAGGATGGATACGACAGGGGTGGAAGCTGCAGTGACAAATGTCCACACCCGTCCATGTTTCCTTTCCGTGTTTTCCTTTCCGCCGTTGGTTTCCATCTTGACAATGCTGTAGTACCACCGTGCTCGTGCTGCGTTTCTCGGTTCATAAACAACAATCGTTCTTGACGGCGAATAAAAACCCGCTCTATGTACTACCACCGTGCAGGTTCGTGCCCTCAGTCGCTGTTGACGCGAACAACGTCATACTGTAACATCCATACGCGTCCTTTCCGCCCGTTCTACTTCGCGGTTCCAATCTGAGTTCATGTACTGACTAGTCCAACACCGTCCTTTCACGCGCCACCGACTGATTCCCAATCCTTCGTTCCGCTTGCTCCAGTGAGATGCATGGCTCTATGCAGTACTACCGTGCTCTCCGTGTAATAGCACCGTACACGTTGTGCGATTCTCAACTGTTCAGCTTTCACGATAGCCGAGAATGCCGATTTTCTATTTCACAACAAAGCTCTCGCTCAATCTGGTGCGTTCTTCCCGTGCATGCTCCTAATTTTATATTCGGAAGTTTCTGAAATAGTAAACGCAGAAGCAATGACTTTACGTCAACATTGACGTAGAGTCTCCTATCATCCGCTCCGACGAAACTCTGGCTATAATACCTGTCGACTGCCCCTACTCTAGGTTAGCATCCCCCCTAAACCATCTCTCTTCTTCGCTCATGTCTAATTGGCATGTCATGACTACCACACACCCTGGCACAGTATATCTTGATGCGAGAGCCTTTTTAGAACTCCCGCGTGTAAAACACCATGGGCACGACACATTTATCACGTTTGATGACATTGTGCTGTGCCCATATCCCACCAAAGGAGTCCACGTTGTATGTAGTCTCTCCTATAAGAAGAAACATGAAAGCGAACGAATTTGTGTCGGTATCTATGACATACATGCGAAGGTACATTTACATTCTTACACGTGTTAAACGCTTCAATAAACTTCAGGTAGTTCCTTTAAACCGCAAACACACGACAGCAGCCCCGTTCGCCAAGACAACCAAATCGATCTTATGGGAGATGTATTTCACATCCTTCATCATGATTCGTTCGCTAATCATATAAACTAGTGACTGCAGACGGGCCGGTCTGTGTGCATGAATTTTTGGATTTGTCCAAAACGCGTCAGTAAATAAACAGTAAGGAAGCGTGACAAGAGCTCATGATAATGTTACACAGAGTAAGAACATGAGGGGAAAGAGGTCGAACGATGGCAAACAGTGAGCTATGATTTTTTTTTGAGAGGTACAAAGCAGTTGATTTCATACGAATTCGCCAGGATGTGGAAGGTAGCATAAGTCATCCAACGCGATTAGAGCAATGTTGTAACCGAATCTGACTAATGCCTATGGCCCCGCATATGTTTAGCGTCGTGTTCTGAGCAGCCCATCAAATAATCTGTTGCATGGTCATCGTGAACGTGCGAATGTCTTGTTGAGTTGCCAATACTTTTCCTGAGATAGACAGCCTTGCCGCCGTCGTCCATAATCTATCGCACACCACCGAGATTGTCTGTCTCAGGGAATGTCTCTGCAACCCAAGAAGACATTCGCACTTTCACTATGATGGTGCAACAAATTATTCGATGGGCTGGGACAGACATGACACTAAACATATGCAGTGCGTTGGGCCTTCGCCCAATGTGGCCGCAGGGTGTGTGGTAGTCATGACATGCCAATTAGACATGAGTGAAGAAGAGAGATGGTTTAGGCGGGATGCTAACCTAGAGCAGGGGCAATCGACAGGTATTATAGCCAGAGTAACGAAATGGAGCAGATGATAGGAGACTCTATGTCAATGTTGACGTACAGTTATTGTTTCTGCGTTTACTATTTCAGAACACCGAATATAAAATTAGGAGCGTGCACCAATGTTGTGAAATAGAAAATTGGTATTCTCGGCTAACGTGAGAGAAGTGGGTGTTCTTTATAGCGTCTATGAGTTATAATACTACGACAGGGGGCTCAGTTCAAGCAGGATGTTCTCTGCCAGTGACTAGTGACTAGTGACTCCTTGACTCGGAGCATTTGCGCCGAGCATTTGCGCCGAGCATTTGCGCCATGGTGGCATGATCGCGAGCAGCAGCCGGGGAATCTCGGCCCGCGCGAAGATGATGCGAAATCCCACTGGCAGTGTACTAACGGGGTTGCCTTGTCCTCATCTTGTGCCATCACGTCCGCATCATGCTCGACCAATATTTGCGCAAGAACAGCACGTTCGCCTTCACGTTCGCCGGACTTCCTGTTCGACACCAGGTATAATGGAGTTTGGCCCTTGTCGTTCCCGTTCCGACAATCGACCTCTGCCCCGTGTTCGAGTAACATGCCGGTTGTGTTAGAAGTGACAGGTGATCCAGTCAACGCTCACTCTTTCGAGTCAGAAGTTATCTACTGCGGTACCATTAGGGTTCTCTCGCGGGGCGTATACCGCCCGGGCTCTCACCGGGATGTTGCACAAGGTTTGATCCGGACCTACTTCTCGCTGTTCCCTATGAGCTGTCTGCGCCTAGGTTGGCACGGAGAACAGAAAGACACTCCCATTTCACATCATCAGTTTCACCCACATCGTAAGCTAGGCCCAGACGCTCACGGTCTCTATCACCAACATCACTGCCACATCCTGCTGCGCGCGGGTAACAAGCAGCACATCGCAGGCCGGGGCACCGCTCGCCATGCTCGGACCCTTCTACGTTCCTTCAGGGAAGGCATTACCGTTTTCCTTCTCATCCGTCGCAATAAACCTTCTCATCGACGTCCAGCTCGATCCCATGCGCTCCGTACGCGCTGGAAATCAGCACTCGCTCTTCTTGCATGCATCCGGACGCGTCTCGGCACTCGGCTCCGAGCCCCCGACGCGAAAGGCCAGCTGCGCGCTCTTCACACCGCAGAGGATGTGCAAACTATCGGTTGTTGGTGGAACGGAAGCTACCTGCAGACCCGCATGGGACTACTCTCGGCTGGCGTGAGCGCATGGGGAGAGCTCGGCAGGGCGCCGCTGAAACCGCTCTGGGGCCCGTGAATGTCCCAGATGCCCCGCGCGTGGTGGATTTCGTATGCCGGAGTGAACACGTCCTGTGCGTGCTCGGGTCCGGGGGGGCGGAGGTGTGGAGATGAGGATGGAACAAGCGTGGAAACCTGGCGACTGGGTCACTGAATGACGTGAAGGCGCCTGTCACTGATGATCTGGCCTCCATCGCCCACGCCAGCCCGGAGAAAGTGGTTGGGGTGTGGGCTGGGTGTGGGACGAGCTGGATTGCGATGTCTCGTCTGGGGTGATGCCATACTAATTGGGGAAGCAGATAGACGCCAGCGTACGCGCACCCAGAAAACCGAGGTGATGGAGATGTGGTGACTGGAATACTGTAGCACCAGGGATTTTACTCCCTGAACGGAATTTGAGAGGACAACACACGACTGCACTTTTCCCGTCCTGTGTGCCCCCGTTGGTTGAGTTACTGTAAGCGGTTCCATGGCACAGTTGGGCCCTACTCTAAGTTACGTACTGTATGTCTCGACTCAGGCTTCCCGATCCGATCTTTGGCGCTGAAGTTGAGATATAAAAGGAAGGTGAGCAGGTGGAAAGAACACGTGATTACTGTATGCCACGCGGACGATTCCGACGCGGACCGCGCATGACTGCCTCCTAGCCTCAGGCTTGCCATGGTCCCCCGGCAGGGAAGATGCGCTGGACTCAGAGGCGATGACCCTTAACGGCGATGCTCGTCACGCTCTACGCTCCTTACAGTGGCTTTCTTGCTCCTTACATGGCCTTACACGTTGGAATGGCTGCCAGTGGAACAACGTGATGACTATCTTGGAGGCTATTTCCAGTTTTCTTGCCAAGTGCCAAGTACTAACGGCTCCGGTGAGTTTCTGTGTCAGCCTGAGGTTCATCTCAGGGGGCGTAATCGGCTCGCTGGGGTCGGCACGAATCAGAAATTTCTCTGAAGAACAGCTATACTACGCAGCCATCAAGCAAGGTCTTTTATTTTGCCGATAATCTCTTTGTCAAGGCTACGATGCTAAATAAGCTCACCGTCACTCACGAACATCACACCGGTGGTGCTAGAAATGGCAGGTGATCCAGTCAGCGCTCACTCTTTTGAGTCAGAAGCCATTCGTTGCATGTGCTACTTTCTCCCCGACCTGAAACTCTCTGGTCATTTTATTATTATCCCGAAACATCCGGTCTCTCCTTACTGTAGCGGCCATAGTATATGAAAGCAGTTTCACTTGTCCGTTCTTGATAGCAATCTCCCTCGGATTTGCCCTCAATCACCATGGTTGAGGCATCCACAATCCTTACCCCCTCGGTCCGCCCTGCCGTCGAGGCATCACGCAAACCCCGCACCCTGGTACTGTGTTTTGACGGCACCACAAACGAATTCGGTGGCACTGTGCGTGCCCTGTCACTTTACCTCTTCCTCCTCTATTCCCAGCAATGCGGAGAGTGTCTCGATCTAACATCCCATACTCCCCATAGAACACCAATGTCGTCAAATTGTATTCCCTCCTGAGGAAGGATAACGTGGAGGACCAATTATGCTACTACCAAGTGAGCTCCCCGTATGACTCCCACACCATTACTCTTACATTCTCCCAGGCGGGAATAGGAACGTACATTCAACCAGGTGTCGTTTCGCCACTATTTGAAAAGGCCGCGGAGATTTTGGACGATACGATTGCTTGGTACCTCTACCAGCACATAATGGACGGCTACCAGTTCCTCATGCAAAGTTACAACGTCGGCGACAAAGTTTGTCTATTTGGTGCGTTTGGGACAATCCTAGCCGACGGAAACTTATCTACTGCGGTACCATTAGGGTTTTCTCGCGGGGCGTACACTGCCCGGGCTCTCGCTGGGATGTTGCACAAGGTTTGATCCGGGCCTACTTCTCGCTGTTCCAGATGGGCTGACTGCGCCCAGGTTGGCCTACTCTCGAAGGACAACATCGAGCAAATCCCTTTTGCATATGAGCTTTACAAGTCCGACGACAATGATGCCCTTGCCCAGGGTTTTAAAATGACCTTCAGTCGCGAGGTGCCAATCGAATTCGTTGGTGTCTGGTGGGTGTCTTAGCATTTACCTTTCCAAGACAAACCACACGAAATATACTTGGAAATACCTAATCTGAATCGATTGATTGATAGGGATACAGTTGCAAGCGTCGGATTTGTCATGGGTAAAACCTTACCCTTTGCGGACGTGAACACGACAATTCGGGTGTTCAGACAGGCGCTATCCCTTGACGAGGTACGTGCAGATGACCTGACCTGTCGATTCCTTTCACCATGCAACAACTGCGCGACGTGCCTCAAAAACGTTGTTTCCGAGCACCGTGACGTCTACCGCCCTTTCACATCACCTTCCCTACCCGCAAGCTCACCTCCCCTTTCACTCGGTAGCATCGCGCCAAATTCCGCCCAAACTTGTACCAACATTCAATTCCCAAAAGTCCGGTGACGAGAGATTTTGGCGGAGATGAAAAGCCAAAACCTGCTCTGGATACTGCTCCAGGAAGAATGGATGAGTGCTATGATACGGATTTGAAAGAAGTCTGGTTCGCCGGCTGCCATACTGGTGCGTTTTTGTGATATTTCGTGCCTGTGACGTACTGTATGGTCTGACGGTACGCAGATGTCGGCGGAGGATCAACGCCGGATTCAACGAAACATTCGCTCGCCAACATTCCACTCCGCTGGATGGTACAGGAGGTCATGCGGGCAGATTGTGGTATCCAGTTCGACTTGAATGCTTTCGCACGATGGAACATCCCTGTCACCGTTGGGCGAGATCCTTCTACGCCCGGCGCTCCCAGCCAGGGAAGTGAGAATGGCAAAGGCAGGACCGAGGGGTCAGCAGCTGAGAATGATCGAGTCGACGCCCAAGATATAGTGCAACCGATCCACGACGACCTGGTGGATGTCCCCGTGTGGTGGCTCCTTGAAATCATTCCAACCCAGTTCACCTACCAGAACGCGCAAGACAAGTGGGTTACCAGTTGTGGGTGAGTCGACACTTGCGCTAAGTGGTTCTTATTTATCGTGGATCGCTAGCCCGCATCTTGGGCGCGGACGATATGTCCCGCCGAACTCGCTATTCCACGAAAGCGTCAAGATACGGATGCAAGACCCGAAACTCAAATATAAGCCGAGAGCGGTGTACACACAGGGAACGGAATCTTATGTCACTTGAAACGTGGGGGAGGCGCTGTGCTTGTGTATGCCTTGGTTGTGCTTCTTGGGCCCTGAAAATTCGATGTGCTGTATCTTACTGGAATGTTGTAAGGACATACTGTACGATCTTGGATAACTGGGTCTGACAGTGTCTTGTGGCCATATCAGATGTAGCAGCATGCTGGGAAACCAGCTTCCTCGTCCTCAGACTCCCTCCTCACTAAAGACGGCCAGTAAGGTAGCAGTCACTAGGAACACGCTACGTTTATGTAAGCAAATTGTCGTCTCCGTTGTGATATCCTCTTCTCCCTCGCTCGTCACAAAGAGCAAAAAGTAAAACCAGAGGCCGAAAGGGAAGAAGAAGCTCTTAATGTCTCAGGTTTTTTTTTTTAGAAATACTTTGATTTGAAGGAAATAAGGACACAGATTACTTTTTTCATTAAAACACAATATCTTGATATTTAGAGTTGATCTAAGCAAACTTATAAAAGTCGGTGAAAAGTTGTGTCCGTGTAAAAGTCACGTGCATGTATTAGTCATGCTGACCAAGACAGGCTTTACACCCTCCCCGAGAACATCGCATTTGCGCAAAAAACCAGCAATGCCAGTAAAAAAGCCCGCTAAACGTTCACGCCTTCGAAATCTTCCAAAGCCCTTGGTCAAAAGGGTCCAAAACACCAAAACTCCAGGCCAAGGTGCGAGTTGCTTCTCAATGCCGTTCTGATCACATGACTGACTAACCATGTGCAACCAGCTGCAGTGGATGGAACACGAGATGAACGTGAAAGTTCTCCTGATATTGTGGAACTATCTGCAGTTGAACTGTTCAGTTCAGTGCTCCAGAACGCACAGAGGCAGGCCGCAGCAGTCGAAGGATCCAGAAAGCGCACACATGCATCCCGACACAACGGAAAATCAGAAAGGACAATAAGAAGGCGCAAAAAACTCAAAAGAGATCTGGAGGAACAGGGATTCTTCTCGCTGCCAGAGTTCTTCAAGCAGAAGGCCAAGTGTGCCAGTGCAAGGCAACAAGGAGTTGAGCCTGTCCAACAAGCTGTTCAACGTCTGGAGGAGGAGGAGGAGGAGGAGGAGGAGGAGGAGGAGGAGGAGGAACAAGAACAAGAACGAGAAGAGGCCGACAAGACGACAAGCAGCAAATCCGGTGACAAACAGGTCTTCGGGTCTTGCTGGGGGCCTTCGCGAACGATCCGATATGAGAGCGAAGAATCGTCTTCATCTGGCAGCGACGAATCCGATGACGAATCCGCTGACGACGAATCCGCCGATGAGAACCTGGGCCTGAACGTCCTCGAAGACCTCCGAGGCACTGACACACAGGAGCTTGAGGGAGTTCGCCGCGGGAATGCCCCCGACGATACCGCCACCCAGCAGCCCACGGACAACCCCTTCGAGCTCCTCCGAGACCACACGAAATTGCAGGCCGCGCAAGGGGCATTATCCCTCAGGGTCAGACAAAAGACTCTCAACCCAGTGCTCCATGGTCGCGTTGTGGCCATGATCAGCCTCTTGAATGTGTATTTGGACAGGACTCTGGGCTACACCTGGATCAAAGCATCGGAAGTCGTCGCAAAGTCCGAAGGTCGTGGTACAACTCGTGCGCGGATGACCCGACAACGGGTGCTCGATTTCGTGCGCACCCGAGAACTGCCAGGTCACCAGCATGGCAAAAGCCGGTCAAGGGTGTTGCGCGACGAAGACATTTCTCGCGAAATCAAATTTGCCCTTGGTGAGAGGGCAAAAAACAATTTCCTCACAGCAACTGATGTCGCGGGTGTCGTTTCGAGCCCGGAGATGCAAGCCCAATTTGCACGGGCTGGGATCGATAAGCCATCGATCTCAGAAAGCACTGCGCGCCGTTGGCTAGCCAAGCTGGGGTGGCGGTATGGCAGACATCAGAATGGTATGTATGCTGATGGCCACGAGCGCGAGGATGTTGTGGAATACAGGCGAGGTTTTGTGGAACGATTCAAACAACACGAGCGTCGGTTTCACACCTGGGACGACGCAGGGAATGAGCTCCCTCGTCCTTCAGGCTTCCCTGTGCCTGGGGCGATTGGCCGCTTTCGTCTCGTTCTCATCACCCACGACGAATCTACCTTTTACCAAAACGACCAACGCCAAATCCATTGGGGGTGTCCCGGAAAGAATGGGGGTCCGAAACCAAAGGGACAAGGCGCCACCCTGATGGTTTCGGATTTTTTGACTGCGGATTGGGGCCGTCTGTGCGACGATGACAGGTGCGTTTTTTCCGCGCCTTCCGTCCCTGTCAATTCCACTCATGTCTTCACAGTGAAGCCCGGGTTATCTTCCGTCCTGGAAAGAACCGGGAAGGCTGGTTTACCGCCAACAACTTGCTTGCCCAGGTTGCCGACGCGATCGACATTTTTGAGGGACTCACAAGGGGATATGCGCAGGGATTGTTTATCTTTGACAATGCGCCCAGTCACCAGAAACGTGCAGACGACGCGATCACGGCTCGACTGATGGTCAAAGGTGCGCACTTCGTGATGTACCCAATCTTTGTTCTTATTCCCCCAGCACCGAGGAGGGGGTGGACACATCACCCCGGTGGACCACGCATGCGTGCCGGGAAATTACCCACCGGAGAATACCAGTTTTTTTATTACCCAGAAGACCACCCCACCATGCCCAGCTGGTTCAAGGGCATGGAGCAAATCATTCGCGAACGCGGGCTATGGCCAGAGAAGGGGTTACCTGCGCAGTGCCACGAATTCAAGTGTCCCCCCAATCGCACGGACTGTTGCTGCCGGCGCGTCCTTTATCTCCAGCCCGATTTCGTTGGCCAGAAATCACAGCTTCAAGAATTAATCGAGTCGCGCGGCCATATTTGTGACTTTTATCCGAAATATCATTGCGAACTCAACTTCATCGAGCAATACTGGGGCGCGGCCAAGTCCCGATACCGCGCGGCCCCCCGAGCAAGAACAACTCAAGAAATGGAGAACACTGTCAAGGAGAGCCTTGACAGTGTTCCCCTTCTTCAGATCCGGCGGTCGGTTTTCTTTTTTGTGTGTGTTTCATCGCTCATTCCCCCTTCACTTCCCCCTCACTTAGGTTTGCGAATCGAGCCGCGCGTTTTATTGCTGCTTACAGGGAAGGGTTGTCGGGCGCACAAGCGGCGTGGGCGAGTAAGAAGTATCACGGGCATCGCACATTACCGCCCCAAAGAGTTCTTGAAGCTAGGGATGCCGTAGACACGTAGACTAGAAATTTCCGGAATAACACGTCCACAAGACCCTAAAACGCACAAACCCTAGACTCAGTCGTGGCCGCTTACATAACCCTAACCCTAGGGTTTAGGGCTTACATCATGGGTTGCGGGTTCCTAGTGACTGCTACCTTACGATGGGTGATGACTTCGGGAATCTCGGGATCGGGGGCCTAGGCACGGAACAGAAAGGCACTCCTATTTCACATCATCGATTTCAGCCACATCGTAGGCCCTGACGCTCACGGCAATACGTCGTCCTGCTGCGCGTGGGCAACAAGCAGCACATCGCAGGTTGGGGAACCGCTCGCCACGGTCAGCTCGGACCCCTCTACACTTCATCAGGGCGAGCATTACTATTTCCCCCCTCACCCGTCGCAATAAACCTTCTCATCGACGTCCAGCTCGATCCCTTGCGCCCCGTACGTGCTGGAAATCAGCGCCTGTGGGAGATCCATATGTTTGATTAAGTGTCTGTTGCGTGACTCCGTTCGACTCTGGCAGATTTTCACAGGGCCTGCGTTCGATTCATCCGAACTTCACTTGTGTCTTAATTCCGATAACGGGTGACTCTGCAGGTGCACTATCAACTCATTTAAGTTAAAGCTAGGCCCGTGGGGGTGTTCCAAGAACACTTGTGGTGTTTGCCAAGATCTTCCCACCCTTCATCGCATTCTTCTACCATGGCGAGGCACCTTCCACCTTCATCGCGACAGTCACCAAGATCTAGGAACTGCTACCACCTGCCGTCCAGGTCGCCTTCGTGGATCGCTTAACGATTGCGGACACTGTGCTCGTACCGTTCCTCGGCCACTGGGAACTGCAGTTCTGTAACGATGCAAGTTTGCGGATGGGATTGGCTCGGGTGTGTACGAGGAACTATTGCAGAGCGAGCACTTTGGGCAATTGCGAACATCCGAAGCCACGGGGACTTCAAGAACAGCTTTGAGTCAGTACTTATGCTGTTTAGTCCAGTGCATGGGGGATCAAGCTATCAAGTGGGGGATACGACTGGTATATGCGTTTACCAAGAGTACTTGTTAGTAAGGGCAAACCTACAGTTCACCTGAAAGTGAACGGAAAATTGTTGGAGGGAGAAGAAATTGCTTAAATGGGACACCTTTTTCTTGTTGGGATTACTACGTCATTATCACCTTGTAACGTTCTAACCCTGCCCTTTCATGCTATGTCTCCCAGCTGAGGGGGGCGCCATACCGTGACTGGCACATACACGAGAGAGAATTGACAGCCTGAGGGGCTCGCATGCCCATATAACCGGCTCCAATAGGATATTAATATTTTACTGGTACTGTAAATTAATTTATCACCCCTGGCAGTGTTGTTGTCATGACCACGGTCTGACTATGCCTCCGAGTTGCAAATGACATATTTCCAAAAACGGTCCATCCCCATTCTGACCCCTTGACTGATCATGGCGACCGTGACTCTTGTGACCCCGAGTCAAGCTGACTTGTACAACACTCCTTTCCCGGCCTATGATGTCGGCGAGCCGCTCTCTCGTTGGCCTTGTGCTCGTAGCGCTCGTCACCTCCCTTGTTCCCGTCCATGGATTCTACCTCCCTGGTGCTGCACCACATGATTATGGAGAGGGAGACAAAGTTGATCTCTTTGTCAACGCCCTAACCCCCGGTCCGGACACAAAATTAGTGAGTGTATATACTGTGACCTTTGCCGAGTCTGGCCCAGTTGACGAACCTCGTAGAGGTCGCTACTCAATTGTACGAGCCCGTTCCCTCTTCCGGGTTGAAAATCTGACGGAGTCGTGCCAGATGATTACTACCACCCGCAATTCCATTTCTGCGAACCGCATGGCGGCCCGCGCAAACAGCCAGAGTCCTTGGGCTCTATCCTCTTCGGAGACCGCATATTCGATTCACCATATGATGTACGTGGCCCCCTTTTCGCGCCCTTCTGTCTCATGTTTCCTTTAGATTCAAATGTTGAAGGACAATGCTACATGCAAGTCTCTTTGTATGTCCACCGTCCCTCCCGAAGACGCCAAGTTTATCAATGACCGGATCCTGGAGGACTATGCACTCAACTGGCTCGTGGACGGCCTTCCTGCGGCAACGATGATGATCGATGTGAAGTCGGCGAAACTGTTCTTTGATATGGGGTTCAAGCTTGGAAGGGATTTTGGTCCCAGTGAGGAGCACCCCCGTTTACACAATCATTATGACATTCTTCTGAGGTGTGACGCGTTCCACATGTCGTACGAGCATTTTCTGAAGGGATTATAGATATCACTCGCTCGGTCCCCGGCAGAATCGCATAGTTGGAGTTCTTGTGTGGCCCTCTAGGTATTTTCAAGCATCATCTCCCATTCTCATCCCTCACCACCACCTCTTGTAGCCGAGGTGGCTCCCAAGATGGGCTCCTGGACTGCGATTCCGGGGTCCCACCTTTGATTTTGAGTGAAACGGGAGATAACCGAGTTCGATATACGTATCGTGTGATGTGGGATGTGAGTCGGTGTTCTAGTCGTTCACAATCAGTCCTGATTATATGCTGCACGCAGGAATCCTCTACTCCATGGGCAAGCCTTTTCCTGTGGTCATTCTCTGTCAAGCAGCTGGTTGAATCCCAATAGGCTTCTCGATGGGATAACTACCTCCGTGTCTTCGACCGGCGCTCACATTTGTTAAGCTTGATCAACTCACTTGTGGTCGTTGCTTTCCTCTGCGCGATGGTCTCCATGATTGTCTACCGTAATGTATGCCCTCTCGTTTTCTGCATCCTCGTCTGTCCTGAATATCAAACGCGGCCCGTTTGTAGATCTCTCGATACAACGCGATTGACCTTAGTGTCTGTATTCTCCCTCAGCTGTATGGGCTGGTGCTCATGTTGCCGCACAGGGAGACGTCCAGGAGGATTGGGGCTGGAAACTCGTCCATGGCGAAGTGTTCCGGACCCCAAAAAATCCCCTAATACTCTCCACTTTCGTGGGGAACGGTGCTCAGCTGTGCATTACGGTTGGATTCACTTTAGGTGTGTCAATTTGGCCTCTCCCACATTACCCACATACCTAGCTGGGATCATCCAGTCTTTGCTCTGTTGGGATTCCTTTCCCCTTCGATCCGAGGCTCTCTCGCCACAGTGATGATGATTGGTTGGACTTTCTTTGGCAGGTTTGTCTACCGATTTAGGTCTGTCGGTTTACCAAGCTCATGGTGATATGTAGTGTCGGGGGTTATGTTTCAAGCAGGGTTTACGCGTCCCTTGGGGGTACCGAGCGCAGGAAGAATGCCTTTGTAACGGCGACAGCCCTCCCTGCGTGGGTTCAACACCTCACGAGGGCGAGACATAACTCAAACCCTCAGACAGAATCGTCTTCATGATCGTGTTTCTCCTCAACCTACTTTTAATTAAGGCCAACTCGTCTGGGGCTATGCCGTTCGGTGAGCATACTTAGATATCTTCACCACGCCTGCGTTATGTACGTCCCGACAGGTACCATGTTCCTCATCGTACTCCTTTGGTTCGGAATCTCTGCACCCTTATCCGCAATTGGTTCGTACTTCGAGGCTAGGCGCGGGGTGAGAGTTTAGGTTTCGTCTGCGCTCGCTTCCCCACTCTTACGCAGCCGCCTGCAGGCTATTTCCCACCCTGTCAGTGTCAATCCAATCCCTCGTCAAATACCGCCGCCTCCAAGGTACTTACGGCCGTGGTGGGTACGTTATCGACGTCCGTGGTATCCAGATTCGCACTGATAAGGAAGAAAGGCTACTGCCTTACTGGGTGGGATTCTACCGTTTGCCGCTATGTTCGTAGAACTGTATTTTGTTCTCTCGAGCTTGTTCGCTGCTAGGGCCTATTACGCCTATGGTTTCTTGGCGCTGGCTGCGGGCGTTGTCGGTTTGACCACCGCAATGGTCACCATCCTTTTCACTTACTTCGTTCTCTGTGCCGAAGAGTACCGGTGCGCATGCATGTCACTACGATCCAGGCCTCATTGCTTACGCGTCTCTTCTAGGTGGCACTGGCGCGCCTTCCTGACTGGCGGTGGACACGCGATCTGGTTGCTGGCCTATGGGCTCTTCTACTCGGTGTCACGCCTCTCCCTTGACTCCTTCTCCAGTGTTGCCCTGTACTTCGGATATTTCTTCCTCTTTGCCATTCTTGATTTCCTGGTGACAGGTCAGTCGCTTTGTTGTTGCTCAGCCAGGAACTGATCAAAATTTATATTGTTTGATGGCGTACAGGTTCCATCGGGTTCTTGGCCACGTATTGGGCAATCCGGAAGTTGTACGGGTCGGTCAGGATTGACTAAATACCGACATGGACATGCTACACGTTGCCTAATTTTAAATATTATTTCTTTCGTTAGAGGTTTCCGCTTGGGTTTCTGTTCGTTCCTGTAGTCTGGTCCCTTAGCTAACAAGGTAGTGACTCGCACAATTGACTGAGAAAAGTATCTGTCCTATAGCCCTAAATTGCTGGCAAGACCCACTATCACTAATCTCCTTGTGGATGATACTGTACATGAAACCCGACCAAGGACCCCTTATGTATAAGTCACGTTATCGTAGGGACGGGCATGGTTCCAAGCAAAGATCATCCGACTTTATCGTTATCGACGGAAAACTTGCTTGTTCGGAGCTGCGAGAATTGGTTGTGCATGTCACAGTTTGTTGGAAGTTCGCGACGCATCAAGGGGGTTCTTGTCGAGCTTCACTTCGAGCACTGTCACTTCTGTATCCGGGCATGAACGTGCATGAGCCGTCATTAAGCATCATTCGCAAGGACATTCGTTCAATCATCAATGTGTCTATCGATCAGATCTTAATCTTGCAACCGAGCGAAGAACGCATTAAAACGCAAAGACGTCCCATGAACCGATCACTGCCGACCCTACAATCCGCGTCACCGCGCGCAACAGAAGGATCGGGAGACGTCTCAACCGATCCCGATCGCGGGGTGCAGCCGGTGGGATTCCTCGGGGGGTCCCACGGAACAAGAGATGGCTCTGTCGACCGTTGAAGGTGCTAACCAGTTCGGTGAGCGAGAGCCAGGATTTCGCAAAGATCGGTGCAGCTCGCGTGCCAGTGGCTCCCTGGCTTTGCCGCTTTGGCCTTCAAAAGTCGCCGGGTTTGTCCACTTTCCCATATAGGCGCGGCAGGCGACGTGCTCCCCGCCGCATCTACGTCTGTGGCCGCGTGGCAGTGACAGCGGTTCAATAGGCGTCAATGCGGTCTGGGACATCGAGCTCGGCCTCAACTTCCCCTCTCCTGAACCCGCACCAGCGCGCGAGGAGCAGGAGCGCCTGCTATGGGACATATGTCAACTGGTCACTGGTTGGTGGAGGGATAGAGAAGTAGAACAATATCCCGAACGCTCTGATTGTACCAGTGGCGGGGATAATACTCGAGAGAATCGAATCTTTTGTTTCAGTTAGTAATGCACTTTATCTCGTGAATAGAGACCAGTTTTGGTGAAGCCACGAACAATGCACAGACCGGGTGTATTGTACACATTATACATGGCTCAATAATACAATTCCCGGACCACTCCGTCCTTGTGGTGTTCCTCAAGATAGACTTGACTCGGGAGTACTAGTTCCCAAAACCGTCGAAATCAATGATCTTTTCTACACACGGTTTTTGACCGACGACTCCGATGGCACTAAGGGTTGATAAGGTATTATACAAACAGACGCGAGAATAAACGAACCAATATCAGTAGCCATAATAAAGGCAGCAAATAGCTCGACAGAATGCTCTTGAGATGATGCCGTAAGGCATTTTTGAATGGACGAGTCAATATTCGCATCCCGATAGTCCAGCTCCGCGCGGGTTAGAGCTAATTCAGGTGCTAAGTTCGAGAGACGTAAGAAAGTGGCATGCTTGAAAATAAGGATAGCAGCTTCGAAAAAGGTCAAATACACTCTAAAAAGAATAAAGTGAAATACCAAGGATCAAATGATGACCACCAAGGCCGGAGTTGGTGAGCTGGAGAGATAAATACCGTAAGTCATAGAAACAGATGGTTGTGGTACAGATCGCACGTTTTGAATGGTAGACAGTGACATAACCTGCACCAACTTATAAAGGAATAGGGATGTGATTTTTGCTTTAGTGACCGTGCGGGGAGTACTTACGGGCTGGAGAACCAAAGATGGACACAATTAGCGGGCTTGAAAGGAGAGCATGCACGCACGAGCTAGTAGGACAGCAGAGAGAATAATAGGTGGAAAGCCAAGGACAGTCATCATCGGCAGGCACACAATGTATCAAGGTTGGCAGCCGCTCACATTCTGAAGAGCCCGAACAGACGTCGTCAGTAAGTTTTAAATGCAGCGAAGCACCGCAGCTACTCACTTCCTGGAGAGCCGAGGACGGGCGTCATCAGCAGGTTCGAAACGCAGCGAGGCATCGCAGCCACTCACCAACTGGAGAGCCGAGGACAGGCGTCGTCAGCGGGCTCGAAACGCAGCGAGGCATCACAGCCACTCACCAACTGGAGAGCCGAGGACAGGCGTCGTCAGCAGGCTCGAAACGCAGCGAGGCATCACAGCCACTCACCCACTGGAGAGCCGAGGGCAGGCGTCGTCAGCAGGCTCGAAACGCAGCGAGGCATCGCAGCCACTCACGGGCTGGAGAGCCGAGGACAGGCGTCGTCAGCATGCTCGAAACGCAGCTGGGCATCGCAGCCACTCACTCCCTGGAGAGCCAAGGACAGGCGTCGTCAGCAGGCTCGAAACGCAGCGAGGCATCGCAGCCACTCACTTCCTGGAGAGCCGAGGACAGGCGTCGTCAGCAGGCTCGAAACGCAGCGAGGCATCACAGCCACTCACCCACTGGAGAGCCGAGGGCAGGCGTCGTCAGCAGGCTCGAAACGCAGCGAGGCATCGCAGCCACTCACGGGCTGGAGAGCCGAGGACAGGCGTCGTCAGCAGGCTCGAAACGCAGCTAGGCATCGCAGCCACTCACCAACTGGAGAGCCGAGGACAGGCGTCGTCAGCAGGCTCGAAACGCAGCGAGGCATCACAGCCACTCACCAACTGGAGAGCCGAGGACAGGCGTCGTCAGCAGGCTCGAAACGCAGCGAGGCATCGCAGCCACTCACTTCCTGGAGAGCCGAGGACAGACGTCGTCAGCAGGCTCGAAACGCAGCGAGGCATCGCAGCCACTCACTCTCTGAGCCGAGGACGGGCATCATCAGTAGGCTCGAAGCGCAGCGAGGCATCGCAGCCACTCACCCACTGGAGAGCCGAGGACAGGCGTCGTCAGCAGGCTCGAAACGCAGCGGGACACGACAGCCACTCACATACTGGAGAGTAGAGCACCAGCGTGGTCAGGTTTGTCAATCCGAGAGGCGTGAACAATAGTATCACTCACCTTGCGCGACATCAGGCATAATGAAGTATGTCATACAAATTAAGACACGGTCAACACTTACCCATATGTATGGAAACGCAAACAAACATTCTTTTACTATCATCTCTGTACCTTCGACCTTGAACCCAGCACCGGAAAGGACACTGCAATATTCGTTGAGATCGTCGCTCGCTTCGCCCTGGCGCACTAACCGGTTCAAAGCCATTTTAACACTCAATTGTAAATTACCCTTCTGCACGGTTAAAAGCATCAACGCGACAGTATCGTCATTCAACGCTGCAGCTGTCTTCTCGATAAGATCATCGCAGCGCCTATTTTGCCTGTGCATTTCTGCGGAAGGACATCAGAATGTAACCCCGACATTTGACTCTGAACCCACGTTCCAATCGCACAAATCCAACACCATCACCGAGGGGATGCAGGTAGTGCTCTTGAAATATTTTCTCCGCCACTTCGGATACCTTGTCATCTGGGTTTCCGTAGTCCTCCACATCGATTTCGATATTTCGTCGGAACTGGTCATATTTCGTAAATACAGCAATGACAGGGACTTGATATCGTCATGAAAAGCACGGTCACGAATGTTCATAATGACGCACCATTCTCGTCCGGGCATATGTCCTTTAAAAATCTCAGATCGAGTCCTGGTCGTTGGTTGTCCATTGGGATGCAGTACCTCAAAAAGAATGTCCGTCAATTGTCGTAATCGTGAACACTCGAGCGTCCAAACCATATTGCATGTAATTTGTCTCGCAGTCGCTTTTCTCGACACCTCCGCCGAATAAAATCCTGTAGAATATCGAGTTCCTCTTTGCTAGCTGATTCTATCCCACGTGAATCGTGAAAAGTGTATCCCCGATGATTGGAGAACACAAGTTCGTCATCAATTGTGTGCTCGCCTCGCTGTCTCCATGTTTAGAGGCAATGAAAGAGAAGTTCTATTGTCACTAACATCCATGGACGGGTCAAGTTTATACTAGTCGGCATTGAGATCAGACTCGCAGACAAAAAGGTTGGACCACGTACCTCCACACCTCTCCGGTAAACAACGGGGCTCTCCGTTGTTTCACACACCCGTTTGAGGATGGTCGTTTTGCCAGCATTGGCCCGTCCTATAATGAGGACTCGGAACGTGATCTTTGGGATTCGACGAGGAGGTTGTTGCGACATTGGAGCGACGAGCAAGAGTCGATGATCGATTTGAGCCCGTCTTCGATCGATGGTTCACACGGCTCACCTTCCTTATTTGACCATCCTACAACAGTTACTATTACGCTCCAGTCGGAACACCGAGACCCTGTTTAAGAGTCGTCGACGGCCTGTCCGCCCAACATCATCATCACCGTCGTGGCCTAGCCTGGGGTTACCGTCACGGTGGGGACTTTGGGGTTGGGGTTACTGGCCTAACCGCCAAGTGCCAAGTACTAAACGGCACCGGTGAGTTCTGTGTCAGCCTGAGTTACAGCATCTCAGGCGTACTGTACAAATGCAATCAGGGCGTACTCATTGGGTCGCTGGGGTCGGCACGAATGGGAAATTTCTCCGAAGAACAGCTACAGTACACTGCACCACTACTTATTGGAGACCAAAGCACCTGGTCGGGGTCTTTTATTTTGCCGAGTATCAAGCTCTGTGTCGTTATGTCACCCGAATGGACTCACGGAGCGTCACGGTGGTTGTACTAGAAATGACTTAATGACGAGTGATCCCACTTCTTCCCCAACCTGCGACTCTCTGGTCTCTCCTTACGGTAGTAGCCACAGTATACGAAAGTAGTTTCCTTCCTCAGTTCTTGACAGTAATCTCCCCCGATTTGCCATTGTAGACGCGTCCACAACCCATACCCCCCCGGACCGCCCTATCTTCGAGATGTCTCGCAAACCCCGTATCCTTGGTACTATGTTTTGACGGCACCACAAACGAATTCGGTGGCACTGTGCGTACCTTTTGACTTCGCCTTCTGCCTCCTCTACCCCAGGAATGACATTGTTTCGATCTAACACCCCATACCCATAGAACACCAATGTCGTTAAATTGTATTCCCTCTTGAGGAAGGATATGGAGGACCAATCGTGTTACTACCAAGTGAGCTCCTGTATGGCTCCCGCACCATTGCTCTTACATTCTCCCAGGCAGGAATAGGAACGTACTTCCAACCAGGTGTCGTTTCTCCACTGTTTGAAAAGGCCGCGGAGATTTTGGACGATACGATTGCTTGGTACCTCTACCAGCACATAATGGACGGCTACAAGTTTCTCATGCAGAATTACAACGTCGGCGACAAAGTCTGTCTATTTGGTGCGTTCGGGACAATCCTGGTCGACGGAAACTTATATACTACGGTAACTTACCATTAGGCTTTTCTCGCGGGGCATATACCGCCCGGGCTCTCGCCGGGATGTTGCACAAGGTTTGATCGGGGCCTACTTCTCGCTGTTCCTAATGAGCTGACTGAGCCTAGGTTGGCCTGCTCTCAAGGGACAATATCGAGCAAATCCCTTTTGCATATGAGCTTTACAAGTCCGACGACAATGACGCCCTCGCTCAGGAATTTAAAATGGCCTTCAGCCGCGAGGTGCCAATCGAATTCGTTGGTGTCTGGTGAGTGTCTTGGCATTACCTTTCTAAGACAAGCCGTCCGCGGAATATACGCCCGATCTGAGTAGATTGATCAACAGGGATACAGTTGCAAGCGTCGGATTTATCATCAGCGAAACCTTACCCTTTACGTACGTGAACACGACAATCCGGGTGTTCAGACAGGCGCTATCCCTTGACGAGGTATGTGCAGATGGCCTGATCTGTCGATTCCTTTCATCATAGGCGCGACAACTGCGCAACACGCTCTCCATTACCTCCCGAGCACTTGCCTGCCACCCTTTCACATTATCTTCCCTACCCGCAAGCTTACGTCCACTTTTCACTTCGGTAGCATCGCGCCAAATTCCTCCCGAGCTTGTACTGCTATTCAGTTCCCAACATACCAGCGACGAGAGATCTCGGCGGAGATGGCAAACTAAAACCTGTTCAGGGCACTGTTCCAGGAAGAAAGGATGAGATCTACGAAACGGATGCGAAAGAAGTCTGGTTCGCCGGTTGCCATACGGGTGCGTTTTTGTGATATTTCGCGCCTGTGACGTACTGTATAGACTGATGGTGCGCAGATATCGGCGGAGGATCGACGCCGGGCTCAGTGGGACATTCGCTCGCCAACATTCCACTCCGCTGGATGATACAAGAAGCTATGCGGGCAGATTGTGGTATCCAGTTCGACTTGAATGCTTTCGCACGATGGGACATCCCTACCACCATCGGGCGGGACCCTTCTACGTCCGGCGCTCCCAGCCAGGGAAGCGAGAATGGCAAAGGCAGGACCGAGGGGTCAGCAGCTGAGAATGGTCGAGTCGACGCCCAAGATATAGTGCAGCCGATCCACGACGACCTGGTGGATGTCCCCGTGTGGTGGCTCCTTGAAATCGTTCCAACCCAGTTCACCTTCCAGAACGCGCAAGACAAGTGGGTTACCAGTTGGGGGTGAGTCGACAGTTGCGCGAAGTGGTTCTTATTTATCGTGGATCGCTAGCCCGCATCTTGGGCGCGGACGATATGTCCCGCCGAAACCGCTGTTCCACGAAAGCGTCAAGACACGAATGAATGATCCGAAACTCAAATATAAGCCGAGAGCGGCGTACGCACAGGGCACGGAATCTTATGTTACTTGAAACGTGGGAAGGCGCTGTGCTCGTGTATGACTTGATTGTACTCCTTGGACCCTTAAAGTCTGATGTTGCTGTATCTTCCTGGAATATTGTAGAAAGGACATACGATCTCTTTGGATAACCACTGATAACGGGTTTCGCAGGTCTGACAGTGTCTCGTGGCCAAGCCTCCACATGAGTATGAGCGCTTGAAGTATTCTTAACCTGCCCCGACGTAGATCCTCAATTCTACCGAGGTCCTACAGCGCAATCCAAAGCCAATAGTGCCCTTATTATAGGTGAATGTGACCCCCTTTCAGAGAATTTTGCGACAGTTGTGCGGTGGGGGGGGTATAATGTAACATATTGTTAGCGAGCGCTTATACTATAAGTGGCCTTTTAATTTCGCTTGTAAGGAGCTTATTTCACCATTAGATTAGATTATAGTTATAGTTTTGTTATGGTAACCCTTTCTTGAAATATAATACCATTCTAAATATTAAAATGACGTTATAACTTTCAAGCTTTAGTCAGTACTCCGAGGCTCAGCGTGACTTGAAAAGCCTTTTCAAAAGATCTCCTGCGAACCCACGATGTCATCGGAAAAACTGGTGCTAGAGGTTTGTGTAGACTCGGTTCAATCTGCAGTTAGGTTCGCCCGTGACGTAGTCCTAGCTTGCCAGTAGCTCTGATGCGCGTCTCTGATGACTGGCCGCACTCTCTTGCTGTAGCGCTGCGGGTGCAGGTGCGAACAGGCTCGAAGTATGCGGGAGCCTCGGTATTGGTGGAGGCACGACACCCTCACTTGGACTTGTTCGAGCGATTCAGAGAGCTGTACCACATATACCAATCATGGTTAGCGATCACCATTGTTCTCTGCTCCCCCCACCTGATTCCTGATAAAAAGGCTATGGTCCGGTCTCGGGTTGGAGACTTCTTGTATTCCGAAGAAGAATTGGACGTAATGCTCGAAGACATCGGACTCTTTAAGACTCTCGGAATCGCAGGTGTCGTGTTTGGGGTCCTCAATCGGAACGGAACTGTGGACGTACCCCACACTCGGATGTGTGTTTTCGACCTTACGTTTGCCATAATCGTTTTCATAAATAATGACAGGCTTGTAGATGCGGCACTTCCTATGCAAGGTAGATTGAAACGTTTGTAAAATAGTCTAGCATCTGAGCAAGCTCTGCAAAGTCTGTTTTCACAGGGCGGCCGACATGACACGCTCTGCCGTTGAAGGTCTGTTAGCCAACTCTTTCGTAGTACGGTATCAATCACATCCCTGTCTCTTCAGCTTTTGACGCGATATGCACTATTCGCGGAATCACACGAGTCCTGACAAGGTGCGTTGTGCAATATTTTCCTCATCGTGACTTCATTCCTGGCCCTCAGTGGGCAAAGCACATCGGCCCTTGCGGGGCTACACGTCCTCCAAAAGTTACTTCGGCGATCGCAGACTTGTGATGGACCAGTTATTCTTCCGGGAGCGGGCATCAATCCAGGAAGCATTCGTCGCGTGTTGGACGATCTATTGCCGTATGGACTGAGGGAGGTTCATATGAGTGGCGGGCGGTGGACTGAAAGTGAGATGATCCACCGGTCTGAGGGCATGGGTATGGGAGCAAGCGTTGAAAATGACTGGGGCATCTGGCTGACGGATGGCGTCGCTATCCGTGAAGTGAGGAGCATTGTAGATAATTCTGTGAGCTTGACATGAGAACGTTTGCATGTACCCTCCAGCGCTGGGGGAGACTCAATCAGATGCCAGATTGGTGGTGGACCGCCCGGGCCGAGGAAAGATCCTCGCGCGACGGTCGATTTCAGCTTGTAATTATTCTCTGCGCGACCTCAGAATGGAGGCCGGCAATGAAGGCTTCAAGATTCCCAGTAGAATCCCACAGGATCTCCTCCTTATTCAGGACCTTATTGGCCCTGTAGTTCCTCTTGCACGACCAACACCGCCAGTGGATGTAGATGACTCTGTCGATAGCTCTGGAGAGAGTGCTGACAGTGCGGATGAGGTTGAAGCCAACCTAATCTCGGTAGGAATAAAGTCCGAAAGGTCAGTTTCATGTCGTCTCAAGTCTCCAGTTACTAACTCCTTGCTAGGGAAGACGTCTCTGACTCTTTCTCTGACTCGTCAGCTTCCGACTCAGACCCTTCTTCAGACTCTGACTCTGACAATGTGAGAGAGAACGACGCCTCAAAAAAGACACCTGTGAAACTCAGGGTAGTCGACGAGGATGACGAGGACGATGAGGAAGGGGGCGCGGTTGCCGCAGCAGTTGCGCTCCGCACAAAAAACGAGCTGCCCGAGCCCGACATCATGATCCCCCCTATAGCCCAAGTAGAGCCAGATGAGCAGCTCGAAAAAGTCGGCGAAATCATGAACATCGTGAACAACAACGTCGTGGTCGTGAAGGGCGAAGCGTCGTCGACACACCGCGCATCGGAGCATGCGCTCGACTCGGAGACTTTACTCGTGTATGAAGATCGGAAAGTTTTGGGCTACGTGAGCGCCGCTCTCTCTTTCTTCTTGCTGACTCCCCGACCTTTCGCACAGATACACGAGACGTTTGGCCCAACGTACCAGCCCATGTATCAAGTCAAGTTTAACAGCGCGCATCCCCTGGACTTGAACGAGGCGCGCGTGTCGCGGCCTGTATTTCATGTCCCAGCGCGGAGCAAGTACGTTTTTGTCGCAGAACTCACAAGGCTACGCGGCAGCGACGCCAGCAATGTCCATGATGAGGAACCCGCGGAGTACGAGGTCGAATTTTCGGACGACGAGGCAGAGGCTACATACAAAGCAAAGCTCCGGGAAAGGTCCGTCTCTTCCTTCCTCCCTTTCCTGCTTGGTTTTGACTCCCCGTGTTTCCACAGACGACATGGGTCACGCGAACCCAGCGTGCCCGCGTCGCCCGCACATATGCGCGACCAGGACCTCGATGCCTGGAACCCATATGCAAAGCACGGCGCGTACGATATGGATTATGGCCCGAGTCCGTCGCGCCCAGCGCCCCAACCATACGACGACCCGTACTCGGATGCTTATAACCAGCCAGGGGCAAGCACGAGCGTGGCGACATCTGTGCCCACGCTACCTCCACGCCCCGGGCATGGGCCCGGGGGATATGCGGTTAGGGGAAATCGTGGGCGCGGGAGAGGGCGCGATGATCACCGGCCGCATCATCACCGTGAGCGTGGACGCGGCCGCAGCCGTGGACGTGGACGAGGACGAGGCCGAGGGCATCCTCCCCATAGGCCAGAAGAACATGGGCCCCGATCGCTATCACCCCCCTCGCCGATCATCGCACAGGCAGCGGGACAATCCCCCGATACCCAATGCTTCATATCCTGGCGGCGGCGGTTCCTCGGACTATACGTCATACTCCCCTCAATTACAACAATTTGGCTTTGCACAACCGTATACGTCGTTGCCTCAGCCGTTCGTGTCGCCACAACATTCAGTGCAGCCACATATCAATCCACGATTCGCGGGACAGTTTGGTTTAAATTTAGACATGATGCAACAGCAGCAGCAGCAGTCATATCTTGCATACGGCCAGTATGGGACCCAGACCGCACCCGTATATGACAATGGGGCTGAGGGTGGTTGGGATGGACAATGGAGCCAAGGTTATGGTACTGGAAGTGGTGGAGAGCATCACGATAGCAGTCAGGGTACTTGATCCTTACTTACTTTATTGTTTACGCCACACTGCGAGTGCTCGCAAAAAAAATAAAAAATGAAAACGAAAATGAAGTGAGAATACTAGTAGCACGGTGCGGGGGGTCCTCGCCGTCGTTCACAACCGAGCCGCACAGCGAGTACCATAACGGGGCAGGCGGAACCAGAGACAGCGGCGACGACGCCGAGCCCATCCGTCCCCCGCTTTTCCATCGCAACTACCCTACTCCTGCCCTCGCCGAATGCCCCGACGCGCATCAGCACCCACCACGCTGCCAGCAGCAAGCGTGGCAGCGGCGATATCGGTGACAGCAAACGCAAACGTAGCAGCCGCAACAGCCAGCCCATCCGACTCGTCCCCGCTCCCCTCCTCCCAACCTGGCTCCTCCTCAGCCTCTACCTCGAATGCTGGCGGCGCTGCTCGCCCGCGGCGCATCATGCCCTCGCGCTCGCGCAGGGGCGGCCCGGGAGTCGGCATCAGCGATGTCGACACGCAGATCCTCGAAACGCTCCGTCGACGCCGTGCGTTTTTCTTCCCTCTCTTTGTGGCAGATCTCTTGCTCACGCGCGTATTTCCTCCCTCTCCCTCTCCCTCTTCCATTTTTATAGGCGAAAATGACCCGTTAATACCGGCGCACACGCAACTACTGCTCACGACCGACTCGACGCGCGTGCGGACGTTCGGCGGCGGCGACGCGGGTTCACAGCTCAACACGTCGGCTTACGAACGGTACTTTGACAAGCCCGACGTGATTTGCGCGTACCGCGAGCAACAGCTCATCCAGACCCCCGAATACACGCTCTTGTCAGAGCACGAGGCTGTGGGGGGACGCTTTCGACCTCGAGGACAAGATGATGTGCGTGTTCGATCGGCCCCCTCAATTTTTTTTTTCGTAATCTAACACGCCACGACCACAGGAAGGCATCGACACCTCCGATGCGGCGTACGAAAAACGGCATCGCAAGTACGAGACGTTCGAGAAGCGACAGCGCCTGCGCGAAAAGGAGAAGCTCAAGCACGAACAGTACAAGCTCAAAGAACGTATCGAGCAGCTGCGCGCGCTCGAGCCCTCTGCGTTTCTCCACGTCGCAGACTCGTTCTTCGCGAACTCGTTGTGTCCGCCACCGCACGAGGCCGGCGCCGAACAGGACGCGCGGGCGAACGCGAATGTAGTTCCCGCGCAGGTGCACTGCGACGGCGATTGGCGCAAGCGACAGATACTGGACGTCGCGAACAGCCTCGAGGCGCGCTACCGCACTCTGCTCGACACTGCGCCGTCACGCGCCCCTGAATTATCAACGCCAACGCCTGCCCCAGCGACTCCGGCTCCAGCACCTCCACCAAAGACCGCTACTCCTGTCCCTGCACCGAACCACACCCCAGCCCCGACCAGCCCCGTCGTCCCGCGCCCACATTCCGTCCTCCCACCACCCGAACCAACCGAAGTCATCGAGCTCGACAGCGACGGCGAGGAGCAATCGCCGGAGCCTGTCAAGGTCGAGCCGGCCCTCCAACCACTTACCGCCGCGCGCCTCGACCCGAACGAGACCATCAGGTTGCGAATCAAGTTCCCCACACGCCCGCCCCCGCCAGTCCTACCATCTCCAAAACCGTCACCTGTGTCGGCACCAGCGGCAGTAGGCACCGCCTTGGGGTCTCCATCGCCCACGCGCCCGCGCCCAAAACCGATATTCAAGAACCCGGCAGCCCCAGGCCCGTACGCGCGCGTCCCGTTCGCGCGGCGCTTGTCGCTGCAGGACGGAGCGGCGTACGCGAGCACCTCCGTACCCGTGTCTTCACCTACCACCCCAGCATCCACTGCACCACATACCGTCCCCCCAGCAACGACGACGACGACGGGGACCGAGATGGCGTCGCCTCTGCCTGCGAGACCGACGCCGGCATCAGCGACGCACCTGACACTCAGGCGCCGCCCCGCCAGGGCTGCCGCGGCGCATCTCAAGCCAGTGAGCCCCGTTTCCGCGATGACGACAGCCCCAGCAGCTCCGCCCCCGCCTGCGCCACCACCAGCTCACGCGCCCGGTCTGAGACGTCCGCGCAAGCGGCGGCGCGTTGAGCCTTCTGATGATGTGGCGTCCCCCGCGTCCGACAGCTATGACAATACAGCGGGCGCGGCGGGAGTGGGAGCAGAAGAGCAGGAGGAGCAGGAGGAGCCGGAGCCGGAAGAGGATGGAGAAGACGAGGATGAGGAGGGCGATGAGGAGGATGAGGAGGATGGACCGGGTGGTGGACGCAGGCGCAGCGGTGCGGGGGAGCAGTGGCGTGAGCGCTGGCGCGAGTGCGCGCTTGTACCGCGAGGCGCAGCGGCATGTCGGGGCGCCGAGCGCGCGCAAGACCCATCGTCACCTCGGGATCTTCGGGCTCCGCGGGTTCCCCGCCGACATCGAGCATATGCGCGACTTTGTGCCGCCTGCGTGGGCGCTGCCCCGCGGGGACATGCGTCTCGCTGCTGATGCGACTAGCGCAGTCCCAATTGTCGCGGGCATGGGTGTAGGAGCGGTAGAAGTGGGAGGTACTGACAAGGAGGCTGGTCCGCCGGTGGTGATGGCGGTGACTGTGGCCGAGGAGGTGGAGACGCTGCTGGAGGTGGAACCTGACATGTCGGACCCTCTGACGACCGTAGAGACTCCGAAGACGGTCGATAGCCAGGAGACGGAAGACTTGATGCTACCTTTAAATTGTTAATATTCTGGCCCTCTTTTTTTTTGGGCATTTTGTTGTCTTCCCTTTCCTTGTATACTCTGGCAGACTTATAACTAATGATATATTATTTTCCATCCGGCAAGGCAAACGAGTGACCAGAGATTATATTAGATGAGTTATGATACGACCGGAACAAGTGTATCTAATCTAATCCCCGAGTTGTGGTTCGACTCACGCGCTCACCTGACGACTGGGCTGCGCCAGCCCGCCAATGATATGCAGCGCAACGCGGCGCTGGGCGAGGGAGACGTCACGCTGTGCCGCAAGGGCATGGCGCGCGGTGCGGAGCGGAGGGGGCGACGCGCTCTTGCGCACGCCGACGGTGTGCGGGAGGAAGCGCGAATAGTCACCCGCGCTGCGCTCAAGCACGCTGCGCACGCGCGCAGTCGTAGACGCATATGCGGGGAGCGGGGTCCCCGCGACGGGGGTATCGTGCGTGCGGAAGAGCGCGTTCAGGTTCGTGCTGGAGAGCGCCGTGAGGCGCGCGGCGCGGACCGCAGGGGTGGCGGCGTTGGTCGGCGCGGGGACTTCTTTGGCGTTGGAAGGAGCCGTCGTGGATGGGGACTTTGGCTGCGCGTGGTTGTTGAGACGGGGTGTGGGAGACCGGGTGGTCATGGATGTGGTTCTGGGTCTGGCATCAGCAGAGGTCGGGCGGCGCGTATGGGCTGCGCTGGAAGAGTTTTGTGCGTCGCGGCTGCGGGGCGCGCGGGACTCCGTGCCTTGCTCCTGTTGCCTTGGCCTCGACTGCTGTCGCCTCTCCTGGTCCTCCGAGCGAGCTGCCGTATCAGGTTTGTCAACTGTTTCTGGTGCATTTTAAGGCGGTTCGAAAAGCTGAAGGTGACAAGGCCATCACCCCATGCTGATCCTGCTCGTGCTAAAATATTTTGAGTTAAAGTAAATGAGAGGAGGTATTCGAGGGTGCACGAACAGGATCCGTTTGGTCTACTGCGAACTCCTTGTGACTGAGTAGGGACCGCAACGTTCTCTGCAGAAAATGAGAACCAGGGTGAGGTTGGTGAAGTAAATACGGGCGTACGAATGCTTATCCCCCCAAAGCTGCTCGCCGACGGCCGCCGTGTGCGAGGCACTGAGGTCCCCGATGCTGCGACGGCATCCCCGGATACTGCGCTAGCTGAGTAGTAGCGCAGTGAGCACCGGGAGAGCAACTGTCGCTGAGCGTGGTGAAGCATTGAGAAAGAAAAAGGCAAGTCCGAGTTGTGCTGGCGAGACCACCGGCCCGCTCGGAGCCTCCACTATCTCTGTCTTTTACTGTAACCTTGACTGTAACTCCGCAAATACATTTTTATTGACTGTCAATAACAACGAATGGAAGACAGAGAGTCCAGCATGGGTGTGACGCGTCGACAGACAGTGGAGTGGCTTTGTACCCACCATGACTCATCCGATCCCCTCAACGACCGAAGAACCATCTGCGAGCGAGTCTTTGGACTCTGCAGCGGGTGAGAAGCGTTTGACGCTTATTGATGGTATGTCCACGATATACCATCAACGGTACACTCATCCTCTTTTCTCTCTGAACAGGAATTGCCCTCATTGCCGGTCTCCAAGTGCGTACCATCTTCGCGTCCTGTCGATTAACTTTAGTTGATGACTTTTCCAAACGAAGATAGGTTCCGGGATTTTGTAAGTATGCGCTGCACATGGGACTGCCATCCACTGACTCGGATCCCCGCTGCACAGCTCTTCTCCTGGAGCGATAGTTGCGTATACTCAGAATGCGACGGCCAGTCTCGTAGTATGGGTGGTGGCCGCACTCCTCGCGTGGACAGGTGCGAGCTCTTTCGCCGAGCTCGGTGCAATGCTCCCGCGAAATGGCGGCGCGCAGGCCTACCTGGCTTACGCGTATGGCCCGCTCGTGTCTTATCTCTTCACGTGGACCGCGATCTTACTCCTCAGTCCGGGTGAGTTTCCCTCCGTCGCCGTTCTGTTATTGTTGTTGTGTTGAATACGGAATGACAGGAACGAAGGCGGTGAACAGCCTCGTGTTCGCCGAATATGTCAACAGGATCCTGTGGAACGCGACGCGTGGTGACGATGCGCCAGCGGAGATCATCCCCAGTTGGGTGATCAATGCGACTGCAGTGGCCGCTGTCTGCTTCGTCGTCGTCTTGGTCATTGGCACCCGTAGCCTTGGATCCCGTGCAGCGGTCATTTTGACAAGCATGAAGGTATATATGCTAGGCACATAGCACGTATCTGTCCCCTCTAACCAGATTCCTCGGTTTTCTCAAGGTCCTCGCGCTGGTACGTCCGCGATGATATGTTACCGTGATACCATGCTCAAGTGCCACTCCCGAAAGCTTTCTGTTATCGTGCTGGGGTTAATCCATCGCTTCCTCGGCCGCGGCGTAGCGAGCCCGTATCCAAATCCCATCGTCGAATCATCGCCTACAGCAGCCTCGTATGCGCACGCCCTGTACGCTGGTCTCTGGGCGTTTGACGGTTTCAACCAAGCCAATTACGTCGCTGGAGAGATGCGGCATCCAGCACGCGACATCCCACGCGCAATTCACTCGTCGATGGGGCTCGTAGCCGTCTGTTTTTGCTCTCCTGTCCTCCTTTACCTGAATCAACTAACGCGACGTACTAGGTCTTGTTCTTCTTCGCAAACGTCGCATACTTCTCTGTCCTCGATCCGGTAATTTGTGCATGATATCGGAGGCACAGTCACGGTTTTAGACAATTTTTTGCAGGCTGCGATCGCGCAAAGTAATACCGTCGCGCTTGATTTCGGTTGGGCGCTTTTCGGTCGCGCGGGTGGCGTGCTCTTCGCCCTCGTTGTCGCAATCTCATGCCTCGGTGTCCTCACAGGTGCGCATATACTATGACCTCCGTATCGCCATCACTACCGCTGATGCACCGTCAGGGTCTCTCTTCACCTCTGCGCGTGTCATATATGCCGCTGCCCGCACTGGTCAACTCCCTGAGGCTCTCGGGGTGCTCGACACGGACCGCGGCACCCCGATACGTGCGGTACTCCTACAAGCCGCCATCACTATTGCCCTCATCCTCTTTGGCGGTGGATTCCGTGCACTCGTCAGGATCGCCGTAGTTGCCCTATGGGCGTTCTACTTCCTAACGGTAACGTCGCACGGTCTCGCAATACGTGTTGCAGAGTATTGAATATATCGTGTGTAGGTTTTGGCTGTTGTGATACTCCGAGTAAGGGAACCAGACCTACCTCGGTATTTCTGCTCCTTTGCTCAATGTGTTTCCTGCTAACCTCGCGACCATAGGCCATATCGGACGTGGATCATAACGCCTCTCATATTCTGCGCTGTATGACTCGTGCACCCGTCAGTATAAAACATCTTCTTATATCCTCTAGGTCACGCTCTTCCTACTCTGTGTACCGGCGGTTGCAGCGCCAAAGGAGAACCTCGTCGTCGTCTGTATGTTGACTGATATTAACAACTTCCCACGCTTTCAGTGCTAACCCATGGAAAGGTTATCTCGTAGCCGCATTGCCCGCATATTATATGACACAAAAACGACATGCAAGGGCTACATTGGGCCAGGAGGGAGTGGACCAGGCTTACGGAAGTATAAGCACGAATAGAGCGAGCAGTTAAGGACTTATCTCTGTTAGATCACCACCTAGCTTATTTACATATTGTGCTGTCATCTCTGAAACGCGATCGCAGTTACTTTTTCGACACACGGAGGATAAAAGGGAAAAGGGAAAGTCGGGTAGTACAGGCCCGCTAGAACAGAACAGACCAGTGACCTCACAAACAGAACTTAATGGTAGGCGCTCAGTCTACGTCAGCGGTCGTGAGAATTGAGGCTTATTACCTCACATCTCCAGTTGTCCACCATGGGCCGACTCTTGGGTCGACTAGTTGTCGCCTTTACGACCGCCCTTATATGTTTTATATCGTATACCCCTCAACTCTTCATCATTTGGCCCTGGTACGGCCGCGAACTCTCCATTCAACTCTTCAGCCTCCTTATCCCATTCAAGTATGAATTCTGTCCCCAGGATAGTCACCGTGACGAGGCATTAACGACGCCCTGAATAGCATTCTCGTAGGACTCCTGCTATATAATTACTATCTCTGCATCACTACAGACCCGGGGCGCGTTCCTCATGGTTGGGTACGTGTTCTTCATGCGAAGGTGGCGCTCCTCGCTTATGTACGTGCAATTAGGAGCCAGAGTTTGATGATATGGAAGGTTATGAGGTCAAGAAAAACACCGGTGGCCCAAGATTCTGTCGCATGTGCAAACGATACAAGCCACCGCGCGCACACCACTGCAAGAGTTGCAAAAGGTACGTGTCTGTCAACTTGCGTTCTTCCGTTCCTCTGATGTCCCACTACTTTGCAGATGCGTGCTCCGCATGGGTGAGTCGACCAGCTTCCGCCACCTCCAAGTTTACAATTTACAGCGCGGCTCTACATTCAGACCACCATTGTCCATGGGTGAACAACTGCGTTGGCTTCTATAACTATGGCCATTTCATCCGCTTCCTCTTTTTTGTCGACCTTGCCTGCACCTATCATGTCACCATGCTCACTCGCCGCGTATTTGACACCCTCGGAAGGCAATACTGGGTCCGGACACATGCGTCTTTTCGTTGATGCCTCGCCTCTGACCTTTCTTTCTTACAGGATTCAAACGACACAGTAGAGCTACTCTTCGTTGTTTTGAACTACGTGACATGCGTACCCGTGCTACTCCTAGTTGGTGCGTTCAGGTGCGCCATTCTCCTGCGACCTTTGCTCGCATATATGCTGACAGGATAGGTAGCCTGTACCACTTTTACTGCGTTCTCGGGAATACCACCACGATCGAAGGTTGGGAGAAGGACAAAGTTGCGACTCTCATCCGGCGGGGAAAAATCCGCGCGATGAAGTTCCCATACGTCTGTGCTACTCTTCAACCCTCCTCTGGTCCTGACATCCGCCATACAGAATCTTGGTGCCCGGCGGAACGTCGAGTCGATGCTGGGCATCAATCCACTCTTTTGGTGTTGTCCAAACGTCGGTCCTTTAGGAACGGGGCTCAAATATCAGCTTGCAGAAGGCGATGGTAAGTGGGTCGAACTCTCTGCACGTGACCCACGCGATCCCAGGCACGAACGTTTCGATGTGTGAAACCGAGGTGAGCCCCCCACCCACCGCACGCAGAAGGGCGCTCATGGAGTATCAGCGTCTCGCATCCCCCTTGCCCTACCCGTCCGAGAGCACGAGCTGACGTAGCGATGCACTTACAGGTATCGAGCCCCAGGAGTCCTGGCCTCCGCGCGATCCGACAGAGCACCACAGCGAGTGGAGGCAGCCCTCTTCGCCATGGACATATGAGAACAACGGGCCCAATCCAGCACTCGCTCCATCAAACACGCAACTGCGTGCCCGCAGACCTCCAGGCGCTTCTGCGGTGCCGCCATACCACCCCGACTACGAGCCACCAGAGGACGACGACGACGGGGAGCGCTACGCGGAGTACGAGCGTGCGGGGCTCAGCGGTGGCGGGGGCACGGCGCACGTGCGCCAAGGCTCGGAGGGCTACGAGGTGCGCCCGATCGATCGGGAGGGCTTGCTGGCGGAGTTTATCGAGAGTCGGAGTCAGGAGGAGGGGCATTATCGTCGGTACGTGCCCGAGCCCGACGATAGCGAGAGCAGTTGGGAGGAGGGAGCTGTCGACGGCGATGGTCGCGACGGTGTTGTCGTCGACGAGGACGAGGACGAACCGCTCGCGGCGCGAGTAGAGAAGTGGCGGTCGGGCGAGGCGATTACCTGATGGTAGATTGATCTGTGTGGTGGGTTTGTTCTGCATATCTAGGGCAAGACACTATCCTCGTCCTGTCCTACTTAGATGTTCCTCGGTCCGTCTGACTTTATGGGGGGCTGCAAATTGCGACGACAGCGCTCAAGCTGTTTGTGGAAGCACCTGTTCTGTCGTTCCTGCAACCGTACTAGAGATCATTCATGTCATCGACGGTGAGCGTTGTATAAGCGCAACCAAATAAGGAACCGTCCAGCCTAAACGGACTACTAGCTTCAAGTTGGCAGAACGTCCGGCGTGCTTTCCCTTCAGGCTTGCGTCCCCCCTTCTCCTGACCAATGCGGTACAGCCCCTCCACATTGGCATGGCGGGTAACGCTCTCCCCGCCACCACGGTGACACTCTGCGTCTCTGTAACTGCAGCGACCTCTGCACCCGCTGTGGCCTATTAGCAGCAGAGGCGGCAGCACGGGCAGACGGATGGACGTACTCGACGCGGACGATCTGAACACCCGATATCGCATGCAATCTGTCTCGCAGTTGGCTTTCTTCACACTTGCGTTGAAGCATTCAACGCAAGTGTGGAGAAAGCCAAGTTAAATTAATTCCTGCCAATTCCCGGGTTCCTCTATGCTACCTGACTCGGTTCCACAAGAATATAAACCCTTATGATGGGAGCACATAAGTTCGTCATGTGCTCGCCTCGCTGGCTCCATGGTTAGAGGTCCGGAGAGAAGAACTATTGTCACTAACATGGTTGGAAGTGAGGTTGGAATTCGTTGTTGTAGATCGATTTGATCCCATCTGATTCACCTTCCTTATTTATCCATTCTTCCCACGTGCTTTCAGTGTCTCGCTACTTGAGATATCGTCATCTCCACCTTACACATAGTCCGAGCACCACCCGCTGATCCGAGAGCACGTGGACAAAGCCCTAGGTGTGCTCCTACACACGGGTCGCTCACGCGCGTGTGAACAGGACGGACTTGGGGACGCTCCGTGCGTCCACGACAGGACGTGTCGAAGAGCCTCGCGAAGATCGCACAGGCTGACACGGCGCGGCTCGCGCACCTCCCCGGATCCGGTCTGAAGGACGCCTCACGGCTCCCAGTTATCGCCGCCGCTGCGCCGTGTCTGCGTCCATCTCTGCGACCGCCCCAACCCGGCGGCGGCGAGAGTAGAATAGGCGTTGGCGTCGACGCTGTCTGGGGGGCTCCAAACCCGAACCCAACTCCCCCTCTCCTGACGTTTCTTCGGTGCCGCCATACCACCAGAGGACGACAACGGAGAGCGCTACGCGGAGCACGCGCTATTAGATGCGCCTGATCGATCGGGAGAGCTTGCTCGCAGAGTTTATCGCGAGCCGGGATCAAGAGAAGGGGACGTACCCAGCCGGACGATAGCGAGAGCAGTTGAGAGGAGGGAGCTGTCGTCGGCGGTGGTGGTGACGATGTTGCCGATAATGACGACGACGACGAGCTCGCGGTGCGAGTGGAGAACTGGCGGTCGGGCAAGCCGATTTCTCGGGGGTGTACTTTACTGTAATATTGGTCGGTCCGAGTCTGTGGAAGGTTCGTTCGAACGTCCTGTTTTCTCTACATCTCACTATACTTATGCAATATGCTGTCCTCGTTCTGTCCTACCGGAGTAATATCATAGATACTCACCCAGGCTATGTACACCGAAATTTACAAGATGGCTCACCCAAGATACACAACCCTATACACAAACATTAGACGCTGGATCTGTACTGCGCCCGTCAAGATGGAGAAGATGATAACAGAATACAGTATTTGGTGGTCACTGGCAGATTGCCGTACATCGATAAGCAACAATCTACTCAGGGCCCGGCTATGTTGACCAAGAATAAGGGAAAATACCACCTCTCAGAACGCGAGCGAGCTTGGCTTGTCGGTGACATGCTGTACGTCCCCTGATGTGTATCGCCCGACACGACTCAAGTATCTAAAGATCTCACAAACTATAGTTCCGCAGGTGGAAACACAACCTCTACTACGCTCCACTGGTGGCTACTCGCACTGCTCGCTCACCCCGAGGTCCAAGTCCGGGCTCAGGCTGAACTCGACGATGTCGTAGGCAGCGCCCGTCCGCCGACCTTCGCCGACCTCCCCTTTCTGCCCTATATCCGCGCGATGGTCAAGGAGGCATTGCGTTGGTCGCCAACAGCTCCCTTTGGCGTGCCGCGTGCCTCGTCCGTGGACGACTGGTACGAGGGCATGTTCATCCCCAAGGGCACGATAATCCTCCCGACATGCGCGTCATCAATTTCGAAACGGCCATGTTCGGTGTGGACTCGGCACGTTTCAACCCGGCTAGGTATCTGGACGAGAAGGGCCAAGTTAAGGTGGTGATGGATGGTCGGGAGGAGGGACATGTGTCGTTTGGGTATGGGCGGCGCGTGTGCCCTGGGAGGCACGTTGGGGAAGGGACGCTCGGGATTGACTTTGCGACGCTGCTGTGGGCACTGCGTTTCGAGCGTCCTGAGGGTTGCACAGGGTGAGTTAGACGTGCACACCGTTATTCACTCCGGCATCAGGGCGTGCGTGTTTTTTACTTGCTTCGTCCATGGGTCCTCCCTAACTCGTCAGCAACAGCCACCCTGCGCCTTTCGAGTGCAAGGCAGTCCCTCGGTTTCCGGAGGCCGAAGCTTCATTGAACGAAGCACTGAACCTCTACGAGTAAGGGGGCTTCAAGTTCTGGCCGCCGTGTCGAATGATAGTTTGAGTGAGTTCTATTGTCGGCACTTTTCGGAAGGGGGGTCTGGGGCTGTTCTATGACGCTTTCTTTGCCACTCCCTTCGCCTTTTCGCTCACTGGTTCACCCACACGCCCCCCCTCCCATTCTATATGACCGCAGAATGTCAATAACTGTTCTCGTCATAAATGCTGCATTCCGAAGGTTTATCATGTTTTCCAACCTTATGTCTGCAACATTTACAGTAAACTCGAACCCAAATGTATAAGACGATTTACAATTATGCGATGCCATTTTTACGATACTCTGCAATCATGCTACACTTCACCAAACACTTCGCCATCACTGGTTCACCCCTCGTGTCGAGGAGCGTCGAACGAAGTCGTGAGCTTCTAGGTCACGACATGACCGATGATGACGGCCTTGGTAGGATCGCGCCGTGATGGGAAAACATATTCACATTTGGAAGTGTCTGGAGGTTACAGGGCAGTTCTTAAGTATACAAGAGTCGAGCCATATGAAGCTACTAGAACAGACGAGTCACAGAACGATCGACCGAGTCATACAGTACGTCGAGTCAACATGTTAGGTCGAGTCATGAAAATGTACGAGAAGCGCGTAGAAGCGTAACAAACACGGTCGGAACCCCCCCCTATTCATAGAGATCCAGTGCCTCTTTCAGTAAAGTTTCAGCGTCTGCAAACCGAGGCACTGCCTTACACTCGAAGGGCACAGGGTTACTGTTACTGACGGGTTAGGGAGACAACATGGTCGAAGCAAACAAAAACACGCACGCCCCGATGCCGGTGTGAACAAGAGTGTGCACGTCCAGCTCACCCTCCGCACCTTCAGGACGCTCGAAACGCAGAGCCCACAGCAGCGTCGCAAAGTCAATCCCGAGCGTCCCTTCCGCAACATGTTTCCCGGGACACACCCGCCGCCCATACCCAAACGACACATGTCCCTCCTCCCGACCGCCCATCAGCGCCTTGACTTGTCCCTTCTCGTCAAGATACCTAGCCGGGTTGAAACTTGCCGAGTCGCTGCCAAACACCGTCGAGTCGGAATTGATCAGGTTCACGTTCGGGAGGACGATCGTGCCCTTGGGGATGAACATGCCATCGTACCAGTCGTCTGCGGACGAGGCATGTGGCACACTAAAGGGGATCGCGGGCGACCAGCGCAGTGTCTCCTTGACCATCGCACGGATATACGGTAGAGAGGGGAGATCTGCGAAGGTCGGTGGACGAGCGTAGCCTACGACTTCGTCAAGCTCTGCGTGAGCCCGGATTTGTACCTCGGGGTGAACGAGTAGAGCGAGCAGCCACCAGTGGAGCGCAGTAGACGTTGTCTCTCCACCTGCGGAACTACAGTTTGTGAGATCTTTAGATCCTTTGGGTCTTGGGCGATACTGTTAGGGGACTCACAGCATGCTACCGACAAGCCAGGCCTGCTCGCGTTCTGAGAGGCGATATTTTTCCTGGTTCTTTATCAATGTAGCACCGAAACTTGGCTGGTCAATTCCTTTCGCCTGGCATTGGTAAGTTACTCATAAATTAACAACACATTCCATTTGGGGACCACCGCAGCGAGAACGCACCAAATCATCAGCAACTTTGCTGAGAAGACGTTCGTACATCAGCGAATCTTGGATGAACCAATATTGCGCATCCCGTTTCCACTTGGCAAACCTGCGTGCAACGATGAGGGGAAGTCAACGATCGTAACATGATATACGTACTTATTAGGAATATATCGCATCCATGGGAAATACTCAACCAGGCGTGCCCCTGGCTCTAACTCGTACAACATTCGCAGCACATGGTTTACGATTCCTACGATCACTGGGTCGTCCTCTGATTCTACTGGCGGTAGATGATAATTGATGGTCAATATAATGGACCAAGAATGTCGTTGGAAATGCTTTTTCATAGGAGGGCTCTTTATCAGCGAAAGCGCCAACATGATCGCTTCACGACTTTGGATGGGGTAGAAGTCTGATACGACCGATTTGGAGAAGCCTTCCACCGCAGGACGGCGTAGCCGGCGCCACCTATGGGAAATTAGCGTAGAAAAAATAGAGTGTCGAATGGCACACAGGTCGCCGTATCCCGTAAAGGTAAAAAAGAGGCCTTCGGTTAGGAATTCATTCAAGGAGATGGATTGCGGACGATCGGAATATATGTTGGATCGCTTCTCAAGCAGGTCAACGGCGACGCGCTGGCTATTGACGACCAGTATGCCCTGGCCAAAGACACTTAAGTACATCAAATCACCTGGAGAGTGGGTGAGCAAATTTATGAAGAAACTGGAGGTCCAGAGTGTTACCATAGTCATCCTTCCGTTGCGGTGACGCTAGCCAATCGTTATCTGCGGCGCGTTGAATGTTGCCGACGAGAGGTAACCCTTTGGGACCCGGGGGAAGATTACGGAAGGTTCTTTGAGCGAGTCGTGCTATGAGCCAGAGGACAAGGCCAACGAGGGGAGTCGCAACAAGGAGGTGGATCATGAATGCGCTGGGGGTTGCTGAATCAGTAACCTCACGTCTCAGAGTATAAGAGGAGGAGAAAATATATGACATGGATCAAAATAAAATTTAAAAAGAGAAAAAACGCATGAACGCAGATTGTGAACCATTCAAGTTAGACCGGTGATCGCTCGCTCTATGTGCTAGCTGCGCGAAAAATCCTCGATAGGACTCTTCCTTCCGTCCTTCCTCCCTTTCTTCCTTCTCAACACCACTTTGGGCCGCAAGTTCTCTGAGATAAGTGCCTCTTCGAAGCTTCTTTCTCTACTTAAGGTTATTCCGAGTCATTTGCCGCGGGCGGGACAGCACACCGGACTAGACCGATTCCCATTCAAGCTCGCTGAGATCTAGACATGAATCGTCACATGATGAACGGATGGCGAGAACGTAATGCAGCAATGCCAGTCATTGCGAAAAGAAGAGTGAGAGCGAGAGAGCAGAAGGCAATTTGTCTGGGTGAGTCGTCCTCGGGATTCCGCCGAGCCTGAGTGCATCGAGTCCGGACTTCCAGCTACCTGCTTCTTCCATAATTACGTGGTACCAGCACACGCCAAGTAGAGAAGGAAGGAGTAGCCATGGATCAAAAAAAAAAAAAGGAAGGAGTAGCCCTCCTTTCCGACCATCGGATACACCGAAAAGCTTATTAGGTGCTGAGCCACGCTAATTGGTCTACCTGTGATGTCGCCCACCTCCGTGTGACTTCTGTGACTAAGGAATTGTAACGGCAGGGAAAATGAATGGGCGAGAGACGTCATTGGAAGGCTTGTTACATTGTCATGCACAGGAGGGTTCGTTCTACGATAATCCTCATCTCTCATCGTGGGGCACATAATAATTCTCTTGTTGTACTGTACCTCTTTTCCTCAAAAGCCTCCTCGCTCACAGCAATTCTGTCCACATCATAGGTTGCCAGGGAAAAGCGATGAAACTTGAGGTAGAAAGTCAACAACGAAAGCAGGCAAGTCCGTACTGTTAGTATTGTTCTTCGTCGCGTACCTCTTAAATCCAGGAACTGGCATCTACAGGACAAGTCGTCATTTCATAGTCGTGGTCTACGCACGAATACTGTTCCAGTATAGACCCGAACTCTATCCTGTGGAGGCATACCCAATGTAAAATAAGGACAAATAAACGTTACTGCGAAATTACTGCGAAATACTGCGAAATAAATAGATAGCGATATAGTTAGTTACCACAGCGAAAATCCGTTTAGCCAGACTCTCCCAGACTCAGATCCTCTGTGGTCTCATGTGGCTTGAAGCATACGTGGGTGACGAAAAGTTCTTCGAGCGTCTGGAATATTTCTTCAGTTTCCTGGACGAACACCTTGTGCTTCTCCAGCGTGCCCAAACGCATATGATCCTACGAAAACGAAAATTCAGACCCAAAAAAAAAAAAGAAGCGGTTCCGAGCCATTTCCGCTGACGACGAATGAATTGATCGAGACGGTACCTCGACAGATCTCCAACCCGCGATGTATGCGCCCCGCAAGGCGTCCTCAAGCGCGACGCCCCAGCTGAGCGCGATGAACCCGGGCATCTGCAGCGACTCGATGCGATACGTGACGCGGCGTATTTTATCCTGCGTCGTCTCCGCGACCGCCGCCTGCGCCCGGTACACGTCTATCTCGGTCACCGGTGCCTCAAGGCAGCGCAACGGGTTCCCGGAGAAGCGCACGAAGAGCACGAGCACCGGCGCGGTCGCGAGCGCCTGTCGCCGCTGCGCGAACGCAGGGTACGATGGGTCCTCCTCGAATGCGGCGGCGTGCGCACGCGTCTGCCACACTGCCAGGGGAGTTTGTTAGACACGCCAACGGAGAACGAAAGAACATGCCGCCCCCACGGCGCGTGGGGAGCACTCGGCCATTGCTTCGCGCGCGCGTCGTGTTGTACGTTGTACGATGGCAAGAAGGCACTCACACAAGATCCAGTAAAACTCCTTTGGTCTCTCCATAGACGCGCCCCAGTACTGTGCTGTCAGGCCTTTCTCCCTGGACCGCGGTCGGGGAATTAATTTCGATCCAAAAGAGCACGTGGCGAATGGGGGACACTTACTTCCGATCATGCGCGACGAAGTCCCGAACCTCCCGGAAGAGAGAAGGATAGGCAATGCACTGTTCGGTCGCGACAAATCGGACGACTTCAACAGCGAGAGGTTCGGATTCCATAGGTTACTACTGCGCGGTTACGATATGCAGGGGGTGAGAGGAGGGATTCTAGGGGCTATTGTATTTGACCGTCGTTGGGTATGGAGGAATGAGGCAGTGCCCAGCTAATTGAATCCGCGCTACAAGGAGTTATGGATTGGAAATTACTGTAGTTGCGATCATTTCTAGTCTAGTGACCTAGAACCTTTACGTTCGGACAGCACCTGGTTGTCGGACAGTCGACAAGCGTGAAACAGCCAATTCTCATTTTTGCGACACAATAGGGTTTTCATCTTAAAAATACCTGGAGCATGTTAAAAAGTGGTACTAGATGGCGTATGCCTGATTTTATAGGGATCAGACAAGAGAAATTCGAGGTGTCCGACAACCAGATGCTGTCGAACACTGGCTAGTGTTGGGACAATACTTTGCAGCGAAGTGAAGCCAGTGAAGGTGTGCCTTCCCATGTATTACGTAACTAAAGTGAGTACATACTGTAACTTAAAACTTTCAAGCCGTGCAATGCAGATATACCCTCCAGGCTCCCTTCTGGTCACCATCTCCGGCGCGTACATCACTCAACTCGAGCACCTGCGCACCCGCGCCCGGACCCAGCGTAACTTCCCACCGACCGCGTCCCCGGCATTCCACCTCTGTCTTGTCGAGGCGAACACGCAACGGAGGGGGCTTCTTAACGCGGCCAACCCTCTCTTCTTTCCGGACCCGCGTCTTGTCCCCAGTTCCGTGCCCGTTACTGATCCCACCTCCTTCCTCATCGTCTTCCTCCTCTTCGGAGCCATCTTCTTCCTCCTCTTCCTCCTCCTCCTCTTCTTCTGACCCGTCGTTTTCATCGTCCGAGTCAGCAGAGCGGAATAGGCGCACATCCGAGACGCGTATGCCAGACTCGGACGGCGCCAGCCGCAACGACCAGTTACGCACGCCATCGCGCGCGTCGAGCGCGAGCCGACGATGCGTCGGCGTGATGGTGAGTGCGACCGAGCGCAATGCGGGGGTCAGTGCTGGTGCCGGTGTCTGCGCAGCGGGCTGGGCTGGGGAACTGGTCGTTTTACGGGTCGGCACAGATGGGTGTGGCAGCTGGGCGTTGGCAGGGCTCGATGCGGGTGTGGAGGACGGTCCGGCGACGGGTGAAGAGGTCGACGCTTGTACCTGCATTTCTTTTGCGGGCACTTTGAGCACGAGGGGCGCGTTTGCCTGAGGCGGGGATGCTGCAGCCGTCGAGGTCGAAGCTTGCGGAGGGGAATGTTGTGCTGGAGGTACTTTCAGTTTGATTTTTCCGTTTGACGGGCGTGGTGGGTCTTTGGGGGCATATTGCGGCACCGTGTATGGAGCAGGAAGGTCGGCCATTAATTTCGCAAAGTATTCCTGTAGATCTGATCAGTCGACGGCTGATCGAGGACGTCGAAATACGCACCTTGAGTTGAAGCGCCGCTTCCCAGAGAGGGGTGTGATCCTCGTTAAATTGCATCGCGTTGGAAAACACGAGCTCAACATCTTGCGCAAACTGGGCAGCATTTGAGTATTCTTTGCGCTTGAGGTGTTTCTGAAAGGAAGCTCAATTAAAGCCATCGATAAGAAAACAGAAATAAAACTCACATAGATCTTCTCGAAGCTCATCGGGCGGGATATGGTCTTGTAGTAGATAGCCCAGATCTTCTTGTTGGGCAGTTCCATGAAGTCGTTCGATAGAGTGTTTCCACTACAGATTGCATGTTCAGAGGAAATGAAAAGAAGGTCAAGAAGGCCACAACGCACGCATCGTCCTTCTTAGCAACCAGTTTATCCAGTCTAGCAGAGAGCAGCCGGGCCATGACTTTCTTCTTCTTCGGTTCGCTGTCAACCCCATCCTTCAAACCGGATTCGTGCCCATCCTCTTGTAGGGGGTCTTCGTTGTGTCCCTCGGCTTCGTCTTTGGTGTCGCCAGTCATGTTGACGTACTCTCTTGAAGTTAGTTTCTGCGAGGGGAATGAGGCTATCGAACAATGTAAAACGGACGGGACACACGTGAAGGAATTTGGCATCGTTGAAAATCTGGCTTTCTTTAAGGTTGTATCGCTTCGCGTTACGGAAGCACTGTTCTAAATCGCTCTTGACTGCGATTAAAGACGTGTACTCTCCTATGTCGAGTTGAGACTTGATCTTGTCGAGGGCGATGGGTTTCTTTATGACGGTGTAATAGTCGGGGTACATTCGTTTGTTGGGGAGTCGAAGAAAGTCGGCTGAAAGTGAGCGGCCGCTGGGGGAAGGGGGACCATGGTGTGAGGAACAAGCTCAGGCGACAAGGCGCAAGTCAGTCACGCACTCCTTGTCAACCGCATCCTTCACCGTCTGCCACAGCTTCAAACCTTGCTCCTTCACCTGCTCTAACTTTGCGGGATCCTCTTGTTCTCGCTTCACGTTTCCTTCATCGGTTACGTCCACGTCCATGTCCGTCTCGGGCTTTTTCTCTTCCTGTGGTGGGGCCTCCTTGCGTCGTTTCGCTCGAGGGGCGTCAACATCGACAACACTGGCTAGCTTTCCGAGCTCCCTCTTCGACATATTCGTCAAGAACAGAGAAGGGTTTGTTTTGCTAGAGCTGGGGAAATATTGGCGAGCACTTCGCGGTGTACGCCCCGATTCGATTCAATTTGGCGGGGCAAACGGTTTGCTACACGTGACACAGTGACACGATCCCGCGTCGACGTTGATTTCAACTTGAGTTGACACGCATACAAAACAAATACGCTACTGGCACAAATGCAAGTTCTGATTTCATAGAACACCACTATGTCTTTTTTTCTTGTCGCTGAAACCGCTTTCGAGTCCTGAGTCCATTTTTTCATTACGTTTCGTTCAAGGTTCCGTTTCCATGGCTTAGGTCACGATTGTCACATCACGTGACAAACGTGCCACGGCCCGGGAAATCCCATCTAACCAAGGGTTGGGGGCACTACTCTTGGTGTACGAGTCCTGGCGGACTCCAACCAGTTGACGAAGGGGAAGCAAAATTGATAAACGTTATTGGACGAAGCAGACCGCCTGAATATCGGCACCAAAGGCTGTGGTCGTGCGGCACTCACAATATCCTGTAGGCGGAGTTACTCTTGATGGCCGAGTTCCATAAGTATTCCTCAGCCATCGTCCTCGTCTTGTTTCTATTTTTATTTTTTCCGATTCTACCAACATGTACCTTTGGGTGGTGGAGACTACTACCTGTGTTACTTTTTTTTTTTTTTTCGCCTCCTATTGCTGCAGTGGAGGCAAGAGTGGAGGCGAGAAGAGTTAGAAAAACCTATCCCGACACCCCAACCCTTCATTTCCTCAGTTCTACCTACGTTTAGTGCGATCCTTACGGGCGTGTATTATGTTACAACCTAAAAGACCTCCAGTCCCTGTAGTCAATTAGTGCGTGCTACTGTATCATAGCTGTTTCACGCGACTCTTCCCACGACCATGACCAACCTAGAACTCGACGATGGCACTGACTACTACACACTCCTCGGCGTCACGCGTTCCGCTTCTCCAGACACTGTGAAAGCTGCATATCACCGTGCATTACTCCGCATACATCCCGACAAGCAGCGGCAGAGCGCCGATAATCCATCACCGTCAGCAAATATCGGGCTAATCCAAAATGCATTTTGACCCTCTCATCAACGACGCAACGAGCCGCATATGATGCACGGTGCGAGCTCAGTCGCAAGGCTCCGCGTCCTGCGCAAGTCGTGTCGCTAGAAGACTTTGATTTCTCGGACTCGGAGGGACCCGATGGCACGGTTTCGATCTGGAGCCTCACATGCCGTTGTGGCGGGATGTACAAGGTCACCGAGGATGATCTCGAACGCGGGCGGCATCTTATCGGGTGCGAGAACTGTTCGGAGGTCGTCTGGGTAGGATACGAAATGGTCGAAGAAGTCAGTGGCGAAGGGACGGGTTGACATTGACATGGGTATGGGATCTCAATGTCGTGGGGTGATCGCTGAGGCTCACTTCAACCCCGATTAGCCCAGAAATACCAACCCCCTCCAATGTCGAAGTTGGTAGTGCTGGCGAGTGAAGAACAAATTTCTGGGATGACGTCGACCAGTGATACGACGGGTCGCTCCCTGCGACCTCTCCTAACCGGTCGCTGGGCTTGATGACTTTGTCAGGAGGCATATTCGCGAGTGTCGCCTATGAGTCTTCCCATATCGTATCTCGGAAATAATGGCTTCACGTCGACTTGTCATCCCCTTAACGCGAGACAAGGGCGCAGGCCCTGAATATGGTCGTCCCCCTCCCGACCTTATCGTCAGATACAAGGAAGGCGGAGTCGTGAATGTTTCTGTTTCGAAGCGGAAACGCGGATACGGTTTCACGCCCCCAAGCTCATGGTTGACATCACCCACGGTATGTCAGACCAGAAGGGATTACGCAAGATGAAACGACGACTGTAAAGACTCATTGTCGACCACGACATGTCCGCTAAAATATTAGTGTACGACAAAGGCCGCGCGTTCTACAAGGCCCTATCAGACAACTAATCAAGCCATTGCAATTCGCTCAATGACAACTACAGCGCCACACCACCCGACCGCACCTCGTATTATCATCGAAACGATCTCTCTTCCGACACCCCTCATTGATCTAGCCGCCGACAACGTCACACTCCCCCGGATGTGTTATCAGAACTCCGTCTCCCAAGATCGCTGAGATGGGGTCCAAACTGCACCCCAGATGGGTTCGAGCGTGTCACACCAGATCTCCCTGCACAATACCCGGAGATCACTGAAGACGATGATGCACCCAGTTGACGAACCGCGCAATACGCCAGAGTTGTCGACTGGGCCATTCCCATCTTGCTGGTCAAGTATAGTAATGATGACCAACCGCGATGCATCGACTTGTACGCCCTGTGCCAGGGACCCCCCAGCTCGTGGCCATCAACTCCACGATATCATCATGGAAACGTCTGAACGTCACGGTCTACTCCGACAGCGAATGAACGGCCCAGACGACTTGCGAATTCGAGCGGGTTTCGGAAGGTATCGGTCTAGGCTCAAGGAACAATGCTGCAATCGACGCCTGCAGGAGTAACTTACCTACGATTGGCGCAAGCAGCGGACCGAACCCCCACCCCGGTTACAAACTGGCTACTGGGACGACGAATACGATTACGAGGGTAGTTCCGCCGACCAGTTCGATTGATCAACATTGAGGGCAATAGCCAGCCTGTTCGTATGGGGAGGCAACGTCATTCCCACGTCCAATTTCTGCTCATCTCCGTCACCCATGCATACTCGCTATGTCCATCTCCGTTTTCTCTCACGTCTGTTCGTCTCCATCTGTTTATTTCCATCCCCTTCCCGCGAGCCCTTTTGTAAAGGACTTTCCCTGGCTACCGGCTCTCAACTCTACTGTATGTAGTATGTACTATTTTTCCCTCTTCCATTCCCCAGGTCCTTTCGAGAGAAGACTCATGATACCATTAGTTACGCTACCAGTAGGTTAGGAATAGCTTCCGCTGTTGCGTTCAAATCGTTGTATGAACATTTATGCTAGCGAGGTCCGAGTCGAGACGACTCACCCCGGCCCCTACTAATGATGCTGTCCGAGCTCCGAGCTCACAGATTCCATCAAACTGTTAATGCTCTCGAAGGATAATCAACCTCATTTAGGCATCCCCGTGTCGCTGCTCCCCAGATTAAGGAACGCCTGGTGTCGGCCTCAACTGATTTCCCAAAGAAGCTGGAAGAATTGCATCCGCTTTGAGACTCCGAGTAGAGTGCAACATACTTGGTGCTTTGCCGTCGAGGCCTGAAGTGCAGCAAGATGAGATGAGCGAACTGACCAACAGAGTCCTGCCCTTCTGGTGTGTGCAGTAACTGAGAGGCGCTGTTCTGTTGTAGTACATTCAGTACTGTAATATTCAGTTGCCAGTGCCCGCGCATGCGGTACCGCCGTGACTTCGCTCGCTAACTTCGTTACCTTCCCATCCTATCCCACCCAACTTGAATCACCACCCACCAAGCGAAATTAATCGCTCTCACCTTATGACCCTGGTCTTAAATGCTCACCCAAGTGCTCATCTTAATACTACACTTCATAATTTCAACACCTATCAACCTTTAACTTGAAATCGTGTCACACTGGCATTGAATGAGAGCGACCTCTACTTGCGGCATGTGCGCTTCAAATTCCTCGAGTGTGACAGAAAGGAGACATTGAATTCAAGATGACGATAAATGATATTAGACATCCCTGTTACATCGCATATGAGGGTATCAGAGGTAATGAATGTGGTGGTAATGAACGTTAATGAACGAGTAGTGATGCAGTTACGCAAGTGACGCGAAGCCGACACGGTTGTTGCCAAGGTCGAACGCCGTGTATACATTTTGCAGGAATACGTCGCCAATGATCCAGAATTCTGCTATAGATGAGACAGCTCTATGGTGAAAAACGACGGATGGTGCTCACCAAGACCGTCTGACGCGCCAAAGCCACCGACGCAATCGCCCGAGCCGGAAGATTCGGGACCAAGGCACTAATCTCGAATGCTTTTCCAGAGAATGTAATGGAGATAGGCGTGTTAGAGTCGCAAGGAACTTCCCAGACATCAATCAGTCGATTTATGAGTGAGATAACTCCGTCATGAACATACTGGTCCAGGTCCCGTGCCCGGCGTCTTTTGAACCTGGGATTTGGGCACAGATGGCCTGTATACCCCGGGCGTCCCCAACGACTTGGGCGGTGCCGGTGTCAATGATGGCTCCCTCGCGCCTGACAACAGTCTTTCCGTAGACAGAAATACCGTCGAACGAGCCCTACCAGTAACCCTGCAACATATTATGTTTAACCGAAGGCGTCATCGTCATCGTCATCGTGTATCCCTACCTGTGTGGTGACAGGCATGTAAGTGAAAGTGCTTGTATAGTGCGCTTGATTCGTCCCGCCGATGTAGAGCTCAGAACCTGACTTGGCGAGGTAGAAGCTGAATACTGGAGTGGAGATCCGGCCTTGCGACACAAGGCTTTTGAATACGGACTGGCCCCGTAACTCGATAGGGACTCGTATCCCATGCCAAGAAGGCCGTCCGCAGGGAATTGACTTGACTGGAACCCAGTGGAGTAGTTCGTGGCTGCACCGAGTCTCTGCGCAGTAGCCTGGCAGAGACATTCGTAAGCCATCATAGAATACATTCCGTGGGATAAGAGCCGACCGTGTGTGTAACCAGCGAGGGTACTATGCTTTGGCCCTCAGTCGGACCCCCTCCCTCAGTTGGACACTTCCAATTTCTCGCTCATTTCTAGCTCAATCGCTACCAAATTAAATATATGATGTCCTGTATGACTCCTAAACACACTCTGACCTTTTTCATGGCTGAAATATGTTGTGTTGCGAAGTTGGCAAAATAGCCATCCGTCACGCTTGCCGGCCCATGCCACATCGGGGCTTGATTTGGGTGGCTGACCGCTTTCTAAAAACGGAAAGGAGCATTCGGGTGTTGAAACGGTCAGCGGAGTCCCAAACATTCCAAAACGGGACTGTGACTAGGCGTGACTGTCCAACTGAGGGAGGGAGGGCCAAAGCATAGTAATTGTGTCAGTGTACTGCTTATCACTGACTGCGGATCCGTCGCCATACTAATGTGAAAACAGCTCCCCGACATCGCTCGACGTAGAGCTCGCCGGGGGATCGTACAACTTATGCCCGGAGCAAGTCGAGTTGCAATCCGAGGCGGGAAGGAACAAGTCGCTGCTGCCCGTGTCAAAAATCACTGTAGGTCGCTCGGTTAATTTTGGTCACAGTAATCTGCCAGTGTCGAAACGGTGACCCGGGCCCACCAGTGTAGGTCACTGCGGGAGTACCGACAGTGATGGAATTCTACCAGAGCTGCGCATTGTCATCGGTGAGCTGGATACCATTGCCCCGCCTGGGTGAGCGTTTCAACTTGGACGCGGAGGGGTGATCTACGCCGGTATTCTTATTAAATGCCTCGAAACCAAGCAGGATTTTCCTCCAAGGAGCTCGTCGTCAGAAAGGTCAAGAAGGTTCTATAAATGCGAAATACTAACGCAACAGTACACTGTCTGTTGGCCTGAAGCTTCAAGATGTCAACTTGAACGACACCGTCAATACTGACGAGTCCAGAACGCTTCGCTATAGGGATAGAGATCCCATCGCGGGGGTTCCCCCCAAATGGGGCCGCTGCAATGAGGAAGGGGAGGCCTGCAAGAACGAGAGCGGGGGAGAAATACATCTCTGCTACAAGAGGTGACTTGGCTGAGGACGCGGAGTCAAAAGAGGCTCACACAGCATAATTCCATCTTATACACACGAAGGCGTACAGAGACTATAACTCCCAGAGCCGTCGGCGATGAATGCAAGTAGGCTACAAGTACAATAGCATGACGTACAGTAAGCCACGGCCCAGACAGAGAACGCGGCATTCCCATGTGCTGTTTTCCGGGGAAAAAAGGGCCCTAGCACCAGACACTGTAGCGCGCTTTAGCGTGTAGCAATCGGTAAACTTGACGAGTCCAAGAATCAGCTGGTCAACCGGTCAAGGCCCAAGGGAGATGTACTGGAGACGACTACATTGTAGTCGTCATAATGCCCGGGCCGGTAACCATTTATGGGAAGGCTAGAGCGGAAGAACAAGAGGCGTAACCAAGGGGTGTAAGTGACTGACTCCTTAAAGTGAGGAGTGAGTGTACTGACCCTAAGTACACTACGCGGGCCACCGTCCATTGAGTCAATTGTAGAGTGTACTCTCGCGGGTTTGAAGTTTGAACGTCTTGCGCGGCGTTCTTGATTGTCATGATGGGCTTGTGTGCACTTGGGCTTCAAGTTGCCAGTGCACTTCAACGTCGCCTCTCTCTTCGTTCGAGACTTCGAGACTTAAGTGGGCCTGACTTCTGGCCCCCGGCAAGTCGTCGGGGGATATGTGGTGAGGTGGTGGAGCGCGGATTTTATAAGGGTGTGTATTTTCGCGAGGGCGTCCTTTTTTTTTTTTTTGATCCATTTTTATTCTGGGATGCATGTCCGAGACACAGACCAGTCGTAACTACGAGCCGTTACAGTTATGAAACACAATAGTCCTAATAGAAGGTGGCCCCGAGACGAGAAGCGAGACGCGAGAAACACGACCGGGTAAATTAAGAGAAGGAAGAGCCGCAAGGGCACAACGGGGTAACGGAGAGGTGGTACAAGTGCGGGTGAGGCACAAAAGTCTGGTTAGATCACACACGAGGAGCGAATAGATAGGGGAAATACAAACCCCGGGTTCAGGGGACTCTAATCGGGTTCGGGGGGCACAGGTGGCGGCAGCGGACCGGGATCTGGACGGGAGAGCGCGCGGGTGAATTGGAGGAACTTACACAGTTTCTCGGCCCCTCCCCGTGATAGGAAGAGGGAGGGATAGGGGAGGAGGGGCCGGACTGGGTTCCAAGCGGAGGAGCGGATGGCGAAGGATATGCGGGCCTGGACAAACCTCGGGCAGTGGAGCACGACATGCTCAGGCGAGGGCGTCCTTCCGTTATGCATTATGGGTCACACTAGTACATAATGGGGAAGGGGGCGCTGCATGCGGAATGCGAGTGCGTACACCCCTCCCGCTCCGTCCCGCTTTGCGCGCTAAGGAGAGGATGGCGCGATTGGAGCACGCATGACAATGAGGGGGGAGGGGGGAAAAAGGGCCGCATTAAGATGGGGGGACGCGATCGGGGAGGAGCAAGGGGGATGAACTTGGATGTGTGACCTTACCTTGGACCTTACTGGAGAAGGACGTGTCCAGTGAAAAAAAATACATTCAAGGGGAGTGTTGGTCAACAAACCGTAGGAATGTCGTGTCTTAGAGCCACAGCGACGTTGGGTTTCAGCGGTTTTGGAGTGCTTCCCAAAGGTCTCAGATTTTCGCGAACTTTTGCCAGTGTGAGAGAAACCTCCAAAACATTTTTTTTTTTTTTTGGATCCATGTTTATTCCGGGGTATCCAAAACAAATTTGCAGTAATCCCAATAGCCTATCCTATGTTCGAGTATCTAAAGACTGGCATCTTGAGGATAGATTGGAATTTTTGAATAGATTGAATTTCCTTTTTGACCAATCAGTTTGTCTGTTTGGTCCGCGTCACTTGGGTCTTTGTCCCACACACCCGTCGCGATCGCCGTCTTAGCCAGAATCTATTGTTTTCACCTTTGACCGCAAATCACTGCTTACAGTAATTCGTGGACTGCTCTTGTTCTTGATGGACTTCACTTGGCAAGTCCACGTTTTGTTGATAGCAACGAGTTATTGACGAACATCACTGACAACGTACGATGCACTGGCAGTTGATACAGACTGCATGCTATGCTGAACTTGAGGTGTTCGACGCATACGATAATAACGGGTAAATTCGGTAATATTAAACGGCCCTTGGCAAACGGAAGTGCACTGTTCTTTTCGACACCACCGATCACAAAGGGTGATTGATGTCGTCATCGCGGTTGGTTTTCCACGTCTTGCCGCGTTGTTACGTTCCAAGATTCCAAGGCTGTCGGGTTCTTGACTTGTCTGTAAAAAAAAAGAAGAAAATATCTTGGCGGACACGTTATCCGCCTGTTCTCGTTCTTTATCATTGTTTGTTTCAGCTCTTATCAATCACCTCTAGTACAGCATATCCTCGCATGGGTGGTGTGCTGCGGCCAAGTCCTTGCCAAGCCGTTACAATGTGGTCAGAACGATGACGTCGATGACACCAAACGATAGACAATCAACGATCACTATTCGATAGGCTACAGCGCATTCGGGTCACCAGGTCAGCGTTTGGTACCGTTAAATGATATCCACAGCTGACCGTTCAATCAACCGTGACACACTGCGGTATCGACACACTCTTGCCAAGGCCCAACTAGAAGCCAAGGCTTGGGCAGTACAGCTGGAACAAAGGTCCTCAAACCGTTGTCAGGACCCTTTCCATTCATTGTGGAATCCGTTGCAGACGATACCATCTCTGGTCCTTGGCACTCTAGCAGCCGAGACGAATAATTGTGTTGTCACGGTTGCAGTCCATGCGAACACCAGAGTTCATGCTTGGCATCGCCGCCACAACTGCGAAGTCGATAATTTGGAAAATTGATTGTGTCTCTGCTGTTGCCCAACTGCTCTTCCTATTGAATGATGCAAATGGTCAAGCGCCGCGGTAGGCGAGTAGCCGACGTCCGTTGTCCGGAATCCAGCTCTAAGAATACGACAAGGGCAATGCACGAACCTCATTTACTTAAATACCCCCGTCTTGGCAAGAGAACCCTTTACAAGTGCCCGCGTTCATCGTAGCTGCACGCTCCACTTCATTTCACTTCACTTCACTTCACTTTCCATTTCCTTTCTTCGGTTCGCTGGTCGAAACCGCTGGGCTTTCTTAAAACCTGCTTTTTTTTTAGCTGTCATTTTCCTCATCGATCCGCTATTCCTTTCCAATTCCTTCAAGCCATGGCATCGCAATACCCAATGGTCCCCTCGTACTACTATGACTCACCCGACTCCACTTCTCAGAAGGTTGGGGGCGAAACGAGTGCACGTCGTTCGTCCGTCACCTATGCCGCGGAATTTCGGGAGAAACCGATAGTGGATCCTCAGGAGCCGAGTGGCACCGCTCCGCGGGTGAGCCGGCTGGCGCGACGGATCCATGGATGGTCCTGGCAAGCGGTATTAGGTTTCCTTGCGCAATCGGGGGTATCGTTCGCTTATCTCTTCGACAGTTCCCTGTAGGCATGGGCACCGGTGCCGTCTATGTTACTCTGTCGGGCCTGAAGCAGCATCCGCGGGCTTTGACGACCGTTGAGACCATGTTTTTCTTCATCAATCTTTCTCTCTTCCTCCTCAACTCGTCGACGCTCTTTCTCCAAGTATTATGTACGATTAATTTGTCCTCTACTCTTTCTCGGTCTTTGTCTCACTGTGGACATGGTGCAGTGTATCCGCAGCAGTCCAAGCGACTAATCAATGATCCAGTCAAAGGGGTCTTTGTTCCTCTCATAGTAGGATCAATCATTATTCCCCAACTGGAGGTTTAACATCGTACTCAGGTTCTTTCGTTCGCAACTATCATAATCGGTACGATTAACTACGGGGTGATACCCGGGCATTTAAACCCTGAAGGAATATACGTGCTCTTCTGGTAAACTACTTTGCAATCGATCGCCGTACCTGTTGACGCTGACGATTCGCAGGATATATGTTTTCCTAGCAATCCTAGTGTGCTTCCCGATGTTGATGATCTGGTACAACAAGCCGCATGACGTGAAGACATTTACACCTGCTTGGGCCTTTCTTGTTCGTAGTTTATCACGTCTTGCATCAGCTCATCTTTCTCACTACCTCACTTTATCAAAGATCTTCCCCATGGTGAGCCCGCTTCTCGCCCGATTCCAGGACGGTGCTCTGACACAGGAAACGTAGATGCTCGTTGGTGTTATTGCATCTAATGTTTTGCGCGTACTAGAGCCCTCCGACACTCGCGCTGTTGGCGTGTTATTTGTTGGCTACTTTTTCCAAGGCGTCGGCTTCTTCATGACCATGTTCTACATCTGCATCTACATTCTTCGGTATGTATTTGTTCTCGCGCGTTTCTCTTTTGCTTGTGCTGATTGAGCACTGTTGGCGTTCGTTGGCAGCATTATGACGGTATGTCCGAGAATTTGCCAAGTCCTCTGCTTCCAGTCTTATTTGTCATCGCCTGCAGACGGGCTTCATGGAAGGTCACCAAGCAAACGGAGCTTTCGTTGCTTGCGGCCCTCCGGGATTTACCGCACTCGCACTTATTAATCTCGGATCCCATGCACGTAAAATGTTACTAGTGACCTTTTATCCCTTGCTATCCGCGCCGCCTACTTACTTGGGATGATTTTTTTATCCGTCGTATTCTATTCTAGACTTCCACAACACGATCTCGTTTCCCCTCTCGCCGGTGAGATCTGGTTCTCGTCGAGCGTTTTGGCTGGGCTCCTCCTCTTTGGTCTTGCCGTATTCTTCTTCGCATTTGGCGTTCTTCCCTACTGGTTCAAAGTACACAAGCACCTCAGCGAGATTCTCGGATGTCAGTACTACTCTCTCCCTCTACTTGTCATTACCGCCCCACTTTCCCCTTTACGTGTTGATATGACCTGACAATGTTCCCATTCCGTTACAGGTTGGGCTCTGACATTCCCGAATGTGGGATGGATCTCAACACTCCGCGTCCTCGGTGATGCATTGGACATTCCCGGCTTCTTCGTTATGCACGCAGTTATGGCCGTCTTGATGTGCATTGTGTGGTTGGTTTTGTTTTCCCTGACTGCCCTCGCCTTCTGGAAGGGCGAGATCTTCCTCGCGGCCGAAATGGACGTTCTTAGAGACGAAGGACGCATCCGGGAGGAGACCGTGACTGCTTAGATATAGTAATACTACATCCCGCCGTTCTTTTTCCGTCTTCTTTTTACCGATGGCTATACTCTTATACCCTGTTATCTCTTTTTCATCCTAGAGTTGACAATGGACCTTACCCTAGACAGATGGACTGTGTATACTTCGTACGCACAACATTGGACACTGGCCCGATTTCGTCGCAGTGTAGAACATAAAAACACTCATGTAGTCTGTAGGAGGTCACAGTCATACATTGTGCTCTGCTGTAGATAGATAGAGGTTTCATCAGCGTTCGTCGTATTGTGACTGCCACCCAGAACGGCCTGTCCACACCAAAAAGGCCATGGCGACTCGGACGTGTGAGGCTCGAGTCGGACAGTGCAGTGGCAGAACCCGTAGACACCGCAACAACGCGTTGAAGGGTTACGGTACTTGGCGGTTCAGAAGTAAATGGTGGCCATGTCGAACGCTACGTGCCAAGGCTGTTGAGCGGCGACCGGATAGATATCTGGACCCTTGGCGGCGCGGCCACAGTTGGTCCAGCTTCATCTGTTCACCCCCCATCGTACGCCGCTGCAGCGACCTGGCAAGGTCATTGCTGTATAAGCACACAAACCCTTTTCGCGAGCGCGAAAACCCTTCATCCATGAAGTATTTCCATGCGGGAAAAAGAATTAGATGGAATTTTATTCAAAACTTTCCTGAGGTGTGCTTGATCATATGGTATATCTTCTCAAAAGCCGATCTGTGCCGCGGCATACACTGGCAGGCAGTTGAGAACAAGTGTCGCTGAGTAAGAACGTGGCCGGTTAGGCTCACCTGCACGTGCCGAAAGAGACCAAATGTATCATGTTAGTACTTGTTGACTAGCGCCGACTGCTGCCAAACTGTGGAGTGGATGCATTCTGGGATGGTGTCGAGCCTGATTCAAGGCCTGATTGTCTCAACGTCGTGGACCCCTTCCTATCAATCTAGGTATGTTGTAGGCTTCCGCATGGTGCGAAATTGACAGTGGTGCCTTTCAGGTTTGGAAACAAGCCAAGGACGCGCACAGGTGCAGTTTGCTAATTTGCTAAACAATGAACTTTGCTGAAATCTGGGACGCAAGGGGTTGCGCGTCGCGCATAACTGCGCGAATATGTTCACCAAAATCAGCCTCAGCCCTCGGCACGATCGAGGGAGTCGTCGCCGTAAGGATTTGCCTCTCGGATGCACGAACCCACAACTTGACTTTTGGAATAAACGCTCAGAAGGGCTCAGAACTCGGGACGGGCTCTTCAGAAGCACAACATCTGGCGGACAGGCACCGCGTCACTCGTCGCACCAGATTCGCGAAAAACGCAAATGCCGGTGTGAGGTGAGGCGACAATTCGATTAGGCCGCGATCGTGAGAAAGCATGCTGTGAACATGGCCTAGACGCGCATGCCGCATGTTCTGTTCTTCTCGCCCGTTGGGGATGTTGATTGCGGCAGTGGTAATGGCAATGGCACCGTAACTAAATCTCTTCGGAGGTGCAGTGACCGGTAACTTACTCCACGGACTCCACGGGACTTGCCACTGGCACGGGATCGGTCGAAACCAAAGCGGCACCAATTGAGTACAGCCGGAGCCGGGTTTCGCTCCTTCGTTTCTCAGGCTCCGGGAACGTCAGGGTACTGACCGTGCCGTCACGGTATTACTCACCACCCACTCTACCTGCTCAGGCTAGCAGTGTTCCTTACGTTCGTTCAGATAGCAGTAACCCCGTGGGGACCCGGTTTTCCTCCACCCGGTTTTCCCCGATCTCCATTACCTCCGCACATGTCCTTGCCTGGGGGTTGTATTGTACCAAGGGTTGTACGCATGTTGGGTGCGCAGAGAGGTTATTTGTTGAGACACCGTACTCTGAGAGACTACCAGCACCTCATTTAATTTCGCACTGAAGCGATCCTTGTCAAAACACTCGACGTGATATGGACATCAAAAGGTCTATGCACTTTCTGTTGCTTATCTCAGATGAGGAACGACACCAGGCAGGCGCCTTCTGAGGTCCAATCAAATCAACTCACGTGCTTCGACCGTCGGACAGTTCCTGTCTCTACTATCTACGACCCATCCTGAATAAATCAAATGTCTGGTTCGAATTCTCAGCTAGATATCGGTAGTATTGAAGGGCCGTGTGTCGAAGGTTTCTTGCGACGAGTTGAGAATTTCCGCCTGTCGGAGAGGCGCCAACAGCTAGTCCGTGTTACGGAGATGATCTAGTTTAACTATTGTAAAGTCGGTTGGGATACATCGCTGGCACTCTAGGTACTCAAATAGGTGCTACTAATCAGTGTTCAATGTTCAACGGTCACAGGTGTAGGATTGGGGCACTTAGAGGGGGTTCGGGTTCGGTGATTAGTTCAGTGTCGACTCAAGCTCGAGCCTGAGGAATGAGTACTAAGTAAGTTACTGAGTATCGGCAATTACGTCTTAGCAGGATGTTCCGCACTGGGAATCGGCCACGCTCTCGGAAACTTCCGGACCACCTATTACCTTTCGTCAAAAAACATCCGTTTACTCTTTCTTCCCTGGTGATGCAACCTCACTCGGTGTACGAGGAAGGAAACCACTTACGTGATAATATATTCGTTATACAAACAACATATACGGCGGGGATTCCGCAAGGGCGTAGCCGAACATATGTACACCGACAAAAATAGTCGGGAGGGCAGAATGGACGTCACGTTGAACCATACAGTAAGAGAGCGGCGGTACTTGGTGAGAAAAAATAAGGCGTTAATAGGGGTGTAATCTCGTCAGTTCAAGAGAGATACATTATATCCATATATCGCTGCCTCAGAAAGCGCCGAGGACAGTGACCGGCGATCTACATGATACAAAATTGGCCGTTCAGAAAAGGGGTAGCGCGGGAGAACCTGCGGTGGAGATAAATCATCAGGTGCAATTGGGGAAACCCACGACATGTCGTTTGTGATCGATTTCCCACTGATAGGGTACACGGCATCGACGAAGTGAGCAGGAAGCGGCAGGGTGACGGGTATATGCCTTGATGAGGAGGATTTACAGCGCCACCATCGGGGGAGATCCTCTTCCTCGAACGCAGGGAGGGGTGTGGTGGCGATCTCGAGCCTAAGGTCTTCCTGCGTTGAAATTTTTCGGGCCGCGGAACGGAGTGCGTGCGCTCAAAGAGCCCACACTTATTACAGAGCTAGATACGTTTCAGTCGAGGCGCCCAAGTCTGACACGTTTCTCAGGGTCCACGGAAACACGTACCAATTTCCCGGTACTGAGTAGAGAACGGCGCCACGTTGAGGTCTCAGTTGCTTTGCAGTTGAAGCACCGGCGGCGTATGCGTTGAGTGAGCCTCACGTTCGCATCTTCTGTATAGAATATCTGGTCGTCCCGACCTCCGGAGACGAGATAAGCAACTTCGCCTCTTGAATTCCCAACGAATTGACTTGGTGCAGTAGAGTGGCCCACTAGCACATTGTCTTCCCTGACCGGGACGTCCACCGTGTATTCGCATTCGGGCTGATGACGGTAACCACGGTCTATATCGCAGCGCAAGCTTCCATATCCGGCTCCGGTGTGTTGGAGTTGGTGGAAGGCTTCACTGTTAGGAACGTCCGTGATGAATCTGGAATCAGCGGAGGTTTCTGATGAGATATCACTGGGAGGGAAAAATGCCGGTGATGCGGAGGACATAGAGGATAGTTCGGAATGGGGGTGCGCGAACAAGCCCATCAAGAATATCGTCGGGGGGATTTCTGGCGACCTCCAGCGATTCAGTGTGTATTCTAAGGCAGTATGGGAGGAGGAGGACCTGGAGACGAAGGTGGCGGGTTCTATACGTTGCATGACACCCTTTCGTTTTGATTCGAATCGTTCCTGGGGCGGGGAGTAGGTTTTTTTTCACTCGCGTTTTCCAAACTGGTGAAGACTTTACGGGTCGGGACTCTGAGTCTTGTGGTAGACGGTAATGGTTCTTGTCGGAATAGAAAAGGCAACGAGAGGGCGACGTCCCTTGGTAGAGACCCAGACGTCAAGCCGAAGGAAAGATGCCCCATAGCGCCAGGACCTTGATGGTTTTATAGACCAGGGGGACGAACCTAGGGTGTCGGCATGGGCGTCTAAGTACCGGTTGAATCTTCCCCACTTCTTCATGATCTCTGAGGACGATCGCGAAATAAATACAACAGTATACATTGACACCACCAGCACTAGTAGAATGGTCGAGGCGCAGTCGCTGACAGGAGGGCGCTGATGCCGGTACTGAGGAAACGGAGAGATGCTAAGAATCTTTGACAGCCAAGAGGTCTTGACGAGTGTTCTCCGGGTTCAGAAGACCCTCGCACAGTCATAGAAAGGAAGTGTTTGGGTGCTTCGGTGATTTGGCCCTTGCCACTGGCGACAGTTGAGTTCGTCACAAGGGGAATTTTTCATGAACCTGCTGACCTTGTCCGGGCCGCCCGTTCTCCCGGTGCCTGCCTGTGCACTGCATGATGCAGCTGACCTATCATGGGAAGCCGTTGACGAATCGCATCATGACGTTTTTCTCATATTTCCTTACAGTATGGTACAACTTGATAGTGTACGTCATGCACTGAATAAGTCACCGTATTTTTTCTCCCAGATCGGAGCAGGTGTGGAATTGCTTGTGGAATTGCGCCGGGGATTGGTCTTCTCGTGGCGGATAAACCTCAGGCTATAGACCCACTGTCTTCTCTGCAAAGCACACGCTTGACATGGCTATTTTTTGCCGCATCGACGCCCATACTGCGCACGGTTCTTCCTTCGTTTCCGTTCAACGTTCAACCACTGGCATACCGTGTGTGGGAAATCGCACGTGATTGATTAGGAGCCTCTTACAGATCGGGAAGGAGTCTGCTTCTTCATCCTCCGTCATAGATTCGAGTCCACGTTCAGTACTGTTCCTGCCTTCGGTACCACCTCCGACTCGGGAGCAGTCCAACCTGAAGACACGCAGTGGCTCCTTAGCTTTCGACAGTCAAGGTGTTCGTCAGAAAATTTGCCTTTCGCTGCACGCTGACCACCCAGCGGTCTATTGGAAGAGAGACTCATGGGAGAAGCACTGGATCGGCGCGACTGCAACTTACGCCGCGGTCGCACCGATGGTACAGGACCGTACGCCAACTTATCCCGGCTGACTGAATACCAGCGCATCATTTCTAGCAGTGACCGCCTTCGTCATGAAGTTGTATCGCATGGTGTAATGAGGATCCTCTCCTTGTAGTGGCAAGTTTCCGAACTCAAACACAGTCTAGCCCGGAAACACGGAAGCACAGGTGATTTCTTTTGGAGATTGCAGCCTGTCGCGGGTGAGTATATTAATAGAGCCCTGGGAATGATGGAATGCGATCCCCCAATACTGTAGGACAAAATGGCTCAAAGTTCGAAAATGGCGCACACTACAACCCACAGAAAATTTACTCGTAAACAGCATTTTGGCGGTGATTTGGCAGGTCTTCGTGGAGCAGAACAAGATGAAATGGGGTGAATGCCGGTATAAGGACCATAGTCCTCCTGCGATGCTATTCTATTTTGTTAATCTTCGATTACTAATCACGTATATACTCTGCCTGCGTTCGTGCGTGCCTGCGTTTCCGTGTTTCCTTATCTCTCCTATTATCTACACTTCCCCTTGGGTCGACATCTATTATTGCTCGCTACAGCAGTATGTCACGGTATGCGATCGTGATCAGCGCAGGTTGGACTGATTCTGATGGACAGGTCACTTTTTCTGATCCGCTGGTCGACAGAGGGGTTTTTGCGATAAAAGAGACCCACCGAACTTGCCACAAGACTAGTACACTTGCAGTTTCAGCTAATATTTGGTCCTGGGAGGGTCGTCTTTGTACACCACGGCGGGCATATCCGAGTCCGCCGTTACAGTACCACCCAGGCCTCTACGATAGACTCCCATTCGTTCTGGCGTGTCTCAGACTGCTTTCGCCATGACAGCACAGCGGTGATGGAGTCCCTCGGTGACCAATGGTTCCTACTGCTTTGGGCTTGTAACTACGTATCAGAATTTCTTCGTTCCCTCGTCCCGGGGGTAGATTCCCGTTTATGTCGGCAATTGGTTGGAAGCTTTCCCTGTAGTGTGACTCGTTCCTCGACGTCGCTGAGCGCCAAGGTTGTAACACTGGAAGAACGTTTCAGTATTGTTATCAGTAACTCGCTGCTGACTCATCTGCGTTGTGTTGAGCTGCGGACCTCCTTCTTTCTGATAGTTAGCGATACACCACTGTGTGACAGCTATCTAGACTAAGTTATGCGTCTTGGCGACGATCTCGGATTTCCCCAATACGGTAGCAACTCTATCGCCGCGGCGAAGCGTTTTGAGTTATGTGATAGCTACAGTAGTACTACCCCATACAGTGTGCCGGAGCACTGCCTCTTGTCAATTGCTTCGATTCATCGGGACAAACCCAAGCGGCCGCCATCATGACTACGCATGGAAGCTGCAGTATTGGAGCATCTTTGTTCTTTCCCTATCCGCCAGTGCTCCTGGGTACCCCTTTTCGACTTCATTGTCGTTTTCAACACAGCGCTAACTTCATTTGAAAATTTCACGCCTTGAGTTCATCGCATACCACGCAGTGACCTTGCCCGCACCCCCCGAACTTTGTGACCAACCTGGGAACATTCGCCGCCATGGACACCCGCACCAATACAGCGCCACCGTCGTGGGCTCTTAATCACAAATCGCTACACTGGCAACCACGCTGAGCAACAATCAAAGAAGGCACTCCCTCGCAATTAGTATGGGACTAAGTAACTTCTGTTTGATAGCACGACTGACGTTCTGCAGGGTGCTGATGTCGTTTGTGAAGCGCTCGATAGTCGCCGGATGCGTCCGAGTCTGTCAGACTCGGACTTGCTGTCAGATATCCCCTCACCGTTCCCGCGATGTCCGAGAGCCTCCATAAACAAGACTCCTTGTTGCCTTCCTCGGCATACTCTGACCAGACCCAGATGCAATTTTCACTGTTGTGGTCCCCTTGGTGGTCCCTCCTCCCACTACTTTTACGGGAAAGACGGAAGCAGCCGATGCATACACAAGGATGTGCGGCCCGATACTGTCCTGTAGTCCGTTCGTTGACTACCGCTTGCTGTACCAAGTCGCCCCGTTCTTTCTCGACCGCAATTAGCCCATTCCCTGTCGCCGGTTACCCCTTGTCTAGTCACCTCGAAAAATAAGATAGCCAACTCATTCTCATTCGTGTTTGCTGTACGATTGCCTCCAGTTTGCACCTTTGGGGTTGAGGTAAACGCATGCGCAGCTTGTATTAGTAGTGCAGGAAACCATATTGTCGTATCCCTAGTGTTCAACGTCTTCTGGACTGATTCCAGACTCCAGGGCGTTACACCACGGTGGGACAGCAGCAGCGCATCTCATCATTGGCTGTGGGAACAGCAAGCTTAGCAATATTGCACAGAGAATAAACGTATCATGAGATGGTGAGAGAACGAAAGCCCGTGTTTTCACCCTTCCGCAGTACTCCGGGACTCTCGGGTAGCAAGCGTCTTCACGCAGGCAACCTTTCTAGAGCGCTCTCGGAATTCACGTAGCCCGCGCTCAACGTTCAGCACGCTGTTGACTAGCATACCATACATCAAGCATCAAACCTCCCAAATTTAGATATTTGGATCCCTCAACGACTCCGACGATGATTTTGCACTGCGCGGCGAGTCAAGACGACCAGTAATTGATCTGGTCGTCGTAGCCACATGCCTGGGCAGCGGACTGGAGCAACCACGCCGCTTCTCACGATAGACGTAGACGTAGTAAAGCAAGCCAAAGAGTCAGGATCAGCGATAATATTTAGACGATACTTGATATGCCAACAAGACAGTTGTAGTGGATGCGTATAAACACAACGAAATTAGACCTAGGTTATGCAAAGAAGTAACGATCACCAAGACGAGGAAGGGGCGCACGCGCCAGGGGTAAGTAATGCGGATTATAATTACATTTTCCCATGATACATGGTCTGCTGTTGGGAGGTAGGATACCACTGACCACCCATAGCAGGATATGAAGAAGGGCCGGCCTCGTTCTGTGTCGCCCATGACGTGCATTGTGAGATTGGTTGCCCGCCAACGGCATCAAGGGGTTGAAGACATTGTGTGGATGGTATGGTTGATGAATGACCGTAATGATAATGCCAATGTTCGCCACCACTGGAAGGAGGGTAACCTGGGACGGGGGGTGCGGAGGCAGGTCGTGCCCGTCTTTTGCGTGGGAATTTATCTGGACGTGCAACGCGATGGGTACGCTCATAGAGCCCACATTTATTACAGAGCTATGAATCTGTTAGACAAGTTATAACACCGACTACGAATACGCACCAATTTTCCTTGGCTGAGCGAAGAGCGGCGCCACGTCGAGGTGTCAACTGCTCTGCAGTTGAAGCACCACCGACGTACACCTTCACCGAGCTTCCTCCGAGCATCGTCGGTGTAGACAACCTCGAAAACCCCGATTCTGGGGTAAATTTGATCGAGCCTAGTCGTCCTCGGATCGCCAATGGATGGAGCGAAAGTAAGCTCAAAGGGGTGTCCTGGGGGATGTGATCGTGGGTCGCATCGGTGTCCGGCTATGGAACATCCCCACGGGGGTTGATCGTCGCCGCGATGGGGACAGTTGTAACCAGTGATTGTGTGACTTGGAATTTCGGGACTAGACCCCGTGGAGGCAGAGATCGATCCAGAGTCGGGGGTAACATCCCAAGAGTAGAAAGAAACTGGTGACTGGTAGGGCACCGGAACGACGGCAGACGGTATAGCTTGGAAATTCCTCTCAGGTGTCTCGCTGAGGCTGGGTGAGTAACTGGAGATATGGATGGTCAAAATACATGTGACGCTAGCAGTAAACTGGAAAAACCTGTAGTCATACGTGGTTGGGTCCGCGTGGTGGGGCATTCTGGAGTTTGTTTAACTTTTCCCAGACTTGCTGGACTATCGAAGTGTGCGGATTCAGATCACTGTGTTCTCTGGAGTAGGAATTGACTGATTCTGATTGGGGATCAGGGAAGGAAAAACGGGTGTGTTGTGTAGAGAAGGGTTGGGACGGATGAGTGTTTCGAGTGGACGAAGACCTCGAAGACTTTATAGACCATCAAGGACATAAGGCGTCTGCTTTGGATTCGAGCATTGACTTGTTCTTGATATGCCACCGGAGATGGCCGTGAAAGCACTGCGGTATAGTCCATAGCGTAACCAGCCAGTTGTAGCTAGGGGAAGGAAAAAGGGTCCGCTTTTGGTACGAATATGTTTCGATTAAAGTACTGGACAGCCTGCAGAAGACTCCCGTAAGAGTACTCACACGTATCAGACAAACATGTGCTCGCACTGTGGTCGGAAGGCGTCTGCGTGAACGGAGTTTAGGTGCTCAACAATGCCAGTGCGAGTTGGGAACCAATTTTGATAGCATCTATGCGAAACGGTGCACCGGTGCACCGCGACTTTGGGAACACCGGCTGCCACCCGTCCGAAGTAAGAACCTAATACAGAGCGGTGCACCCGTTACCCTGCAATTGGACACGAATTTTTCATTTCCAGATCTTGAACAATGGCCCACGCTGGAGTAGGGGGATGTGGTAGTGGTAAGACAGGACACGGAGGAGAACCAAGAGGAGAACACTGAAAGCAACTTGAAGAGGTGGGCCCGGGTAGGACAAGACCCGGATAGCCGTCATCCGGGCCGCGGGTTCTTGCAAGCGCGGAGCCAATTAGCCATTCGACTGAGGAACGAACCAATCATCCTTACTTCATCTTGGCACAGCACCAGCCACAATTTGCACACTGCCCACGAGTCGGAACTCCGGATGGTGCTGCCACTGCGCAAACCTTTGGGCGCAAACCTTGCCTATATGCTTACATGAACCCCGACAACTCTCCATAGATTACTGGCAGACGGTACTCAAGACCAAATATGGCGAGGGTTTTGGGCGCACGCCGCCCGCCAAAACAGAGGTCCAGATATGAACAAGAAGGCACACTGCGGCTTCGTCTTCGTCAGGTTGCGGGGCGCTTGAAGGCCAGATCTGGATCGAAGGTTGGCTTAACCGTTTCAGTGGGTTTCTTGCGATCGATTCGCGCCACAAACACAAATAATTAAGGTCCGGTTTGTGTCCATTTGCTCAGCCATGCTTGGCTATGTTGGTTGTAGTGAGTGGTCCGTCGCATGGTCCTGTATTTTTTGTTTTTATTTTTGATTCAATTTATACCCTGGAGTATTACAGGCCAAAGACCCAGACCGGACAAGCGCGGCGCAATTTACATGGTGTCCTAACACATGGTTCTGCATTGGCTTTTCAGCTACTCGCGGCCCTTTGATAATCAGACGTGATTTCTGAGCTATACATACTTAACGCAGACTCAATGCATAGAAAGCTGGAACATTCCGCTGAGAACTCGTGAGAACCAACCGGTCAGTCTACACGCCGTTTGTCCCTCCAACTCGACAATCAGAACATTAGGCACGCTAACACGTATCAAAAGGTCGTTCCTTCCAGGTTCTGGCGTTGGGACTCCTGCAATTCCATGCAAATTTCGCGCCCTACCTGCACTATAGCTGTGCGGTTCTAACACCGCTGATCGGACGTCCAGAGACAAGGAACCCAAGGATAAATAAAGCATGCAGCACGCTCTGTGAAAAAGAACCCATACGTGTCGACCCATTGGGCCGGAGCTACACATACCGCCCCATATGATAAGCGTCAATGAAATATTTCCGGATCATGACAGTTTGCTAAAATTCCTAAAGGACTAAGAGCGTATCAGAGCCGTCTTCACCGGCATGGCCTCTGGTAAAAGAGTCATCCAACCACCGTTGCGTTTTTATCAGAGACCTACTAGGTAAGGTAAGGTGCACACTGGGGTTTGTTCTTTTTTTTTTTTCTGATCCATTTTTATTACTGGGTTATACACCGGAGGCACAGACCAGTCGTAACTACGAGCCGTTACAGTTATGAAACACGATAGTCCTATCAGAAGGTGGCCCCGAGACGAGAAGCGAGAAGCGGAACACGGAACGGGTAAGTTAAAGAGGCGAGGCAGCCACTAGGGCCGCCCGGGATACATAGTGCCGTGAGGCGTGGTGTTACATTTGCGGGTGAGGCAATAAGTTCGGTTCACTGGGGTTTGTTCCTCTTCCAGTCTCGTGTCTTGTCCTCGCGGTCTTGTCTAATGTGCGACTAAACACCGCCTATATTGATGCTTCGTTTCCTTGTATGCCGGCTTCCCTCGTGGTGCACCTCTTTAAGTACTTCTCTGGGTTTCGGTTATTTATGTGCGACTCGGGGGCCCCTCTTAGGACACTACGCGAGTTTCATAACTGTAGTGGGTCACGCTACGACCGGTCTGTAATACTCTGTATCTCTGATATGTATCCCGGAATAAACATGGATTCAAAGAAAGAAAAAAATGACGAGATAAAGCAGAAACCAGCTCCATGTACTGCGTCGCACTTGGCGTCGCAAGCAGATCACCAAGCCGAAAGGCGGCGCGTGTCACATCGCCTGAGTCTATGTGCAGTTCCAAGTATTCTTTGAAGAAAAGTGACCGCGCAAATTGTGCGGTTATACTGCTACGTGTGCCAGTACTACATTTTTCTTGCCCCCAGCTTTCAGACATCAAAGTGCTCGGCGGACCTAAGAATTTTTTTTTTTTCGGGCCATGAGTCTAATTCTGAGTCATTGGCACTGTCCCAGTTGCTGTGGTGAAGGTCGGGGTCATAGCCCTATCGTTGTCGTGTCTTACCCTGACTTGCAAAATAGTCTGTAGATATTCACCCCAACATTTTGAAGTGTTGTGAAATTGCCAATTGAATGACTATTCCATCTCCAAGCACTGTATTTTGAAGAACGAGAACCTCCGACTTCATGGCCATGGTGTGTCGTCAATCCCGGGCCCGTCAATCGGGATGTGATCCTATCAGAAGCACTCAGTCCTAAATATTGCTCAATAAGTGTGACGTGTTCAGTTGGAGTAGTGAATGGGGATCAGTGATTACTGAGGCTCAGGCTCTTCAAGAACAGCGTATTTTGGACTGGGTGCTGCCGGTGCCAGTGCTTATCAAATTCGAAGCAGATCGACGAAAGACCTCTGGTGACACCATCACATCATGTTCTGATGGTAGCTCCTCATATTGAAACTGGAAACGGATCTTCGTCTTTTATCTAGTATATGGAACAACACTCGGAGTAAACCTGTCTTTCAGCAGGCCGGAGTCGAGAGGAATGAGCCAGTAGAAGACAAGAATAGAAGTAGAACCGTGACAATCGTGGAAGCCCAGGACGCACTTGGCTCAGGCTCGTGCTATGCTATAAGTTAGGGCTTTCACAGAACAGTGATTAACATTATCACCACTGTAACTTGAACCTGAAACTATGCTTCTTTAGGACGAGATCGCAAGTCTATGCAGGGCTCCGCCAATGGGCGTTTCTCGGCATAGTCCGTTCGACGCGATCATCGTGATTAGGCCAGGCAGACGGCCCGCCATCGTGTCGGGGAAACTCATTCAGATCCCAAGTCTCCCGAGGCCTCCGGTCGTCCCAAATACGACTTGTTGCGGTTCCCAGCGAAGAGACCGTGCAAGTTCTCCAACGGAAACGATCCGCGTTAGTCCCACCCCATCGCAACTGTAGTGCTGGATCGTTGTTGCGTGAATGAATACTCGGCTGCAATTCCACCATAGGAACGTCTTCGGGTGCCACGGGCATGGTTCCCCCCCCAGAAGGGGTACGAAAGTGTGGGTCTGACTCTCACCGTCCCCCTACAGCCTAGAGACCGTAGTTCGACAATCAAACCAACGCCACTTTCGTCGTCGGGTCAGCAAAAAAACTTCCTGGTTCAGGTCTGGACGCTATCATCTCATGCCAGCGATTCAAGTCCATCACCGCGCGGCGTATTGGCCATTTAGCCCCTTGGCAGATGTTGTTCCGCCGGAGGCGCACGGTGGCTACGTGCGTGCGTGCCATGCGGGTGTGTCGAGATTTGTTTTGCAAACGTCCACACAACTCTTTTTGGGCGGGACGCCGACGTCACGCACGCAAGTCGACGTATCATATTTATCGGATTGCGGCTATGATAAGATGTGCTCGAATTTTCGCGCGCACTGCCCGAAGGGCGGGTTGTAGCCCCAGATCGAAGCAATCAGGTAAGCGAGTGTCATGCCAGATGCGCGGCGTACAAACCCTTGTATTTACAAACCCTTCTAGTACAAACCCTTGTACTAGTACAAACCATTCGAATGCTATACTTGTAACCTAGCCCCTTGTTCTATGAACTTCTATCAAAGAGTAATGTTAAGCGCTACACAAGGTGCTACATCTAGTGCTACATAGCCTAACATAGGGTTATGTAGGACCCCACGCCCTTCAAATTATTTTTCGTAGCCCTTCGGCGCGAACCTGCCATAGTGGTTATACACGTGACCTGGGGACTTTCGCGATGAACGTTGAACGTTCGATGAACCCCTAGCCGCAACATCCTTACCATACATCGATAATAGGGTCAACAGGATCGGGTCAGTTACCAGGTCACCCTCGTTTTCATCGAGGCTGCGCGCTCCAGGTAGATTGTCACCTTGGCTTTCTACGTTCATCAAAGCGTGTGCGTTTCACGACTTCGTTTCCACTGGGCTGGGCATTTGGGCAGGCTGTCAAGCGCGTCAATCACCATCTAACTCGAATCATTCGGATTTTAGAGGGCCCCTATGGTCGAACCAGCCTGAGCCTCATGTCGTGTCCATGCTGATCGCGGCAGGTGTCTCGAGAAGCAGTGAGATGATAAGCATGCACATGGTGTCCAATGTCCATCACACCACAATATCAGCATTGTTCTTTTTGTGGCTTGACTTCGGCAAACGGTCTTCAGTGACCGGCGGCGGTGGCTGTGAGTTCCGTTCCGACTGGGGTCGGGCTGGTGGCTGTGACACAGCGCCCTTTGGGTCCTGTTCAGTGACCATGTGGTGTGGTGTTCAGATGAGATTCAAAGAGCACAGAGCCAGTGAACCGAAGTAGCTAGCGGAACTTCCTCAGTGGGTCGCTATTCTTCTTCCCACCTCTCCCACTCCCACCGCCCCCAAACTTCCCTCCCCGCCCTCGTCCCCGCCCCCGCCCACGCCCGCGCCGCTCACGACCCTTCGAGAATGGCACAAACGAAGCAGCTTCGTCCGCTTTGTCTTCTGCACCCGCGACAGTCGCCGCCGCCGCCGATGCGACCCTCGGCATCAGATACTTTGGGATATGTTTCATGTGTGGCTGCACCAGCGTCGGATGCAGCGGCTTGTCGTGCTTCAAATATTCGAGGTCGTTCGGGTGGTCTTCGAAATGAGCCTATCGCGCGCACCGACAATCAGCGCACGAACACCACGAGACGAGGGGGGACGAGGGGACATACCTTGAGCTTTTCGGACGCGAGGAGCTCCTGCTTGATCTCCTTCAGCCGCGCCTCGCGAATGGCATACCGCGTCACCGCACGCAGCGCGTCCTCCATCCGGTACCGAAACGCCTCGACCTGCTTCTTGTCGAACGCGTATTCGCGCACCCGGTCCTGCTGTGCGCGCGCGATGCGTCCCCATACGTCCTCATCGTGCTGGGTGCTCGGCACGCCGCCGACAGCCTTGTGCTTGCCATACTCCGACGCAGGAAGCACAAAGGACAGTGCGGTCCCGCTGCGCCCCGCCCGCGCGGTGCGCCCCACGCGGTGAGTGTATGCGCGCGCCGAGGACGGCAGGTCGAAATTGAGCACGCAGGCGACGTCCAGGAAGTCGACGCCACGCGCGACGCCATACTCGGCGTCGCGCTTGGCCCCGCGGCGTTTTTTCCGCGGGCCCGATTTGGATTTTTGTTTAGCGGGTGGGGTGGGCTCTCGTTTGCGTTTGCGTTGGCTAGGGCCAGGGTCGTGGTCTTCCTCCTCTGCTCCCCGCTGGGTCGAGACGACTACAGTCATTTAGTCGAGATTGGGCTTAGAGATCCACATAGACATACACAGTTCCTTATCTGATTTTTCCTCGGCGTCAGGGTCTTCCCCGTCTTCGTTGTCTTGCTCGCCGCCGCCCTCATCCGCTGCGATGATATAATCATACACCCCTTTGTTGAATTCTTGCACCGCGTGATATCTATCCCCATATCAGCGTTGCTCATCACGTTGAACCAATTCGCGCGCACCTCGAGTTTAAAGGTAACTCTGAGTTTAATACACAACTCTTTATCGAAAACTGCTCCAGGAATAGCTTGACACGATAGCACCTGTCGACATCATTGACAAAAATAATACATTTCCCCTGAATGAGTTTGAGTTTGAGGATGATGTAGGTCAATAGGAATTTGTCGACTTCTGTCGTCCTTCGCGAGTCAGCGCCACGTACACACCCAGAGAAGAAAAAAATCAAATACCTAACGACATACTGAGTCAGGTCGGCAGCACCGTCTTCGTCCTCCTCCAGCTTTAGCGTAACCTGAAGGGCCGATTCGTCACGAGACGGGGAAGGATAGATAGAGAAGGGAGACTAACAGGGTTTCGCAGAGCCAGACCTTTCAGCGTCTCCACGTCGTCGGTCATAGTGGCGCTCATTAAGAAGCTTTGATATACTTTTGGGAGGAAATTGCCGCCGAAAATGGAGCGAATGTCTTCGTCGTGACCGTAAGACAGGATCAGGTCTGCCTCATCGATGACGAGCGATTCGAGATAGGACAGTGACAGAGTCTCGAGACAGATAGAGTTAGATGACAAGGCCAAAGGCGAACGAGTACTAGGACTACCTTTGCCTGAAGCAACGCGAGAACCTTGGAGGGTGTCCCGATGACGATGTCTGGCCGATCAGAAAGCAGGACCCTAACAACGCATTCTAGCTGGTCAGCAGTTTATCGAGGAGGTGGGGTTACAAAAATTGGAACAGCGGCAAACACACCGTTGCAACTGTGACGTGACTCCACCGGCGACGTTGACGAGAGAGACATCACCTTCGCAATACTTAATCAATCCCCGAAAGTGTCCGAGGACCTGTTCCGCGAGCTCGCGGGTAGGCACGAGGATCAGTGCCCTGGTACACTGCCGCCGCGAATCGTCCTCGTCCTAAAGGGCAAGATGAGGGGAGAACGACCTAAATAAGGAGGGAAGGCGCAGAGCGCACCTACAGCTGCAGCGGCCTTGGCATTGAGGAGCTTCTGCACGAGCGGTATGCAGTACGCAGCGGTCTTGCCGCTCCCAGTGCGGGCACGGGCGAGGACGTCGTGGTTTTCGAGCGCGAGGGGTATCGCCTTTTGCTGGACGAGGGTGGGGCGAGAGAAACCGAGATCCGCCAAGGCGCGGAGGATGAGAGGGGAGATGAGATGGGCAAAGAGCGCGAACGTAACAGCCTCTTCTACCATTCTGTCCCGTCTCTGCGTCGTTGCGTCGCGAAAATCATCGCGCACGTGATACGACACTTTTCAATTATGGCAACAAGTGTTTTCGCACGCACTGCAGTTTCCAGCTCACAACCATTTTATATCCCCTTTTGTTACCCACACTTTATTTCTGTACATGCCAAGCTATCTTATAGGTTGTTGCCGACTTTACTACAGCCGTTTCAGAGTCGTCTGCCTTTCATCTCCCCGGTTTGTTTGGGAAGTTCAAGTTGATGGCGACGCAATATCACCAACTGAATGTCCGCGGCAGCCTTCTTGGAAGCCAACGAACAGACACAAGTCTGGTAGGACGCACAGGAGCAACAGCAGAGAATCAATCAGTATTGCATGGGTTCGATCCAAGCGCGGTTATCTTTGAGGCCTCGAGACCGCCACCGTGGCATTCAAAGGCAGGTAGTCTTTCAGCAGGGAGATCAGCAACTTTTCTCGAGGGGGGAGGTTGCAGGAGAGGAGAGGAGGGTGGAAGACGTACAGGCGTCGAGCAGCTCGTGTCACCCATGGATTTAGGGTGCCTGTTCTGGAAGAATTGGAAGCCAATCGCCTGCGGCACTTACACAAATTACAAAAAGTGAGAAGGCTTAGTAGGTCGCTCGGCTGCGGAAAGTACACCGAGCCGAGAAGCATTTACCGGAGAGTGTCCGTAGAGGCACGCCGCGACCCACCATGCTAGCTGGGGGAGTCCGTAGCCGAGCGCGCAGGGAATGGTGTCATTCATCCTGGTGAGTTGGCACGAGGCGATCAGGAGATCGATGGCTCGGGACACGGGGATAACTGCCGCCATGTTTCGTTGAGATGGAGGAGGGCATATCGTGTCGAACCCAGTCGATGACGGGCTCGAGTGTGTTTGAGTGCGGCGCAACCCGGACAAGCCTGCGACCTTCCCATCGCCACGTGTGTGCTACATCTACGGCACGTCTGGGTGCTACACGCACAGGGGAGAGGACTGACTTTGTATACCTGGGATCGCTAACCTCGTAGAGCACGTCAGTCAAGGCGCTCTCGTTGTGGCTTTAAGCCCCACCACGAGAACGCCTTGATTGAAGTTGATTGCAACGTGGAGGTCGATCGTGGCGCCAGCAAGCGAACCAAGTTCTCCCAGTTCTCCAGGACAGAACGTCCGGCTTTGGGGAGATCGTATGGTGCATCTTGGCACTGGAACTGAAATAGAGAGCGCTGATGCGAAATGGAGGGAACAGTTGTGAAACAGCCGAGGTCGCTACCAACAACGCGTGAGATGAAAGGATGACGTCGAGTCTGGGCCCCGCGGGGACCGGGGACCCCTCGGCTCAGGCCTCTGTGCGGACGCGGGCGCTAACCTGTGCCCTGCTCGCTGGCTGTGTGTTTAGTGTAACTTGTCCGTTTTTTCGAAAACGAAATATCCCAGCGATCAGACGTTTTTTCTGACCCTACTTTTCAGGGCTTGCTCCGCCTACAGCGCCAGTGCCAGTGGGAGAACTGGCCTTGGAACTGGCATGTGGGATTCGGTTTGTCCTTCCCGACCGAGGGCAGCCAGAGCAGTGGCATTCCCCATCTCCCCATAATGTCGCTCTTCCGCCTTGATGCGAGGTGCGGGGCCCATAGCTGAAAGGGGTTTGTAAACGATTCTCCCAATTATCGTAGGAGTAGAGTCAACATGAATATGGTAAATGCTCAAAAGAACAACCTTCCAAAAAGGAATTTGCAAAAGAAAAAAGTGCTTGGCCTTGTGCTCGACTTGGCCTGCGACTTGGTGCTCGAATTCCTGAGTTAATGTTAATTTGTACATAGCGCCTGGCTCGTTGTCGCATTCCTTAGACGCCGTCGAACGCCACTAATTGAGGACACGGTCCGACGTTTTCTCAACAGTGGAGTCAGACTTGGTGGTCATTCGCTTGGTCATTCGAATTCTTATTCCGTCGTGCAAAAATAGTACTTTCTGAGATGCACATGACACCGTGAGTGATACGATAGAGATAGGATGGTCATTAAAATCAAGCCGTCTATCCAACGATAGCCTGCAACTTCACGAAGTCTGGCGTGCCGAACCCGGTTACCTGCGTGCGCGTAGCACAAAAAGACCAATTATCAGTTATGGTCGCCATGAAGTTACGGAGACGCTTCGGTAGCGCGATACGCACCGGGTCCCATCCCGTCACGGCGGAGAAGCCTTGCGTACCACAGCCCGGGTTTGACCCTGACTTGATGTCGTTGAAGGCCGATGCGCTCGTGTAGATCAGAGGGTTCAGGAACCCGAGCGGTGCCTTGCCTTGGGAAATCAAAAAGTCGTTCAGGAGCGAGAAAACACCTGCCACGGTCTGACACAACGCGGTGAGTTCCGTGTTCTGTGGCCCAGAAGAAGCTAGGGGGGAAACGTACGGGCGCTGAACAACTTGTACCGGCGACGCTGATAGTACTTCCGCCAACGACGACCTGGAAGTTCTGCGCCTGTGCAGCAATGTCGGGGTATGCGCGGCCGTTAGGACTATATCCAGTATCCGTCAGCCGTGGAAGGAAATTTCGCGTATCCGAAACTTGGAACGTACTTGAACAAACCTTGGTTCTTAGTGCCGATGCTCGTCAGGTAGTTCGCGACGGTCGTGCTTTGGTAGCTCGGTCGTGTGAAGTAGTTCGAAAAGCCGCCGCCGGAGAAGCTCACTGCGACCTCGGGGTTAATGCGAGTCGTGCCACCAACGGACGTGACGAACGGGCCTATCAAAAGCAGCGTCAAAACGACGTGCACCACCAGGAGACAAGTGATAAAACTTACAGGATGTTGGGAATTCCGGTAAGAATTCGACCTTGTTCGTGCCGTCGTTCGTCTTGCAGTCTCCGCCACCGACCCCTTCGTCGCCACTCGAGAAGAAGACGCTAGAGCCGCGCGAGCCTAGCTGCGCGAACAGGTTGCACACGCTCGTCGCGTAGTCTAGTGGGACCGACTGCTCGTCATCTCCATACGAAGTGCTGATCGTCTGCGGGATAGACGTCCCAGCCAGCACAAAGTTGAGCCAGTCCAAGTACGGTTCGTTCGTGTTTGTAGGCGTGTTGGAATCGGGAATGAAGGGTGGAGAGCCGCCCGTGCTCCAGTAGGTGCTCGGCGTCGGGAAGGCAATGGCTTCGGCATATTGGATATCGAGGTTAGCCTACGTGAGAGGAAAGACAAAAAATATCAGCGGTCATGGATCTAGGCCGAACCACGTATTATTTACCTCCACGCCAGGGTCAGTCTGGTCGTTTCCACCTCCACTGACCGGCACGACCGTGAACGCCGCAGAGGCCGCATCAGGGCGGAACCGGTTCATGAATGTCGTCAGATCCGCGTGGTTCGCAAACTCATCGAGGTAGCCTGCGATTCCGAGCTTGTTGCTCGACGTCGCGGCGGGAACGTACGCTGCTGTGTTGTATAAAGCACGCAAGCACGTCGGGGTAATCGTCGTCGCACAGCTGGCTGGCACAGTCGCAGCCGAGCCGGGCGTGGCATTTGCTAATGCCTCCCGCAGCTGCTGGTCACCGTCCTGGAGCGTTGTCGCGTTGGGCTGCAGGTGCATCGCTCGTCGCATCGCCCGGGGTGAACCGAAATACGTGGTCGGTGCAACGGTCTGCACGACCTTGTGTAGCGCCGCGGGTACGGAATAGCCGATCGTGCGGAGAACGGTATCGTTCGTCTCGGCATGTCGGTAAAGCTGGTACGACGCGCCGAGCAGATCATTTGCTTTGGATACAGGCACCCCAATAAGCGTCAGCCAGTTTCCGCCGTGAGTCGGCGAGACGGAGGAGGAGGGGACATCATGGTGTTCAAGCCAGGAGTTGACAAGCTCCATTGTAGTCGGGGTGCGGCGCGACGAGCTCGGCAACTTCCTCCTTGGACAGATGCATGCGATATCTACCCAGTCACATATGTGTAAATATACACGCGGGAGAGGGAGGTGAACGTACTTTGGAATGAGCAGGGTCGCTGAATTTCGTACAGGGTGTCGACCAAGGCGTTCTCACGGTCGGGTTTGAGTGCAATACGGAGGTCAATCGTGGTCCCCGCGGGTGGGTGGCCTTGACATTCCCAGTTCTTTGGAACGGTATTCCATGCGTGCTTCACTTGCAAGTCATCCCAGCGCGGGGCGAGAGGAGACGCAAGGGTGAAAGGGACTGCAGCGAGAACGGAGAGGGTCGGTAGCCAATACATGGAGGACTCGGTGAGCGACACTGAAGGCTGCAAGACAGCAGGGACAGCACAAAAGGTTTTATAGTCCATATTCCTGCAAAATCTGAGCTGGGAACGATTAGTGCACCGCGAGTGGTAATGCATGGTAATGAAGGCCTAAGAATGTCACCGTGGGCATTTCACTGAAGGTCTGACCAATCAGATTAGATTACATAACGGAATACCAGTGCTCCCGTATGGTGAACAGTTGGTGAAACTTGCGTGTGCACGCATGACTCCGTCACCGGAGCACCAGGAACGGTGATTTCCCGTGCTGCACCATGTTGGACGCACTGCTTCGTGTGGGCCACGCTTCGTGGAAGACGAGACTACACATGGTGGTCAACCTCTTGGGTCAACCTTCAACAGGTATTCCATACCTTCTGTCCAGCCTGACTCGGAGTAATCTGGGGCCACTGCGCAGATCACAATATGCCTTCCCAGGTTCCGGCACACCTAGGAGAAAGTTGGTCACGTTGCCAACTCGAACTCGACCATGTGTTCACACCATGATAACAAGCACGATAAGGGTTTTCGATGGAAAAACACCGAGTCCGAGTTAGGGTCACCGTCGTAGAACGTTGTGGCGGGAAGCGACGGGGTGACTTTTCAAGCTTCAAGCTTCACCGGCTCCACTTTTGGCATGCGTCTCCCGCGGCCGCGGCCCATGTCCTAGACGGGGACACCACGCTTTGACGCAGGGTTCACATGTTCGAGGATTTGCTTGAAGTCTCGTTGGGACCAACGCCTTACTTTCTTCGTTCCCACAACAAAATATTATATGTCTGATAAGGGTCTCAGACTTATTTTAGTAACTTAGAATTGGCTCTTTATGATTCCTAGCCGCAACGACCATATGGAGCGACTGGGCCATCAAGAAATGACGTTCCTGTCCTGAAAAGGATTACTTAAGATAGTTATAAGAGCTTTCCACCCGTTCTATATAGAAGACTTTGTAGAAGGGCTAGAAGATGGTGAGTGTGAGGTTTTCTCAAATGGTAGAGGCAGACGTGGTAGTCATTCGAGCTTTTATTCCCTAGTACAACAACAGTAAGACCTTCCGAGATACACAGGGCACCGTGAGTGATACAATAGAGATAGGATGATCAACATAGTCCCAAAAATCAAGCCGCCTATCAAACAATGGCTTGCAGCTTCACGAAGTCTGGCGTGCCGAGGCCGGTTACCTACGTGAGCGTAGCACAAAACCATCACCTATTAGTTCACCGTTACGCAGACACATAGGTAACGCAATACGCACCGGATCCCATCCCGTCACGGCGGAGAAGCCTTGCGTACCACAGCCAGGGTTTGACCCGGACTTGATGTCGTTGAAGGCCGATGCGCTCGTGGAAGTGTAGATCAGAGGGTTCAGGAACCCGAGCGGTGCCTTGCCTTGGGAAATCAAAAAGTCGTTCACGAGCGAGAAAACACCTGCCGCGGTCTGACATAACGCGGTGAGCTCACGTGTTTTATAAAAAGCGAAGGGAGACACGTACTGGCGCTGAGCAACTTGTACCGGCGACACTGATGGTGCTCCCGCCAACTACCACCTGGAAGTTCTGTGCCTGTGCTGCGATGTCGGGGTACCCGCGGCCGTTGGGACTATATTCAATATCCGTCAGCCGTGAAGGGAACTCGCATATCCGAACTGGGGACGTACTTGAACAAGCCTTGGTTCTTAGTGCCGATACTCGTCAGGTAGCTCGCGACCTGCGTGCTTTGGTAGCTCGGGCGCGTGAAGTAGTTCGAAAACCCGCCACCAGAGAAGCTCACTGCGACCTCGGGGTTAATGCGAATCGTGCCGCCAACGGCCGTGACGAACGGGCCTAACAAAAGAAAGACGCGTCACCGCAAAGTCAAAACGGTGTGCACCACAAGAAGAAGAAAAAGGCCTCACAGGATGCCGGGAAGGCTGGATCGAATTGGACCCGGTTCGTGCCGTCGTTCGTCTTACAGTCTCCACCACCGACACCGAAGTCGCCACTCGAGAAGAAGACGCTAGAGCCGCGCGAGCCTAGCTGCGCGAACAGGTTGCACACGCTCGTTGCGTAGTCTAGTGGGACCGTCTGCTCGTCGTCTCCATACGAAGTGCTGATCGTCTGCGGGATAGACGTCCCAGCTAGCACGAAGTTGAGCCAGTCCAAGTACGGTTCATTCGTGTTTGTCGGCGTGTTAGAGTCGGTTTTGAAGGGCGGAGAGCCGCCCGTGCTCCAGTAGATGTTCGGCGTCGGGAAGGAGACTGCTTCAGCATATTGAATGTCGAGGTTAGCCTATAAGAGGAACGAAAGATAAGGAACCAAAAGTTAGTGGTGTTATATTCCACGCCGAGCCACGCATTACCCACCTCCACGCCGGGGTTGGTCTGGTCATCCCCACCTCCGTTCACCCGCACGACGGGGAACGTTGCGGAAGCCGCGTCAGGGCGGAACCGGTTCATGAATGTCGTCAGATCCGCGTGGTTCGCAAACTCGCCCAGGTAGCCCGCGATTCCGAGCTTGTTGCTCGCCGTCGCGGCGGGAACGTACCCCGCCGTGTTGTACAGAGCGCGCACGCACGTCGGCGTGATGGTGGTCGCGCAGCTAGCCGGCACAGTCGCGGCTGAGCCGGGCTTGGCATTTGCAAATGCCTCCCGCAGCTCTCGGTCGCCGTCCTGCAGCGTCGTGGCGTTGGGCTGCAGGTGCATCGCTCGTCGCATCGCCTGTGGTGAACCGAAATATGTGGTCGGCGCAACGGTCTGCACGACCTTGTGTAGCGCCGCGGGTACGGAATAACCGATCGTGCGGAGAACGGTATCGTTCGTCTCGGCGTGTCGGTAGAGCTGGTACGATGCGCCGAGCAGATCGTTTGCTTTTGACACGGGCACTCCGACGAGCGTCAACCAGTTGCCGCCGTGTGTCGGCGAGACGGAGGAGGATGGAACATCATGGTGTTCAAGCCAGGAGTTGACAAGCTCCATTGTGTCGGGGTGCGGCGCGACAAGCTCGGCAACTTCCTCCTTGGACAGATGCATGCGATATCTACCCAGTCACATATGTGTAAATATACACGCGGGAGAGGGAGGTGAACGTACTTTGGATGGACAGGGTCGCTGATTTCGTACAGGGTGTCGACCAAGGCGTTCTCACGGTCGGGTTTGAGCGCAATACGAAGGTCAATCGTGGTTCCTGCGGGTGGGTGGCCTTGACATTCCCAGTTCTTTGGAACGGTATTCCATGCATGCTTCACTTGCAAGTCATCCCAGCGCGGAGCGAGGGGAGACGCAAGGGTGAAAGGGACTGCAGCGAGAACGGAGAGGGTCGGTAGCCAATACATGGAGAACTCGGAGTCGGTGAACGACACTGAGAGAAGGACCGCAGGAAGAACAAAAGGTTTTATAGTCCATTTTCCTGTCAAAGATACGCTGGGAACGACTAGGGTACCGCGAGTGCCAAGTTCCAACTTGTGAATGCTGTAACAATCTGACCAATCCGACTTCGGGATTTTCAGAACTGAATTGGTTTACATAACAAAACGTTACCTAGTGAAACTCGCTTCTCTGGTGCTGGCCGTGTGGTGAACTTGCATGTGCTGCACGCTTCATTCCGTCACCGGAGCGCCAAGAACAGATTTCCCGTGCTGCACCATGTTGCACTTGTCGTCCCATTGCTTCGTGTGGGTGGCAATGTCAAGTCAAGCTCCGTGAAGACGAGTCTGCACGTGGTGGTCCGCCTCCTTCAGGTATCAGATACCCTCTGTCCATTCATCTAGAATTATCTAGACCCACTCTGCGGATCATGGTAGGCCTTCTCTACCGGTACACGCATGGTCACCAGGAGAAAGTCAGTCATGCTGCTAGTTTGAACTCGAGATTGCGTTCACACCGTCAGCACGCCAAGAGTTTTCGATGGAAAAAAACTGAGCCCGGGGTGGTCGTGGCATTGTTGTGAGCGGGAAGCGATAGACTTTTCAGGACGACTAAGCCGATTAGGACAGCTCGAATCGGATAGGGAATGACATGCTCGCGCCCTCACTAGGCCTCACTTTCCCTTCCTCGGGCTCTCCTACCTAATCCGTCGCCTATATGCAACTAGGGGAAGGGACCACGTCACACGTGAAGGTAGACGGGAAGAACTCGGGAGGACTGCCCGATCTGTGTGAGATCTAGGCAAAAGCCCGGGGATGCGCCAAGCCGATATTGTAACAAAAGGTGGGTATTTTGACCTCGAAGATCACAGTACTTGAAGCGAATGAGAGACGGCCATGTTGCGGTCACGTGACTCGTCGCTGCGCGGGAAACCCCGTGAAGGAAGACGGCGATATGGTATTCTAGGATCGCTACCCAATATCGGAACTTGACTCACAACGCGGCCGAGCTGATTTCAGTCGATTTGCGGGCTTGCCTCGGTCAAGAGCTAAAATCTCGTCTTGTTGATAACCTTTGATAATGAAAAAATTCTATAAGAGCTGTTCTCGTCCCCGTCCGACTGTCGTCCCAGATCTCTTCCCAGTTCCACCGCCTCTCTTGCGCACCTACCCCTAGTACCCCATGTGTTGGCCATTGACAGTCTCTGTCCTCCCTTTTGAAATCGCGCATGTACCGGTGTCGTTTTCATGGTGTGCTAGCTAGTACGACGCGGACACAAGCACCTTGAGGCTTGACTGTCAACCAGCAGCCACTGTATCAAGACTTTGAAGGAGAGGAAGATGTCACGCCATGGTGTTCAAGCCAGGAGTTGACGAGCTCGAGCGTGTCTGAATGTGGCGCGATAAGCTTGGCAACTTCCTCCTTGGACAGGTGGTGCGATATCTACCCTCCGACACGTCGGGATACATAGGCGCGGAGGAGCGAGCAGAGGATGGAATGTACTTTGGATGATCTGGATCCCTCCCCGTAGTGCGCTTCGATCAACTCTCGCGGTTGGGTTTGAGCGCAATGCGGTGGGCCATCGACATGACTCCTTCAGGTAGTTGGCTCTGGCTCTGGAATTCCCAGTTTTTTGAGGTTGTATGCGTTCTTCGCTTGCGTGTCATCCCAATGCGGCGCAAAGGGAGGTGCAACATCAGGAAAACTCTCCGCAAATAATCGATGATCGATTAGTCTTGGCATTACAGTAACGCCATCGTGATTTGAATGGCTCTCGCAAATATGGAAATTATTTGAAGTTATCAAGGTTTTAATGGTCCATTCCGCGCCCGCGGCACAGTACGAACTCGTGCAGATAGTCACCCCGACTACGTATTTAGGTTCGCCCCGCCTGTCGTTCAATGCCACGATGCTGCCAGATGACGACCAGGACCGTAGGAGGTCGTGGCGAATGCCAGGCCCGACTAAGCTACGACTGTGCCGGACAGCAGCGCGACGATCACTCTGGCGTGCGTGCGCGCGCTCTACAATACTGCGACTGGCCAACAAAGTGATACCGCGGCAAGTTTGCGAGCTCGTATATCTGACAACTCTTATGACCCACTTTCGCCGTGCCAATGACGACTCACCACCGTGGGTACGGTGGAGGTCAATAGAGGCTAGGATGACCAAACTATGTGGGTGTCTCGGCGTATACCACAGCGAATTATTTGTGACATTTCCTTCTGTCAACAGTGATCAGCTACGCATACTACTCCTTACAACTTGACTTTCGTCCACATACATTAGTCGCCACATAGCTAGCTCCCGTATGTGGTTGATTTGCGAAATTGGGGGAAAATAATGATAGCACGTTTAGGTTACTGTAATTCCACCATGAATGAACATAATCCAACCCACAGTACCCACTACTCTGTTTTCCGAGAACTAAGAACCCGATTGACCAAAGAACTCAGGCAGAGGCCTGATTTCGAATTTGGACATCAATTCCGGCCTGAGGACCCATCGCCTGATGTACGACCTTCCCTTGTAGAGGGTCCCGACCTTAGTCCCGACTCCCGACATTGGGCTTGAGATATCTGAGACAAGACTCAGGCTTGAGATCTAGTCGTTCTGCTCGAGTGCTGCTGTGGTAGTCTACCGACACGAATCTCCTCACCGATTGGCCTCACTCAAGTCGACCAGCGATGAGGGTGGTCCCCACATTAATGGTTTTGACAACATGTACTATCAGATAACTGCCAGCTTGACCACGAGCCGAGGGCTGGGGCGTCCAAACGGGCGTCTCCTTCGGCGTCTCCTTCCAGCGGCAAAATTTCTACTTACCTGCCAGTGCTGATATGATGGTCATGCCCTCAGACTCCCCTCGTTGTTGTTACCATGTCCCATATACCCCCCTCCGCTTCTTGTTCTTTCAACTTCCAGGCCATCTTTTATGCTTCCCTCAAATCATATGAAGAGAAAACGAAGAAAGACCTTCTCGCGCATCCGTTGATGGCCCAGTTGCAGACCTGCAATTCTCCCACGGACATTCTGGCCGTCCTTCGTACGCAAGTACAACATTTCGAATCTACGCGCGGCGATGACAAATTGACAAAATGGTTGAACCCGACCGTTAATGTCCTTTATGCGTTCTCCGCAGCGCTTGGCGAGGGTGTCGGACTAGTGAGTTCCATTAGGGCGACCCTTCTATCATCTAACCGCATTTCTAGCTATTCTCACCTGCAAAAGTATTTTTGCCGGTGCCGGTGTCCTCCTCTTGGTAGCTAGTGTCATAGATCACCCTTACACAGACTGTCCTAACACCGAACTATCCCAGGCGGCAAAGGACGTTGTTGCGTGCCGAGATGCGCTCTTCGATATCTTCGAGCGCATTGAAAGCTTCTTCAGACGACTCGAGACATATATCGAAGTCCCGACAACAGAGGCGATGCGGGACATCATCGTGACGATAATGGTCGAGGTCCTTGGAATTTTTGCGATCGTGACGAAGGAGATGAAGCAGGGACGAGCAAGTGAGTCAACCCCTTATGCTTGCCCTTATGTCGCATTTCCCCTTACTGATAGAATCTCAGGGAAATACCTCAAAAAACTATTTGGAAGGACTGATATCGAGGACGCGCTGAGTAGACTGGATAAATTGACGCAGGAGGAGGCCCGGATGGCGATTATGCAGGTCCTGAAAGTCGCACACCATATCGATGGCGGAGTAAAGACTGTCAGAGACAACGTAAAGGACGTCAATGACAAGATCAATGTGGCTATTGAGGGTACGTCAAGCACGCAGGCAGCTCACAGAAACAATCGTAAATTCATATGCGACTAGATGGCAAGGAAACAAAGGCTCTGGTGCAACAGACGGTGAACGATATGAATGAGACAAAGCGTTCGTGGTTCTTTAGCCCGCTGCTCTTAGTTGTTGAGACCGAAATGCCACTACAGGTGACCAGGTACGGCGGTACCACCGAGCGTGGCTTTCTCCGCCAGATCCGTCCACTAATCAAAATCTCGCGTCTAACGCTCAACATGAGGGGACGGCAACGTGGTTCTTCCAGGGAAGTAACTTCAAGGAATGGGAGTCCAAGTCCACCGCATCCTTGCTGTGGATCCACGGGAAACGTGCGTCCCTATGTTCCTTCACGGCCTCCCTGATCTGATCGCTCCGAATCATTGTAGCGGGTTCGGGGAAGAGCATCCTTTGGTTCGTTATCAAAATTTTCAGGTTCGCCCTTGAGGAACTTACACCACCAACTAGTTCTGCAATCATCCAGAACGTCATGGTGTTACGGGAGGCTGGACTAGCCTCCATGGCGTACTTCTATTTCGATTTTAGGGATACCGATAAACAAAACCTCCAAGACTTGCTTCCTTCGCTTCTAACACAGCTCTCCGCTCGTTCCGACAGTTTTTGCAACGTCATCTCCCGCATTTATAAGGCACACGACGATGGCGCACGTAAGCCCAGCACCAGCACGCTGATTGCATGTCTTAAAGAGATGCTCGCGCTATCTGACCAAGGCCCAATCTATATCATCTTGGACGCGCTAGACGAATGTCCCAATACCTCTGGAATTCCATCTGCCCGAAAGCAAGTCCTTGATCTCTTAAAGGACCTTGTCGGCCTCCAGCTTTCAAATCTTCATATGTGTCTCACCAGCCGCCCGGAGATCGACATCCGAGCCGCGCTTGAGCCCCTTGCGTTTCACCCAGTCTCGATTCACGACCAAAGTGGACAAAAAAAGGATATTGAGGACTATATAAGATCTGTCGTCTACGCGGACTCGGATACGGCGATGAGGAGATGGAGGGACAAGGATAAAGAACTAGTTATTGAGACGCTCACGGACAGAGCCGATGGAATGTAAGCATGTTTGACGATACCGTACTGACGACGCTTACTGATCATTTCACAGGTTCCGATGGGTTTTCTGTCAACTGGAAGTGTTGCAACATTGCCTTCCACAAAGCATCCGTAGAACCCTTAACGAACTACCCAAATCCTTGGACGAGACATACGAGCGCGTGCTGAAGGAGATCGGGATGGCCAACCGGGGTCATGCTCATCGTCTGTTACAATGTCTCACAGTGGCCCTTCGGCCCCTGCGTGTCGAGGAGCTAGCAGAAATACTTACGCTTGACTTTGATGGGGCCGAAGGAGCGATACCGGAGTTGAACGAGGATTGGCGGTGGGAGGATCGGCAACGAGCTGTGCTGTCCACGTGCTCCAGCTTGATCACCGTGGTCGATGATGGACATTCCCGCGTTATTCAGTTTACGCATTTTTCAGTCAAGGAATTCTTGACATCCGATCGCCTTGCCAATTCTAAAGGAGACGCTCCGTACTTTCATATCATGCCCGAGCCTGCACACACGACTCTCACCCAGGCTTGCTTGGGAATTCTACTCCAGTTGGACGGCGGCCTCACCCATAAACAGGTCAAAGTCAGCTTTCCCCTGGCCAGATATGCTAGTCGTCATTGGGTGAAACACGCTCAGTTCGGAATGGTGTCGTCACATATATGTGATGGGATGCGGCATCTTTTTGACTCGATCAAGCCATATTTTTCTGCGTGGCTCCAGTTGCACGACATAGACGATGGCTGGACTCACTTCAGAGATTACGAGACCGCACATCGTGGATCTCCACTTTATTATGCTTCGTTGTGTGGGTTTCGTGACCTGGCAGCGCACATCATCGTCGAGCATCCCGAGCAAGTAAATGCGATGGGTGGCCATAATCACAGTCCACTGGTGGCGGCATTGCACAAGGGATACTTCGACGTAGCAGAGCTATTGCATCAGCATGGCGCAGCCGTGGATGTTACCAGCTACCGTAACCGAACTCCACTACAAGCTGCATCGGTGGAGGGACTTATCGATGTCGCGCGGTGGTTACTCGACCACGGCGCAGACGCGAATTCGCAGCAAGACGACCACTGGACCCCAATTAATTCAGCTGCAGTGAATGGACACCTAGAGGTTGTTCGGACGTTACTGGAGCACAGTGCACGCACCAACACTGCCAACGACACAGGCCATACTCCATTGCACCAGGCGTCAAATTACGGTTACGTGGAGATCGTGAGGCTATTACTCCAACATGGAGCGGATATCAGTGCACAAGATAAGGACTATTTCACGCCATTGCATCTGGCATCATCTAGTGGATGGTTTGAAGTTACACGTCTACTCCTTGACCACGGCGCGAACACAAACACCCCAAACAAGGATGGAATGACCTCGTTGCACCTAGCATCGTCCAAGGGGAGAACGGAGATCGTGCGCCTACTGCTCGACCGTGGCTCGAATACAGATGCCAAGAACAAGGACGGAAGCACCCCGTTGCACATTGCGTCGTCCGAGGGGAGAACCGAGGCCGTATGCCTGTTACTCGACCGTGGCGCGAACGCAGATGCTGAGAACAAGGACGGAAGCACCCCGTTACACCTGGCGTCATACTGGGGGGAAACCGAGACCCTGCGCCTGCTGCTCGACCGCGGCACGAACGCGGATGCTAAGAACAAGGATGGAAGTACCCCGTTACGCCTAGCATGGAAACCCGAGATTGTGCGCTTGTTGCTTGATTGTGGCGCGAACCCAGATGTCAAGGATGGGTCTGGATGGTCATTGTTGCACCTAGCGTCATACCAGGGGGAAACCGCGATCGTGCATCTGCTACTCGACCGTGGTACGAACGCAGATATTGAGAACAAGGACGGATGCACCCCGTTGCACCTGGCGTCATCCAAGGGGACAACCGAGATCGTGCGCCTGCTGCTTAGCCGTGGCGCGAATGTAAATGCCGAGAACAAGGACGGATGGACCCCTCTTCAGGTAGCATCAGGAGAGGGGAAGGACGAGATCGTGCAGATTTTAACAGAGCATGGTGCGCAAGTAGATAGTGAGCTATAGGTTACCTTACACTGGCAGGTCTGAGCGAGCTAAAACGGATCTTTCCGTGACGAATTCCGTCCAACCTAGCACAATTTACCATTAGAGTATTTCCAGATAGGTTCCCTTCTGCGAGTATCCGTATGGGCACACTTGGAACGATGCCCAATAAGATATAGCGACGGACTAATAATAACAGTAAATCGGAACATTGTACTCTTTTTTTTTGGATCCATTCATGTCCCAGCTGGTAGGCCGTAGGCCCAGACCGGACGCAGCGTGAACAAGCTACTATGTGCTCCCCGGCGGTAATAAGTTGCAAAACTACCTTGGTGGATAGACCATATCGGAACCCGCCAGTTGCAGGCGGACTATAGTATTAGGAAAATTAGTTGACCGTGGCGTCAGACGACGAGAGTTTCTTTTCCCCCTTTCCCCAAAAATCCCTTGGAGCCCCGCGTATTCCCAACTTCTCAATAGGTTAGCGACCGGTGGGGATTTTTGAAGCGGTATAGGGCTCCATAGTGTTCTGATGCGAGAACAAGTACTTAGCGCAGCTTCTGAATGAACCCCTGTACGGATGTATATGATATACAGACAATCAAGCAGACAGTAGCCGGACTCGTGACAAGTCACCGAATGTAACCTAGGAAACTCGAGCTCCACTACAGGGTTCATGGCAGATAAATCTATATTCACGCGAGTACTTGCACGAGGGTATCCCGCAATTGCTCACGCGGTGGCGCCACAGAGGCCGCGCGCGTGCGGCGAGCCGAAGTGCGTCGTCGGTGCGACGGTCTGCACGTGCGCGAGCAGCGCCGCAGGGAGTGCGTATCCAAGCGTGCGCAGGACGGTCTCGTGCGTCTCAGCGTGCCTGTAGAGCTGGTACGACGCGCCGAGGAGGGCGTTCGCCTGGGGCACGGGCACGGCAGCCACGGTCAGCCAGCCGCCACCGTGCGTCGCGGATACGGATGCGGGCAGCACGCCGTGGTGCGCGAGCCAGGAATGGACGAGCGCGAGGGCATCTGGGTGCGGCGCGACGAGCGCCGCGACCTGCGCTTTGGACAGGTGCGAGCCGTATCTGCGCATGTGAGTATATGCGCGCGTGGAGCAGTGGCGCAGAGGACGTGCTTTGGATGTCTGGGGTCGCTGACCTCGTAGAGCGCGTCGACCAGGGCGTTTTCCCGGTGAGCGTTGAGCGCGATGTGGAGGTCGATGGTAGTACCAGAAGGTGGGGGGCCTACGCTCTCCCAGTTCGCTGGGACGGCATCCCATGTGTGCTTCACGTACACGTCGTCCCAGTTTGGTGCGAAGGACATCAAAGGACAGCCAAGGGAGAACTTGGAATGCGGGCGGCGGTTTTCTGACTCGGGTTACTTACGTAAGACACCTTTCGAAGACTTCCGAATCAGAACGAGCTTTCACTGTACTCAGACTAACTTATACTCGACTGATGGCCTACAGACTTATCATAAGCCAGCTTGTCGTTCCACCTTCTTTTCCCAGATATATGCACTGAAAAATGTGTTGAAAAATGTATTGCCTTTACAAGTCATATTACATGGTATCCGAAGTGCTCTTGGAACATTCCATCAAAATGACCGCACTACTCCCATTTATCATCTAGATGATGGAGCCACAATCGCTAGATGGACCCTGTAAAAATATACAGTATATGAACGCCGTAGTTCCCTTGTTAGATAGTACGAGCCCTATAGTGATGGTGTATCTCTCCCGGTCTTGATGCCCCGCGTGATCCCTAATCGCTCCATCTCCCACACCGACCAATGGAACACCGGTAGAGGGTGTGCTTCGGTATTCAACACCCACCGGTCCAGTGGGACGAGATCTTCATCCGTAAAAAGCAAAAATAGATATTTGAGTCTGCATGCCAGGCGACCGTCAGTAGGATCCAAGAGGGGTGTAGTAAACGACATACGTCTCGGCAAGGAACCAGCTAAGTTTCAGAGATCGCGGCAATCGTAAGCATAATAATTCTACCATAGCACACACACAGAGCACTCCGACTCACCTCGGCATCGAATCAATTTTCGACCCACCGATGTGATGAACATTTTCGACGCTCGCGTATCCACCGCCCTCGACGCGCGCCTCCCGCTCCAGCGCCTCAAACACCTCCCAGCCGCGCTCGCGCCACATCACGTCGCCCGTGGTGCGCCACAGCAGGTAGAAGCTCTCCACCGTCTCCGGACGCAGGAGGTAACAGTTTGCGACCGGCGCGTACTCCGGCGCCGTATCGGTGTCCCTGACCGACTCGGGGGATCGCACGCCCGGGGGATCGCCATGGCTACCGCTCTGCTCCCACTCCTTTAGGTGAGCGACCCACGGGCGACCGAAGGGCGATGGGGAAGCAAGCCCTTGTTGCGGCGAGCGCATGAGGACCACATCTGGCGCGAGCCCCGACGGCGAGTCGGCATAGAGCACCCAGCACGTATGTGCGAGCGCGCGGGCAGCCCACATGTGTCTCTGTGGGACATTGGGGAGCGTCGCAGCGCCAAGCGCCAGCGTGGCGGGGAGGAAGCAGGTCAAGTGCTCAAGTTTGTGGGAGGGTAAGAAATTTCCCTGAATATCCACAGTGGCATCGGTGACATAGAGGAGGCTGCGGTTTGGAGTTAGGTATGTGAGATGATCGAGGATCGCATCCACCGATCGAATGTCTGCGCAGAATGAGTTGAACGACGCAGGAAGAAAGGCGAAAGCGCACAGAGATCACGCGCTTTAGTATCCGTGCGGCCGGTGAGAAGCCACTGTTTGAGCATATACTCATACGCGCTGTCTCCACTTGAGCCGACGGACACCGACCCTAGTACGCCATCAGCAACCAAGCTGGCTAGATCTAAAAAAGAGCGAGACATACGACCAATCGGTACACCATTCTCTATGGACCAAAACAACGGAAACAACTCTCCTGTAGATGTGACGTTCGCCTCGTACATGAGATCCATGACCCTCTCCACGGCGTCATAGTATACTTTTCGGCCCGTCAAATACGCGAGGTACTTGTATTCGAGCTGGCAAGTGAGTGATTCGGCGAAACCAGCGCCCCCGGCCCAGCCCGTAGCTACCTTGCCATTCACAGTATTGACCGCGTACATCGGTAGACCCGAGGACGTGTCGAATGCGGGCAAGAGTGCGGACCCGAGGTCATCGGCGCGGGCGAGGAGGATGGGGTCTTGTGAGAGGGCGTACGCGGAGAGCAGTCCGCCGAGATAACGAATGACAGTCTCAAAGAATGGCGCATATTTACTCTGTTCGTTACATGACACCGAGCGCGAATACATGTCAAATCGACAGAACGAATCACGTGGGACTGGGGGTACGTACTGGTGGCATGGTGAAGTTCACGTTAGCCACGACGGCGAGTCCGGCATCAAACTCATCGTAGAGGCCCATGAGCCACATCGTGTCGAGCGAATCGACGATAGAAAGACCCCAGCCATTGAAACTACGCATGACGCGGTGGTCAATCAATCAACGGGAGCGGCTGCCACGCGAGGCAGAGGACGGACGCACTTATCGACGGGGAGCTTGGCGATCGGCTTCAGCTCGTCGTGTGGTGCCGCGTGAGTGAGATAGCCCTGGTAGGCGTGCAGGAATGCGCCGCGCACGGCATCCGCCCGCTCTGCCCACGGTCCGTCATGTGCGGCCATGGGACCCGCTAGAGGGCGCTGGGCCTTGATGCGGTGGCGCGGCGGGCCCATTGGGCGGTGAGGGATATGCGATAGTTGATCTTGTGGAGGGACGAGATCGAAGAAACCGGGTGGGTCTGTGTGAGGGAGCAGTGTGGCGAAGAGAAAAATGATGAAGAGACAGAGTACGATGATACGGACGAAAGGACGGCGGAGGACGCCATAGAGATATTGGGAGGCTAACATGAAAGAGTGGACGAAGGAGTGAATGGTCCTGAATGCCAAGGAATGTGAGCGCCGTCTGTGAGAGAGTGCTGGCAGCAGTTATTTTGTCACATGAGCGCTCGATCGAGGAGGTCCCGAATATCTCCAACGTCTGACCGCGGTCGATAAAGGGTCGTCAAGCGGTTCGTGGTTCAGTTGAGACGGGCCGCCTGTTCGCTGTGGCGAACAGGGTTTTCTGTTCCGACTGAGTTGAGGTAGGTTTACATCTGAATCGGACCGCGGACTACGACACCAAGCACTCGGAGTCCACTCCACCTCCACTTCCGCCTCTCCCGGTTCAACCGTTCAAATAAGTTGAACCTTTCTCACTCTCACACCTTTGAACGATGCTAGCGCACGCCTGCAACGAAATCATCATTTGCACGGCCTTTGTCGCCGACCTTGAAGTGGCTGTCGTCGCCAGCCGAGGGTATCCACGGTCCCCTCGTCGTATCTGTACGTATAACAGGATCTTTGGCAGTCCCAGTGCAAACGATTAGATTACAGTACTGTAACGTGAACCAGTAGACGGCTTGTAACGTTACGGTGACCGATCATTGGCTGCCTTACCTGGATGGCCGGGCTCGGGTCGAGCTCGTATCTCGCGTACCTGCCCGTACCTGCCAAGAGAATGTTGCGCACGATTACCATCCGCTGTCAGCGTTGCGTTTACACGCCACGAAAACACCGCATTAGTCATTCCTGCTGATGGGCCTTCGAAGTTCTCCATTGATCTCGTATCCGGTAGATTCGAGGTATTGGACCTTTCCCTTGGCCTCCGCTTGACCTTGACCATCCACACGAGCGCGTAACACGTGACACGGAAGTGCCATGTCGGAAAATTCGGGAGGGGGTTTATAATATATTATAATGACATAATGTGATATAATGTCACCCAAACCTTACAAGTCATCTAAGGGATCGTGGATTTCTTATAAGCGACTTTATAATTCGCTTGTCATTCTCCTAAGCGACTTTATAAGCGACTTTATAATTCGCTTGTCATTCTCCTAAACGACTTTATAAGCGACTTTATCATTCGCTTGTCATTCTTATAAGCGACTTTATAAGCGACTTTATAATTCGCTTGTCAGATTTGTCAGTTGCATTATAAGTAATTATAAGGCCCCGGAATTTATTATAAAGAACACGCGGTATTACCAGATCGATCAGATTATAAATCACGATATGATTATCTTTTTTCTTATTTTCCTTCTTATCTTCCTTATTGTTCTCTTACTCTATTATCTTCGTCTTATATTCTAATCCCCTTTTATTAATCTCCTATCAAGCTACGCACAATGATACACGTGGTCTAGGGTCCTGGCCGTTGTCCATTGTGGCAGCGCCATAGTGCCATGCTAGTGTCGAGGTATCAGGCCTATCAGGGGCACTATTAGCAACGACGGCGAGGGTGACCGGAAACTTGCGGGAGAGTGCCGGTGCAGCCTGAGGGAACAGAGTCAGTATTGTAGCGAAGAGGAAACGCGTGCCCACTACTGCGCCAGCCGCTGCGAGCGTCAGGAAGGCGGCGAGGTGTGCGCCGTCGGAGAGCCCACCGGCGGCGAGCATGGGCGGCGCTCCGAAGGGCGGACACTATCTGAGGAACACATCGGTCTTGATGCTTGATGGCCTGCAATCCAATCCAGTGACGCTTTCGTCAGTGCGCCGTACAAAATCCTAAACACGAACACGAATGTGAAACGTACCGGACTTGCGACGGGGCGGAAGTGACCAACCCACCTCACGACATGACCACCAGCCATGACATGCGGGAAGCTGCATTCGTCTACAGCGCGGGTTGTGGGGTAGCCTCGAGCTAAAAGGGGAATCAACGTTGAAGGGAGGCACATGGATCGACGTGGCTCACCCACCGAGTTCAGCTTCACTCCAGTCAACGTGCGTGTCCCAAGAGATGGGGCGGCGGACAGCGTGGCTGCCAAAGCCATGCAATATTCGAGCTCGACCCCAACGTAAAAACTTCGCGAGCTCTGAAGGGGGGCAAAGCGGGCCTCATCGCGTCATATGTGCTGTGAGTCCAGCACGGGGAAGGCTACTCAGGTTCGAAGGAAAGCTTGGATAAGACGGCAGACGAGTTGACATCGATGGCGAGGCTAGAGAAGAGGAAGGGAGTGGTGAGTCCTCAACGGTGACAATGCAGACGAGGCGGTCAACCTCATCGAGCCCGTGCACGACATGACGACGATAGGTATGGCTGTAAGCCAAGTACGACGAACACAGGAATGAGAGAGCATTGACATACCATTGACATACAATGCCAGAAGAGCGGAAGGGCAAACATGACGGCTTGCGACCACCCGTGAACGACGGTGAGTGGAAACCTGGACCTCCGCTTGCACGTCGGTGATCGACGCCACGTGGGCTGAAGCCTTCTTGGTGACATTTAAATTGCGTTGACAGTGGAGACGACTTTTGTGCACCAGACCCCGTGGGTAATATTAATAGGTTGCGGTAGGTCATTGACATTGTGGCCCATGGATGCATGGGCAGGCGGCGGCGGTGGGACAGTCTAAGTCTAAGAATGAAAGTTGACCATAGTATTGGGGGGAGAGAAGGGGACAAGAGAGAAAGAGAACAGTCTTAGAACAGACGTGACGACGTCCCAACTTTCTGATCACGTGACTATTAATAATAATAGAACTAAACCATTGTCGTCAGAAGATTTGTCTAAGATATCAATCGTCGATTCAAAAATGTAGGGACGTAGGGACGTAGGGAGAACACAAATGTATCTATTAGTCAAACCCCTAATACTATCATTTCTTGGCTGCTTTCCTAGCCGACGACCTGCGAGTGGTTGACTTGTTATTTTTGTCAATGGGACGTGCTTGGGGACGTGCCACATTCTGTGGCTCGTCCGAGGGCTTGTCGGCCTCTGCAAATTCCTCGGGCTCGGGCTGCTCCATCTGGAAAGAGGATGGGGCAGGGGATGGGCTATGAGGGACTGCCGGTAATTGTGGGTCAGGTTGAATCACTGGAGATCCAGAGGGGGATTCGACGCTGGCTTGGTCAAGACCACTGACTAGGCCTTCGAGCTCTTCGTCATAGCCGCCCGACGGACCAATTGACGACGATGGTTCTGAAATATCCGGATCCTTCCCGAAGAGTTGCTTGTTGTACCAAGAAAGTAGGTCGTTGCGGTGGGCAGTAGGAAAGCTAAGGATGGCACGTTTATGGCATTTAAAACACTGCCCCCATGAAATGCGACTTGGCCCCAGAGACTTCTCTGAAAAAGTCTGGTCCGGGCTGCACACGTACGTGAGCTACACAAGAATTCGTTAGCAAATGAGGACACTGGGCACGATGTGATTCAGTTACTTACCACGGTGGCTGCCATCGCAATCATTCCCGGAGTGGCCCCCTCAATGTCCCAGAGTACTCCCTTTGTCGCGCGTTTCGCAACGGGCTCATCATCAATTGATGAGGGCCCATATAATTTGATCCTAAGGAACTAAAAAGCATGTCAGTGGAATACGGCTATGAAACCCGGGCCATCATACACACTTTTATAAGTGCCATAGACCGGTATGGGCGGTTACTGGTGGCATCATAATTGGGGTAAATGAGCCGTGGAAAGGATGGATATGCTACGCCAGGTTGTCTTGGGTTTCCGAGGAGGTTTTTAAGCTCTGTGGAAGTCATGCGATCATTGACAGACTTCCTGGCGAACAGACGCGGGCTCAAGTTAACACCGTCAAATAATTGCGACGCAAAGAGGCGCGCCGCATGCACTGTATCCGCCCGTTCCTGATTGAATTGCGTGAAATACTACACCGCAGCAGGTCAATCAGATGTACCAAGAGAAAACTTGAAAACTTACAAGCTCCTTGAATGACTCGCATCGATCATCGTCTGCAAGTGCCAGCCGGAGATGTGGCTTAAGGTGACTGTACACTTCGGCAATGACAGCACGCGCTTCGGAGCCACCAGCAGGATCGTTGTAGCGTGAAGGATTGAGTGGGTCAACGCCTTCAGGTAAAGGGATTCCGAGTGTGGTTTTGCTGACCCAGAGCTCGCCGAATACAGAAAACATACCCCCAGCGCGTGATATTTCCAGCGACTCCCCTGACAATGTTTTCTTCGCAGCTCTTGACGTTTTCGTGGACTTGTTCGCCGCTCCCAGTTCCTCATAGTCAATTCTCAACTCCTTCAACTGATTGCTGAGCATTTGCTGATGGATCTGGCTGGCCTTGAGCATCTAGAAATGAGTCAAATTAGCGCAAGAAATGATGCGAGACTAAACCCATAAGACTGACCTCTCGTAACTGCTGATTCGAAAGGTTGGATGGAAGCGTCGGCGCTGTAGACTGCGACGGCGCCAAGTTGGCAATGTCCCCTGGGTCTGAACCGTAGGGACCAGATGGACGTGAAGAGGACGAATCATACCCATCGGAAGCCATGTAGAGAGGGGGACGCAGCGGATTAGCTATGCGACGATGTCTAAGAAACTTCTCCCTACCTTATAAGCTTTATAACTGACCCTCAATCTCCGAATAAAACATTCAAGCCGAGCCCACGTACAAAGCCGCCTGGTATCTTGGTGTATTAAACGGTGATTTGGGTGCAGCGCATGGGTATTAGACATTATTGCGAGGTCATCGGCCACATGGTTACTGTGTCGTCGGTACTTGTGCACGACCTCATCGGAGACCTAGGTGGTAGTGATATGGGAAGGCTCCTCAGGCTGTCAGTGAGCGTCACTGGGGTTGACAAAGGTTCCGTCCTCAGCTGATGTAGTGTCGCTTCCCAAGACTAATGAAGACAACCTATTAGTGGTCCAGGTAGCCACGTAAAAACCCCCGATCGTTGGGTTTGCGCCGTTGGATAAAGTCCCTGAACTCGTCCTGGTGCCCAATACCTACAATGGGCCAATTAAACACGGCAGGTGCTGGATCAGCGCTCAGCGTTGAAGCGATGGTGAGACAATATTGGCTGGTGTTATTTGACGTAATAATCTTTGTTGATCTCCCACGCTTACTGTAAATTTAATAATTGTATTCACCCTCCCGTTCACTGACACCGCCCACCATTCCTTTACTCTCTTGTACTAATGCCAAAAGCGAGTCAATCCCCAAGCAAGACAAAGAAATGTCAATCATGTCGCGCCTCATTTCGCCCCCAGAATCTTACAGCCCACATCAAGAAATGTGAGAGAGAACAAAGGGAACGCCAGGGGGAAATAAAGTACGCGAAGACCCGGGAGAGGAGACTTCGCGCACTAGAGGCAAGTTACGATGGTACGTGATTGACGCATGACACTATCATATTTGGTGTACTGACCGATTCAGAGGTTTCAGCCCTGGGTGTCGCCATTCCGGATGAACACCTAACCTATGACTTGACTGCTGCCGACCCGATGGATTTTGATGCGGGCTCGGAAACGCCAGGTACGTAGTACTTCAATCTTCCTACCTATTAGTGGTTGATGTGATTACCCACCCAGCGCGTGAACCGACGCCCCCTTCTGTCACAGAAACGACTGGCCCTTCTGATAACCCGAAAACCCTCGATTTTGCAATCGAATACCATCCAAATAGTGGACGAGCGCCAAAACCTCCCGGTGAGGACAGCTGCAAACGCAAACGTCCCAGTCCCCCTAAGGCCGAGCCGTGGCGTCCGTTCTTTAAAACGCGCGAGGACTTCCTGTTCTCGGAGGTTCTCATGGAGGTCGGGATGAACAAGGATCTCACTGAGCGTCTCATTAAAGTTGTCAGACTGTGTATCGAGGGCAAGGGCTCGCTTACATTCTCAAATTACTCGGACATTCGGGCTGCATGGGAGCGCGCATCGCGTCAACTGACCGCTGTAAGCCCAGGAATTCTACTGAAGCTTAGTCGCTAATCTTTTTAAGGTCTAGTTTAATTTCCACGATATTTCAGTCCCTTACGATGGTGCGGTTCAGACGTTTCAGATACCTCATCGTCCACTATGGGACTGGGCAGTCGACCTCATCTTGGACTCGCAATTGGCCAAATATTTTGAATGGGATGCGCGGAAGGTTTTCAAGCACGACGGGAAGAATATCTCTCGTGTCTATGATGAGCCTTGGACTGCGGACACGTTCTGGAACTTTCAAGTACGCATATTAATACTCCTTGTATCACTCGAGTCCACGTGTACCTTTTGTTGTTGAACAAATTATTATTGTAGTCCAGGATTCCCAAGGGTGCGCGTCCGTTATGCTTCATCCTTTATGCGGATAAGTCGAAGTTGTCAAGCTTCGGCTCAGAAAAGGCCTACCCAGTGATCGCTCGCTGCGCGAATCTACCAACTGAGATTCGGAATTCCAATAGCGGCGTTGGTGGTGGGCGCATTGTCGGATGGTTGCCAGATGTAAGTTTTCTGGCTAATAAATATCTGATGTTACTGTTGCACTGTATTAACACTCGTTATAGATCCCGGAAACTGCAGCGGACTCTGGGAAGCCCGAATTCGTCAACTTCAAACGCGACGTCTGGCATCGCGCATTTCACTGCGTCATCGACTCCATTATCGACAAATCGAAGGCGGGCTGCTGGCTTCAGTGCGCCGATGGCACCGAACAACATTTTTTCCCTGGCGTCATCATATTATCCGCCGACTATGAAGAACAGTAATAAGTATTTTATTCTCTATCTCCGCCTGAACTGACTGACCCCGATGTATTAGGTGCGTTATGTCTCTAATCCGGGGTGTTCATGGAAAAATGCCCTGCCCGATTTGTTTCGTCCCCGACGACCAGCTCGCTGACGTTTCAAAAACTTGGCCGCCGAGGACAATGGAACGGATGCAGCAACTTATTGAAGAAGGGAAAACCCTCAACAGGAGTGTCGATCGCGAGCACCATTTCTCTAAATATGGGATTCGTGATGTCGATGTGAGTCTTATGATTATCTTTAAATTGTCCATTAATTATCTGTAACGGTCTAGAATGTGTTCTGGCGTGTCGATAATTCCGACCCATATCGCGCGTTATCCTTTGATAGGCTTCATTCGAACAATAATGGCGTATTTGGGTATCATTTATGGAAGAGGTTCAAGGGTTTATTTGGGGATACTCAGGAAGGGCGCGCTGCTGCAACAAAATTCGAACTACAGTAATATACTATTTCCCGTCTCATCCAAGTCAATGTGAGAGCTAATTTTCACTCTATCCCTCAGGTTCGGTCAAGCGCCCCGCTGGCGTGATCTACATCACTTTTCTCAAGTGATGAAGGTGGATTTCACGGACGGTGGGAAGAACGAGGATATATCCAAGGTGCGTCAATTATATGTGGCTTCATCTCATCGACTGACAGACTCAGGTTCTGGTCTTTGCTGCACACAATCTTTTTTCGCCGGAAAAAAATGAAGAATGGTGGAAGTTACTACTCTGCCTGCGAAGTTTTTCCATCTTGGATTTACTTCTATCTTTGGGGGTACACACAGAGGAGACGATTTTGGCTGGGCGGAGTGAGCTAAAGAAGTTCGGGACCCTTATAGAGGTACTCGATCTCTTTTGATGACCCGGTGTCAATGGTACTGATCTATTTAACAGGAGTACGCCGAATTATGTCGAAATTTGGCGGAGGATCCGTGAAATAAAACCACAGCCAAAAACTGGAACTTCCCCAAAATGCATGCCTTAGTTCACAGCTTCGACGATATCAAAGCGAAAGGTGCCTCACGCAACTACAATACGAAGCCAAACGAGAAGATGCACGGCTTCCTCAGGAAGCTGTACTTAAATCGGACCAATTTCAAGAATGTTGCATCTCAGGTTCGTCGCATACCTTATCTTTATCTATTCAATCTCTGACAATCTCTCAAACATAGATCTTAAAACACGAACACGTTGCGCTCGTTGGGGAGCTGATTCGGGGACAAATCAACGAACTCGACTGCGGCTATATGTGAGCAGGCGACGAACGACGATTCAGATGACATTCGAGGTGACGCTTTGGGGGGCACTCAGGGGCAACATATTGGTTCTTCCCTAGAACCCCCAGTACAAGGTGGCTCATCATGTCAAGGGAGAAGGTCGACGTTCGATGCCGGGGCTGTTATTTTGCGATCGCAACAGGCTCCTGTCACATTTGAGGCTCTTGAGGTCCGACGGGCTCAGGATAGGCCTTTCAGGAACTTCCGTGCAAGGCTCGCAGCGTGGTTGACTGACACAATGCCTTTGTATCGCTTCAGTTTCGCACCAGACTGTACGCGCGTTGAATTTCAGGTTGATGACAAGGTGAGTTTCACATCTGATCTGGTATCTTGGCTCATAGCCTTTTAAGATCACGGAATACAGATCTATGAGGGTGTGGTATGAATCGATGGTCGACTGGCAACAATATATGGACTACGTATATTGTACTCCACTTTTCCACCGCCAAGAGAGACGCGATTTCGTGATTCTCAAGACAACAAATGGGTTCATTTTGCGGAGCTTCTGTTTATATTCACCACCTCAGTCGCAGAGCATCAATTCCCTATTTGCCTGGTGCGCCCCTTTGACGCCGCAATCCAACCGCGGTCCAAGGATATCAATTTGAGGCTTCGTCGTCTCCGCCCCAAGTCATCAACGGAGTTTTTTTTTGCGCAATCAATTGTGCGTGGTGCGCCACTCATTCCAACCTTCGATAATATGTCTGGCGACCACTTTGTGATGGATATCGTTGACCACAACGGCGACCTATTCGTTCGTTGCAACGAAATATTCGGACGGCAATGTATTCGCAATTATATTCCATCTGATCCTATTTGGCTTATTTCCCTCTTAGGACTACTACGTCGGGGACTAGTGTGCAAGGTAAGACTCATTTATTCGTTTGGTATTCCATTGGCTAATGCTTTTGTCATGGCAGGCTTTCTTTGTTCAGTTGTTTAGTTGTTCAAACCGAAATTACTACACTTTCCTTGACAGTAACGAAGAATACATCTAAGTAGTCATCGTCGTCAATGAAACTCGCGCAGAACAACAACCGAGTTCGCAATCGTGCTCTTGAAGCACGCCGCAGCGAACATGAGACCAGCCGCCACCAGAGATTTCTCCGACGGTAAGCAGAAGCCCAAGATACGCCATCTCTGCAAGAACGTGCAGATTCAGAAGGCCATATATTACCGCCTCACGTCTGCTAGCGTTCGTCAGAATTGGGGGCCCATGCCGAGTCCCGCCGGTACCCCACATGCTCCGCCGTCTCACGGGGTATCTGGCGGCACCTCCTTGGCCTCCGCGATGCTCGCAGCGGGGTTTCCGAGCCTGTCCTCGAGGCCAGCAGACGAGGCACGCTGCCGAAGTCGCCCAAATTAAACGCGGCAAACACAGGTCTCAGCCAGTCGTGTGCGGAACTGGAACACGAGCTAGCCCAATCCCGCAAAGAGCTACATCTTGCCACGGAACAACATGATCGACTCCGCGCAGACACTGACGCGATCAAGGACAGATCGCTTGGCTTCAAACCGATCGCGCGGAGGAACTCGAATCCCTGCGAGGCAAGTTGCAGCAAGTCGCCGTAGACCTTCAAGAGGTTCGAGAAGCACACGCACTGATGGAGAAAGCTTCGTTAGATCTATCTGCAGCTAACGCTGAACTTGAGGGCCGCCTCGATACCAACGTGATGCAGACAGCGTATTAATTGCAGATCTTCAGAGCCGCGAAGAAGGTCGCAGAAAGCAGGTGCTTAGTATTCAAAGTCGCCTCGATAATGCCACGGAAGAATTGCAGCAGACGACGCGAGAGAAGGATGGCCACCGCCTCCACCTCTAAACAAAGACCATCTCTTGGACAACCCTTCGCGAGCACGCACGCAGCACACCGAAGCCCTCAATGTGTAGTCGAGCTCGCACACACGCAGTTTCCGCAGGAACTGATCGAACGTCACCGCACGCCAACGAGAACCCGTCCGAGCCAGGCGCGAAAGCGGAGCACCTCACGAGGAGTCAGACAGCATAAAGACAGACCCAACGTGCACGCATTCCGTCCAACTACGAACAATTCAACTCCACTACACTATTGCTAAGGGCTGTTGCCCCCCATTCCTGCTGCCCGCGAACGCGTACGCAGATCTGACAGGCGCAGGGGTCGTCAGATCGATCGAGGGAGCATCAGCCTGGGACAGCACGCCAGCGCAGAAGGCTCACCTATTGTTGCGCTCGGGCGCGGACGCAGAGCGAACATCCGCACGGAGAATCGTCTTGGGGTAGGTCGGCTTCTTGAATAGGCGTGGGGGGCGGCGGCGAGAGTGCCGCAGGAGGGACAGAATCAGGGTCCACTTAGCGCAAGCGGGGTCAATCAATCCACCTTCCCTGCGGATTCAGAGTATGAGTACTCACCGACATTCAACACGATCCGTCGACGCTTTCGCGGGATGTCCGGGAGCTGTTCTCGTTTGCGTTTATTCTGGTTCATGATCGCTGGAGTGATGGAGGAAAACTGACGACGGTTGGCGCTCGAGTCGGGAAACCGCGTCGCACAGCGCCATATCGAACTTCGCTTACACGTAACGTCGACACTTTCATCGGTTTCCTTAGCTCTCGTCGGAAATGCATATTAACATTGTCGTACACAGCGATTCAGAGCATAGCAGGCCCGAAGAACTAAAGTCCCACCCGCCGCCTCCACCGCCCCTGTTCACCCCGTCGCTCGCAAAAGAATGGCTTGACGTTGCCTTGCTCGTCGTTCTCGTTCTCACCACCGTGCCAACGACTGCGGTTGGCGTCGAGTCTGTCCAAGCGATGAGCCACCCGATCTTCGGGGCTTCATGGGGGCGACGTACCTTTACTCTGCGGGTGAGTCGTCCGTCGTCCCGACCTGCCACTCACAAGACCCCACCAAGCCGATGGGGAACCGTCAGCGCAGTCTCAGTGGCAAGCCTCCCATTCCCTTCCCTTCCCTTCCCTTCCCCTCCTCTCCTTCCATCATAGCTCATGCGGATACGCGCACGAACGGACGACCTTACAGCGCCAGCTCCGAGTCCTACCTTTTCCCACCTCCACCATTGTGGGGACCCCAGCGCTGGCGTATGCACTGCGTTGGACCCACATGTTTTTGGACCTGCACTGGTGCGTGCTCGTGTTCGATTTTGCCTTGCAGCTTAAAATTTGGGCGACTGTTTATTAAATTGTCCCCAACGGACATGCCCCCGTCGACAGCGCAGGCCCGGATGTCGGTCTATCATTAGGTCTGAGGTGTGAGTCGAGAGGGGTACTTGCAGTCGCCCAACAGCGAATTCGAGGAGCCTTCTGGTAATTATAATTTAATTATAATGTACCTTCTCAATAGTGTGACTTTATTATAATACGTTGTCTTCCCTTATGATTAGCTTTTAATTGTTGGTAAATATTATGATATTTATAATTACGAGGAAGCTCTTCTAATGTGCTTTTAAGGCATTAATAATGCTAATTATAAGCCAATTATAAGCCGGTTCGATTATAAGGTGCTCCGGGATTTTGGGACACACGCGGACCCAAGTGAGGAAAGAGTCGAGTTTTGAGCAGCAAGTGCAGAGGAATAAAGTCGGACGGATTTCGAGAACACGAGTTGTGAACATTCACAGCCCACAGAGCGTACATTTTATACTACTCCAGTTATCATAATTTGTAAGTAAAAGTCGCAGTAAGTAACACGACATCAGAGGATATAAAGGCGTCGTCAAGACGCGAGGTCAGGAGGGGGAAATCGAGGCGGAAAGTCATAACATGAGGCATGTGAATGGGGGAAAGGAATGTCCAAAGCCGAAACCGAAACCGAAACCGAAACCGAGCGCGATAAGGAGCAGTCGAGGTGGCGAGGTTGTGATCTTGAGCTCGGCGTGCTTGAGCAAGCCTCTTGATCCGAAGCTGTAACATAGATACTATTAGGGCGGGAGACCCGGACAAGGACTCGGAGGCTCGCAGAGCAACGGGGCGAGACGAACACCCTCGGGCACCGGCCCGATCCGGTCCTGCCAGGATCCTGGTGCTGGCGGGCGGCTCCCCCGCAAGTCGCGCAATTCAGCAGGGTCGTCCTCTGGTCCTCCTTAAGGGACTGTACCCACAGGGTCGAACCAACCTTTGGCCACTCCGGAGACCTCGTCTAATCACTCTTGTGACCACTTCGGCGAGACTTTGATGCGGGAGAGCGCATGGGGTGCAGTCTGCAGACATTGGTCCGCTGAGGGGACCACGCGCGCGATTCGCCTTTTGAATTCATAGTCTTCATTTGAGCTTGCTTCCTTTCTTGGGGATCTTTGGGTCACTAGTTAGCTTCAGGAAGCGAAGTGATGGCAGTGAAGAATCGATGCGCTTAAGCCCTTCTGCTCGCGGCGGTTCCATCCATTCTTTTTTCAACGTCACTTTGGCATTAGTTTCGTATCGTTGCGTCACTGCGGATCTGTTATATTCCAGAGGCTTCTCGAGAGGCTTCGGGAAGTCGGGAGGGCAGTTGTCGTATCCTCCGCTGCGAGCTTCGCTTCTGTTTTGGCTGCTTCGTTGTCTTCTATATTTACGTGGCCCGCGGGCCAGCGTAGATAGTGGCCCGGTCCCTGCCCAATCATATTAAGTTCGGACTTTAACCTTTCGCCAGGTGGAGGGCATTGCGCGCCTGGCCGCGAGGCGTGAACGCTTGAGCGCCGAGCACTGAAACCTCGGTCCCACTGGCAGGGGCGTAACCGGATTAGACAGGATGTCATATTGACACCAGCAATGGGAAGGGACGGGCAAATGACTGGTTGCAATAACAGATTGATATTCACGTAGGACGGGAAATCACAAGACTCATACCCAGTCCCTTCTACTCATCAAGTTGCTCGGACGACACTTGCGCATGTTGCGCAAGAAATGGCCCATCGGTGTTGGTGGCGGAATCGTTCGTGCTTGACGCAGTGATATTCGGTGTAGCGAACGTCCCACTGGACGAGGACATCTGACCGACATACCATGACTGGAACCAGAAAGGTGAGAGAATAAGGGGTGGGCCATTGTCCATGTCTAGTACGGGGAGAGTATAAACATACCGGAGCCCAACCACGATAACTACCGTCCTCTTTCACAGCCTGCGAGATCAGGGACAATCAACGAACCTTTACCGGAGAGCCAGCGAGACAATCGTACAAATGACCGGTGATTGAAGCGCTTGAAAACGCGAAGCACGTCATCCTCGAATAGGTTTAATTATTCGACACCTTGCTTCGTATAGCATCAACGCATAGCCTAGGGTGCTCGTCGAGATGATATGAAAAGGAAGTATTGGAGTATTCGTGTTTGAGACGGGAGAAGTGGATTCGGAGCTCGACCCATTCAGCTTTTGCAATGGGTATACGTGTCTCGAGGAGGCACCCCGCAGGAACCCAGCCTTGCTTACCGGTATCGGAATCTAGGATATCCATTCCCGTATGGTCGCGTTGCACGACCCACCACCCTCGCGCTCGGGATACAACGACGAACGTATCGCCGCTATTGACGTCAGGTGGGTTGATCGGGATAGAAAGCACGTACACAACGACATCGAACTCGTCCTCCTGTTCCCCGATGCACGGGTATATTGCCTCTGCACACGATATTTCGGCCATAACCGGAACCTCCTGCGCGGGCGTGCATGTCTCATTGTGCTCGGTCGAGGCGGTTGCAACGGCCATATACAGGACGGTAGACTTCCGAGGGCATGGGCCCTTCACACGCTCCCGGTCAATGGCAGGGTTGCACAGGCGTGAGGTCACGGTAGTCATCTGTAAGCTATCCGGCAACTCGGCCCGCTGCTCACCTACTGTAACGGCCCGATTTTCTCTTTTCTACTCCAACCACGACCTCTTTGGCATGCTTTGCACTTCAAAAGCAATATGCAGAGTCTGGGAGATAGACACAGCAGTCCTCGTTTGAGGTGGCGGGCACGCTTTCTCACTGACCGTCGCCATAGTTCTGGACTGACAATTCATGTTCATTTGGTCGGACTACAATACATCTTCTTGCCTAGCCAACCCGAGGCTACGACTCCGAGTCGTCCATCACATCGTCAGTTTCTTCAGCGCCCGCCCCTTTGGCCTTCTTCACAAGCGGCTCTTCTCGAATTCCTGCACCTTGCTTGAGCAGCGCCATACGCGTGCGCATCTTTCCCGCAGCCTTTGCGCTGCTCTTCCCTGTGACTTGAGTCGCGGAAGCGTCGGACGGGTCGCGGATCATCGGGTTGTGAGTCGCGTCGATGTTTTTCGGGAGGTTCGTGAGGGATTCGTACAACTGCAATGCGGAGATCTCGCGCTCGGTGGCTGCCAGCGTTGTATCAACGGAAAAGAAAGAGGAGAGCTGCTGCATGTCGGCGCACCCGGAATGACAGACGCGCCGTTTAGAGTCGACAGCAATGGCGGTGGCGGGGATACCTCGCTTGCCTGGGTGACCCCGTTAATTATAAGAGTGGCTCGGTGAGATTGGGACTGACCGAGTCCAGTGCAAGCCGAACCAGCCTTACATGGGAGGGCGTGTCGGGAAACGGGCCTCCGTTGGCCCAATGGGCGTCCACCGACACCCACACGCAGTCAGGGCTCCCAGTTAAGGGCGCAAACGTGATGACGGGGCCACACAAGTCATGCGCATGTACGACGAGTGGGTCTCCCGACACCGTGGCAGGGTCGGGAGGCAACACAAACCAGAACAACGCTGTCGCACTGGGCGGAAGGTGCTGTCAGCCGGGTTTAATTTGTAGGGAATGGGAATCCCCAGGAACGCACCCTACGGCGCTGAACACGACGGCCAGTCGCCCGCCAACCTTTAACGTGTCGATCTTCTGTACGACGAGCACTAGCGGCCGCTCTTCAATCTCCGGGGAAGCCGTAGTCGGCATTGCGTCTGCTTCGGCCGCTTCGTCTCCGCTCTCATCATCTCCATCGTCCTCAATCCCAACCTCACCCTCGCCTTCACCCTCACCCTCGACCCCGACTCCTCCACCCTCGCTGTCGTCCTCAACTTTGACCTTCTCTACCTCTGGTGTTGAACTCACGTCTCCATCAGCTGGCATTACCGCGCCAGAAGCGGCCTTCGCCTCCCGGCGGCGCTGTCTCGCGAGCCACCTCCGGCTGGGCGCCTTGCGCTCCCCATCGCTATCGTGGCCGCGCTTGGGCTGTCTACGGCGCACGGCAATGAACGGACGCACGGCGTCCTCGATCGCGACGTCGTATAGCCGTCTGCCCGCGCGCCAGTCCCACACCTTCAGCACTGGGTCCCCGCCGCCGGACACGAGGACCCCGTGTGCGGTGGGTTCACGCGGGATATGGATCGCCGAGATGAACCTACGTGGCGTCGAGCTGCAGTGGAGGAAAGGCGAGTGGGGTGTGGGTATACCTTTTGTGCCCGAGGCAAAAGCTCTCAATTGTGTATCCTTGTGGGAACCGGCTCGCGCGGATGTGCTCGTCGCGGTCTGCGGTGACGATGTGTGTCTCGTCTGGGGCGAGGAGGAATGCGGTCAAGAGGGAGGTATGGCCCAGGACGAGCGTCCCGCCCGACGGGTTCTCGTGTGAGGCGAGGGTATCGGCTTCGGTGGATGGTGCAGATGTCAGGGTGGTTGTTGGCAGGGGAGTAAGTGGGTAGCTTGCAGGACCGTAAGTAGGAAAAGAAAAAGTGCGCCGGTCAGACACACCTGAAGACGTCTCCGAACTTGTCTGCAACAACGATCGTTTGGCCTGAACGCGCAAACGCGATCTGGGTCGGCTTCTTCGGGAGCTCTCTGTGTTTTTAATTCAGTCGAGAGAGGAAGTTCTAAGAGAGAACAGGTTGCGCACCGCTCGCTCAGAAGCTGCAGGGTGTCGATCGCCCAGACTTTTAACAGCTTGTCATCCCCAGCTGTGGCCAAGTGAGCGCATCTGGTATCAACGGCAGCACAGCGCACAGGTCCTGCCTTCAGTACCCCATCTAGCTTCGATTCCTCAAAAGACACGGTCGAGTGAAGCAGCTCTCCTGATCTGAGGTTAAGTTCAAGAAAATGTCTGCAAATGAAGTCCCTGCGGCGTACTTCGAGTCAATGACCTGGATGTGGGGTCCAGCAGTAGCTACTGTTTTTTGTTCTCCGTGAAATATATTTGTGTGCGGGTAGGACGTCATGTCGAGTCTGAAGAATGGTCAGTGTGGTCAAACTGATCCACAAGGGCAGATATCTAATCTGATATGTTCATCTCCGGGTCGACGTGTCAACGCGCGTCAAGTTGACATCGACCCACTTCAACAAGACCAGCACATTCCTTTAACCCGAAAATTATCTCTTTGAAGGACACCCCCCGTGACCGATGTTCTCAGACGAGATCAAAACTCTCCGAAGGCTTGGCTTCCGCCATGTGTGCCGTTCCTTTTTGCATCCGGCGTTCACATGAACTAACCCACTCCACCCGTAGGTCCTCCTCCAGATCCTCAACTTTGCTTCTGTCCTAACTTCAGGTCTCATGATCTGGAAAGGCCTCGGACTTATCACAAATACAGAATCCCCGATTGTCGTTGTCCTCAGGTGCGTGGCCTTTCTCTCGTTTTCCGATCCGCCCACCGACGCATTCGCGTTTCGCGCACGACCCCCAGCGGCTCTATGGAACCAGCGTTCTACCGCGGAGACCTTCTTTTCCTCGTCAATCCTGCAAACAAGCGCTACGAGACGGGCGACATCACCGTCTACAAGATCCCTGGCCAGGACATCCCAATCGTGCATCGTGTTCTCGAAACGCATGATGTCGTGAAGGTTGTCAATGAGTTCGTCCCCCCTTTTCCCTTTAATAATGCGCGGAAGGCTCAGCTCTGCTTGAAGCGTTCGCGAGACCACGCCTCTCCCTGAAAACCAGTTGCTCCTCACCAAGGGGGACAATAACTACCTCGACGACGTAGAACTGTACAAGGGCCTCGACTGGTTGGAGCACAAGCACATAATTGGCAAAGTCCGCGGGTGCGTCGTCACCTCTGGTTAGAAACGTCCTCTGCCTACTTAAGGCCTTTCCTTCTGGACAGATTCTTGCCATACGTCGGATACGTGACGATTGCACTGGTACGTGGCCGTTTATTGTCTTGACGTGGACCTGACTCAGGGCCTCGTTGACAGAATGACTTTCCGCAGTTGAAATATGCGCTTTTGGGCGGGTTAGGGTTGTTAGCCCTAGTACAACGCGAATAGTCATAGTTGTTGTCGTCATGTGATACCATGTAAATGCAACACGCTGAGGACCACTGGTATCGTGTACCGGTTGCCGGCCACTGCTACAGACCAGACAAAATAAAACAGTTACTGTATGGGTCCACTCGTCCGTAGCACACGTTCCGAGTCCCGATTCGATGATCCGTAAGAGACACTGCGTATTTCTTCCCACACCCAACTTCCTTTTTTACATAGAAGCACACGTGATTAGGAGCGCGGATACCAGGGTACTGGTACGGAATAAATAGGTTTCACAACATGAACCACAACGTGCCACAACGTGAACTTATATAGCTCTGCTGACTAAGCCCGACCTGATTCATCACCCTCATCAAGACCCTCATGCCAAAAAAAAACCGCCACCCTTATACATCTGTAAGCAGAGGCGGTCGCGATGAGCCGAATGGGAACAGGGTCGATAAGAGCGAGCGTACCACAATGTAAACAAAGAGAATTTGATCTCAAAAGCGGGTGTAAGAGTGCGAGCTCAAACGTACGCAGGCACTATTTGGTGGATGGGGGGGTTCAGGAGGCACCGACGATGGCCGGGGGGAGAGGGTAGGGAAGGACCCATTGCAGCAGAGCAAGGTGGTGGGCAACGCCAAGGCGACTTACAGCCCAGTTGAGATGTAGTGCGTCCCCGTGGCCATAGACACCACAACCCCCAAGGGGAACGCCCTTGACCAGAGCACCAGAGCTCCAGTGGGGAGATAGTGGTGGTACGAGTTCAAGGAGGGTTGCCTTTGCGCCCTCCCCCTTTCCTGTGTTTTGTTTTTTTTTATTGTTTTTTTTTGTACAGTTAGTTATCTGTATCCAAGGACCGGGACCAATACAGCAACAGCTATTACAATAGGAACTGGCTGTTCAATACATATTTCACAGCTTCACATATTCACACAGTGTGCACAGCCATCCCGCCGGCCAGAGCGCACACATCAGGCGTGTATAGTGCGTGTATGTGGCGTTCGCCATGCTTCAAACCTTGTTGCCCCGATTGGGATACTGCGTGTTCTATACTTGGTTCTATATAAGGATACGCTAGCAAGACTTGCCCCGTCAATTCCCCCTAATGCGCTCTCCAAAGTAAGTGATCTAGCGTCTTCGATGCTCTACCGGCGCAGGAGGTGACGTGTATATCACGGGTGTCCCAATAGACGTGCCCGTGCCCGACACTCAGGCTTATCGCCCCCCCAACCCGTTACCATAACAAGCGAGTGCACTGGAAAATGCGAGGGAAAAGGTACTGTACATATTCCATACGGTGCCTGCGCCGCTCGCTGACTTCTCGACTAGTGACAATCGGGAAGCTTTCCGACAAAGTGCTTCTGAAGATATTTCGTTATTATCTAGGAGTTTCTCCACGCCTTTGGCCTAGGCTTGTTCAAACATGTCGCAAGTGGCGACGTATTGTATTTGCGTCTCAGCGGGCTCTTCACCTTCGACTGTTCTGTACGCATGGAACACCAGTATCAAAGATTCTAGAATACTGGCCCACCATGCCTATCGTCGCGAACTTCGGAGGATTTCAAGTGCTCGATCCCCCGGCTCCCGAGGACGAGGACAATATTAAGGCCGCACTGAAGCAGTCTAGTCGTGTTACCTCTATCAACCTCACCGTCACAACTTCGCTTCTAGAAAAGCTTTCCGAAATTGGGGGGCCATTTTCAAAACTGGAAGACCTTGTTCTTCTGTCCCGAGATGGTGTGCTTACTCTGCCTAGCAGTTTTCGGTGGGGCCCACGCCTCCGTGGTCTCCACTTAACTAGGATCGCCTTTCCCGCACTCACGCGGCTTCTTTATTCTTCCAGGAACCTTGTAGATCTTCAGCTTCACGAAGTTCTCAATACTTCACCAGCGACCCTTGTGGGTGCATTGTCTCGGATGGCCCAGCTTCAATCCATTTCACTCCATTTCCCTTCCGCCAATCACGTTAACTTTCCCTCCCGATCTGGGGAACGGATTACTCTCCTCGCTCTCACTCGTCTTCATCTTCTCGGAATCGGCGCATATTCAGAGGGCTTTGTGGCCAGAATCGATGCTCCTGGTCTCAGGGATATCGAAATCACATTCTTCAATGAGCGCATCATCGACGCATTCAAACTTCGCGAGTTCATCGACCGGATAGAAATGCAGAAGTCGCATCGTCGAGCAGATATTCTATCCTCTGAGCGTGCCATTTCCATTTCCTTGACCCGTTCAGGAGCTTCTGCGCGCCTCAAATTGCAAGTACTTTGCGAGACATTACGCTCGCAGCCGTTCTGTATTGCTCAAATCTGCAGTCATTTTTCAACATTCCTTTTGCGTGTGGAGGATCTACGCATCAGTACGACGCAACCATCAAGTGGGAAGGACAGCAACAGCCGTGGACAGTGGCTGGGGCTTGTCCGTCGATTCAGAGGTGTAAAATGGCTCCATGTGGCTGGCGACCACTCGACAGACGTCGCGCGTGCTTTGCAACTATCAACCGAGCAACGCGGGACTGTACTACCTGGGCTGCACAAACTCTGCATACGGGAGCCTGAGCTGCGTTATGTGCCTTTGCGGGAGGCCGTAGTACCATTCATGCACTCATGCAGGCTCTCCGGTCGTTTCATAGCGGTGGAATACGAACGACTATGGACCGACGAAATTCGTGGACCAGGTAAAACGCATACCTAATGCCAGCATCCGGCGCTGACTTATTTTGAAAAGGATCCTTTTGGCACCCAGCAACGATTGAGGTGCTCTCCGACGACATCCTTCTGAACATATTTCTTCACTTTCTGGATGGCTCCTCACAGTCTTGGCCAACGCTCGTACAAGTGTCCCAAAGATGGCGACAGATCCTATTTGTGTCACCTCTGGGTCTAGATCTTCGACTCCACTGTACGTACGGAACGTCTGTACTGAAGACTCTATATTTCTGGCCCGTGCCTATCTCCGTGAACTATGGTGGATCTCCGATGCTCGATCCCCCTACTCCCGAGGATGAGGACAATATCGTGACCGCACTAAGGCAGTTTGATCGTGTTAGCTCTATCAGCCTCACTCTCACAAGCTCGCTTCTGGAAAAGCTTTCCACGATCAAAAGGCCATTTTCAAATCTAGTGGACCTTGTTCTTCTGTCTCGAAATAGCGTGCAGCTGACCCCGCCCAGCGATTTTCAGTGGGGTCTGCACCTTCGTAGACTTCACCTAACAGGGATCGTCTTCCCTGCACTCCTGCAGCGTATTTCTTCTTCAGGGAACCTCGTCGACATTCAACTTAATCTTCACGAAATATCCCGTACGGATGGTTTGTCACCCGAGGCATTCGCGAATGCCTTGTCTTTGATGCCTCAGCTTCAATCGATTTCACTCGATTTCCCTTCCACCCCAATTTACGTTTCCACCCTCCCACAGTCCGGGGAACGCGTTCTTCTCCCTGTTCTCACTCGTCTTAATGTTCGAGGAATCACAGGGTATTTGGAAGGTATCGTTGCCAGAATCGACGCACCTCGTCTCGAGGACATCGAAATCACATTCTCTAATAACCTCATATATGACGTCCAAAAACTTGGTGAATTCATCGGTCGAATAGAAATGCAGAAGGTACATCGTCGAGCGGATATTCTATTCTCGGAGCATGCCGTTTCCCTCTCCTTAACCCAGCCAGGAGGTCCTGCGCGTCTTAAATTGCAAGTACTTTGCAAGACATTACGTTTGCAGCCGTTCTGCATCGCTCAAACCTGCATTCATTTTTCTGCATTCATTTTTCTTGTGGAGGATCTACGCATCAGTATGGCGCGACCACCGAGTGGGCCAGACGGCAGCAGCCGTAGACAATGGCTGGGGCTTATCCGTCGATTCAGAGGTGCAAAATGGCTCCATGTAGCTGGCGACTACTCAACAGACGTTGTACGTGCTTTGAAACTATTAATCGAGCAGCGCGGAACTGTGCTACCTGCCCTGCACAAACTCGGCATACGGGAACCCGAGTCGCTGTATGCGCCTTTGCGGGAGGCCGTAGAACCATTCATGCACTCATGGTGGCTCTCCGGTCGTTTCATAGTGGTGGAATACGAACGACTACGGATCAATAAACTTCGTAGAACAGGTACTACGCATGCCTAGTGCCGGTAACCCACGCTAACTCGTTTCAGCAGAACCATTTTCTCACCAAGCAACGATTGAGGTGCTCTCCGACGACATCTTTCTGAAAATATTTCTTCATTTTCTGGACGGCTCCTCACAGTCTTGGCCAACGCTCGTTCACGTGTCCCAAAGATGGCGGGAGATCATATTTGCGTCACCCCTGGGTCTAGATCTTCGACTCCACTGTACGTACGGAACGCCCGTCTTGAAGACTCTAGAGTGTTCGCCACGCCCCATTCTTCTCGTCGTGAACTATGGGGGATCTCAAATGCTCGACCCGCCTGCTCCAGAGGACGAGACCAATATCATGGCCGCACTCAAGCAATCTGATCGTGTTAGCTCTATCAGCCTCACTCTCACAAGCTCGCTTCTGGAAAAGTTTTCCGCAATCAGGGGGCCGTTTTCGACACTGGAAGACCTTGTCCTTCTGTCCCTGGATAGCGTGCAGCCTGCCCCGCCAAGCAATTTTCAGTGGGGCCCGCACCTTCGTAGACTTCACTTAACAGGAATCGTCTTTCCCGCGCTCCTGCAGCGTATTTCTTGTTCAGGGAACCTTGTCGATATTCAACTCCATCTTCACGAGATATCCCTTACGGATGGTTTGTCACCAGAGGCATTCGCAAATGCCTTGTCTGGGACGCCCCAGCTTCAATCGATTTCACTACATTTCCCTTCAACCCCAATTTACATTCCCGCCCCCCCACAGTCCGGGGAGCGCGTTCTTCTTCCTGACCTTACTCGCCTAGATTTTATAGGAATTACTGGGTATTTGGAAGGCCTTGTGGCCAGAATCGATGCTCCTAGTCTCGGGGATATCGAAATCACATTCTCCGATAGCTTTCTGGTGTGCGACGTTCCAAAGCTTGGCGAATTCATTGATCGGATAGAAATGCTGAAGGTACATCACCAAGCACATATTCTATTCTCGGAGCATGCCATTTCCCTCTTTTTAACCCAGCCAGGAGCTCCTACGCGCCTTAAATTGCAAATATTTTGCAAGACATTACGCTTGCAGCCGTTCTGCATCGCTCAAATCTGCAGTCATTTTTCAGCTTTCCTTTTTCGTGTAGAGGATCTACGCATCAGTATGGCGCGACCATCAAGTGGGCAGGACGGCAGTAGCCGTGGTCAATGGCTGAAGCTTATCCGCTGGTTCAGAGGTGCAAAATGGCTCCATGTAGCTGGCGACTACTCGACAAATGTCGTGGGTGCTTTGCAACTATCAGACAAGCAGCGCGGGACTGTGCTACCTGCCCTACACAAACTCTGCATACGGGGGCCTGAGTCGTGTTATGTACCTTTGCTGGAGGTCGTCGGACCATTCATGCACTCTGCAGGCTCTCCGGTCATTTCATAGCTGTGGAATACGAACGGCTATGGATCAACGAACTTCGTGGAACAGGTGCAACGCATGACTAGTTCCAGTACCCCACGCTAACATGTTCTGAGCAGGACCCTTTTGTTACCAAGCAACGATTGAGGTGCTCTCCGACGACATCCTTCGGGAGATATTTCATCGTTTTCTGGATGGTTCCTCACAGTCTTGGCCAACGCTTGTACACGTGTCCCAAAGATGGCGGGAGATCATATTTGCGTCACCTCTGAGTCTAGATCTTCGACTCCATTGTACGTACGGGACGCCTGTATTGAAGACCATAGACTGTTGGCCATGCTTCCCTCTCGTCGTAAACTATGGAGGATCTCCCATACTCGGTCTCCCTGCCCCCGAGGACGAGGCCAATATCATGGCCGCACTAAGGCGGTCTGATCGTGTCAGTTCTATCAGCCTCGCCATCTCTGGCTCCCTCCTGGAACAACTTCCCACAATCCCTGGACCATTTTTGGGACTAGAAAAGCTCGTCCTTCTGTCCCGAGATAACATACAGCTAACCCTTCCCGGCGCTTTTCGATGGGGTCCTCGCCTCCGTAGTCTTCACTCCACCAGGATTGCCTTTCCCTCGTTCCCACAGCTTCTTTCGCTCTCACAGGATATCGTTGATCTTCAGCTCCAGGAAATTCCTAGGGTTGGTTATTTTTCCCCAGAAGCGTTCGCAAATGCCTTGTCCGGCATGACCCAACTTAGGCAACTAACACTCCATTTCCTTTCCCTCCCCCCCCGCAGCAACCACATCAGCTTGCCTCCACCGTCGTGGGAGCGCGTCGTTCTCCCTGCTCTCACCAACTTCAAATATCGGGGAACAAGCAAGTACCTGGACAGTCTCGTGGCCAGGATCGATGCTCCTGGTCTCGGGGACATCGATATTACGTTCTTTAACCAACCCACCATGGACACTTCGCAACTTGGCCGATTCATCGACCGGATAGAAATCCAGGGGTCAAATACTCGAGCAAATATTCGAATCTTCGGGCATGTTATTTCCATTTGCCTTACCCACCCAGGAACTTCTACGCGCGTTGAGTTGGGAATTTCGTGCGAACAGTTGGAGTGGCAGATGTCCTCCATGACCCAAATTTGTGGCCAATTTTCCCCTTTCCTATTACGTGTAGAAGATCTAGATATCGAAACGACAATTCCATCCCCTGGACAGGATGGCACGGACGGGGAGCAATGGCCGGAGCTTATCCGCCCGTTCGGCGGCACGAAAGACTTTCGTGTGGCTGGAGAACTTGCGACGGCCATCTTACGTGCCTTATGTCAAGCCGACGGGGAGCACACAACTACTATTCTCCCTACCCTGCGTGATCTTTGTGTGCCGGGGCTCAGGTCGGCTTATGGGAGTTTGTGGGAAGCCGCATCGTCATTCATCGCCTCGCGATGGACCCCCGGCAGTTCCGAACAAGTGTCTCCACCATCAACGATCTCCCCAGTCGCCTGCCGGAATGAAGAAATGTCAGGTATACGTCGACAATACTTCTGCGGCCTCTGTAATTCCGGTTTCGCAGAGCGGCAAGGTCTCAGCTGGCACAACAGCAATAACCACGTGCCTCCTGTCGAGGAGGTAGCGGGGCCGGAATCCCGAACCGTGGGTGGGGAGGGGGGCCATGAGGGGGACGGAGACTGAACTTGAGCAAAAATATTTGACCTTGTAATCTAGGAGTGATTCGCGTCAGGGGGTATTGTTGAGATTGCGAGTACTTTTTCGCACTGTCCGCTTGTCGATATCAGAACACAACTCGAGGTACTCGAACAGAATCAAGTAAGAACTTGAGTGAGGGATATAAGGTCGCATAGGCCTTCGTATGGTGTGAGATCTCGTAGAGGTGTCGGCCGGGTTCGGGGTCGCTTTTCTCTTGCATCGCTGATGCCGTGCGGCGGTGCAGCATGATGCATGATGGGTAATATGGGATCAGCCAAGCGGCGGAGCTCCAAGGGGGCCCAGGGCGCAAAGGGGCCGTGTATGCCTTCGCGTCGCACCTAACTTCGTTAGAGTGCCCGTCTCGGTTGCGAATGCGTTGCTACTAGATAGTTAAGGCCGCGCGCTAGGCAGGGGAACGGAAACAGTGGGGCTGCAGAGAACCCTCCCGGGTATGGAGCATAGGGAATGTTCTTCTCTGTCCACGGACGTATACTCTATATGAAGGCGTCCACAATAGGCTATATAGGGGAGAACTACCAATGAACGAAGGTCGAAACTAAGACTTTCCTCAGTTTCCTGGAAAGTCGACCGAAGAAGGCCGCGGTGCGGTTGTGACGCGGGAAAACCGCGAACTACGATATTTACCGGATCGGGCTCCTGGTATTCGTAGACTCACCACATACATGTCACAAGGAGTACGCAGTACGAGGTTCATTGGAACCGTTTGTGAAAGTAGATATTCGATAAACATATACGGAAACGAGTCAAAACATCGTATTTCACCCAACGGCGATCTGTGGCCGGACGAGTAGATAAAGACTAAATACGTAGCCCACCCACGCTTTGAACGCGGACACGGCCTCATTGTGGTGTATATGCGATTCGCTGAGACGACATTCTGGCTGTTGTTACTTGCGCACTCAGGTTAATCAGGATGGACCTCCTACTGGAGACGTTGGACGGAAAAGGACCATGTTCGGGTCTGGGTTCTCTTGATTCGTACTGTTTGGAAGTCTGAGTCCTCGAGGAATTCTACCACGGCAGTCTCGAGTCGCTTGACTACTAGAGGCGGAAAAGCATTTCGGTCGACTTACTAATTAGTGGGGATGGGAAGCCTCTCGAGCAGTCTCTGAAAATCAGGCGTCCCGAGGCCCGTCACCTATGGAATCCAGTGTCAACGTCGAAAATCAGGAAACGTGAGCCTGAAGAGACGCACAGGATCCCATCCAGGAACAGCGGAGAATCCACCAGTGCCGCAGCCCGGATTCGAGCCACGCGTGATGTCTTTGAAGCCCTGGCTGGCGGTGCCGTATAGCCAGGGGTTGAGAAATCCGAGCACTGGCCTGTTCTTCGAAAGCTGATAGTCATTCAGCAGAGAGATTATGCCCGCCACGACCTGTAAGTTGGCGGCTAGCTGAGTACTCGGGGAAAGATAATGCAGAGAGATGGGAGGTAGAAAGACGTACTGGCGTCGAACAGCTCGTACCATGTATGAACACATCCTTGCTGTTGAGGATTACCGTGAAGCGTGCCGCCTGGGCAGAAACGTCGGGGAAGCCGCGGCTCGAAGCGCTGCACAAATTGCAAGTAAGAATAAATCAGGATCGGTCACGTGGGCGAGCGCACTTGTAAAGGCCGGAATGCTGATTTCCGAGTTGCTGGAAGAAACCGGGCACGGCGTCGGTCTGGTAATCCGGGCGCTTAAAAACAGTTCGAGAAGCCCCCGGAGGAGAAAGGCGCCGCAACCTCGATGCGTCCCGTCGTTCCGCCAACGCTGGTGACCCAAGGACCTGAAAATCGTGTCGCGGAGTGGTGAGCGACTTGTATATGAGCCTGTGCACTGCTTGTGAGCGGGGAAAAGCCACACGTACATGTCGCAGGGAAGACGGGCTGAAATTGGACAACCCCAGAGCCGTCGTTTTTCTTACAGTCCCCGCCACCAACACCTTCGTCACCACTCGCAAAGAGTACGCTGACGCCGCGAGCACCGAGCTGGCCGAAAAGATCGCACACGCTCTTCGCATAGTCAGGCGGGAACGTCTGCTCGTCGCCACCGTAAGACGTGCTGATCGTCTGCGGAATGTCTTCCGATCTGATCATTGTGTCGAGCCACCCGAGGTATGGCTCGTTGCTGTTCACCGGTGTGAAGCTGTCAGGGATGAATTCTTCGGCTAGACCGCCAATGCTGTAGAAGACATGAGGGGTGGGCCACGCTATTCCCTGCGTGTATTGCATGTCGAGGTTTGCCTCGTAGCCGGGTTTTTTCGGGTCATATCCACTGTTGTTGATATCAATGACCAGGAAAGTCGGGTCGTTCGCGTCGGAGCGGAATCGTCTCATGAACCTCTTTAGGTCTTTATCGCCTACGTACTGCCCGTGGAAGCCCGTAACCCCGATCCTATTCTGTTCCGTTGCTGCGGGTTGGTAGGTTACCGATTTGTACTGCGAGCGAAGGAGCGCCGGAGTGACGCGAACATCACGGGTCGACAGTGCCGCCGCTGCCCTACCACGGTGTTCACGTGCTCTTTCCTGCGACGTGAGCGGCGAGCCGAAATATGTCGTCGGCGCGACCGTCTGCACGTGCACATGCAACGCAGCGGGGAGAGCGTAGCCGATCGTGCGGAGAATAGTCTCATTCGTCCCGGCGTATCGGTAGAGCTGGTACGATGCGCCGAGAAGCTCGTTGGCTGTCGACACGGGCACCCTGGTCACCGTCAGCCAGTTGCCGCCATGTGACGTTGAGACATTGGAGGGGGACACGCCGTGGTGTCTTAGCCAGGTCTCGACAAGCTTGAGCGTAAATGGGTGCGGAGCGACCAGCTTGGCGACCTGGTCCTTGGAGAGATATGAGCCATATCTAGAATGTAGCAGCGTCACGTGTGTTGGGAGAGAAATCAAAAAGAGAACGTGCTTTGGATGTTTCGGATTGCTGACTTCATGGATGGCGTCTGTGAGGGCATGCTCGCGGTGGGGCCTTAGCGCGATGGAGAGGTCGATTGTGGTGCCAACGGGTGGTTGGCCGATGGTCTCCCACTTTCCAGGTATAGCATTCCATCTGTGTTTTGTGTGCATGTCGTTCCAATTTGGTAGGAAGGGCGTAGCGACACTATCGATGGGTCTCGCGACGACGGCGAGGGCACAGAGCACAGAGAGCCGAAGGTAATGCATAGTTGCCACTGGCAGAGGCCACCCAGACAGTGTTATGAGACGGTTCACTGGCAGCGAGTTTGTGCGCCTGTGACGTGGTGTGGTGTGAGCGTTGTCAGGCGGTGCTGCAGTGGGAGTGGGAGGCGTGAGTCGAACCAGTTAAGAGCGGCAATTCCTGATGTATCGATGCCAGTGTTTCTACCGATAATATTCCGCCGCGGGTTGTCAGTGTACATACGCCTAAAGAGTCAAGACCTGCTCGGGGTCAGATGATGTCGCTCTGACACCGATGCCCGAGGTGCACGGGGAGTCCACATATGTGACTTTGACACTTGGCGTCGATTACAGCGGGCATTCGTCATGGACCATTCGAGAGATAGTGCTGTCCCTGTTATGGCCCTGGCCGCCCTGATCGAGTGCGCAGGTAGTGATGAATCTAAGGTCGCATGGGCCTTTGTACTGTGTGAGATCTCGTAGAGGATTCGGTCGGGTTTGGGGGCCGTTTTTCTCTTGCATCGCCGACGCCGTGCAGCTGTGCAGCCTGATTCATGATGGGTAATATGAGGGATTAGCCAAGTCCGTCGGAGCTCCAAGGGGGTCCAGGGCATAAAGGGGACGTCGCGTCACTTAACTTCGCTGGAGTGCCCACCTCTGTTGCGAATACGTCGTTCCTGGATAGGTAGTAAGGCCGCGCGCCAGCAGTGAGGCTGCAGAGAACCCTCCCGGGTATGGAGCATAGGGAATGTTCTTCTCTGTTCAGATATGGAATATAAATATGAATAGGTTATATAGGGGAGAACTACCAATGAGCGAAGGTCGAAACTAGGACTTTCCACTGGCAAGTCGACCGAAGAAGGCGCGGTGCGGTTGTGACGCGGAAAACCGCGAAATACGACATTGCACGGATCGGGCTCCTCCTGGTATTTGTAGACTTACCACTGGCACATGCATGTCGCAAGGAGTACGCAAGATGCTGTATGAGGTTCATAGGAACCGTGTGTGAAAGTTGATATCCGATCAACATACACGGAAACGAGTGACAACATCGTATTTAACCCAATCGTGATCTGTGGCCGGACGAGTAGATAAGACTAAATACGTAGCCCGCCTACGCTTTGAACGCGGACACAGCCTCATTGTGGTGTATATGCGACTCGCCGAGACGATATTCCGGCTTGCACACTCAGGTGAATCAGGATATATTTCCCACTGGAGACGTCGGACGAAAAGATCCATGTTCGGGTCTGAGTTCTCTTGATTTGTACTGTTTGGAAGTCCGAGTCCTCGAGGAATTCTACCACGGCAGTCTCGAGTCGCTTGACTACTAGAGGCGGAAAAGCATTTCGGTCGACTTACTGAGCAGCATAATTAGTTAGTGGGGATAGGAAGCCTCTCGAGCAGTCTCTGAAAATCAGGCGTCCCGAGGCCTGTCACCTATGGAGTCCAGTGTCAACGTCGGAAATCAGGAAACATAAGCCTGGAGAGACGCACAGGATCCCATCCAGGGACAGCGGAGAACCCATCAGTGCCGCAGCCCGGATTCGAACCAGACGTGATGTCGTTGAAACCCTGGTTGGCGGTGCCGTATAGCCAGGGGTTGAGAAAGCCGAGAACTGGCCTGTTCTTCGAAAGCTGATAGTCATTCAGCAGAGAGATGATGCCCGCCACGACCTGTAAGTTGGCGGCTAGCTGAGTACTCGAAGGACGACAATGCAGAGAGATGGGAGGGGGAAAGACGTACTGGCGCCGAACAGCTCGTGCCACGCATGATCACACCCTTGTTGTTGAGGACGACCACGAAGCGTGCCGCCTGGGCAGAAACGTCGGGGAAACCGCGGCTCGAAGCGCTGCACAAATCGCAAGTAAGAATAAATCAGGTTCGGTCACGTGGGCGGGCGCACTTGTAAAGGCCGGAATGCTGATTTCTGAGCTGCTGGAAGAAACCGGGGACGGCGTCGGTCTGGTAATCCGGGCGTTTAAAAACATTCGAGAAGCCCCCGGAGGAGAAAGGCGCCGAAACCTCGGGGTGTTCTATCGTTCCGCCAACGCTGGTGACCCAAGGACCTGCAAAATGTGCGGCGGAGTGGTGAGCGATTCAGGCTGGTATCCGAGCCTGTGTACCGCTTGTGGGGGAACACGTACATGTCGCAGGGAAGACGGGCTGGAATTGGACAACTCCGGAGCCGTCATTTTTCTTGCAGTCCCCGCCGCCAACACCTGAGTCACCACTCGAGAAGAGTATGCTGACACCGCGGGCGCCGAGCTGGCCGAAAAGATCGCACACGCTCTTCGCATAGTCAGGCGGGAAGGTCTGCTCGTCGCCACCGTATGACGTGCTGATCGTCTGCGGAATGTCTTCCGATCCGATCATTGTGTCGAGCCACCCGAGGTATGGCTCGTTGTTGTTCACCGGTATGAAGCTGTCAGGGATGAATTCTTCGGCTAGACCGCCAATGCTGTAGAAGACATGAGGGGTGGGCCACGCTATTCCCTGCGTGTACTGCATGTCGAGGTTTGCCTCGTAGCCGGGTTTTTTCGGGTCATATCCACTGTTGTTGATATCAATGACCAAGAAACTCGGGTCGTTCGCGTCGGAGCGGAATCGTATCATGAACGTCTTTAGGTCTTCATCGCCTACGTACTGCCCGTGGAAGCCCGTAACCCCGATCCTATTCTGTTCTGTTGCTGCGGGCTGGTAGGTTACCGATTTGTACAGCAAGCGAAGGAGCGCCGGAGTGACGCGAACATCACGGGTCGACAGTGCCCCCGCTGCCCTACCATGTCCACGTGCTATTTCCTGCGACGTGAGCGGCGAGCCGAAATATGTCGTCGGCGCGACCGTCTGCACGTGCGCGTGCAACGCAGGGGGAAGAGCGTACCCGACCGTGCGGAGAATAGTCTTATTCGTCCCGGCGTATCGGTAGAGCTGGTACGACGCGCCGAGAAGCTCGTTGGCCGTCGACACGGGCACCCTGGTCACCGTCAGCCAGTTGCCGCCGTGTGACGTTGAGACATTGGAGGGGGGCACGCCGTGGTATCTTAGCCAGGCCTCGACGAGCTCGAGCGTATATGGGTGTGGAGCGACAAGCTTGGCGACTTGCTCCTTGGAGAGATATGAGCCATATCTAGAATGTAGCAGCGTCACGTGTGTTGGCGGAAGAATGAAAAAAAGAACGTGCTTTGGATGTTTCGGATTGCTGACTTCATGGATGGCGTCTGCGAGGGCGTGCTCATGGTGGGGCCTTAGCGCGATGGAGAGGTCGATTGTGGTGCCAACGGGTGGTTGGCTGATGGTCTCCCATTCTCCAGGTATAACATTCCATCTGTGTTTTGTGTGCATATCGTTCCAATTTTGTGGAAAGGGCGTAGCGACGCTATCGATGGGCCTCGCGAAGACGGCGAGGGCACAGAGCACAGAGAGCCGGAGGTAATGCATAGTTGCCAGAGGCCACCGAGAAGGTGTTATGAGACGGTTCAGCGAGCTTGTGCGCGTGATGTGGTGTGAGCGTTGTCACTGGCAGGCGGTGTTGCAGTGGGGGTGGGAGTCGTGAGTCGAGCTAGTTAAGAGCGGCAATTCCTGGCGGATCCTGTTTCTACCGATAATAGTCCACCGCGGGTTGCCAGTGTACATCCGCCTAAAGACCTGCTTGGCGTCGGATGATATCGCTCTGACAGTGACTGACACCGGTGCACGGGGAGTCCACATATATGGCTTTGACACTCAGGGTCGAATACAGCGGGCAGTCGTCACAGACCATTCGAGAGATGGTACACATTGCGCTGTCCCCGTTATGGCCCTGATCGAGTGCGCAGGTAGTGGCATATAAGGTCACATGGGCCTTTGTATTGTGTGAGATCTTGTTGAGGATTCGGTCGGTCGGGTTTGGGGGTCGTTTGCTCTTGCATCGCTGATGCCGTGCGGCTGTGCAGCCCGATGCACGATGCGGAGCTCCAATGAAGTTGGGCGTAAAGGGGACCGTGACGTTACGTCACTCAACTTCGCTGGAGTGCCCACCTCTGTTGCGCATACGTCTCGGTAAGGTCGCGCGCCAGTGTGTCGTGCAGGGGAACGCAAACAGTGGGGTTTCAGAGAACCCTCCGGGGTATGGAGCATAGGGAATGTCCTCCTCCGTTCAGATGCGGAATATAAATACAAAGGCGTCCACAATAGCCTATATAGGGGAGAACTACCAATGAGCGAAGGTCGAAACGACTTTCCACTGGCGCAAGTCGACCGAAGAAGGCCGCGGTGCGGTCACGGTTGTGACGCGGAAAACCGCGAAAAACCGCGAAAAACCGCGAAATACGACATTGCACGGATCGGGCTCCTTCTGGTATTCGTAAACTCACCACATGCATGTCGCAAGGAGTACGCAAGATGCTGTACGAGGTCCATAGGAACCGTGTGTGAAAGTCGATATCCGATGAACATTCACGGAAACGAGTGACAACATCGTATTTAACCCAATCGTGATCTGTGGCCCGACGAGTAGATAAAGACTAAATACGTAGCCCGCCCACGCTTTGAACGCGGACACGGCCTCATTGTGACGTATATGCGACTCGCCGAGACAAGATTCCGGCTGTTGTTACTTGCGCACTCAGGTCAATCAGGATGTATTTCCCACTGGAGACGTCGGACGGAAAAGATCCATGTTCGGGTCCAAGTTCTCTTGATTCGTACTGTGTGGAAGTCCGAGTCCTCGAGGGATTGTACCGCGGCAGTCTTAAGTCACTTGACCGGAGGCGGAACGACATTTCGGTCAACTTACTGAACAGCGTATTCAGTTAGTGGGGATCGTGGGGGTGGGGATAGGAAGCATGTCGAGCAGTCTCTGAAAATCAGGCGTCCCGAGGCCCGTCACCTATGGAGTCCAGTGTCAACGTCGAAAATCAGGAGACACAAGCCTGGAAAGGCGCACAGGATCCCATCCAGGGACAGCGGAGAATCCATCAGTGCCGCAGCCCGGATTCGAGCCAGACGTAATGTCGTTGAAGGCCTGGCTGGCGGTGCCGTATAGCCAGGGGTTGAGAAAGCCGAGCACTGGCCTGTTCTGTGAAAGCTGATAGTCATTCAGCAGAGAGATTATGCCCGCCACTACCTGTAAGTTAGCGGCTAGCTGAGTACTCGAGGAAAGACGACGCAGAGAGATGGGAGAGGGGGGACGTACTGGTGCCGAACAGCTCGTGCCCGATGATCGGAAAAGCCTATCGTTGAGGATGATTGCGAAGCGTACCGCCTGCGCAGCAACGTCAGGGGAGCCGCGGCTCGAAGCGCTGCACAAGTTGCAAGTAAGAATTAATCAGGATCGGTCACGTGGACGAGCGCACTTGTAAAGGCCGGAATGCTGATTTCCGAGTTGCCGGAAGAAACCGAGCACGGCGTCGGTCTGGTAATCCGGACGTTTAAAAACATTTGAGAAGCCCCCGCTGGAGAAAGGCGCGGCAACCTCGGGGCGTTTCATCGTTCCGCCAACGCTGGTGACCCAAGGACCTGTAAAATGTGTGGCGGGGTGGTTAGCGACTGGTATATGAGCCTGTGTACTGCTCGTGAGCGGGGAAAACTCGCAGCCAAACGTACATGTTGCAGGGAAGACGGGCTGGAATTGGACAACACCGGAGCCGTCATTTTTCTTGCAGTCCGCGCCGCCAACACCTGAGTCACCACTCGCGAAGATCACGCTGATGCCGCGGGCGCCGAGCTGGCCGAAAAGATCGCACACGCTCGTCGCATAGCCAGGCGGGAACGTCTGCTCGTCGCCACCGTAAGACGTGCTGATCGTCTGCGGGATGTCTTCTCGTCTGATGATTGTGTCGAGCCATCCGAGGTATGGCTCGTTGTTGTTCACCGGTATGAAGCTATCAGGGATGAATTCTTCGGCTAGACCGCCAACGCTGTAGAAGATATGAGGGGTGGGCCATGCTATTCCCTGCGTGTATTGCATATCGAGGTTTGCCTCCGAGCCGGGCTTGTTCGGGTCATATCCACTGTCGTTGATATCAATTACCAGGAAAGTTGGATCGTTCGCGTCGAAGCGGAATAGTCTCATAAACTCCTCTAGGTCTTCATCACCTGCGTACTCCCCGAGGAAGCCCGTAACCCCGATTCTATTCTGTTCCGTTGCTGCGGGCTGGTAGGTTACCGAGTTGTACAGTGAGCGAAGGAGCGCAGGAGTGACGCGAACATCACGGGTCAACAGTGCCGCCGCTGCCCTACCACGGTGTTCACGTGCTCTTTCCTGCGACGTGAGCGGCGAGCCGAAATATGTCGTCGGCGCGACCGTCTGCACCTGCGCGTGCAACGCAGCGGGGAGAGCGTAGCCGACCGTGCGGAGAATAGTCTTATTCGTCCCGGCGTATCGGTAGAGCTGGTACGACGCGCCGAGAAGCTCGTTGGCTGTCGACACGGGCACCCTGGTCACCGTCAGCCAGTTGCCGCCGTGTGACGTTGAGACATTGGAGGGGGACACGCCGTGGTGCCCTAGCCAGGTCTCGACGAGCTCGAGCGTATATGGGTGTGGAGCGACAAGCTTGGCGACCTGCTCCTTGGAAAGATATGAGCCATATCTAGAATGTAGCAGCGTCACGTGTGTTGGCGGAAGAATGAACCAGAGAATGTACTTTGGATGATTCGGGTTGCTGACCTCGTGGATGGCGTCTGCGAGGGCGTGCTCGCGGTGGGGCCTTAGCGCAATGGAGAGGTCGATCGTGGTGCCAACGGGTGGTTTGCCGATGGTCTCCCATTTTCTAGGTATAGCATTCCATCTGTGCTTTGTGTGCATGTCGTTCCAATTTGGTGGGGAGGGCGTAGCGGCGCTCTCGAGGGGCGTCGTGATGACGGTGAGGGCACAGAGCACAAAGAGCCGTAGGTAATGCATAATTAGAAGAGGCCACCGAGACGGTGGTGTGAGACGGTTCAGCGAGTTTGTGCGGCACCTGGGCGTGGTGTGGTATGAGTGGCATGAGTCGAGCTAGTTAAGAGCGGCAATTCCTTGCGGATCGATGCTCCTACCGATAATAGTCCGCCGCGGCATGCCAGTGTACATACACCTAAAGACCTGCTTGGCATCAGATGATAGCTCCGATACTGATGATGGACCCCAAGTGTCAAAGTTGGCCGTTCTATGATGCCAGCACGACCGTGACGAAGGAGCACCGGCAAAGAGCGTAGTACAAGTCGGCACGTGCTCATTCCTCTCTTCGCTCTTACTGGTTCAAGGAACCAGAATACTTTTATTTCTTATTCTATTTCGAGAAGCAGTAGTCAAATACACTTCAGTACAGTCTACACCTCTATCTGCAAAATGGACCATCAGACACGTCACGCATCCCACATACAGTCGACTCTCTCATAACCCATACCCCAAAAAACCACTGGCACATATCTTCATAGCCACGGGGTTTCCACACCCCAAATCAGTATGTGAGGATAGGTCCAGAGCTATCTATAGATTTTTGAGGATCAACAAGTATGGTTTACAGGTCATAAAATCCCAAAGTGGGTATGGGTTATGAGAGAGTCGACTGTATCACGAAAGAGCCAACTCGGAGATGGGGGAGTAGTTCAGTCTGAGTCTGCCAATTAAACCGCCTCGCGTTGCACCTTCGTCCTTCCCGCTAATCCTGCTAACTGCTACTCACCTGCTACATTGTAATGCCGTTCTGCTACACCCCAACAATACCTGCCGTTTTTCTGCCAGCTGTTCACCAGCGTGCCCCATTATGGGCCCTTTACCGCCCCTTCGCTATTTTCCATCCGCCAAATTTAGAGTTGCCATCTCTGGCACCCTCCTGGAACAACTTTCCAAAATCCCTGGGCCATTTTCGGGACTAGAAAAGCTCGTCCTTCTATCCCGAGATAACATACAGCTAACCCTTCCCGGCGCTTTTCGATGGGGTCCTCGCCTCCGTAGTCTTCACTCCACCAGGATTGCCTTTCCCTCGTTCCCACAGCTCCTTTCGCTCTCACAGGATATTGTTGATCTTCAGCTCCACGAAATTCCTAGGGTTGGTTATTTTTCCCCAGAAGCGTTCGCAAATGCCTTGTCCGGCATGACCCAACTTAGGCAACTATCACTCCATTTCCTTCCCCCCCCCCCGCCGCAACCACATCAGCTTGCCTCCACCGTCGGGGGAGCGCGTCGTTCTCCCTGCTCTCACCAACTTCAAATATCGGGGAACAAGCAAGTACCTGGACAGTCTCGTGGCCAGGATCGATGCTACTGGTCTCGGGGACATCGATATTACGTTCTTTAACCAACCCACCATGGACACTTCGCAACTTGGCAGATTCATCGACCGGATAGAAATCCAGAGGTCAAATACTCAAGCAAACATTCGAATCTTCGGGCATGTTATTTCCATTTGCCTTACCCACCCAGGAACTTCTATGCGCGTTGAGTTGCGTGCGAACAGTTGGAGTGGCAGATGTCCTCCATGACCCAAATTTGTGGCCAATTTTCCCCTTTCCTATTACGTGTAGAAGATCTAGACATCGAAACGACAATTCCATCCCCTGGACAGGATGGCACGGACGGGGAACAATGGCCGGAGCTTATCCGCGCATTCGGCGGCACAAAAGACTTTCGTGTGGCTGGCGAACTTGCGACGGCCATCTTACGTGCCTTATGCCAAGCCGACGGGGAGCACACTGGCACAGCTACTATTCTCCCTACCCTGCGTGATCTTTGTGTGCCGGGGCTCAGGTCGGCTTATGGGAGTTTGTGGGAAGTCGCATCGTCATTCATCACCTCGCGATGGACCCCCGGCGGTTCCGAACAAGTGTCTCCACCATCAACGATCTCCCCAGTCGCCTGCCGGAATGAAGAAACGTCAGGTATACGTCGACAATACTTCTGCGGCCTCTGTAATTCCAGTTTCGCAGAGCGGCAAGGTCTCAGCTGGCACAACGGCAACAACCACGTGCCTCCTGTCGAGGAGGTAGCGGGGCCGGAATCCCGAACCGTGGGTGAGGAGGGGGGGGCATGAGGGGGACGGAGACTGAACTTGAACAAAAATATTTGACCTTGTAATCTAGGAGTGATTCGCGTCGGGGGTATTGTTGAGATTGCGACAAGGATTGCGAGTACTTTTTCGCACTGTCCGCTTGTCGATATCAGAACATAAGTCGAGGTACTCGAACAGAATCAAGTAAGAACTTGAGTGAGGGATATAAGGTCGCATAGGCCTTCGTATGGTGTGAGATCTCGTAGAGGTTTCGGCCGGGTTCGGGGTCGCTTTTCTCTTGCATCGCTGATGCCGTGCGGCGGTGCAGCATGATGCATGATGGGTAATATGGGGGATCAGCCAAGCAGCGGAGCTCCAAGGGGGCCCAGGGCGCAAAGGGGCCGTGTATGCCTTCGCGTCGCACCTAACTTCGTTAGAGTGCCCGTCTCGGTTGCGAATGCGTTGCTACTAGATAGTTAAGGCCGCGCGCTAGGCAGGGGAACGCAAACAGTGGGGCTGCAGAGAACCCTCCCGGGTATGGAGCATAGTAAACGGACGCGAACTTCATTCATGTATTAGATACACAGACTCGTGCTACATAGGGTATTAGGCCCCAAGGCGCACGTAAATGGATTTAAAAAAAAAAGAATGGAGCATAGTAGGGAATGTTCTTTGTTCAGATATGGAATATAAGTACGAAGACGTCCAAAATAGGCTATATTACTAGGGGAGAACTGCCAATGAGCGAAGGTCAAAAACCAAGACATTCCTGACAAGTCGACCGAAGAAGGCCGCGGTGCGGTCGTGACGCGGGAATTTGAAACCGCGAACTACGACATTAACCGGATCGGGCTCCTGGTATTCGTAGACTCACCACATACATGTCGCAAGGAGTACGCAAGATGCTGTACGAGGTTCATCGGAACCGTTTGTGAAAGTAGATATCCGATAAACATATACGGAAACGAGTGCCAACATCGGATTTAACCCAATCGTGATCTGTGGTCCGACGAGTAGATAAGACTAAATACGTAGCCCGCCTACGCCTTGAACGCGGACACGGCCTCATTGTGGTGTATATGCGACTCGCCGAGACGACATTCCGGCTGTTGTTACTTGCGCAGTCAGGTGAATCAGGATGTATTTCCCACTGGAGACGTTGGATGGAAACGATCCATGTTCGGGTCTAAGTTGTCTTGATTCGTACTGTTTGGAAGTCCGAGCCCTCGAGGAATTCTACCGCGGCAGTCTCGAGTCACTTAACTAGAGGTGGAACAACATTTTGGTCAACTTACTGAGCAGCGCATTCAGTTAGTGGGGATCGAGGTGGGGATGGGGAGCATGTCCAGCAGTCTCTGAAAATCAGGCGTCCCGAGGCCCGTCACCTATGGAGTCCAGTGTCAACGTCGAAAATCAGGAAACATGAACCTGGAAAGACGCACAGGATCCCATCCATGGACAGCGGAGAATCCATCAGTGCCGCAGCCCGGATTCGAGCCAGACGTAATGTCGTTGAAGGCCTGGCTGGCGGTGCCGTATAGCCAGGGGTTGAGAAATCCGAGCACTGGCCTGTTCTTCGAAAGCTGATAGTCATTCAGCAGAGAGATTATGCCCGCCACGACCTGTAAGTTGGCGGCTAGTTGAGTACTCGAGGAAAGACGACGCAGAGAGATGGGGGAGACGTACTGGCGCCGAACAGCTCGTGCCCGATGTTTGCGCAAGCCCATCGTTGAGGACGATCGCGAAGCGTACCGCCTGCGCAGCAACGTCAGGGGAGCCGCGGCTCGAAGCGCTGCACAAATTGCAAGTAAGAATAAATCAGGTTCGGTCACGTGGGCGAGCGCACTTGTACTGGCCGGAATGCTGATTTCCGAGTTGCTGGAAGAAACCGAGCACGGCGTCGGTCTGGTAATCCGGGCGTTTAAAAACATTCGAGAAGCCCCCGGAGGAGAAAGGCGCCGAAACCTCAGGGTGTCCCATCGTTCCGCCAACGCTGGTGACCCAAGGACCTGCAAAATGTGTGGCGGAGTGGTGAGCGACTCAGGCTGGTGTCCGAGCCTGTGTACTGCTTGTGGGCGGGGAAAAGCCACACGTACATGTCGCAGGGAAGACGGGCTGGAATTGGACAACACCGGAGCCGTCATTCTTCTTGCAGTCCCCGCCGCCAACACCTGAGTCACCACTCGCGAAGAGTATGCTGACACCGCGGGCGCCGAGCTGGCCGAAAAGATCGCACACGCTCTTCGCATAGTCAGGCGGGAACGTCTGCTCGTTGCCACCGTAAGATGTGCTGATCGTCTGCGGAACATCTTCTAGTCTAATCATTGTCTCCAGCCACCCGAGATATGGCTCATTGTTGTTTACCGGGTGGAAGCTGTCAGGGATGAAATCTTCGGTTAGACCGCCAGTGCTGTAGAAGACATGAGGGGTGGGCCACGCTATTCCCTGCGTGTATTGCATGTCGAGGTTTGCCTCTGAGCCGGGCTTGTTCGGGTCATATCCACTGTCGTTGATATCGATGACCAGGAAAGTCGCGTCGTGAGCGTCGGAGCGGAAATTTCTCATGAACGTCTGTAGGTCTTCATCGCCTACGTACTGTCCTTGGAAGCCCGCAACCCCGATCATATTCTGTTCCGTTGCGGCGGGCTGGTATGTTACCGAGTTGTACAGCGAGCGAAGGAACGCCGGAGTGACGAGATCATAACGGGTCGACAGCGCCGCGACCGCCCTACTACGGTGTCCACGTGGTCTTTCCCGTGGCGTGAGCGGCGAGCCGAAATACGTCGTCGGCGCGACCGTCTGCACGTGCGCGTGCAACGCAGCGGGGAGAGCGTACCCGACCGTGCGGAGAATAGTCTTATTCGTCCCAGTCCATCGGTAGAGCTGGTACGACGCGCCGAGAAGCTCGTTGGCTGTCGACACGGGAACCCCGGTCACCGTCAGCCAGTTGCCGCCGTGTGACGTTGAGACATTGGAGGGGAACACGCCGTGGTGCCCTAGCCAGGTCTCGACAAGCTTGAGCGTATATGGGTGTGGAGCGACAAGCTTGGCGACCTGGTCCTTGGAGAGATATGAGCCATATCTAGAATGTAGCAGCGTCATGTGTGTTGGCGGATGAGTGAAAAAGAGAACGTGCTTTTGATGTTTCGGATTGCTGACCTCATGAATAGTCTCTGTGAGGGCATGCTCGCGGTGGGGCTTTAGCGCAACGTGGAGGTCGATTGTGGTGCCAACGGGTGGTTGGCCGATACTCTCCCATTCTCCAGGTATAGTATTCCATCTGTGTTTTGTGTGCATATCGTTCCAATTTGGTGGGAAGGGCGTAGCGGCGCTATCGAGGGGCGTCGTGATGACGGCGAGGGCACAGAGCACATAGAGCCGGAGGTAATGCATAGTTAGAAGAGGCCACCGAGACGGTGGTATGAGAGGGTTCAGCGAGTTTGTGCGGCACCTGGGACGTGGTGTGGTATGAGTCGTGTAACAGTGTTGCTGTGGGAGTGGGAGCGCGAGTCGAGCTAGTTAAGAGCGGCAATTCCTGGCGGATCGATGCTTCTACCGATAATAGCCCGCCGCGGGATACCAGTGTACATACTCCTGAAGACCATCAGATGATATCGCTCCGATATTGACGATCGACCCCAAGTGTCAAAGTTGGCCGTTCTTTTGCCAGCGCGACGAATCACCGGCAAAGAGAGAGAACGGACGAGGCGGCACGTGCTCAGTCCGCTACCTTCCGCCTCCCACTGGTTCAAGGAACCAGAATACTTTTATTCTTGCTTTTATTTCTTATTTCGAGAAACAGTAATAAAATACACTTCCTACACCTCTATCTGCAAAACGGCCCATCAGACACATGCCACGTATCACGAAAGAGCCAACTCGGAGATGGGGGAGTATCTTTGCGAGTCGCTGGTTTGCTTCTCGAGGACAGGTTTCGTACGGCGCCGGATAGGGAGGGGTGAAGAGGGTTCGCCGGCGCGCGTCACGAAACGTTGATGGTGCCGAAGAAAAGTTCGGCTGTGATATTATTTGGAACGGTAATCCGGGGAGTATGTACAAGCGTTGTAGGTAACTAGTGAGTGGTTATAAGGATGGTACTAGGACGGCCTGCTAGCGTGGAGAAAGTGGGCGAAAGCGCAAAGCGCTCCTCGATCGAAAATGAGAGTTTTTGCTGCCGAGCCGAGGTCGCGACGGGTGGGTGGGAAAACCCCCGCAGCGATCAAAGTGGCAACGGTGGATGCAATAACTCGCATCATCAATCGTGAAATAAAGGATTCCAGTTTTCTAGACCGGTTGGAAAAGCGGGCGGGCAGGTGGCGGCACAAGGAGAGAATGAGTCACGTGCCGCCATGCCCGCTCGATGCTCTAAGGCGCCGCTCGTGCCTCGCTCTGCCTTAGACCGGCCAGTTCAGTCTGAGTCTGCCAACCGCCTCGCGTTGCACCTTTTCCCTCCCCGCTCATCCTGCTGACTGCTACTCACTTGCCACCATTGTAATGCCATTCTGCTACACCCCAACAATACTTGCCGTTTTTCTGTCAGCTGTTCACCAGCGTGCCTCGTTATGGGCCCTATTCCCCCCCTTCGCTATTTTCCATCCGCCAATGCTATTGCTGACTTATCAATGCCACCTGCTGAGGCTGCTACTCACTGCTACCCAGGCGCCTTGCGCGTCCGGCCCTTTTGCCTTTCGCTGCTTTTATGCTATTTTAGCGAACTGCCGTTTACCACTCGCGACGCTAGCAACTACCCCAGCGATTCCATGACCAGCCTTATCCCGTGCCTTGCACCGCTAGCGACACCGTCGCTTTCCATGCCGCATGATGGCCGTCCGGCGATCGCGCCGTCCGATGCCCACCCTCTGCATGTACATGCATGCACCAATTTCGCCCACTGAACTCGCAGAAAAGCCTGCAGGAGTTCGGATGAATGGCAGCTTTAGAACGCGAGATACGCCAATCACACCACGCATCAAATTCGGCCAGTCAAAGCCGATCCAGCGATTCATTTGAGTCGTTTCCCCTTTATTTATTTTTGACAGACGCGAAATGGTGGAAAAGCTGAGGAGCAGAAGGCAGCTGCCATCGCACTGCGAGCGAGGTTAATTTTATGACTCCGCCAGCTAGCACGGTCATGAGGGCTCTGGTGCTGGAACACGCACCAACTGTCTCATAGGCGGGCAACGCATTGTGGGCACAAATTCGGGTGCTAAGTGACCCTTCCCACCCGCTGGGCATGACCTACGGGAGAAGAACCACAGTGTCATCATTCCTAAGTTTGGGGGTGTCGAGGTAGATGGAAACCATGAACAATGGCCGGGCCATATCCGCCAGTACAGAGGTGCAAAAATGATTCCATATAAATGCAGTGGCGCCGCGACTCACTACAATAGTCTATATACTAGGGGAGAGCTGCTAGTGAGCGAATGTTGAAAACCAAGACTTTCAACTGGCAAGTCGACCAAAAAGGCGGAGCGCCTGTGACGCGGCAAATCCGCGAACCGCCTCGTATTCGTAGACTCACCACATGCATGTCGCAAGGAGTATGCGACATGCTGTACGAGGTTCATCAGAACCGTTTGTGCCGTTTGTGAAAGTAGATATGTGATAAAAATCTACGGAGACGAGCTAAAACATCGCATTTAACCCAACCACGATCTGTGGCCGGACGAATAGATAAAGAATAAATATGTAGCACGCGGGCGCTTTCAACACGGACACGGCCTCATTGCAGCAAATATGCGACTCGCCGAGACGACATTTCGGCTGTTGTTACTTGCACACTCAGGTTAATCAGGATGAACCTCCTACTGGAGACGTTGGACGGAAGGGGACCATGTTCGGGTCCGGGTTCTCATGATTCGTACTGTTTGGAAGTCCGAGTCCTCGAGGAATTCTACCACGGCAGTCTCGAGTCGCTTGACTACTAGAGGCGGAACAGCATTTCGGTCGACTTACTGAACAGCGTATTCAGTTAGTGGGAATGGGGGCGGGTATGGGGACGGGAAGCCTCTCGAGCAGTCTCTGAAAATCAGGCGTCCCGAGGCCCGTCACCTATGGAGTCCAGTGTCAACGTCGGAAATCAGGAAACATGAGCCTGGAGAGACGCACAGGATCCCATCCAGGGACAGCGGAGAATCCATCAGTGCCGCAGCCCGGATTCGAGCCAGACGTAATGTCGTTGAAGCCCTGGCTGGCGGTGCCGTATAGCCAGGGGTTGAGAAATCCGAGCACTGGTCTGTTCTTCGAAAGCTGATAGTCATTCAGCAGAGAGATTATGCCCGCCACGACCTGTAAGTTAGTGGCTAGCTGAGTACTCGAGGGAAGACGATGTGGAGAGATGGGAAAGGGAAAGACATACTGGCGCCGAACAGCTCGTGCCATCCACGAGCTCAAGCTCGTCGTCGAGGAAGATCTCGAACTCTATCGCCTGGGCAGAAACGTCGGGGAAGCCGCGGCTCGAAGCGCTGGAAAAATTGCAAGTAAGAATAAATCAGGATCGGTCACGTAGGCGAGCGCACTTGTATAGGCCGGAATACTGGTTTCCGAGTTGCTCAAAGAAACCGAGCACGGCATCGGTCTGGTAATCCGGGCGTTTAAAAACATTCGAGAAGCCCCCGGAGGAGAGAGGCGCTACAACCTCGGGGCGTTTCATCGTTCCGCCAACGCTGGTGACCCAAGGACCTGAAAATCATGTCGCGGAGTGGTGAGCGACTGGTATCCGAGCCTGTGCACTGCTTGCGAGCGGGGAAAGGCCAAACGTACATGTCGCAGGGAAGACGGGCTGGAATATGATAACCCCGGACCCGTCATTCTTCTTGCAATCCCCGCCGCCAACACCTTCGTCACCACTCGCGAAGAGTACGCTGACGCCGCGGGCGCCGAGCTGCCCGAAAAGATCGCACACGCTCGTCGCATAGTCAGGCGGGAAGGTCTGCTCGTCGCAAGCGTAAGACGTGCTGATCGTCTGCGGAACGTCTTCCAAGCTGGTCATTACGTCGAGCCACCCGAGGTATGGCTCGTTGCTGTTCACCGGTGTGAAGCTGTCAGGGATGAATTCTTCGGCTAGACCGCCAACGCTGTAGAAGACATGAGGGGTGGGCCACGCTATTCCCTGCGTGTATTGCATGTCGAGGTTTGCCTCGAAGCCGGGCTTGTTCGGGTCGTATCCACTGTCGTTGATATCAATGACCAGGAAAGTCGGATCGTTCGCGTCGGAGCGGAATAGTCTCATGAATTCCTCTAGGTCTTCATAACCTGGGTACTCCCCGTGGAAGCCCGTTACCCCGATTACATTCCGTTCCGTTGCTGCGGGCAGGTAGGTTACCGAGTTGTACAGCGAGCGAAGGAGCGCCGGAGTGACGCGATCATCACGGGTCGACAGTGCCGCCGCCGCCCTACCACGGTGTTCACGTGCTCTTTTCTGCGACGTGAGTGGCGAGCCGAAATACGTCGTCGGCGCGACCGTCTGCACGTGCGCGTGCAACGCAGCGGGGAGAGCGTAGCCGACCGTGCGGAGAATAGTCTTATTCGTCCCGGCGTATCGGTAGAGCTGGTACGACGCGCCGAGAAGCTCGTTGGCTGTCGACACGGGCACCCTGGTCACCGTCAGCCAGTTGCCGCCGTGTGACGTTGAGACATTGGAGGAGGACACGCCGTGGTGCCCTAGCCAGGTCTCGACGAGCTTGAGCGTATATGGGTGTGGCGCGACAAGCTTGGCGACCTGCTCCTTGGAGAGATACGCGCCATATCTAGAACGCGGCAGCGTCACGTGTGTTGGCGGATGAGTGAAAAAGAGAACGTACTTTGGGTGTTTCGGGTTGCTGACCTCGTGGATGGTGTCTGTGAGGGCGTACTCGCGGTAGGGCCTTAGCGCGATGGAGAGGTCGATCGTGGTGCCAACGGGTGGTTGGCCGATGGTCTCCCATTCTCCAGGTATAGTATGCCATCTGTGCTTTGTGTGCATGTCGTTCCAATTTGGTAGGAAGGGCGTAGCGGCGCTATCGAGGGGCGTCGTGATGACGGTGAGGACACAGAGCACAGAGAGCCGCAGGTAATGCATAGTTGGAAGAGGCCACCGAGACGGTGGTATGAGAGGGTTCAGCGAGTTTGTGCGGCACCTGGGACGTGGTGTGGTATGAGTCGTGTGATCGTGGTCAGGCAGTGTCGCTGTGGGAGTGGGAGGCGTGAGTCGAGCGAGTCAAGCACTGAGAGCGGCAATTCCTGGGGGATTCGACGTGTCTACTGATAATAGTCCGCCGCGGGTTACGCGGCAGGTATACATACGCCTAAAGACTGCTTAGTATCAGATGATATGATATCGCTCTGATATAGACAGTTAAGCGGGTATAGCCTTGTCGACCCAAGGGGAAGTGTAGATAGAGGTGATAGATAAGATAATAGGAAACACTGAAGTGCACGGGAGCACGGACGCGGCGGACGCAGACGGAATCGTTAGAGCGAAGGTGAGGACATAAGCGACCAGAGCCGTCACGCCGGGCCACGGTCACCAGGCTCAGCTACAGACCGGACGTATACTCTAGATCTCTGCAGGATAAGTAAATGAAGCCAAGTGCACAAGCGACACGGCACTCCTTCAGTGCCCAAATGCGTATCTCACTGGCACTGACAGTCGCTTTCACGAATCCTCTTAAGGGATGGCAGAAGGGTCCCGCGGCGATTGGTTTCGCCGCAGGGACCCATGGAGCTGGAGAAGCGCAGCTAGCCCCCCAAATGTGGATTGTGCCGCCAGGAGCACCTGTGGGAGCGTGCCAGCTGGGTATCAGGCTGAGCGCATCAGGGAAAACCTCCCGAGGTGATTGGCGATACACTGTAGTGAGATAACGCGATGACGGCAGGTCGAAATTCTTGTGGATCGCAAACAATGACAAACGTCCCCCCTTTTATGTAATCGTCGGTCCGCTTACAAATTCACACCCACCAAAACCATAACAAGCAAGGTCGAAGTCGACAAAGTCGACACCTAGTCCTGATAAGAATAATTACAATGATGTGATAACAATACCTCCCTAACTCGTCCGCTATAAATTCCGCTTTTCTGCACGTCCTCACTTCTGCACCTAGGCTAATCGAGCAGGTCTGACAGATTAGGTCGGTTCGTGAGTCGGGCAAATGAGGAAAATATACTATTTTTGATATTCAGGCTAGCTCAGCCAGGAACGAGCCACCTGAACCGACAACGCTAGAATCGCGTCGTAACGAGTTAGGGAGAGTCGACGGATAGAGATGATACGGGCGAGAAGGAGGGAAGTGAAAGCGTCGAAACGCGAGATAGGTAGGAATGGTGATGGCTAAGATGGCGCGGACGATGTCCGTCGTTCTGGGCTATGTTGGCGAAAGGCTAGGCGGGGATGCTCCCAAGGTCGGCGATTCGGATGGGTAAGGCGCGAGAGTGTCCAAGGTCGGCGGCTCGTGGCGAGGCTTCAGAAGCGGTCAGTTGGCTAGTGCGATGGCGGGGACTTATTCTTAGGCTGGGTTCCATGGCGGCGCGATACGAGGACTCGAAAACTAGGAGCGGACAGGTGAGAAGAGCGGCGAACATACTCGAGTCAAGATGGACGGTTTATATACATGCGAGCCTATAATAACGCGTTCCGAGACTAAGTCGAACGTAAAGTGAGAGGGGCAGGGGAACGTACGAAGCAGTCCGAGTGGGGTACGGGACAACAGACATGAGAAAGGGATATGGGCGCGAATACGAGTCACGCAAACAATGAATGTCATATGAACAAAAGAAAAAGAGATACAATGACGCACGATAATTCCATCCTCTCCTGAGTCTGACGACGGGCGCGACGGTGCGCGCATTCTCCAACGGCGTCTTGAAGGTGGCCAAGGGGAGCCGACAAGGTGGTTCGACGCAAGACAAGGACCGGTAAGGTGAAATCGACACTAGGGCGATTGCGATGAAAGCCAGGGCGGGGGAGAGCCCCGGGGGCGAGGCCATCGGGATTCGGGTGACATCGAGAAGGTGTCCGGGGTCGAGACGGTGGGTGATATTACGAGAGAGACGTTCTATCAAGTGTTCTATTGTAAAGCGGCTAGTACATTGGGATAGTAGAAGAGCAGACGAAGTGGAAAGTACACGTGTTGTAATAGTGCGACAAACCAGGCGAGGGCCGCCATGACGTACCCCAAGGCGCACTCAAATGGATTTGAAAAACGAAAAAGAGAGAGAGAGACGACGGCGTGAGGTAGAGACGACCACAAGGCAGAAACGTTGGATTAGGCCGGCATATCGTATAAGGTATGGGCATTTATGGGAACCCGCGAAGTTGTTCATCGCCTCGCGATCATGTACACGTGTCTCCACGATCACCGATTTTCCCGGCCGTCCACCGAAATGAACGACAATACTTGTGCACTTTCTGTGGTTACGCTTTCGCAAAGCGGCAAGACCTTATTCTGCACATAATCGCCAGCACACACCCCGAATCGTGTCAAGGGCTCTGGTGGCAGGACCGAAATCCGGAACCGAGGCCGGAGACTGAACGAAAGGTTCTAGCCGTGTTGTTTAGAAGTGATTCGTCTCGATGCATGCAGACCTCAAATGGACCTCAGTGCGTTGGGAGTTCACTTAAATCGCTGATGCCGCGCTGTGGTTCAGCGTGATGCAGTAGTATGAATGGTTAGCAGGGTGGAGCTCTGAGGGAGCCCGGGACGCAAAAGGTCCTGCAGGCCTGAGGGCAGCACCTAGCTTGACTAGGCAGGCACTCTCGGTTGCGGATGCATCCGAGTCGCTAATGGATATTTATGGCCGCACGCAACCTGGAGTTTAGTACTCAGGGGGACACAAACAGAGGCTGCACAAAGCCGTACTGGGATGTGGAGCACAGGGGAAGTTCTTTGTCGAAGTTGTATATAAATAGAATGTAAATGGGTGTCTCCACACTATATACTATGAGAGAGCTGCCGGTGAGCGAATGAAAGATCGTAAATGAAGGGTTTCCATGTGTCGGCACAAATGGCGGTGCGATAGCGACGCGGGAAAACTGCGAACCGTACGATATTGCACCCATCGGGCTCCTGGTATTCGTAGACTCACTACATGCATGTCGCAAGGATATGCGATACTGGACGAGATTCATCAGAACCGTTTGTGAAGTAGATATCCGATGAACATATACGGAAACGAGTCAAAACACAAAACATCGGATTTAACCCAGCCGGGATCTATGGCCGGACGAGTAGATAAAAGATAAATATGTAGCCCGCCTACGCTTTGAACATGGACACGGACACGGACTCATTGTAGCGTATATACGACTCGCCGAGACGACATTCCGGCTGTTGTTACTTGCGCACTCAGGATGGATTTCCTAACTTATTACTGGAGACCGCTGGACGGAAAAGGACTAGTTTTTTTTTTTTTGGATCAGTTTATATCCCCGGTGACATGTAACTAGTACAAAGGCGGGTCGTAGTCGTGTCCGAACCACATTTAAGAAGCTATTCGTCCGTAAGTAAACGGTGGTCCCCCGAGGCGAGTCGTAAGTACACAACCGAATCATGGAGGCGAGAGAGACGATGGGCGATGTTGACAGCACTATGAGGCACCCGTGAGGTTTGCCCGGGTTGTGAATAGGAAATGTTTTTAAGGTAGGGGTTATTTGTCAGACGAGACAATTGGAGGAGCGCATTCGCGCTTCACCTTCGGTTAGAGTTACCTAGTCGGGTTCCGATGGCACATCATCTGGTGGTACGGCGATCTCGGGGAGGGGGCCAAGTTCTGGTCGCGCGCCGGCGCGGGAGGTTGAGAGGTAGTTCACGAGGCGTTTAGCCCCTTTGGAGGTTGTGAAGAGTTGTGAGTAGGAGAGGGGGAAATGCTGACCCGTGATAGCGGAATCGATGCGGTGGTGAAGGTAGCGCGGGCATGATAATATGAGGTGTGGAGGGTCGCGGAGCCCCGAAAAGGACCAGTTCGGGTCCAGGTTCTCTTGATTGATATTGTTTGGAAGCCCGAGTCCTCGAGGAATTCTACTGCGGCAGTCTCGAGTCACTTGACTAAAAGCGGAACAACGTTTCTATCAACTTACTCAGCAACGTATTCAGTTAGTGGGAATGGGGGCGGGTATGGGGACGGGAAGCCTCTCGAGTAGTCTCTGAAAATCAGGCGTCCCGAGGCCCGTCACCTATGAAGCCCAGTGTCAACGTCGATAATCAGGAAACATGAGCCTGGAAAGACGCACAGGATCCCATCCAGGGACAGCGGAGAATCCATCAGTGCCGCAGCCCGGATTCGAGCCATGCGTGATGTCGTTGAAGCCCTGGCTGGCGGTGCCGTATAGCCAGGGGTTGAGAAAGCCGAGCACTGGTCTGTTCTTCGAAAGCTGATAGTCATTCAGCAGAGAGATTATGCCCGCCACGACCTGTAAGTTAGCGGCTAGCTGAGTACTCGAGGAAAGACGGCGCAGAGAGATGGGAGGGGGAGAGACGTACTGGCGCCGAACAGCTCGTGCCCGATGATCGCGCAAGCCCATCGTTGAGGATGATCGCGAAGCGTGCCGCCTGGGCAGAAACGTCAGGGGAGCCGCGGCTCGAAGCGCTGCACAAATTGCAAGTAAGAATAAATCAGGATCGGTCACGTGGGCGAGCGCACTTGTAAAGGCCGGAATGCTGATTTCCGAGTTGCCGGAAGAAACCGAGCACGGCGTCGGTCTGGTAATCCGGACGTTTAAAAACATTAGAGAAGCCCCCGGAGGAGAAAGGCGCCGCAACCTCGATGCGTCCCGTCGTTCCGCCAACGCTGGTGACCCAAGGGCCTGAAAATGGTGTCGCGGAGTAGCGAGCGACTTGTATATGAGCCTGTGCACTGCTTGTGAGCGGGGAAAAGCCACACGTACATGTCGCAGGGAAGATGGGCTGAAATTGGACAACCCCGGACCCGTCATTTTTCTTGCAGTCCGCGCCGCCAACACCTGAGTCACCACTCGCGAAGAGCACGCTGACGCCGCGAGCGCCGAGCTGGCCGAAAAGATCGCACACGCTCTTCGCATAGTCAGGCGGGAAGGTCTGCTCGTTGCCACCGTAAGACGTGCTGATCGTCTGCGGAACATCTTCTAGTCTGATAATTGTCTCCAGCCATGCGAGGAATGGCTCGTTGTTGTTCACCGGTTGGTAGCTGTCAGGGATGAATTCTTCGGCTAGACCGCCAATGCTGTAGAAGACATGAGGGGTGGGCCACGCTATTCCCTGCGTGTATTGCATGTCGAGGTTTGCCTCCGAGCCGGGCCTTTTCGGGTCATATCCACTGTCGTTGATATCGATGACCAGGAAAGTCGCGTCGTGAGCATCGGAGCGGAAATGTCTCATGAACGTCTGTAGGTCTTCATCGCCTACGTACTGTCCTTGGAAGCCCGTAACCCCGATCGTGTTCTGATGCGTTGCTGCGGGCTGGTAGGTTACCGAGTTGTACAGCGAGCGAAGGAACGACGGAGTGACGAGATCATCACGGGTCGACAGCGCCGCGACCGCCCTACCACGGTGTCCACGTGGTCTTTCCCGTGGCCTGAGCAGCGAGCCGAAATACGTCGTCGGCGCGACTGTCTGCACGTGCGCGTGCAACGCGGCGGGGAGAGCGTACCCGACCGTGCGGAGAATAGTCTTATTCGTCCCAGTGCATCGGTAGAGCTGGTACGACGCGCCGAGAAGTTCGTTGGCTGTCGACACGGGAACCCCGGTCACCGTCAGCCAGTTGCCGCCGTGTGACGTTGAGACATTGGAGGGGAACACGCCGTGGTGCCCTAGCCAGGTCTCGACGAGCTTGAGCGTATATGGGTGTGGAGCGACAAGCTTGGCGACCTGCTCCTTGGAGAGATATGAGCCATATCTAGAATGTAGCAGCGTCACGTGTGTTGGCGGATGAGTGAAAAAGAAAACGTGCTTTGGATGATTCGGATTGCTGACCTCATGAATAGTGTCTGTGAGGGCATGCTCGCGGTGGGGCTTTAGCGCAATGTGGAGGTCGATCGTGGTGCGAACGGGTGGTTGGCCGATGGTCTCCCATTCTTCAGGTATAGTATTCCATCTGTGTTTTGTGTGCATGTCGTTCCAATTTGATGGGAAGGGCGTAGCGGCGCTATCGAGGGGCGTCGTGATGACGGTGAGGGCACAGAGCATAGAGAGCCGGAGGAAATGCATAGTTAGAAGAGGCCACCAAGACGGTGATATGGGAGGGTTCAGCGGGTTTGTGCGGCACCTGGGACGTGGTGTGGTATGAGTCGTGTGACAGTGTTGCTGTGGGAGTGGGAGGCATGAGTCGAGCTAGTTAAGAGCGGCAATTCCTGGCGGATCGATGCTTCTACCGATAATAGCCCGCCGCGGGATACCAGTGTACATACACCTAAAGACCATCAGATGATATCGCTCCGATATTGACGATCGACCCCAAGTGTCAAAGTTGGCCGTTCTCTGCCAGCGCGACGAAGAAGCATAGACCAGTGACCGTCTGTATATGAAGGTAAACCTGAGATATCCAGACCCGGAGATCTGAGTTTTAATTCCTATAGCGTTGGTTTTCCCACGATTCTGACCTGCCCTAAAGTACTGTAATTCGACATTGTCCGCGACGAGTCTTCGTCCGGTCCATCCACAGTGAGAAGGGATATATTTGTTATGTGCCCACAGAACGACACGCCCTGCTTGAGGGCGACGCAAACGAATCTACTGCGGTAACTACTACAGTAACGTGACCAACTTACTTTAGGGCAGGTCAGAATCGCCCCCGAAACTGTGGGAAACCAACGCTATAGGAATTCAAACTCAGTTTTACCAGCATATACAGGCTGGTCACGAGCCTAGCACGTGCTCATTCCGCCACCTTCCGTCATCCGTCCTCCCACGCTTTCAACTGGTTCAAGGAACCAGAATTCTTTTATTTCTTATTTCGAGAGGCAGTAGTAAAATACACTCCCTACTCCTCTATCTGCAAAACGGTCCATCAGACACATGTCGCGTATCACGAAAGAGCCAACTCGGAGATGGGGGAGTAGTTCAGTCTGAGTCTGCCAACCGTCTCGCGTTGCACCTTTGCCCTCCCCGCTCATCCTGCTGACTGCTACTTACTTGCTACCATTGTAATGCCATTCTGCTACACCCCAACAATACTTGCCGTTTTTCTGCCAGCTGTTCACCGGCGTGCCTCGTTATGGGCCCTATTACCGCCCCTTCGCTATTTTCCATCCGCCAATGCTATTGCTGACTTATCAATGCCACCTGCTACTCACTGCTACCCACGCGCCTTGCGCGTCCGGCCCTTTCGCCTTTCGCTGCTTTTATGCTATTTTCGCGAACTGCCGTTTACCACTCGCGACGCTAGCAACTACCCCAGCGATGCCATGACCAGCCTTATCCCGTGCCTTGCACCGCTAGCGACACCGTCGCTTGCCATGCCGCATGATGGCCGTCCGGCAATCGCGCCGTCCGACGCCCACCCTCTGCATGTACATGCATGCACCAATTTTGCCCACTGAACTCGCAGAAAGCCTGCAGGAGTTCGGATGAATGGCAGCTTTAGAACGCGAGATACGCCAATCACACCACGCATCAAATTCGGCCAGTCAAAGCCGATCCAGCGATTCATTTGAGTCGTTTCCCTTTTATTTATTTTTGTCAGACGCGAAATGGTGGAACAGCTGAGGAGCAGAAGGCAGCTGCCATCGCACTGCGAGCGAGGGTAATTTAATGCAACTCCGCCAGCTAGCATGGTCATGGCCTCACTACGGCCATGAGGGCTCTGGTGCTGGAACACGCACCAACTGTCTCATAGGCGGGCAACGCATTGTGGGCACAAATTCGGGTGCTAAATGACCCTTTCCCCCCCGCTGGGCATGACCTACGGGAGAAGAACCACAGCGTCATCATTCCTAAGTTTGGGGGTGCCGAGGAAGATGGAAACCATGAACAATGGCTGGGCCATATCCGCCAGTTCAGAGGTGCAAAAATGATTCCATATAAATGCAGTGGCGCCGCGACTCACTACAATAGTCTATATACTAGGGGAGAGCTGCTAGTGAGCGGATGTTGAAAACCAAGACTTTCAACTGGCAAGTCGACTAAAAAGGCGGAGCGCCTGTGACGCGGCAAATCCGCGAACCGCCTCGTATTCGTAGACTCACCACATGCATGTCGCAAGGAGTATGCGACATGCTGTACGAGGTTCATCAGAATCGTTTTTGCCGTTTGTGAAAGTAGATATGTGATAAAAGTCTACGGAGACGAGCTGAAACATCGCATTTAACCCAACCACGGTCTGTGGCCGGGCGAATAGATAAAGAATAAATATGTAGCACGCCGGCGCTTTGAACACGGACACGGCCTCATCGCAGCGAATATGCGACTCGCCGAGACGACATTTCGGTTGTTGTTACTTGCGCACTCAGGTTAATCAAGATGGACCTCCTAATGGAGACGTTGGACGGAAGGGGACCATGTTCGGGTCTAAGTTCTCTTTGATTCGTACTGTTTGGAAGTCCGAGTCCTCGAGGAATTCTACCACGGCAGTCTCGAGTCGCTTGACTACTAGAGGCGGAACAGCATTTCGGTCGACTTACTCAGCAGCGTATTCAGTTAGTGGGGATGGGGGCGGCGATGGGAACGGGAAGCCTCTCGAGCAGTCTCTGAAAATCAGGCGTCCCGAGGCCCGTCACCTATGGAGTCCAGTGTCAACGTCGGAAATCAGGAAACGTGAGCCTGGAGAGACGCACAGGATCCCATCCATGGACAGCGGAGAATCCATCAGTGCCGCAGCCCGGATTCGAGCCAGACGTAATGTCGTTGAAGCCCTGGCTGGCGGTACCGTATAGCCAGGGGTTGAGAAATCCGAGCACTGGTCTGTTCTTCGAAAGCTGATAGTCATTCAGCAGAGAGATGATGCCCGCCACGACCTGTAAGTTAGCGGCTAGCTGAGTACTCGAGGGAAGACGATGCAGAGAGATGGGAAAGGGAAAGACATACTGGCGCCGAACAGCTCGTGCCATCCACGAGCATGGTCTTATCGTCGAGGAAGATCTCGAACTCTATCGCCTGGGCAGAAACGTCGGGGAAGCCGCGGCTCGAAGCGCTACACAAATTGCAAGTAAGAATATGTCAGGTTCGGTCACGTAGGCAGCGCACTTGTAAAGGCCGGAATATTGGTTTCCGAGTTGCTCAAAGAAACCGAGCACGGCGTCGGTCTGGTAATCCGGGCGTTTAAAAACATTCGAGAAGCCCCCGGAGGAGAGAGGCGCTGCAACCTCGGGGAGTTCCATTGTTCCGCCAACGCTGGTGACCCAAGGACCTGAAAATCGTGTCGCGGAGTGGTGAGCGACTGGTATCCGAGCCTGTGCACTGCTTGCGAGCGGGGAAAGGCCAAACGTACATGTCGCAGGGAAGATGGGCTGGAATATGACAACCCCGGACCCGTCATTTTTCTTGCAGTCCCCGGCGCCAACACTCCAGTCACCACTCGCGAAGAGTATGCTGACACCGCGGGCGCCGAGCTGGCCGAAAAGATCGCACACGCTCGTCGCATAGTCAGGCGGGAAGGTCTGCTCGTCGCAAGCGTAAGACGTGCTGATCGTTTGTGGAACGTCTTCCAAGCTGGTCATTACGTCGAGCCACCCGAGGTATGGCTCGTTGCTGTTCACCGGTGTGAAGCTGTCAGGGATGAATTCTTCGGCTAGACCGCCAACGCTGTAAAAGACATGAGGGGTGGGCCAAGCTAATTCCCTGCGTGTATTGCATGTCGACGTTTGCCTCGAAGCCGGGCTTGTTTGGGTCGTATCCGCTGTCGTTGATATCAATAACCAGGAAAGTCGGATCGTTCGCGTCGGAGCGGAATCGTCTCATAAACACCTCTAGGTCTTCATCACCTGCGTACTCCCCGTGGAAGCCCGTTACCCCGATCATATTCTGTTCCGTTGCTGCGGGCTGGTAGGTTACCGAGTTGTACAGCGAGCGAAGGAGCGCCGGAGTGACGCGAACATCACGGGTCGACAGTGCCGCCGCTGCCCTACCACGGTGTTCACGTGCTCTTTTCTGCGACGTGAGCGGCGAGCCGAAATATGTCGTCGGCGCGACCGTCTGCACGTGCGCGTGCAACGCAGCGGGGAGAGCGTAGCCGACCGTGCGGAGAATAGTCTTATTCGTCCCGGCGTATCGGTAGAGCTGGTACGACGCGCCGAGAAGCTCGTTGGCTGTCGACACGGGCACCCTGGTCACCGTCAGCCAGTTGCCGCCGTGTGACGTTGAGACATTGGAGGGGGACACGCCGTGGTGCCCTAGCCAGGTCTCGACGAGCTTGAGCGTATATGGGTGTGGAGCGACAAGCTTGGCGACCTGCTCCTTGGAGAGATATGCGCCATATCTAGAACGCAGCAGCGTCACTTGTGTTGGCGGAAGAATGAAACAGAGATCGTACTTTGGATGATTCGGGTTGCTGACCTCGTGGATGGTGTCTGTGAGGGCGTGCTCGCGGTGGGGCCTTAGCGCGATGGAGAGGTCGATCGTAGTGCCAACGGGTGGTTGGCCGATGGTCTCCCATTTTCCGGGTATAGTATTCCATCTGTGCTTTGTGTGCATGTCGTTCCAATTCGGTGGGAAGGGCGTAGCGGCGCTATCGAGGGGCGTCGTGATGACGGCGAGGGCACAGAGCACAGAGAGCCGTAGGTAATGCATAGTTTGCATAGTTAGAAGAGGCCACCGAGACGGTGGAATGAGAGGGTTCAGCAAGTTTGTGCGGTACCTGGGACGTGGTGTGGGATGAGTCGTGCGATCGTGGTCAGGCAGTGTCGCTGTGGGAGTGGGAGGCGTGAGTCGAGCGAGTTAAGAGCGGCAATTCCTAGGGGATTCGATGTGTCTACTGATAATAGTCCGCCGCGGGTGTACATACGCCTAAAGACCTGCTTAGCATCAGATGATATGATATCGCTCTGATATAGACAGTTAAGCGGGTATAGCGTTGTCGACCCAACTTGAAGGGGAAGTGTAGATAGAGGTGATAGATAAGATAATAGGAAACATTGAAGTGCACGGGAGCACGAACGCGGCGGACGCGGACGGAATCGTTAGAGCGAAGGTGAAGACATAAGCGAGATGTATATTTTCCGTAGTCAAAGAGCCGTCACCAGGCCCAGCTACAGACCGGACGTATACTTTAGATCTCTGCGGGACAAGTATATGAAGCCAAGTGCACCAGCGGCACGGCACTCCTTCAGTGCCCAAATGCATATCTCATTGGCGCTGGCAGTCGCTTCAACGAATCCTCTTAAGGGATGGCAGAAGGGTCCCGCGGCGATTGGTTTCGCCGCAGGGACCACATGGAGCTGGAGAAGCGCAGCTAGCCCCCCGAATGTGGATTGTGCCGCCAGGAGCACCTGTGGGAGCGTGCCAGCTGGGTATCAGGCTGAGCGCATCAGGGAAACCTCCCGAGGTGATTGGCGAAACGCTGTAGTGAGATAACGCGATAGCGTTCTGATAATCCTGATAAGAATAATTACAATGTGATAACTACCTCCCTAACTCCGCTTTAAATTCCGCTTCTCTGCACGCCCTCACTTCTGCACCTAGGCTAATCGAGCAGGTCTGACAGATTAGGAAAATATACTATTTTTGATATTCAGGCTAGCTCAGCCAGGAATGAGCCGCCTGAAATCTTCTCGAATCTCGCCCTCAGCTTCAGCTCGAACTTCAAGCTTCAGGCCTCAAGTTTAGTGCGTCGACGTCTACCTGAGAGAGGACTGGGGCTTTTAGAAAGAACTACCACTCGCTGATACAGTCCTCCTCCAGCCCTTCTCGCTTCCCTCACCCCTTCACCACCACCCCCTCGCGGCCTCGCGCTCCTTGCCTACACGCCGTTGTACGGAGCCAAGTCCGTGTGAGTTCGTAAGCGGAGAGAATTCCGCGGGGATTAGTTGATGAGGTTATAGAGATGAGGGAGTTCGTGGCGAGAAGTAAGCCTCTAAACCACGCTAGAATCGCGCGGTAACGAGTTAGCGAGAGTCGACGGATAGAGACGATACGGGCGAGAAGAGGGGAAGTGAAAGCGTCGAAACGCGAGATAGGTAGGAATGGTGATGGCTAGGACGGCGCGGACGATGTCCGTCGTTCTGCGGCTATGTTGGCGAAAGGTTAGGCGGGGATGCTCCCAAGGTCGGCGATTCGGATGGGTAAGGCGCGAGAGTGTCCGAGATCGGCGGCTCGTGGCGAGGTTTCAGAAGCGGTCGGTTGGCTAGTGCGATGGCGGGGACTTATTCTTAGGCTGGGTTCCATGGCGGCGCGATACGAGGACTCGAAACCTAGGAGCGGACAGGTGAGAAGAGCGGCGAACATACTCGAGTCAAGATGGACGGTTTATATACATGCGAGCCTATAATAACGCGTTCCGAGACTAAGTCGAACGTATAGTGAGGGGGGCAGGGGAACGTGCGAAGCAGTCCGAGTGGGGTATGGGACAACAGACATGAGATGGACGCGAATACGAGTCACGCAAACAACGAATGTCTAAGTAAAAGGAAGCGATGGAAAGAGGCCATATGAACAAAAGAAAAAGAGATACGATGACGCACGATAATTCCATCCTCTCCTGAGTCTGACGACGGGCGCGACGGTGCGCGCATTCTCCAACGGCGTCTTGAAGGTGGCCGAGAGGAGCCGACAAGGTGGTTCGACGCAAGACAAGAAGGTGAACAGGAGGGGCTTCGGTGATCGACACTAGGACGGGCGATGTGATGAACTAGGCTCGTGACCAGCCTGTATATGATAATCGATATACAGGCTGGTACAGCTGGGTTTTAATTCCTATAGCGTTGGTTTTCCCACGATTTTGACCTGCCCTGAAGCGGATTAGGTTGCGGTTTGGCGCGTCGCTCGGTGTCTGCATATGCGTTTCTCCTCTAATCTTTGGGACAGTACCTAAATACCATGCGAATAATAACCATTATGGAATCAGACCAACTTCTGCTGCTGGACCATCGGACGAATATCACGATTAAATTGAGGTCTGTCACATTCCTGAAGCGCTTGATTAGCACAAGCCACATATGCTCGAGATTGCCATTGTGGACTGCGTAAAGTATGCTAAACGTCCCTGATGTCGCCTTTGCGGGTCCCTATGATCCACACTGATAATCTAAACCGTCCCTGATCGCTAGGGAACGCGTCTAAGGTGTGCAGGAATTGGGAGGTGTGAAGTGGCACAAGGTGTCGCGCAGGCCTCTGCTGGGCACGAACTGTTGTATGTGGGTCTGAAAAGATCACGGACACGTCTGAGTTGAAGGGCTAAGGCCGCGCGCGAGTGCAGCGAGGTCGGGAGATGCTACACGGAGCCTGAGGGTCGGGTGGTCGCAAGTGATCGGAGGCGGTCACGCACGCGTCGGCGCGGCACAAAACTTTGTATAGGTGGCTGTCGGAGTCGAGAACGCGTCGGGTTAGAATCGCAAAGGCCGCGCGCGAGTGCAGCGCGCTGGGGAACACAAGGGATGAACTTCACTGAGCTCAAAAGTCCGAAATCTGAGGGGAGAAATCTGCTATTAGAAGTCTGAGGTGTGAAGTTGTGATTACATGGGCTATATACTAGGAAATGTAGGCTAAAGGAATGGGGTGTATTAGATAAACAGGGGAATGGTAAAATGCGGAGGGGAGAGTCCGGGATGAGTGGGAGGCCAAGCATGCACAGAGCGCGGGAATGCGGCGAAGCGAAATTTCCCGTCTACTGTAGTGCCAGTGTAAGTCGATCCTACTAGCTTCCTCTACGTGCGAAGGTCCTAGACTAAAGACGAATGCTGTAGGAGACTGAATAGAGGCCCCAGGAAGGTGCTGGCTTGGCCCAGCACCAACAAAAGAATCACCCTCTGCAGAGCCGTACCAGAGATTCCCGAAGCTGAAGGTGGTATCGACAATAAAATTTCACTCTCAAAGCCAGAGTTTCTGCCTAGGAGCAGTGCCCATGGGTCTGAATATCTAGAGATGAGCGAGGCGGCATGATGGATGTGTTCGCAGGTTCACAGGAGTCCAGAGATCTTCTTCGGACGACAGAACAACGTGACTTACAGTACTTTAGGGCAGGTCGAAATCGTGGGAAAACCAACGCTATAGTAATTCAAACCCAGCTGTCCCGGTCTGTATATCGCAGGTTTACCTTCATATACAGACGGTCACCGGTCTAGTGATGAACGCCAGGGAGCCCCCAAGGCGAGGCCATAATCAGGTGACATCGAGATGGTGTCCGGGGTCGAGACGGTGGGTGGTGCGATAGCGACGCGGGAAAACTGCGAACCGTACGATATTGCACCCATCGGGCTCCTGGTATTCGTAGACTCACTACATACATGTCGCAAGGGGTATGCGACATGCTGGACGAGGTTCATCAGAACCGTTTGTAAAGTAGATATCCGATGAACATATACGGAAACGAGTTAAAACATCGGATTTAACCCAGCCGGGATCTATGGCCGGACGAGTAGATAAAGAATAAATATGTAGCCCGCCTACACTTTGAACACGGACACGGCCTCATTGTAGAGTATATGCGACTCGCCGAGACGACATTTCGGCGGTTGTTACTTGCGCACTCAGGATGAATTTCCTACTACTGGAGACGCTGGACGGAAAAGGACCAGTTCGTTTGCCAAAACGGGTCCAGGTTCTCTTCATTCATATTGTTTGGAAGCCCGAGTCCTCGAGGAATTCAACTGCGGCAGTCTCGAGTCACTTGACTAGAGGCGGAACAACGTTTCTATCAATATCAAAAGTGTAGTGCTACATAGGGTAATCTGTCCTCAGACGCACAAAAATGGAATCAAAAAAAAAAACGTTTCTGTCAACTTACTCAGCAACGTATTCAGTTAGTGGGGATGGGGGCGGGTATGGGGATGGGAAGCCTCTCGAGCAGTCTCTGAAAGTCAGGCGTCCCGAGGCCCGTCACCTATGGAGCCCAGTGTCAACGTCGAAGCCTGAAAATCAGGAAACGTGAGCCTGGAGAGACGCACAGGATCCCATCCAGGGACAGCGGAGAATCCACCAGTGCCGCAGCCCGGATTCGAGCCAGACGTGATGTCGTTGAAGGCCTGGCTGGCGGTGCCGTATAGCCAGGGGTTGAGAAAGCCGAGCACTGGCCTGTTATGTGAAAGCTGATAGTCATTCAGCAGAGAGATGATGCCCGCCACGACCTGTAAGTTGGCGGCTGGCTGAATACTCGAGGAAAGGCGATGCAGAGAGATGGAAGGAGGAAAGACATACTGGCGCCGAACAGCTCGTGCCCGTCATAGAATCAAGATCATCGTCAAGGATGAACATGAAGCCCAACGCCTGGGCAGAAACGTCGGGGAAGCCGCGGCTCGAAGCGCTGCGGCACAAATTGCAAGTAAGAATAAATCAGGTTCGGTCACGTAGGCGAGCGCACTTGTACAGGCCGGAATACTGGTTTCCAAGTTGCTGGAAGAAACCGAGCACGGCGTCGGTCTGATAATCCGGGCGTTTAAAAACATTCGAGAAGCCCCCGGAGGAGAGAGGCGCTGCAACCTCTGGGCGTCTCATCGTTCCGCCAACGCTGGTGACCCAAGGACCTGCAAAATGTGTGGCGGAGTGGTGAGCGACTGGTATCCGAGCCTGTGTGCTGCTTGCGAGCGGGGAAAAGCGACACGTACATGTCGCAGGGAAGATGGGCTGGAATTGGACAATGTCGGAGCCGTCGTTTTTCTTGCATTCCCCGTAGCCAACACCTCCGTCACCACTCGCGAAGAGTATGCTGACACCGCGCGCGCCGAGCTGGCCGAAAAGATCGCACACGCTCGTCGCATAGTCAGGCGGGAAGGTCTGCTCGTCGCCACCGTAAGATGTGACGATCGTCTCCGGAACGTCTTCCAATCCGATAATTTCCTCAAGCCATCCAAGGAATGGCTCGTTGCTGTTCACCTGTTGGAAGCTGTCAGGGATGAATTCTTCGGCTAAACCGCCAATGCTGTAGAAGACATGAGGGGTGGGCCACGCTATTCCCTGCGTGTATTGCATGTCGACGTTTGCCTCCGCGCCGGGATGCTGAGGGTCGTATCCACTGTTGTTGATATCAATGACCAGGAAAGTCGGGTCGTTCGCGTCGGAGCGGAATAGTTTCATGAACTCATCTAGGTCTTCATCACCTGCGTACTCCCCCTGGAAGCCCGTAACCCCGATCATATTCTGTTGTATTGCTACGGGCTGGTAGGTTTCCGAGTTATACAGCGAGCGAAGGAGCGCCGGAGTGACGGGAACATCACGGGCCAACAGCGAGGCCGCTGCCCTGCCACGGTGTCCACGTGAACTTTTCCGCGGCGTCAGCGGCGAGCCGAAATATGTCGTCGGCGCGACCGTCTGCACGTGCACGTGCAACGCAGCGGGGAGAGCGTAGCCGACCGTGCGGAGAATAGTCTTATTCGTCCCGGCGTATCGGTAGAGCTGGTACGACGCGCCGAGAAGCTCGTTGGCTGTCGACACGGGCACCCCGGTTACCGTCAGCCAGTTGCCGCCGTGTGACGTTGAGACATTGGAGGGGGACACGCCGTGGTGTCTTAGCCAGGTCTCGACGAGCTTGAGCGTAGATGGGTGTGGAGCGACAAGCTTGGCGACCTGGTCCTTGGAGAGATATGAGCCATATCTGCAACGTAACAGCGTCACGTGTGTTGGCGGAAGAATGAAACAGAGAACGTACTTTGGATGATTCGGGTTGCTGACCTCGTGGATGGCGTCTGCGAGGGCGTGCTCGCGGTGGGGCCTTAGCCCGATGGAGAGGTCGATCGTGGTGCCAACGGGTGGTTGGCCGATGGTCTCCCATTCTCCAGGTATAGTATTCCATCTGTGTTTTGTGTGCATGTCGTTCCAATTTGGTGGGAAGGGCGTAGCGGCGCTATCGAGGGGCGTCGTGATGACGGTGAGGGCACAGAGCACAGAGAGCCATAAGTAATGCATAGTTAGAAGAGGCCACCGAGACGGTGGTATGAGAGGGTTCAGCGAGTTTGTGCGGCACCTGGGACGTGGTGTGGTATGAGTCGTGTGACAGTGTTTCTGTGGGGGTGGGAGGCGTGAGTCGAGCTAGTTAAGAGCGGCAATTCCTGGCGGATCAATTCTTCTACCGATAATAGTCCGCCGCGGGATGCCAGTGTACATACACCTAAAGACCTGCTTGGCGTCAGATGATATCGTTTTGATACGGACGCCCGAGACGCACGGGGATTCCACGTATATCTCTGCAGGACAAGTAAACGAAGCCAAGTGCAACCACCAGTGGCACAGCACTCCTTCAGTACCCAAATGTGTGTCTCTGCCGCTTCAACGAATCCTCTTAAGGGATGGCAGAAGGGTTCCGACGATTGGTTTCACCGCGGGGACCACATGGAGCCGGAGAAGTGCAGCTAGCCCCCCGAATGTGGATTGTGCCGCCAGGAGCACCTGTGGGAGCGTGCCAGCTGAGTATAGAGCTGAGCGCATCAGGGAAAACCTCCCGTGGTAATTGGGTGAACATTGAGCGATAATTGTGAGAGCAGAGAACGTTCTGAAGAAGTACCTATTTGGTAGACTCTGCGACTGGAGGATCCTCGGCGATTCTCCGACTGGATCGTATGCCCGATTATCTGATCTAAGATAACGTAAACATGTCCTCTTCAACGCGTTGCTCTGGTGCCAATGCTTACTCTGCAATCTGTCCTGAGTCTCTGCGAACTTGAATACCTCCATTTTCTTCGGACTTGCCCTGGTAATGAGCTCAGGCGATTATTCTCGATTAATCCCGAATCTTTGGTTCCATACTTGTCTACCTGTGTCGTTTCTTGAAGCGCAGCTCAGAGCAAGGCCCCCTCCCTGAGAACACCGTACCACTGATCGATGTGCCACCGGAACCCGACTAGGTAACCCTGACCGTAGGTAAAACGCGAAAGTGCTTCATTCACACTTCTCCAATTGTCTTTCTGACAGATAGACTTCATCTAAACAACCTCTACTATTCACAACCTAGGCTTCCCTCACCAGGGTCCAAACCCAAGTTACAGCACTACTAGACAGAGTAACCCGCGGTTGTGTGTTCGTTTCTATCTCTATTCTGAGAACCGCGGAGGAACTCCGGCAGGGTAGCAGTGAGGCAGGCGAAGCAGAAGCTGGGGAGCCCGCGGTGGTGCTGCCCAACCGTAATCACGAAGAAACCACGCCGTCATTCCTGCGGCGGCAATACAAAACGTGAGGCTACACGCCCACTGCAACGGACCGGAAGGCCTAACCCAGTAAAGGTCTCGATACATACCCCAAAACCCAATTTTTAGGGTTGTGTTTCTATTCTAATCCACGCGGGAATGCACCATAAGAACTTTCTTACTTCCAGCCTTTTTCACAAAACCTGCCTGTGACCCCGCAAAAATGCCTCACCACAGGATCTCTTTGCTTTCCATCCTTGTCACCGTTCCCCTCGGCAGCCTTACGACACTCTCACCATGGAATGAAATGCGCTCAAAGCATTCTTGGAGCACCATCCCATCGACGTGGGAGATCCTGAGCTCCCCACCCGTTGGCACCACGATTGACCTCTGCGTGGCGCTCGAGCCCCAGCGCGAGAACGCCCTCACCGAGGTGCTCCATGAGGTCAGCGACCCAACACACCCGAAGTGCGTCCTCTCCGCCATTCCTTCGCGAGCGCATATACTCACGTGTTACTTTGTTCCGGAGTAGATACGGCGCACACCTGTCCAGGGAGCAGGTCGCCGAGCTCGTCGCGCCTGGCCCAGACACGCTCGAGCTCATCCATTCCTGGCTTGGACACCACAGCGTGCCCTCCGAGTCCGTCTCGGTGACGCACGGCGGCAGTTCCCTGACACTCACCGGCGTGCCCATTTCCCAAGCCAACAACCTTCTCGGCGCGTCGTATCAGCTCTACAGGCACGTCGAGACGAACGAGACCATTATCCGAACGATTGGCTACTCGCTTCCCGCAACTCTGCACGCGCATGTACAAACCGTGGCACCGACGACATGTTTTGCTTCCCCGCGTACGCGGTGGCAAGCACCGCTCAAGCACTCCGGCAGGGAAGCACAGAAGAGCCAGGGGAAGGTGAAATCTGGAGTGCCCGTGGCGGTGCTGTCCAAGCGTGACGACGACGACGACGACGACGACGACGAAATCACACCGTCGTTCCTGCGCTGGCAATACAAAACGTGGGGCTACATGCCTACTGCGATGGACAAGAACGTGCTCGGGATTGTGGGGCTTAATGATCAATACCCTAGCCCGCGCGACCTGGAGATATTCATGAACAAATACCGCTACGGGGCCTATGCAACCTTCACTGTCGTAGAAGTCAACGGCGGGAGATACGACCCGAGCAACCCCCACCACGAGCCGAACCTCGACGTTCAGTACACCGAGGCTATGGCATACCCGACCCCGCTCACCTTCTACAGCACCGGTCGCGGACCGCAGGGCACGGACAACCAGTACCTCTCCTGGCTCAACTACATCCTCGAGCAGGAGAACATCCCACAGACGATCAGCTTCTCGTACGGCCATATAGAGAAGAACTTCCCGAGGGACGAGGCAATATATGTTTGCAGCCTGTTCGGCCAGCTCGGCTTACGTGGCGTCAGCGTCCTCTTCGGGAGCGGGGACTACGGTGTCGGCTCAGGGGACTGCAAGGCCAAAGATGGCAGCGTCCAGTTCGTCCCCGTCTTCCCCGCAACCTGTGCGTGTGACTGTTTTTATCATATTACAAGCAATGCACAAGCTCGGGTACAGGTCGTTCACCACGCTTTCGCAGGTCCCTTCGTCACCAGCGTCGGCGGAGCAACGGGGGGTGGCTTCGTCCCCGAGGTTGCGGCGAGCCTCTCCGGCGGCGGCTTCTCGAACATATTTGCGCGTCCGAACTACCAGCAGCAGGCCGTGTCATCATACCTTCAGAACCTCGGGAATTTGTATGAGGGCATGTACAAGTGCGCTCGCTTCCGTAGCTCGATCTGACCTATTCTCACTGTCACTGCATAATTGTGCAGCCCTTCTGGCCGTGGCGTCCCCGACGTCGCCGCGCGAGCATTGACATATCCGATCATCCTCGACGGTGATGTGCGCCAGGTGTACGGAACAAGCTGCTCGACACCCGTGCGTCTCCCTCTTTCTGTGTCCATCCTCGAGCACCTAGCTGACCGTCAATCTACAGGTTGTGGCGGGCATTATCTCGCTGCTCAATGACTACATGATCTCGCAAGGCAGGTCCCCGCTCGGCTTCCTCAACCCCTGGTTGTACGGTGGCGGCCTCTCGGGCCTCAACGACATCACGTCCGGCTCGAACCCGGGCTGCTACACTGGTGGATTCCCCGCCGTCGCTGGATGGGATCCTGTACGTTCTGCAAGACTCCCTACTTCTTCACTTTCGACGCTTGCTCACTCCAGGCTCCATAGGTCACGGGCCTCGGGACGCCCGACTTTGAGCGACTGCTGGAGTCACTGCCAGTAATTCCCAACCCAACAGGCTAACTGCTCACGTTGGCGGCATATGCTATTGTGTGTCTTTTGATATAATGAGTCATGGTCACGGTGTCGCATATGCGCACAAGGTGAAACCGTTCGTATTTCATGAATACACGACAGTCTAATATTTGTCGGCGGCGAAGGACTTTCTTCCTCCGTAGCTACACCGGCTCAGAAACGCACATACCTGTGAGGACTCGTCGAGTGGCGACCGCGACATAGCTATTCATAAAGAGACCCACCTATATTAACTCGTACTTTACCTTGACCCTCCTCGCCTTATCTTTCCCTGGACTCTGAGGAGGGTAAGTCGGAGACACTATTTGGTACTGCACCCTCACTTGCGGTTAGATCCTTCGGGTCAGGTTCCCAATGAAGTTTGTGTCCCGGACCCCGGACGTCTACACACTGTTCAAAATCGATTGCAGAAAACCGGTAAATCACCCAACACATTGACCTCTTAAGCGGGCCGGGTTATACAGTAGTAACAGTACACATTTGTATTTGACCCAACTAAAACTTAGTACTTAGAGCCTGTCCGGCACACTCAGAACTTGAGTCAGTTGGCAATGGGCTGATGTTCAGGTTGTGATGAGGGACAAAAAGGAAATGAGGCTATACACTGGCATTATACATACGCACACACGTAAATACACGTCCCCTCTCATCCACAGTGCTAGTTAAATACCACTAATGCCTATGTTCGCGCGGCCTCTGCCTGCTAGGGCAGAGGGCAATGACTTTGTGCAGAGGGGCGCTCGGGCTGTCAGATCCGACATGGTACATCCGTCTGCCACCCGCCGTCTCCGAGGATAAGGGTCAGCACAGGATCTAACCAGACTTTTGTGCCTCACCCGCACTTGTACCACCTCTCCGTTACCCCGTTGTGCCCATGCGGCCCTTCTGTCACTTAATTTACCCGGTCGTGTTTCTCGCGTTTCGCTTCTCGTCTCGGGGCCACCTTCTCATAGGACTACTGTGTTTCATAATTGTAACGGCTCGTAGTTACGACTGGTCTGTGTCTCGGACATGCATCCCAGAATAAAATGGATCAAAAAAAAAAAAGGGTCAGCACAGGATGCCCAGAGGTGGGCAAAGCCAAGCAGTCAGTAGCGGTTTCGAACCTGCGAAAGTTCTCGTCAGGGGGCTACCGCTACCCCGACCGCTGCGCCTTCCGAGACCATTTAGGGAGCCTACCAGTCTTAAGACCTACCAGGGGAGTTGGTTGGCATAGCACGGCGCGGCGCGACCCCTGGTAGACTGGTTGCAATATGGGTGAGCGTGAGTGGGGAGGGCTTCCTGCTCGGCTTATATCGCCAGCCAGCCAGCACGGCATTGGCACTGCGCTCCCACACGCACTCCGGGCAGCCAAAACGGGTAACGGGTAACGCGTAACGGGTAACCCCTTTCGAGGCCCCGGCTGCTCTTTTTCGACCCCATGCAAGACCCCATGTGGTCCCCATCAGCGAGGTCATATCGCTGTGGGACCCCTCTGCCATCTGAAGATCCGATAGCGGCAAAGTTTGTAAAATACTGTAAAATAAAAAAATTCCCCGCTTGTGCTGCACAGGACGTCATTTTAGGTTCTCTCAGCTCTCGTCATGCTCAGCCCAGATGCTCTACATCTAGGAAGACATCCAGTGCAAAGGCAACGCCGGCTGTGATTGATGTCCTCTATCGTGTCCTTGCCTGAAATGGGCCTCTTCGCTAGATCCAGAGCCAATGAGCACGTTAGGCGCACGGTTTTCGGTGCAAGAGTCATGCTCACCATGACAACACGGCACGTGACCATATCGTAACTTACCATATATAGATAGAGGGCCTATAAAAATCTCAACGGATGCATAGCACTTCCTTTCGGGGCACCAAAAATCCGACTTGACGTTGCCGTACTTATTGTCTGAACCGACGACAGCCTTCTTCGTATTACGACCTTTCTGATTACTCCTTCTGTTCATTGTGCTAGTCTACCTTCAAGTCACAGCCTGAGCTAGCGGTGCATACGTTACTAGCCCGCTCGGCAATTTAATGTGCACAGCAGTCCGTGGCTTGGTCCGTCCGTCCCACTGGCACAGGTCAGTAACTTACGGCGAATGAGCCCGTTCACCATCCTCAGACCTTGATTGGCTAGGTGCAACTGACTTCAAGTATGCTCATGTTCTATATAAGGACTCGGATACGCTGGAAATAGCTGGCCGCCAGTGCCTCGTTGATTTCCCCCTTATGGACCCTCCAAAGTAAGTGATCTGGCGTCTTTATTTTTCTGCCGCGGGTGACAGTGTATATCACTGGATCTCGCAATAGATGTGCCCGTACCCGACACTTATCGCCCCCTCAACCCGTTATCCACAGCAAGCGAATGCCCTGGGAAATGCAAAGGAAAAGGTATGTCTTCGCACGGCGCCTGCGCCGCCGCTCGCTAAGTTGTTCCCTTTCTCGACAAGTGACGATCGGGAAGCTTTCCGACAAGGTGCTTCTGAGATATTTCGTTATTACCTGGATGCCTCTCCACGCCTTTGGCCTAGGCTTGTGCAAACATGTCACAAGTGGCGACGTATTGTATATGCGTCTCAGCAGGTTCTAAATCTCCGACTGTTCTGTACGCATGGAACGCCAGTCTCGAAGACTCTAGATTACTGGCCCACCCTGCCTATCGTCGTGAACTTCGGAGGATCTCCAGCGCTCGGTCCCCCGGCTCCCGAGCATGGGGACCATATCATGGCCGCACTAATGCAGTCGGATCGTGTTTGCTCTATCAGCCTCACCGTCACAAGCTCGCTACTGGAAAAGTTTTCTGTCATCGAGGGGCTATTTTCAAAACTGGAGGATGTCGTCCTTCTATCCCGAGATAGCGTGCAGCCGACTCTGCCCAACACTTTTCGGTGGGGCCCACGCCTCCGTAGTCTCCACTTGACCAGGATCGCCTTTCCAGTACTCCCGCTGCTTCTTTATTCTTCCAGGAACCTTGTAGATCTTCGACTTCACGACGTTCTCAATATTTGGCATGTTTCACCATCGATGCTCGCGACTGCCTTGTCCGGGATGCCCCAGCTTCAATCACTTTCAATCCATTTCCTGTCTGCCGCCGATCACATTACCTTTCCCTTCCCATCTGGTAAACGCATCATTCTCCCTGCTCTCACCCGTCTTGATCTTCGAGGAACCAACGCGTATTTAGAAAGCCTTGTGGCTGGAATCGATGCTCCTGGTCTCATGTATATCTCAATCACGTTCTTCGATATGTACATCCTCGACATATCCAAACTCCGCGAATTCATCAACCGGATAGAAATACATAAAACACATCGTCGGGCAGATATTCAATCCTCTGAGCGTGCCATTTCTATTTCCTTAACCCAGCCAGGAGCTCCTACGCGCCTTGAACTCCAAGTACTTTGCAATACACTACGCTCGCAGTCTCTCTTCATCAGTCTAATCTGTCGTCATTTTTCCGCTTTCCTTTGTCGTGTGGAGGACCTACGTATCAGCACGGCGCGACCATCAAGTGGGCAGGACGACGGCAACCGTGAACAATGGCTGGGGCTTATCCGCCTATTCAGAGGTGCAAAATGGTTCCATGTAACTGGCGATGACTCGACAAATGTTGTGGGTGCTTTGCAACTATCAGGCGAGCGGCACGAAACTGTGCTACCTGCCCTGCACAAACTTTGCATACGGGAGCCTGAGCTGCGTTATGCGCCTTTGCGGGAGGCCGTAGTACCGTTCATCCACTCATGCAGGCTCTCCGGTCGTTTCGTAGCGGTGGAGTTTGAACGCCCATGTATCAACGAAGTTCGTGGAACAGGTACGACGTGTGCATAGTGCCAGTACCCCACGCTAACTTGTTAAGCAGGACGTTTTTCTCACCGAGCAACGATTGAGGTGCTCTTCGACGACATCCTCCTGAACATCTTTCTTCACTTTCTGGATGGTTCTTCACAGGATTGGCCAACGCTCGTACACGTGTCCCAAAGATGGCGACAGATCATATTTACCTCACCAGTGGGTCTAGATCTTCGGCTCCATTGTACGTACGGAACGCCGGTCTTGAAAACCATAGACTGTTGGCCATCCTTCCCTCTCGTCGTGAACTATGCAGGATCTCCCATACTCGATCCCCCTGCTCCCGAGGATGAGGAAATTGTCAATATCATGGCCGCACTGAAGCAGTCTGACCGTGTTAGCTCTATCAGCCTCACCGTCACTAGCCCGCTCCTGGAACAACTTTCCACAATCCCTGAGCCATTTTTGAAACTAGAGAAACTCGACCTTCTTTCCCGAGACAAAATGCAGCTGACCCTGCCCAGCGCCTTTCGATGGGGACCTCGTCTCCGTAGTCTTCACACCACCAGGGTTGCCTTTCCCTCGTTCCTGCAGCTCCTTTCACTCTCACAGGACATCGTGGATCTTCATCTCCACGAAATCCCTAGGGTTGGTTATTTTTCCCCAGAAGCGTTCGCAAATGCCTTGTCCGGGATGACCCAACTCCGAAAACTATCACTCCATTTCCTTTCCCTCCCCCCACGCCGTAACTACCTCAGCTTACCTCCATCATCAGGGGAACGCGTTGTTCTCCCTGCTCTCACCTGCCTCAAATATCGAGGAACTAGCAAGTACTTGGACAGTCTCGTAGCCAGAATCGATGCTCCGGGTCTTGAGGATATTGATATCACATTCTTCAGCCAACCTACCATGGACGCTTTGCAACTTGGCCGATTCATCGACCGGATAGGAATCCAGAAGCCAAATCGTCGAGCGAAGATTCGAATCACCAATCGTGCCATTTCCATCTGCTTTACTCAGCCAGGAGCCCCTACACGGGTTGAGTTACGAATTTCGTGCGAGCAGTTGGACTGGCAACTGTCCTCTATGGCCCAAATTTGTGACCAATTTTCCGCTTTCCTATTACGTGTAGAAGATCTAGACATCGAAACAACAAAACCGGCCACTGAGGACATCATGGATGGCGGACAATGGCTAGTGCTTGTCCGCTCGTTCGGCGGCGCGAAAGACTTTCGAGTGGTCGGCGAACTTGCGACAGCTATTTTGCGTGCTTTGTGTCAAGTTGACGGGGGGCACACAGTTATGCTCCCCGCCCTTCGCGATCTTTGTGTACCAGACCTTGGGCCGGCGTATGGGCCTTTGTGGGAAGCCGCATCGTCATTCATTGCCTCGCGATGGCCCTCCGGCAGTTCCGTACATCTTTCTCCGCCATCAACGATCTTCCCGGCCCTATCTCGGGATAGTGGGACGTTACTAGGTGCTGCACCACGGCAATACTTCTGCACCTTCTGCAGCTCCAGATTTGCAGAGCGGCAAAGCCTTAGCCAGCACAACAAGAACAACCACATGCCCGTTTCAGATCGTGTCAAGGGTGAATCCCGAACTGCGGGTGGGAAGGGGCCGGAAACTGGAGGAAAAGTTATTTCTAATTTAGACGTGATTCGCCTCGGCGTGAATCATGCGGACCTCCTCACTAGTAAATGGTCTCCGACACGTTGGGGAATATGATCAAGTTCAGGTTTGCGAATACCAGCTTGTTGTTTTCCACACCGTCGGCTTTTCCGCAACCTGAGATGTTCGAACCGAATCTAGAAAAGTAAAGACTTCAGTAAACGATTCGCGCAGTCCTCTGTGCGGTGTGATATTTCGTAGAGGTGCTGTCCGAGTTCGGGGATGCGTTTCTCTCGGATAGCTAAGGACGCGCCGGGGTGCAGCACATGGGTAACGTGGATGACGAGGGCGCAAGAGGTCGCGCGGGCCTTCGCATGACACTTAACCTCGCAGGAGTATCTGTATCTGTTTGCGGATGCAACACGCCTGTATGGTTAATGCCGCGCGCGAGTGTTGCATGCAGAGGCCAGTGTGCACCCATACTAGGGTTAGGGTCCACAGGCCCTCTTGTTCTTGCTCTTGTTGGGCGCTAATCCTCCGCAAAATGACGACGACCTTCGTATATGCGCACATGCGAAAAAACGCCGACCTTCGCGTCGTTTCTTCGCGTTTTCGACTATACTCGACCGTTTCTTCGCGTCCAAGCCCAAATTCGCCACGTCTGAATCCCAAGGACCGAGAATTAACGCCAGACGAACAGGAAGAAAAGGATGCAGAATTTCGGAAACGGAAAACCGAGTGGAAACGGAGGCAAGGGGTGAGTCGCGCCTGGATTTGCACAGGGCAACACGCCAATCTGACTGGCAGGGTGAAACTTTTCTCGACCATCTCATAATGCACGTGCGCGCAGGTATGTGGTGTATACGCCATTCTACCCTCCGTATGATACTTACTCGTACTCAGGGCGAGGGGGCGATGGCTGTGTCGCCTTCCACCGAGAGAAGTTCAAGCCACACGGTCCTCCCTCTGGCGGCAACGGCGGGCGCGGCGGCGACGTCTACATCATCCCTGACCCACACCTCACGACACTCTCATCTGTCTCATCTCATGTGCGAGGAAACGCCGGCTGCCAAGGTATGGGCACATGGCAGCACGGGAGAGCCGGTGCGCCAGTCGTCCTACGTGTTCCGCTCGGCACAGTCGTGCGCGAGCTCACACGCGGCGATCCGCGGCGCACACAGGACGAGTGGGAGGCAGAGGAAGAGGCGTACGCGCAGCTCGACAAGGACGAGCGCCGTCAGCGCTGGCGGGAGCGCCGCTGGGTGCACTACCCGATGTACGAGGACGACAACACGGGCCGCTCTGCATTCAAGCAGGCCGAGTGGGACCTCTGGCGGGCCGAGCGCGAGATGCGCGGCGCCCGCCGCCAACGCGACGCTGCGCCGCTCGCCCTGGACCTCGATCACCTCCCACCGGACGCTGCGCGCGCCCCGGACGCGCCGCTCGGTCTGCCGCGCGTGCGGCAGCTCGGCACGCTCGTCGCCTCCGGGGGCGCGCCGGGGTACGGTAATCCGCATTTCCACTCGACGACGAACCCGTCGCCCAAGTTTGCGACGCGCGGATACGAGGGCGAGCGCGTGACGCTCGAGCTAGAGCTGAAGCTGCTCGCGGACGTCGGGCTCGTCGGTGCGCCGAACGCGGGGAAGAGCACATTGTTGCGTGCGCTGACGGGCGGCCGTGCGCGGAGCTCCGTGGCAGAGTACGCGTTTACGACGCTGAACCCTGTCGTTGGCGTGGTGCGCGTTGCAGAGGACGGGTCGTTCGTGGGCGGAGAAGACGGGGCAGTCTACGACGAGACGAATATTGAGAGGCAGCGCGAGCGGGAACTCATGGAGAGCGGCGCGTACGCCGATTCCCTGACGCGGAATCAGGGATCTCTCACACAAGATTCACAAGAACTCCTCGAGACATTCAGGTTTACCGTCGCCGACAACCCTGGGCTCATAGAGGATGCGTCAGACAACGTAGGACTCGGGCACTCGTTCTTGCGCTCCATGGAACGTTCCCTTGCACTAGTCTATGTCGTGGACCTCTCTGGTCCGGCGCCCTGGGATGAACTACGCATGCTCCAGGAAGAACTGGAGAAGTACAAGCCGGGGATGAGCGCTCGCGCGCGCATGGTCATTGCAAACAAGGCAGATCTACTGGGTGGCGATGGCGATGCGGAAGAGGTTCGGCTGGCTCGCGCAAAGCTCGTGCGGCTTGAGGAGTTCGTGAGGACCAATATGGGCAACGACGATCGTGCGCTCGACGTTGTGCCGACCTCGGCTAAGTACAGCCAAAATTTGCGTAGCATAGTGCATAAATTACAGACATATGTGGAAGAGGCGAGGTTAGCGTCATCGCGGACACAATCTCCGATTCCTGCGTTTAACATACAGCAACTGTAATCCCATATCTTCTATATCTCCTGCACATAGACAGGCTTTCGTTGACCTTACTGATCGCTTAGCAACAAGTCTCTCGCACTCAGATACCTCTCGCGCGTCTCTCGGACGACCTCCTCGCTCATTGTCCAGCCCTCCCCGTCTGGGCCGCCTTCAAGGCCCTTCCGGAAGCCTTGCGACGTAAGCCAGTCGCGGAGATATTGCTTGTCGAAGCTCGGCTGGCTGCGCCCTGGGGCGTACCCCTCCAGTGGCCAGTAACGTGATGAATCGGGGGTGAGCGCCTCGTCGATGAGGATGAGCTCCCCGTCGACGAGCCCAAACTCGAACTTTGTGTCTGCGACGATGAGCCCTCGCGTAGCCGCGTTCTCCGCCGCGGCGGTGTAAAGCCGCACGGCCGCGGCAGAAATTTTGTCGTACAGCTCTTGCCCAATGAGTGCGGCGGCTGTGAGTTTGGGGTGAGTTGCGCAACGCAGCACGGTGAGGAGGCGAATCGTCACAGTTTTACCTTGTTCGGGGGAGATGTTTTCATCGTGGGCTCCTTGCTCTGCCTTTGTGGATGGCGTGAAGAGCGGTGCGGGGAACTTCTCTGACTCCAGGAGGCCGTCTGGTAGCGGGATCCCATGTACCGTACGGGATTTCTTGTATTCGGCCCATGCAGAACCTGAAATGATCGGACATTCTCTCGTAAATCCCGGTGCCAGTTAACAATGCTTACCCGTGATATATCCCCGCACGATCGCCTCGAGGGGTATGACCTCTGCTTTCTTAACAAGAATGGAGCGACCTTCTAATTGTTCCTTGTGTTGGTGTACCTCCTCGGGCATCTCTTCGATCCGAGACGTGACGACATGGTTCGGGATGATATCTTTGAGCTTGTCAAACCAGAAGAGCGAGAGTTCCGTAAGGAGTCGGCCCTTGTCGGGAATACCCTTGCGTTACGAGTCGTCAAGCAGGATCCCGACATGCAAAGGGAGGTAATCACATTTTTCAGAATGACGTCGTACGCGGATATGCGATCGGATGCGACGAAGAGCAGGTGCTCTGGTGAAGATGTCGCGTAGATGTCGCGGACCTTACCCTTGGAGAGTAGCTTGAGCTGAGGGACATTGGAATCGATTAGGGCCGAAACCATGGCTCCGACGTTCGTTTTTCAGGGTCGGTACGTGTATTGTCACTTTGTCTGAGGGTCGTCCACCCAGTAGATCGAGTTGGTTATAGACTGAGTCATCAAGCCGTAAACGCAAAACATTTTTTTTGAACACCTGGCACTGGTCGACCGTAGTCGAGGCAAAGTAAAAAAGAACAATTAGGCCCGCGGTCAGCCAAGATAATTCGGGTTCGTAGATAAATATATCAGGCTATAAAGTATAGTAGTATACCTGCAACCGACACCGTGACAACACTGCGGCGTAGGCCATCCGAGTCCAGCGCACTTTCTGCCATCCACTCCGAGTCGGTCTTAGGCTGCCTTCTCTAATAACGTAAGTACAGCACGAGGGGCGCTCGTGCTCCTGTAGGGAGCTGCGCTGTTGCGTAGGCTCTTGGGATCCTGCCAGTGGGTCACTCTTTTGTTCAAAGCCAAACAATAAATTTAAAGCACAGTAGGACAAAGTTGGGTCCGCAGCTTATTTGTAGCTTGCGCTTGTAACTGAGGCGGGGCCCGCCCGCTTCTTGTACACTGTCCCCACTCTCCTTACCGCTCTGGATCTAGGGAGATGTCCTGCAACCTCCTTGACCTTTCGACGGAGCTACTAATCCACATTTTCGGTTACCTCCCAGTTACGGATCTGTTATCTATACAGAGGACGTGTCGCCGAAACTACGCCATCGTTGCTGAGTCCACGTATCTCCAGTACATCATACACACTCAGCTCAACAGCGTCGACGACCTCCTACCTCCGAACTGCCCTTTCTCTGAGCGTCTCGAGCTCCTGCGACAGCATGAAAAGTCGTGGAATGACCTACAATGGAACTTATACACTGAATTCTCCACAAACTTCTATTCCCGCAAGAATATCATACAGGATGGCTACCTGATCTCCAGGTCCAACACGGACTTGACCCGATATGGATATGTAGACCTTTTCGCTTCGTCGCCAAAAGAGGAGCCGCATCGGATCCAAATTTCTCTGAAAAACTTCCTTATTCCTTATAATCTCGTGTTCTCTGTCGAAAATGACTTAGCTGTGGCCATCAGGTTAGGGGGCATTCCTATTACTTTGGCAACCACTTTGCTGACAAGTCGTAGGGAAAAGGGAACCTCCACCAGGCTTGTCCAGCACCAACTTGCTTTCTTCGAGTTCACAACAGGCGCGCCACACCCCCTTTCAGCCGCGCATACTAAATCTCTCCCTTTGGTTGATTATCTTGGAGTTATTAGGGTCGAGCTGGAGTTCCTTGGCGATCACATCCTCGCTACAGCGGTACATCAACTCAGTCGCTCTTCTTTCTACCTCGTCTCATGGAAGACCGGGACTGTGACGTTTGTGGGTGTTTTTACCAAGTCATTTCGGTCTCAGCCACGTTTGGAACTGATTTCTACAGCTTGGTGGACTTCCAGGAGCGCCAAAGCCCACGGTCATTGATAGCAACTTTGTCCTGTTGATAAGAGAATCCATAAATACTTTGGAGATCCACAAACTCGAACTCACCTCTTCACCCCCCCGCATGCAAACTGTATGCTCCCTCGAGCTACCACCGCTGAATGCAGGCGCTTCAATCTTCTCCTCTATGTTTTCCAAGGAGTGGATCGCGCCCTCTGAGCGTTGTGCGGGGTCTCAATTCCCCCGAAGACGTCTTCCCTTCCGCTCCTCAAGAATAGACACCATGACGCTCCGCCTCAGTTATCGCACACCAGAAACGGGCAATCGGCGATCCGAATATGCTTTCATTTTCAGTGTCGCTGCACTTCTCTCCGTGGCCCACTCTGGCGTACGCAAGGTGTCTTGGGAAAACTGGGGTCCTCTCGGGACGCGTATCCTCCCTTACACCGACAACGTGCCGGCGCCAGCTGGCCCTTTCTGGATTATATGCGTCTCGCCGTTGATTGTACACGATTACAATCCCCTGCGCGCGGTTCATATTCCATCGATAGCAGAGAACCCATCACCGCAGTCGGGACTTCCGATATTCGCTTCGACAAAGGTGGTTGGCAAACACTGGAAGTCGGGTGAAGTTGAGACGCGCTTGCCCTATCGCGAGTTCGCATCGAAGGACACTTCCCTACATCCTTCTGATATCGTGGGGGAACGGGAGTGGATAGTTGTGATCTCACCCGAGGTTCGTTGGTTCTGTACATCCATATTACCCACGGTCTTCCTGGAAGAGTCTGACTTGGAACCTCGACAGGATGGGGGAACTCGTTTCGCCGTGTATCATGTTGGTTAAGAGCGAGCGATTAGGGCTGAGTGGCCTGGAAATTTGCGGCGCAGGGGGAGGCTGTCACCATGACCGGTTTCTGGTACTCCTCATTCGCACGATGACCCAACGATGACCTCTCAAGTTAATTCAAATGCAATCTATGTTACTTCCCTCCCCTAGGTGATGCGTTCCGAGGCAGCGCCGCGCAGAAGAAATCAAGCAGATGTGTGAATCTCCCCACGTCGACGGGACTGCGGTGCTGCGTGCCGGGTCAGAATCGTTCTCTTTCCTATCATCTGATCATAAAGTTCGGAGATACAGTGAGGGCTCTGCTACGCCGCAGCTACTACGAGAGACAAGGGGGTCGTACACCTACTATTCCCGTCATCAACGTGACAAGTGGTGGCTTCGATACGCCGTTCTATAACAATACTAGTGTCCTCAGGATCACCGCCCTATGTCACTACGACCTTCCTCTATGTCTGCCAACTCCTCTGGTACCCTCACTGGACTTCCGACCGAACTACTCATTCGGATTTTTGCTCATCTACCGCTTGAAGACCTATTGTCAGTCCAGCATACATGCCGCAGATTTTGTGATGTCATCTCCGGCAGTGCCTCCCTTCAGTATTTCCTACGTACCGAAATCAATCTCCTTGAAGACCACCAGGCTCCAAATCTCTCTCTCCACGACCGTGTTGCTCTTCTAAAACATCACGAAACCGCTTGGAACAATCTCCAGCTCAACGAGTTCACTCGGTTTTCGACTGAAGCGTCTAAGGCCCGCTATATCCTTCAAGACGGATACCTAATCTACAACGCGGTCACGAACCCTTCACGGTACGGATATATAGACCTTTATTCAAGTCCCGCCCAGCCAAATGCGGAAGCACCTTGGACCCACATCTCGTTGGCAGCCCTTCGCCCGCTCACGGACATTGTGTTCGCCGTAGAGCATAATTTGGTCGTAACCATCAGGTTCTGAATCTTTCAAATACTTTAGCGAGTAGAATGTCATACTGACTCGGACTTGCCCCAGCAAAAGCGGACAAGATGAGCTTCCTGAGGCTTCCTTCTTAGAGTTCACAACGGGTGCACCTCATCCCCTCTCATTGACGCACAAGTTTACTCTCCCCAAAAGACAGAGGTGCAAATTTTGGGGGATTATGTCTTGGTGATCGCGAAGTATGAACCATGCGGCCACAGCACCTTCTTTGCTATCTCGTGGAAAACAGGGGAAGTGACAGAAGTGAGTGGCGCTTTCGAGTCTTTTCAGTGTCATCCAGATTTTAACCAGAGTTCCGTAGCTCGATCGACTGTGCGGAGTGCTGAGGGTTGTGGTCATCGACCCGGACAATAGCCTGATCGCCCTGATAAAGAGCGTGAGGAGCGCCACAGACGCCATCCGTATTTGCAAGCTTCAGTTATCTACGGACCCATGCCTGGACACCCTGTGTTACGTCAGGCTACCCGGAAGTCCCTTCGTGCCTATGAGCGGTGTAGAGTGGATACCGACTTCGAAGCGTCAAGATCGAACAGGATCCGAACCATCTCGGAGGACGGCTATTCCCTTTCCGTTCCTACAGAGCTGGCACTATTTGGCTCGTCCTCAGTTACAGAACCCAGACGATGGTATTCGCCAATATTCTATGTTTGTCAGCATCGGAGAGCTCCTCTCTGTCGCCCACTCTGGTGTGCATGACGTGCCTTGGGCTAACTGGGGCCCCGCTTGTACACGCATTCTCCCCTTAATGGTATTTTTCCCCAGCCGGCGGGCCCTTTCTGGATCACAAGTTACGCGCCTTTGGTGGTCTGCGATTATGACACCCTCCGCGCACGGTACATTAAAAAGAAAAAGAAGTCAACTCGAATGTCGTCGGTCCCCTCCATACCCTCCCTTGGGCCACCCTCAACTAAACTGTTTGGCGAACACTGGAAAAAGGGTGAAGTTAAGACCCACTTGCCATTTCGCAAGTTCGTGCGAGTGGTCTATCTCTACAACGCGTAGTGCAGGTTGTGGCAGATAGGGAGTGGGTCGTCGTGATCTCACTGATGGTACGTTGTCCCATGCTTCTTTGTGAGAGAAACCGACCATGTGCGCCAATAGGGAAAGGGGGGGGAGAACTCCTATTACCGTGTACCACGTGGGTTAGACCGAGGCTGTGGCAGATATTTTGTTCCCGGAGGCGTATGCGGGGTTATGTGCGGGCGTACTACGCTATGTCTCCGGTCTTGTTTTGTCCAAGTCCACGAATATCCTCGGCGCTCCTTGGGAGCATGTATGATTTATCCTGTGCGTTCTGTATTCTTACAGATTATGCTATTGCGAAGCAAGCCAATTATGTATGCATCTATTTCCTCGAAGTTCAACCTTTCAAGTTTCGCGGGCACGAGTCAAGCGCGCCTATTTGTGGTGTTATTTGGGTGTTATACCCGGGTCAGATTAAAAATGTATTTACAAACGTTGCTCCTCACTTGGTACAAAGTTCGCACTTGTACCTGTAAAATCAGCTCGAAATGAAATTTGATACTGTTCCGAGTCGCAAAATTTCCGACTGCGTGTTTATGCGTGTCTACGACAAGGTCTACTTGAGCAAATTGCTAAGATTGCTCGCGTTCTAATCCATGCCTTTGACAGTGACCCCGTCGTTTGATACGTGACCTTTACTCGCCCCAGAATTCTCTAGTGTCAAGCCAAGATTCTTAGTGTACTGCACAGAGGGGTGTTACAGCCAAGTTTACAGCCGTTTTCATATCGATAGACCGTTTTTCGGAAAGTTACTTGCGGGCTGAGTGAGGCGGAGGTCAAGTATAACCAGTTATCTGAGATCTAATCGAAAAGATAAGGCTTATTGTTTTTATTTTCTTTTTTTTTGTCACATTTCTCGCCTGGTCTTTTTTGATTTTATTTCACCATAAAATACGGTAAGTCTCGGCAAATATGCCGATGGGAGATCCCGGGACTCAGCCCGCTAGTAGCTTTTCCGAAAAACGGGCTATCGATATGTAATGTTCTATGCGAGAGCGGGCCCCTTGGCGGGCCCAGGCCAATGTAATCATAAACAGAACCAAGAACAGAACACTGAAATGGGGATGATGGTCGGCAGGCCGGGCCCGGTGCGGCTCTCAACAGCGGCTCTCAACAGAGTGTTCAAGTTGACACTCTCACAAGCATACCGCGTTCGACACACATCGATGCATACCCGACCAAAACGTCCTAGGTGGTACATTCCGATGTGGCGCTGCGCAGATGAAATCGACCAGACGAAAGAGCAGACGTGTTAGTCTTCCCACGTCGACGGGACTGCGGTGCTGCGTTTACTGGGCCATAATCGTTCTGATTCTTATCATCTAATCTAAAAGCTCGAAAGTAAAGTTAAGGACAGTGCTACGCCGCAGGCCCGCAGCTATGAAAGACGTGAGCAGTTGTATACTTGCCATGCTAGTCGTCAACACGATGGGTGGTGACACTGGTACGCAGTTCTATATCAATATCAATGCTGGTGTCATCAGGATCACCCCCCGCCGGTCTCACTAAGATCTCTATGTCTACTCACTCTTCTGGTACCGTCACTGGACTTCCAACCGAACTACTCATTCGGATATTTTCTCACCTACAGGTTGAAGACCTGTTGTCTGTCCAGCACACATGCCGCAGATTTTGTGATATCATCTCCGGCAGCGCCTCCCTTCAGTATTTCCTACATACCGAAGTCAATCTCCTTGAAAACGTTCTGCCTTCCGATTTCTCTCTCCGTGACCGCGTGGCTCTTCTGAAACATCATGAAACCGCGTGGAACAATCTCCAGCTCAACAAGTTCACTCGGTTTCTGACTTGCGAAGAGTCTCATGCCCGTTGTTACATCCTTCAAGATGGGTACTTAATCTACAAAGCAGTGACGAATACTGCACAGTACGGATATTTAGACCTTTATTCAAGTTCCGCCCAGCCAAGTGCGGAACCACGTTGGGCACACATCCCTTTGGCAACCAGCCGCCCGCTCTCTGACATTGTGTTCGCCGTAGACCATAACTTGGTTGTGGCCATCAGGTTCTTAATATTTCAAATACTTTAGCGAGTAGTGGCTTGCTGACCCGGACACATCCCCGGCAGAAACAGAGAGAACGGCCACTGGCACTCCACTGAGGCTTCTTTCTTAGAGTTCACGACGGGTTTACGTCATCCCCCTCGCGTTGGTGCACACAGTTTCTCTCCCCGTTTACCCTCCGCTGTAGAAAGCCAGAGGTGGAAGTTTTGGGGGATTATATCCTCGTGACCGTGATGCAAGATATGTTTGGCCACAGTACCTTCTCTGTCATCTCATGGAAAACAGGGAGAGTTACACAAGTGAGCATTACTTTCGAGTCGTTTCAGTGTCATCCGAAATTTGAGCGGAATTCCTTAGCTTTATCATATATTAGGAGACCTGAGGGTTGTAGTCATCGACCCGGACAACAGTCACGGTGGCAGTCTAATCGCCCTGATAAAGTGCGCCACGAACAGTATCGAACTTTGCAAGCTCCAGTTCGTATGTGGACAGCCGTGCCTGCACTCCCTGTGTTTCCTCAGGTTACCAATTTTCAAGTACACCAACCCTATTTCTGTGTTCACGAACGGTATAGAGTGGATACCGACTTCGAAACCTCAGGATCGAACCCGAACATCTCGGGAACGATCATTTCCCTTCCGCCCCTGCAGAGCTGGTACTATTGGGCTCACCCTCAGTTACAGAACCGGAGACGGTGCTCGCCAGTATTCCATGTTTGTCAGTATCGGAGCGCTCCTCTCTGCCGCCTACTCTGGTATGCGTCACGTGCCTTGGGCTGACTGGGGCCCCGCTGGCACACGCATTCTCCCTCTTGGAAATGGCATTCTGCCAAGGCCGGCTGGCCCTTTCTGGATCACAAATTACGCGCCTTTGGTAGTCCGCGATTATGACACTCTCCGCGCACGGTACATCAAAAAGAAAAAGAAAAAGATGTCGATCCCCACCACTGGCGAGCCTTCCCTCGGGCCACCCTCAACTAAACTGTTTGGCGAACACTGGAGAGAGGGCGAAGTCAAGACCCACTTGTCATTTCGCAAGTTTGTGGCAGGTGGTCCATCTTTCAAACGCGTAGTGCAGGTTGTGGCAGATAGGGAGTGGGTCATCGTGATCTCACGGACGGTACGTTGTCCCATACTTCTCCATTCTTGAAAGAGACCGACCACATGCACCGATAGAGAAGCAGGAAAAGAACTTCTATTACGGTGTACCATGTGGGTTAGACCGAGACCGTGGCGGATGTTTACTGTCACACGAGTATGCGGGAGTTGCGTGCGCGCGTACCGCGACCACGCTATGTCTCCGGACTTGTTTCGTACAAGTCCACGATTTTTTTGGCGCGCCTTATGATTTATCCCGATTGCCTGTGCATTCTATATTATGCGATTGTGGTCCGAAACAAGTCAATGATGTATGCACGTATTGTATGGTATCTGCTTTTCGCGCACACGACTGTTTTCGTCAACAGGACGAACGAACAGTAGCCTCAAATCAGAGGCAAGTCCGACTATTTGTGGTCTTATGCTCGAGCATCTTCGTCAAAATGTATTTACAATCGTTGCCTCACATAGTGCTAGGTTCACGCTTGTACTTGCTCCTGAATTTGACCCTATTCGCGAAATATCCCACTGCGTGTATACGAGAGAATTGTCCTCGCTCGTGTTCTAATCCGCGCATTTGACAAGTCAATTGGGACGTAGCCTTCACTCGCCCCAAGGCTCGTCCCGAACCTCTCCAGTCACTACTTTGCTCTCGGTATAGCACCGGGAGGGAACCTGCGCATGGTTCAGGGAAGCAAAATTTGTTGAAGTGTAGTAGCCCTTGTGTGGCAAAAAAATATGTCTAAGCTAGCAGACTGCATAGAAACTGGGCAGAAATACGAAGTGCTTCTCGATCGGGGATGAGGGGTTTGCGTTTCTTAGGCGAGGTCGTGACAGGTGGGTGGGGAACAAGTTGATGAAGGTCGGAAAACATGGGGCTCATCGTCGATCCTTGGAAACTACTGTGCGTGGCGCGCGGGCGAAATAAAAGTGTTATGATTCCTTGAACCAGCTTGGCCGGGGTGGACCGTGAGCGCATGAGCGGTCGGTAGCACGAAAAAGGAACGATCACGTGCCGCCTCATTTGTGTCTCAACGACAGAGCAAGCGACAGAGAGTTGACACTCATGATCAGTGAATCTCTCGCAGGCATGCCGCGTCCAACACCTATCGACGCATACGGCTGCATACCCAACCAAGACGCTAGGTGGTGCATTCCGAGCGCCGCGCCGCCGTGCAGGTGAAATCATCAACCAGACACAGGAGCGGACGTGTGAATCTTCCCACGTCGAGGGGACTGCGGTGCTGCGTTACCGGACCAGAATCGTTCTTATTGTTATCTAAGATCTCGAAAGGACAGAAAGGACAGTGCTACGCCGCAGGACCGCAGCCACGAAAGACGTGAGGGGTCGTATACTTGCCATGCTAGTCGTCAACACGATGATGGTACACAGTTCTATATCAATACCAATGCTGGTGTCCTCAGGATCACCACTCGCTGTCACTACGATCTTCCTCTATGTCTACCAACTCCTCCGATTCCCTCCTTGCAAGACCTGAACTCCCAACGGAACTACTCATTCGGATTTTTGCTCACCTACAGGTTGAAGACCTGTTGTCAGTCCAGCACACATGCCGCAGATTTTGTGATATCATCTCCGGCAGTTCCTCCCTTCAGTATTTTCTACGTACCGAAATCAATCTCCTTGAAGACCTTCTGCCTCCCGATTTCTCTCTCCACGACCGTGTTGCCCTTCTGAAACGTCATGAAACCGCGTGGAACAATCTCCAGCTCAATGAGTTCACTCGGTTTACGACTAGCCAAGCGCATGAAGCCCGCTATATCCTTCAAGATGGGTACCTATGTTGAGATCGAGCGCAGATAGTGCGCGATGAGTATTTGCTTCCGTCTCGTCCCTTACTTTACTTTGGCATAATGTGTCCCTCGTCCCTGTTCCTGTCCTGTCCTGAATATACTTTAGACTGCTAGAATGACAGCTACACGTATTAGACTTCTGACTCCGTAGTATAAGTACTCCCGTTCCCTCGTACCTAGCACCTCAGACAATCGCTCGTACACGCGCGATACTGAGGTGAGCTTACTTTACCACTCGTTTACCTTCAGCACGCTTACGCCTGGAAAGACTCTGTGTTCTTTCTAGGTAAATACAATATATAGACATCGCTCGTACACGCGCGATACTGAGACTCTGTGTTCTTTCTAGTTCGCCTCGCGCGCTGTTTCCGAGCTCCGAAACCATCCATAACTTACAACCTAATCTACAACGCGGTCACGAACCCTTCACGGTACGGATATATAGACCTTTATTCAAGTCCCGCCCGGCCAAATGCGGAAGCACCTTGGACCCACATCCTCGTTGGCAGCTCTTCGCCCGCTCTCTGACATTGTGTTCGCCGTAGACCTTAACCTGGTCGTGGCCATCAGGTTCTGAATGTTTCCGATACTTCAGCGAGTAGAACGTCTTACTGACTCCGACTTCCCCAGCAAAAGCGGACAAGATGGATTTCCTGAGGCTTCATTCTTAGAGTTCACAACGGGTGCACCTCATCCCCTCTCATTGCCGTACACGACTTCTCTCCCCAGAAAGATAGCGGTGGAAATTTTGGGGGATTATATCTTGGTGACTATGGAGTGTGAATCATGTGGCAATAGCACCCTCTTTGCTGTCTCGTGGATAACAGGGAGTGCTACACAAGTGAGTGGCGCTTTCGAGTCGTTTCAGTGTCATCCAGATTTTGACCAGAGTCCGGTAGCTTTATCGACTGTTCGGAGTGCTAAGGGTTATAGTCATCGACCCAGACAATAGCCTGTTCGCCCTGATAAAGAGCACCACGAACAGTATACATATTTGCAGGCTGCAGTTCGAATCTGCGGACCCATTTCTGCACACCCTATGTTTCCTCAGGTTTCCAGGAAACCCCGACGTGTCCCTAAGCGGTATGGAGTGGATCCCGACTTCAAAGCGTCAAGATCGATCGGGATCATCCTCTCGAAGACGACCATTCCCCTTCCGTTCCCACAGAGCTAGCACTATTGGTCTCGCCCTCAGTTACAGAACTCGAGACGGAGGTGTTTGCCAGTATTCTATGTTTGCCAGCGTCGGAGCGCTCCTCTCAGTCGCTCACTCTGGTTTTCGTCTCGTGCCTTGGGCTGACTGGGGCCCCGCTTGTACACGCATTCTCCCTCTCGGCGGTATCTTTCCAAAGCCGGCGGGCCCTTTCTGGATCACAAGTTACGCGCCTTTGGTAGTCCGCGATTATGGCTCCCTCCGCGCGCGTCACATACAAAAGGAAAATAAATCGATGTCATCGATTCCCTCCGCACATTCCCTCGGGCCAACCTCAACTCAACTGTTCGGCGAACACTGGGTAGGGGGTAAAGTCAAGACACACTTGCCATTTCGCGAGTTCGTGGCTGGTGGTCTATTTTTAACACGCGTAGTGCAGGTTGTAGCAGATAGGGAGTGGATCGTTGTGATCTCACGGACGGTATGTCGTCCTATGTTCCTTCATGCTTGAGAGAACTGACCATGTGCGCCGATAGAGAAAGGGGAACAGAACTTCTATTACTGTGTACCACGTAGGTTAGATTGAGACCACGGCAGGCGTATTGCCACCTGGCGGTGGCGTACCACGCTATGTCTCCGGACATGTTTCGAGTCCACAAACCTTTTGTGCTCCTCTTCGGGGTATGTATGATCTATTGCCTGTGCGTTCTAGATTTTTCCAGATTATGCGATTGCGACGCGAAATAAGGCAATGATGTATGCATATATTATCTAGTGTCTGCGCTTTTCTGCGGGCACGACTGTTTTCGTCGAAAGGACGAACTGTAGCCTCAAATCAGAGGCAGCTCGACTATTTGTGGTGTATGCCCGCGTCGCCGTAAATGAGTTCGCAAATGTTGCCTCCCACTTGGTGCTTAGTCCGTAGAACTCCATACCTGTACCTGTAGTCCCGAATGAATTCGACCCTGTTTGCAAATATCCCACTGCGTGTCTACAATCGAATTGCTATGATTCGTGTTCTAGTCCACGCGTAGCACGTGCCCTTCACGAAACTCGCCCCGAATCTAATGCCAATATTCGCACTGTACTACACAAAGGAGTGTGTTTATAATTTTTATGCGGAAAGCAAATGTAATCGTGAAACAAGTATTGGCGTGAGGGGGAACATAGACTCGGAACGGGATCGTCGTCCCAGGCGGCCCGGGACAGCACCATGAACTCCGAGTCAGAGGGATACTCTCAATTCTATTCTACTCTAAACAACAAATAATTCAGAGAGTTGACACTCTGTGAATCTCTCACAAGTAATCCATGTCCAACACGTATTGGTGCATACCAAACCAAGACGTCCTAGGTGGTACATTTGGAGCGCTGCCACCAGCCACGCCCCGCAGATGAAATCAACCAGACGCAAAAGCAGACGTGTGAGTCTTCCCACGTCGACGGGACTGCGGTGCTGCGTTTGCCGACCAGAGTCGTTCTCATGCCTATCGTCTGATCTAAAAGCTCGAAAGTATGAGGACTATGCTACGGCACTACGGCGCAGGCCCGCAGCTACGATAGACGTGAGGCCGCGTGAGGGGTCGTATACTTGCCCTGCTAGTTGTCGACACGATGAGTAGCGACTCAGATAACGCAGTTATATATCAATGCTGGTGTCCTCAGGATCACCGCCCAGTGTCACTACGACCTTCCCCCATGTCTCCCGACTCCTCCGACTCAGATTCCCTCCCTGTACTTCCGACCGAACTACTCATTCGGATTTTTGCTCACCTACAGGCTGAAGACCTGTTGTCTGTCCAGCACACCTGCCGCAGATTTTGTGGTGTCATCTCTGGCGGTGCAACCCTTCAGTATTTCCTACGTACAAAAATCAATCTCCTTGAAGACCTTCTACCTTCCGATTTCTCTCTCCGCGGCCGTGTCGCTCTTCTGAAACATCATGAAACTGCGTGGAACAATCTCCAGCTCAACGAGTTCACTCGGTTTCTGACTTGCGAAGAGTCTCATGCCCGTTGTTACATCCTTCAAGACGGATACTTAATCTACAAAGCAGTGGAGAATACTGTACAATACGGATATTTAGACCTTTATTCAAGTTCCGCCCAGCCAAATGCGGAACTACGTTGGGCGCACATCCCTTTGGCAACCAGCCGCCCGCTCTCTGACATTGTGTTCGCCGTAGACCATAACCTGGTCGTGGCCATCAGGTTCTTAATCTTTCCAATACTTTAGCGAGTAGTGGCTTGCTGACCCGGAAGAACCCCCGGCAGAAGCGGACAGACCGGCCATGCCACCGAGGCCTCTTTCTTAGAGTTCACGACGGGTTCATGTCATCCCCTCGCATCGGTGCACACAGTATCTCTCCCCGTTCACCCTGTTTTCGACTGTAGAAAGCCAGAGGTGGATGTTTTGGGGGATTATATCCTCGTGACCGCGGTGCATGAAGTATTGGGCCACAGTACCTTCTCCGTCATCTCGTGGAAAACAGGGAGAGTTACACAAGTGAGTGGTATTTTTGAGTCGTTTCAGTGTCATCCGAATTTTAAGCAGAATTCCATAGCTTTATCATATGTTGGGAGCTCTGAGTGTTGTAATCATCGACCCGGACGATAGCCTAATCGCCCTGATACAGTGCGCCACGAATAGCATAGAAGTTTGCAGGCTTCAGTTCGTATTTGGGCAACCATGCCTGCACAGCCTGTGCTTCCTCAGGTTACCTATTTTCAACTCCACCGACCAGACTTCAATGTTCACGGGCGGTGTGGAGTGGATACCGACTTCAAAGCCTCAAGATCGAACGGGGTCCCAAACATCTCGGGGACGACCATTTCCTTTCCGTTCCCACAGAGCCGGAACTATTGGGCTTGTCCTCAGTTTCCGAACCCGAGACAAAGGCGTTTGCCAGTATGCTATGTTTACCAGCGTCGGAGCGCTCCTTTCTGCGGTCGAGTCTGGTGTACGTCACGTGCCTTGGGTCGACTGGGGCCCCGCCGGTACACGCATTCTCCCTCTTGGAAATGGCATTCTGCCAAGACCGGCTGGCCCTTTCTGGATCACAAATTACGCGCCTTTGATAGTCCGCGATTATGACTCCCTTCGTGCACGGTACATAAACATGAAAAATAAGTCGATGTCGTCGATCACCCCCATGCCCCCCCTTGGCCCACCCTCTACTAAACTGTTTGGCGAACACTGGATTGAAGGCGAAGTCAAGACCCACTTGCCATTTCGCAAGTTCGTGGCAGGTGATCTATCTTTAAAACGCGTGGTGCAGGTTGTGGCAGATAGGGAGTGGGTTGTTGTGACCTCAAGGACGGTACGTTGTTCCATGTTCCTTCATGCTTGAGAGAACTGACCACGTGAGTGCGCTGATAGAGACGGGGGAAAAGAACTTCTATTACGGTGTACCATGTTGGTTAGAGACTAGCGAACGTTTTTCCACCAGAAGCATATGCAAGGGTTGCTAGCGTGCTGCGCACGCTATGTCTCCGGACTTGTTTTGTACGAGTTCACGAATTTTTTCGGCGCCCTTTGGGGGCATGTATCTTTTATCCTGACTGCCTGCGCGTTCTATATTACTATGCGATTGCAACCCGAAACAAATCAATGATATGTGCATGTATTATTTGGTGACTGCGCTTTTCTCGAGATTCCGCGGGAACAGGACGAACGGTAGCATCAAATCAGAGTCAAGCTCGACTATTTGTGGTGCTATGCCTGAGCATCTTCGTAAAAAAAACGACAAATGTTGCCTCCTCACTTGGTACTAGGTTCGCACTGGTACGTATAAAATTAGTTCCAGATGAATTCGACCCTGTTCTCGAAATATCCCACTGCGTGTCTACGAGCGATTTGCTGTCGTTCATGCTCTAATCCGCGCATTTGACAGAGTTGTTTAGAACGTGGCCTTTACTTGCCCCAAAACTCGTCCAAAAGCTCTCTAGTGCCAATCGTATGGCGCCGGGAGGGAAAGGGACCGGCGCCTGGTACAGGGAAGTAAACATTGTTGAAGTGTAGTAGCTTTTGTGCATAGTAATAGGTGGCGGCGAAAGAACACCTGAGCTAGCGGACCGCATAGAAACTGGGCGGAACTAAGCACGATATACTTCTCGATCGGGGATGAGGGGTTTGCGTTTCCAAGGAGAGGTCGCGACCGGTGGGGCCTTCCCGGAGCGCCGAGCTGATGAAGGAGGCCCCCTGATAATGCCGCATAAGGTCGGGGTCACGTCCACCTGACTGTATACCATTTTTAGTAGGAGGGTTGGGTATCGGCTAGCACTTGTCCACCCATTAAATTACCTTTTTTGGAACCTGGTTGGGTCACCAGTCCACCCCCGAGACGTGCCTCCAGCAATAGGTCGGGTATTGGTCCACCCATCAGCAGCCGGAACAACTGGAGTGAGTGTGTGTGAGTTGTGTGTGTGACCAGGTGTCGGAGCCACATGTGCCTTCATTGTCTCGTTCTTCAGGTTATTCTAGTGTTATTCTTCAGTCGCTTGTCTTACCATGAAGAGTAACAGGAATTTCTTCTTGCCAAGTAACGAGACAGACGAAGGGGCGCCGCTCCTCTGAATCTGAAGATACAGAAGCTGTCCACCTTGCTCATAGTACACACAATATTTGGACAAGACCTCTTCCTCTCGCTCAATGGAGAGTATGGTGCGCCTGCCGCAATCTTGTCTTCCGGAACAAGCCATCACACAGCTGCTCTACTAGAACAAACGTGCTTTGGCACCCATCTGTCTGCGTTGGCTTGTCTGCGAGGCCCAATCCGCGAACTGAAAGGGACACTGGCAGGGGACCTCCTCCCGGAGTCACAGGCGTGAAACTCATTGCGAGAGTTCATGAAGTCGATGGGCTGGCTAATGGGTCACGACGTCGAGACCGCCGTACGTTCCTCACTCGTCGGTGGGCCCCTGGCATGACCCGGGCCACCTTTCAGCATGATCTGTTCATAACCCCAGGAGACGAAGACTTGGCGTCGCAGATGCGCGAGCCTGAGGTTCGTCAGGGATACCCCCCACGCGTGATTCGAATAAGGCTCAGCTGGTGGTTGGTTATAGAGTCTGGACACAGGTGCAGATCTCCCTCCGTGCCCGACGACAAAGGCACCACACACGGTCGATGCCGGCCACGCGTGCACAGTAGCCGCGGTGCTCCTCGCGTTCCTCGATTCGCTCCCCGAATCCGTCATACCCCCATCATTGTACCAGCGGTGCTGCGAGGTCACAAGTAGGGACGCGGCGTTTGAGGTCTCTAAAAATTTATGATGTAGACGATGGCGACACACTCATGTTTTTCTTTCGCGGTTTCTAGATGCTGTCTCTTTTCCCTCCTTCATCGGTCAATGTGAGTGTTGTGCCTTCACTGAGAGCATTACCGGTGATCGTATTGATGTGGGTTTTGTCTGGGCCTTGACGACAGGTCTGGATCTCCGTGACTGCGTTCTTGCATCTTCTCACGTTAAAGAGTGGGCATTTAGCTGGGGTTACAGACGAGATCCCAGAGCCAAGCTCTCCGGCTCTTGAGGTCACCCGCCTTACCGATTCGCAGTCTCACGCAGAGACACTAGGTGTGTCCCCTTGTATTTTTTCACTCAAAAATTGGTAAGCTCGTCTGACCTATCTACCACAGCATCCATTTTTGCACCCATTTTGCTTAGAGATGACATTGACCTATCTTACCTTGCAGTGCAATGTTACCAACACACTCGACAACGCCAGTTTCGGGCCATGGAATGCACAGTGACACAGGCTGCACATTTCACACACCTCCCTTCACTTGCATTCCTCTGCATCGTACCAAACGGTATAGTCCGGCGGTCCACTACAAGTCATTTCCTTGAGCTCTTTCTGGGGCCTTTCGAACACATATTTCAAGGTTTAAATTCAGAAAAAGACTTGGTTCTCGCAGCGGTCAAGGGTCTTTTTAACTCTTTTAAGACCATCACGAAAAAACAGGCATCATGAAGCTAGCCCGATCAAAGACGCAGATGACTAGGATATCGCACGGGTCGACCTATCAGTTGTATGACTATTGTACATGTAGTGGGGAATTTTTTTACGATTTTTCCTTAATTTTAGCGATTTTTTTACACCTCTTGGACGTCGGGTATGAAGTCCACCCATGAAGTTTCCATTTTCAGATGCCGGGTACAAAGTCCACCCATCAGGACCCTAATTTGGGTCGTTTTGGTCCACCCCCGAGGACCGAAATCGCCCGAAATCGATACCCGACCTTATGCGGCATTATCAGGGGGCCTGATGAAGGTCGGAAAACAAGGGCCTCATCGCTGAGCGCTGATCGCTGAGCTGAGTACTTGCCACTCATATCTGATCAGTCATACATCAAAGACGACCCTCCGTCTGCCGAAGTGTTGCCAGACTTGCGCTCGATAAACATAGAAGGCGGGTTGTCGAGATACTGCCAGCAGCTGAAATTCACCGCTCGGCGGCGGCGCTTTGGTCGCCTGTGACCACCGTCGAAAGACAAGAGGATCTCAAAATGCTTGAGGCTGTTAGTGAAACGGAGGGCTTGGAGAGTTGGCTGTGAACGTTCTTTTTGAATTTGAACAAGAATTGAATACATTTTTCGCAGACATGGTACAGAGGTGGACACCGCTGGGAGGCATGTATGATGAGAATAGTGGCCGGAGGAGCGTGAGGAATTGAGAATGAAGTTGCGCTAGTCACATTCGCAAGGGTCTCGCCCCGAGAGAATAAGTAAAGTACAGCGGGGTTACCGGTTACCCGGGATCCCGCTGGCAGGCAGGTCGTTCGGGGTTGAGCGCAGACCCGGGTCTCCAAAAGTTGTTTTGAGGTGAGTTTTACCACGAACTTAAGGCGTCCAAGTTTTAGTTGGGTCAAATACAAATATGTACTGCACAACCCGTCCCACTTAAGAGGTCAATGTGTTGGGTGATTTGCCGGTTTTCTGCAATCGATTTTGAACAGTGTGTAGACGTATGCGCGTAACATTTTTCCCTGAAAGCTTCATTGGGATACTGACCCGAAGGATCTAACCGCAAGTGAGGGTGCAGTACCAAATAGTGTCTCCGACTTACCCTCCTCAGAGTCCGGGGAAAGATAAGGCGAGGAGGGTCAAGGTAAAGTACGAGTTAATATAGGTGGGCCTGTTTATGAATAGCTATGTCGCGGTCGCCACTCGACGAGTCCTCACAGGTATGTGCGTTTCTGAGCCGGTGTAACTACGGAGGAAGAAAGTCCTTCGCCGCCTACAAATATTAGACCATCGTGTATTCATGAAATACGAACGTTTTCACCTTGTGCGCATACACGACACCGTGACCATGACTCATTATATCAAAACATACACAATAGCATATGCCACCAACGTGAGCAGTTAGCCTGTTGGGTTGGGAATGACTGGCAGTGACTCCAGCAGTCGCTCAAAGTCGGGCGTCCCGAGGCCCGTGACCTATGGAGCCTGGAGTGAGCAAGCGTCGAAAGTGAAGAAGTAGGGAGTCTTGCGGAACGTACAGGATCCCATCCAGCGACGGCGGGGAATCCACCAGTGTTGCAGCCCGGGTTCGAGCCAGACATGATATCGTTGAGGCCCGAGAGGCCGCCACCGTACAACCAGGGGTTGAGGAAGCCGAGCGGGGACCTGCCTTGCGAGATCATGTAGTCATTGAGCAGCGAGATAATGCCAGCCACAACCTGTAGATTGACGGTCAGTTAGGTACTCGAGGATGGACACACAGAGATGGAGACGCACGGGTGTCGAGCAGCTTGTTCCGTGCACGATAAGCACATTGCGGTCGAGGATGATCGGGAATTTCAATGCTTGCGCAGCGATGTCGGGGACGCCACGGCCGAAAGGGCTGCACAAATTATGCAGTAACAGTGTGAATAGGTCAGATCGAGCTACGGAAACGAGCGCACTTGTACATGCCCTCATACAAATTCCCGAGGTTCTGGAGGTATGATGACACGGCCTGCTGCTGGTAGTTCGGACGCGCAAATATGTTCGAGAAGCCGCCGCCGGAGAAGCTCGCCGCAACCTCGGGGAGGATGCCACCCCCCCTTGCTCCGCCAACGCTGGTGACGAAGGGACCTGCGAAAGCGTGGTGAGCGACCTGTACCTGAGCTTGTGCAATACGATAAAAACCGTCACACGTACAGGTTGCGGGGAAGATAGGGACGAACTGGACGCTGCCATCTTTGGCCTTGCAGTCCCCTGAGCCGACACCGTAGTCCCCGCTCCCGAAGAGGACGCTGACGCCACGTAAGCCGAGCTGCCCGAACAGGCTGCAAACATACATTGCCTCGTCCCTCGAGTAGTCATTCTCTAGGTTGCCGTACGAGAAGCTGATCGTCTGTGGAATGTTCTCCTGCCCGAGGATGTAATTGAGCCAGGAGAGGTACTGGTCTTCCGTGCCCCGCGGTCCGCGGCCGGTGCTGTAGAAGGTGAGCGGGGTCGGGTATGCCATAGCCTCGGTGTACTGAACGTCGAGGTTCGACTCGTGGTGGGGGTTGCTCGGGTCGTATGTCCCGCCGTTGACTTCTACGACGGTGAAGGTTGCATAGGCCCCGTAGCGGTATTTGTTCATGAATATCTCCAGGTCCCGCGGGCTAGGGTATTGATTATTAAGCCCCACAATCCCGAGCACGTTCTTGTCCATTGCAGTAGGCATGTAACCCCACGTTCTGTATTGCCAGCGCAGGAACGACGTTGTGATTTCGTCGTCGTCGTCGTCGTCGTCACGCTTGGACAGCACCGCCACGGGCACTCCAGATTCCACCTTCCCCTGGCTCTGTGCTTCCCTGCTGGAGTGCTTGAGTGGTGCCTGCCACCGCGTACGTGGGGAAGCAAAACATGTCGTCGGCACCACGGTTTGTACATGCGCGTGCAGAGTTGCGGGAAGCGAGTAGCCAATCGTGCGGATAATGGTCTCGTTCGTCTCGACGTGCCTGTAGAGCTGATACGACGCGCTGAGAAGGTTGTTGGCTTGGGAAATGGGCACGCCGGTGAGTGTCAGGGAACTGCCGCCGTGCGTCACCGAGACGGACTCGGAGGGCACCCTGTGGTGTCCAAGCCAGGAATGGACGAGCTCGAGCGTGTCTGGGGCCGGCGCGACGAGCTCGGCGACCTGCTCCCTGGACAGGTGTGCGCCGTATCTACTCCGGAACAAAGTAACACGTGAGTATATGCGCTCGCGAAGGAATGGCGGAGAGGACGCACTTCGGGTGCGTTGGGTCGCTGACCTCATGGAGCACCTCGATGAGGGCGTTCTCGCGCTGGGGCTCGAGCGCCACGCAGAGGTCAATCGTGGTGCCAGCGGGCGGGGAGCCCAGGATCTCCCACATCGATGGGATGGTGCTCCAAGAATGCTTTGTGCGCATGTCATCCCATGGTGAGAGTGTCACAATGCTGCCGAAAGGAACTATGACGAGGATGGAAAGCAAAGAGATCCTGTGGTGAGACATTGTTGCAGGGTCAAAGAGGCGAGTTTTGTGAAAAAGGCTGGAAAGTGAGAAAGCTCTTATGGTGCATTCCCGCGTGCATCAGAGCAGAAACACAACCCTAAAAATTGGGTTTTGGGGTATCGAGACCTCTACCGGGTTAGGCTTCCGATCCGTTGCAGTGGGCGTGTAGCCTCACGTTTTGTATTGCCAGCGCAGGAATGACGACGTGGTTTCTTCGTGATTGCAGTTGGGCACCACCACCGCGGGCTCCCCAGGACCCCAGCTTCCTCGCTACTACCCTGCCGGAGTTCTTCCACGGTTCCCGCCGCCGCGTACGCAAGGGGGCAAAACACGTCGTTGGCACGACGGTTTGTGCATGTGCGTGCAGCGCTGCGGGAACTTGGCGAGTAGCTGATTGCGTGGATAATGGTCTTGTTCATCTTGATGTGCTTATAGAGCTGATACGATGCACCGAGAAGGTTATTGGCTTGAGAAATAGGCACGCCAACGAGCTTCAGTGAGCTGCCATCGTGTGTGTCACCGAGATGGACCCGGAGGGGGTGGTGTCCAAGCCAGGAATAGACGAAGACGTGCTTTCGGTGCGTTGGGTAGCTGACTTCGTATAGTACATCAATGAGGGCGCTCTCCGGTGGGACGGCGCTGCCCCAAGAGTACTTCGTGTGTAAAATGATTGGAATCGTGCTTTCAGAGCTTTCAACTTTATGGTACATCCTCCGCATGGGAATTGAACGTACTGAACTTGAGGCACATCAGAATAGAGATAGAAACGAACACAAGCCGCGGGTTACTCTGTCTAGTAGTGCTGTAACTTGGGTTTGGACCTGGTATTGATACCTGGACGGAGGCATAATTGCGGGTGAAATCCGGCCAGGATTCCATACCCCATGACACGGAGGCATCCAAAGTGTTAGGGCCCTTTGATGCGCGTCCTCCGTGGCTGCCGGTCGCGAAGAACCAATGTCCTTCAACGAACTCGATAGGCTCGCCGGTTTTCTGAATCGAACTCAGAAGCTCCGCACAACTCTTCGCACAACTCTCGTTTTCAACCTGCCATATCCGGCGTTGGAATGTCCTGACCTCTGGGCGGCAGATGCTCTTCAAGTTGTGCCGGCCCTTCAAGTTCCCGATGAGGGTATAGTAGTAGTTCATAGGACCTCTGCTTACCTCACCAGGCCAGACAAACATTCAAGGCATTATTTTGCGAAGTAGAACGTCCCTACATGTAATTTTACTGTTCCTCTCCGTGTAAATATTTTCCAAACCAAATCGCTACTCTCTAAAACGTCGCGCTACCCAAGGCGCTACCCAACAAATGCGAAGTGGTCGACGCACAATGGCCGGCCCGGAGTGCCGGTCCGCCGTGCTAGTCCGAATAATTGGTCAAGTCAAGGCCTCTCCTCCGTCCCACTCCATTCAGCTTGTCCATTCACCATGCTCGTCGTCCGCAAAACCTCAAAATCTGTGAGCACCCCTCACAATGTACTATGACCCTGGTCTCATTAGCCTTTGCTCCTCGTAGACAGTGTCGCGACTTGCGCGGCACACCCCGGCTACGGCCTTGCAGGTTGGCCGCTGCCAGCGATCAACACGCGGACTGGCGACCCCTTCTGGACAGTATGACGCGGTAGTCATCGGTGGAGGTATGTTTGCGCCTTCGTCTTATACTGAAGGCGACGTGCATAACGGCCGTTGGTTTTAGGTCCTGGTGGCTACGTGGCTGCAATCAAGGCGGCCCAACTTGGGCTTAAAGTCCGTTCGTGGCTGCGTCGGTCATTTACCCTGTCGCTCATCTCATTCTACTCCAGACCGCATGCATAGAAAAGCGCGGAACGCTAGGTGGGACATGTTTGAACGTCGGCTGCATCCCCTCCAAGGCGATGCTCAACAACTCACACATTTACCATCAAACGCTTCATGATATTAAGAAGCGCGGTATCGATGGTGCGTCTCAAACTTCTTCTGATTTTTTATTACTGATATCAAAAAAATCAAAACAGTCGAAGGTGTCAAACTAAACCTCCAGCAAATGCTCAAAGCGAAAGAAGACTCGGTGAATGGTCTCACGAAGGGGATCGAAATGCTCTTCAAGCAAAATAAAGTCGACTACATCAAGGGAACTGCTTCTTTTGTCTCCCCCAACATCATTTCCGTCCAGCTCAACGACGGTGGCGAGTCTACTGTGGAAGCGAAGAACGTCATCATCGCGACAGGGTCCGAAGTCGCACCTTTCCCCGGTGGTGCTATCGAGATAGACGAGGAACAGATCGTCAGCTCGACTGGTGCGCTTTCATTGCAGAAGGTCCCAGAAAAGATGGTCGTCATTGGCGGCGGGATCATTGGACTGGAGATGGGCAGCGTATGGAGTCGACTAGGTGCCGAAGTGACCGTTGTCGAATTTCTTAATAGCATCGGCGGGGTGGGCATCGACGAGGAGATCTCGTGCGTTCCCTCGACTTGCACATGCGGTGTTGCTGTCTTCTAACACGGCGTGCTTAGGAAACAGTTCCAGAAGTCGCTGACGAAGCAGGGTCTCAAGTTCAAGCTGAGCACCAAAGTGCTCTCCGCGGAGAAGAAAGACGGGAAGGTGGTCGTCACGACGGAGGCTGCTAAGGACGGGAAGCAGGACTCGGTGCGTTATTCTTATTTTTTCCTTGTCAGCGAGAGGATTCACGTGGCATGGCGTAGCTCGAGGCAGACGTCGTGCTCGTCGCCGTCGGCCGTCGGCCATACATTCAAGGCCTCGGCCTCGAAAATGTCGGCGTCGAAGTCGACTCGCGTGGGCGCATCGTGATTGACGACCAGTTCAACACGAGCGTACCAAACATCAAATGCATCGGCGACGTCACCTTCGGACCGATGCTCGCGCACAAGGCGGAAGAGGAGGGCATCGCCGCGGTGGAGTACATCCACAGCGGGCACGGCCACGTGAACTACGGCACGATCCCAAGCGTCGTGTACACGCACCCCGAGGTGGCGTGGGTCGGCAAGACGGAGCAAGAACTCAAGACGGACGGCGTAAAGTACAAGGTCGGCCGGTTCCCGTTCCTCGCGAACTCGCGGGCCAAGACGAACTTGGACACCGAGGGCCAGGTGAAGTTCCTCGTTGAGGCAGAGACGGACCGCATCCTCGGGGTGCACATCATCGGTACGTGTGCTGTCTTCCGCGTTTGGGACCGAGTTGCTGAGTTTCATGGATCCAGGTCCTAATGCTGGCGAGATGATCGCAGAGGGTGTGCTTGCGCTCGAATACGGTGCGAGCGCCGAGGACATCGCACGCACGACACACGCACACGTATGTTGCTCCTTTCTCGCTTCTTCATCCTGTCCTGACCACGACTTGCCCTTCCCTCAGCCAACATTGTCCGAGGCGTTCCGCGAAGCCGCCCTGCAAGTGTCCTCCGGGAACGCGATCCACTTCTAGATTAGAGTAGAGAACGAGAGCCAATCTGTGAGGACTGCGAAGCGTCGCGCGCATATATATCGATTACGTTTGCATCCCCGTTGGGTTGTTCACCACCCTGTTTGTATATGGAACGCCTGCGACGTGGCATCTACCTACAGTCAATTCTAATCTCTCCCTTTTTTTTGCACGGTGGGTCGCCCTTCTCATGGTAACTTAGACATACGACGTGCCGACCATCGGCGGGAGACTCAGGCCCAGTTTTCTTTTTGGATCACTCGGGTGGCTGAGGTGTATCCGAGCCTGAGCCACAAGTCGTCCTTGCCCGGTGCTGTATAGGATGTGCGGGACCGGATACGGCCTCGGTGTCAATGTGCTGGATGCCGGGGTTTGGCCCGGAGTCGGAATGACCGGGGTCGGGTCGTATTCCTCATCGTTGACTCTTACGACGGTGAAAGTAATACCCGCCAGCCTCAGGTCCGTCCGAGTCGGTATGGTATTCGAGCATGAACGCGGCCGGGACCGCTGGGTGTACTGCCCCGGATCCCCCGCAATCCCAAGTACTTTCTGGTCGGTTGCAGACTTGCAGTGAGTAAGTGGGTGCGTAGGTGAATGTGTTGTATGAGTAGCGCTTGAGTAGCGCAGGAACATCGGCGAGGTGTTACAGTAAAGTGCAGTAAAGTCATCATCGAGCTTGAGTCAATGAACAAGTTGACAGGTTTCGGCCATTTCGGAGTTGCCAGTTCATCGTGTCGCACACTCGCACCAAGTCTCATCTCACCTCATTCCTGCCCCGCTCTACAATAAATCTCAATAGAGCCCAATAATTGCATTGGCTGGCAATCTTGAGCATCGATCATCGTCGAGCTCGGGCCGGCAACCAACAGTAACGACTCGGACAAATAAATCAGAGAGTTGACACTCTGTGAAATCTTTCAGGCGTGCCGAATCCAACGCCTATCGATGCATACTCAACACGTCGTAGGTGGTACATTCCGAGCGCCGCCGCGCCGCGCAGATGAAATCATCGACCAGACCACACTGGCAGGAGCAGGCGTGTGAATCTTCCCACGTCGACGGGACTGCGGTGCTGCGTTAGTAGACCAGAGTCGTTCTCATTGCTGCTATCTAATCTAAAGGTACAGTGAGGAACGCTACGCCGCAGGCCCGCAGTTACGAAAGACGTGAGGGGTAGTATACTTGCCATGCTAGTCGTCAACACGATGGGTGGCGACACTGGTACGCAGTTCTATATCAATATCAATGCTGGTGTCCTTAGGATCACCGCCCGGTCTCACTAAGACCTTCCTCTATGTCTACCAACTCTTCTGGTACCCTCCCTGGACTTCCAACGGAACTACTCATTCGGATTTTTTCTCACCTACAGGTTGAAGAGCTGTTGTCTGTCCAGCACACATGCCGCAGATTTTGTGATGTCATTTCCGGCAGCGACACCCTCCAGTACTTCCTGCACACCAAAATCAATCTCCTTGAAGACCTCCTCCCTCCCGACTTCTCTCTCCATGACCGTGTGGCTCTTCTAAAACATCATGAAACTGCGTGGAACAATCTACAACTCAACAAGTTCGCACGGCTTACGACTAGTAGCGAGGAGTCTCGTGCTCGTTGTTATATCCTTCAAGATGGGTACTTAATCTACGAAGTGGTCACGAATACTCTTGCGAGTACTGCACAGTACGGATATATAGACCTTTATTCAAGTTCCGCCCAGCCAAATGCGGAAGCATCTTGGACCCACATCTCGTTGGCATTTCCTCGCTCGCTCTCGGACATTGTGTTCGCCGTAGACCATAACTTGGTTGTGGCCATCAGGTTCTGAACCTTTCCAATACCTCAGCGAGTGGAGTGCTTTACTGACTCGGACATTCCCCAGCGGACATCATAATGGCTTTTTTGATGCTTCTTTCTTCGAGTTCACAACGGGTGCACGTCATCCCCTCTCATTGGTGGACGGAGTCCCTCTTCGTTTTCCCCCTATTTCAGACTTAAGAAAGCCGAAGGTGGAAGTTTTTGGGGATTATCTCCTGGTGACCACCGTGTCTGATTCCGACATCTTTGAATCATGTGGCCGCAATACTTTCGTAGTCGTCTCGTGGAAAACAGGGAGAGCTACAGAAGTGAGTGATAGATTCTGGTCGTTTCAATTTCATCCAGATTTGACCAGAGTTCCGTAGCTTTATCCAATATTGGGAGGAATGAGGATTGTAATCATCGACCCGGTCAATAACTTGATCGCCCTAATAAAGAGCTTCTCGAACACCATATATATTTGCAGGCTTCAGTTCGGATCTGCGGACCCATGCCTACACTCCCTGTGTTTCCTCAGGTTACCAGGAAACCCCAGTCGTGTCCATGAGCGGTGTGGAGTGGATACCGACTTCGAAGCCTCAAGATCGAACGGGATCCCAATCAGTCTCGGGGGCGACCATTTCCCTTCCGCCCCTACAGAGCTGGTACTATTGGGCTCACCCTCAGTTACAGAACCGGAGACAGGTACTCGCCAGTATTCAATGTTTGTCAGTATCGGAGCGCTCCTCTCTGCCGCCCACTCTGGTGTGCGTCACGTGCCTTGGGCTGACTGGGGCCCCGCCGGTACAGCGCATTCTCCCTCTTGGAAATGGCATTCTGCCACGGCCGGCTGGCCCTTTCTGGATCACAAATTACGCGCCTTTGGTAGTCCGCGATTATGACACTCTTCGCGCACGGTACACCAAAAAGAAAAAGAACAAGACGTCCGAGTCGTCGATCTCGGACCCCTTCCATGCCTTCCCTCGGGCCACCGTCAACTAGATTGTTTGGTGAACACTGGATAGAGGGCGAGGTTAAAACCCTCTTGCCATTTCGCAAGTTCGTGGCTGGGGATCTACCTTTAAAACGCGTAGTGGAGGTTGTGGCAGATAGGGAGTGGGTCGTCGTAATCTCACGGACGGTATGTTGTTCTATGCTCATTCACGCTTGAGAGAGACCGACCACGCGCACGGATAGAGAAGTGGTAAAGGAACTTCTATTACGGTGTACCATGTGGGTTAGACCGAGAACGGATGTTTTACCGCCAGAGGCGTCTGCGGGTGTTGCGTGCATGCGTACCACCGCGCGTCTCCGCACCTGCCTTGTACAAGTCCACGAATATTTTCGGCGCTCCTTGGAGGCATGTATGATTTATTCCGGCTGCCTGTGCGTTCTATATTTTCCTGATTATGCCAGTCCTCTTGAGTCCTGCGACCGACCAAGTCTGTGATGTATACATGTATTATCTAGTGACTACGCTTTCTCGAATGCGCCTACGTATACAACATATTGCTTCGCTTGGTGTACACTTGTACTTATAACAGATGCCCTTAATTAGCTCCTGAAAGGCTGAAAAATCTGACTTTCTTCGCAAAATACCCCCGCTTCGTATCTACGAACAAGTCTACGAGCGAATTTTTATCGCTCGCGTTCTAATCTGTTCACCGAGCCTCGAGCCTCCCCTTCGACTTCATTTTCGGTCAGAGTCGTTTGATACGCGACCTTTATACAGGACACTACACTGGTGGATGCGCGCAAATTGGATTTTGGGCGCCAAGAGCCAGCACCACGGGTGCGTCCTATTTTGTATTAGGACAGCGATTCATTTCATTGGTACCGGTGACAGGCACACTGTCACCTTCTCGGGGGTGAGGCCTGTGAGGTCTCAGTCGAGGGTGACTTATACCAGTGAAGGATCCCAGAATCGCTAGGCAGATGTGATTTATTCAGGGGTATACGTTTCGCACAAATCCCGCACGTCCGCACATACGCGGCCATGGGTTGAGTGGACGACGATTCGTCGATGCATTGATTAGTGGGGTGAGAGAATGTTAAATGTAACGCATGGCATGGCTAGGAATCACGTAGTTGGCGTGGGGATGTCGACCGACCGACTACAAGTGGATTCAGACACAGTGGCACGAAGATCCATGTCGTATTGTACGAGTACGCAGAGAGTATGCAATTGTGAACGTGTCCGAGTCGGCTCTTGTGTCGGCTTGTGACAGCTCCAACAAGATCGGGCTCGGGCCGGCACACAAGACAATCGGCTGACTCGGATACCCCCAACAACAATTAAATAAATCAGAGGGTTGACACCTGTGAATCTCTTACAAGCCATGCCGCGTCCAACGCCTATCGATGCGTACCCGACCAAGACGTCCGACCTGCAAATCGACACCGAAGACATCTTGCAGGAACAGATCCCGCCAGACGGTGGCGGACGGGTCCTGCACAAGAACGCGCACCTGCAATTCCTCGTGCGCAATCTCGCCCAGGGCTTCCCAGCGCGCTACATGAGCCAGGATGCGAGCCAGCCGTGGCTCATGTTCTGGACGCTCCAGGCGTTCAGCACGTTGCAGATCGCCATTGATCCCGACAACAAGCAGAGGTGCCCGCCGTCGTCTTGCGCTTCTGCGCCCGCGCGTTGCTGCGTGCTGAATGTTTGGGTGCTAGGGCGATCGATACTACCATGCATTGGCAGCACCCCGACGGTGGGTTTGGCGGCGGACCGGGGCAGGCAGCGCACTTGCTGGCTACCTATGCGTCTGTGTGCTCTCTCGCAATCGTTGGACGCCCTGGTCCGGAGGGGGGCTGGGATCAGATAAACAGGTGCGCCGGATGAATCGACGTCGGTAGGACTGTTCCCCGATGCAACAGGAAGAGAGAAAATGTACAACTGGTACATGTCACTGAAGCAGGCCGGACGGATCCTTCATCGTGTCCAACTACGGAGAGGTCGACGTTCGGTACAGCGGTCCCTCTCTCTCACTCAATGGATCACCTCACTTATTGTCACGGTTAGGGGTATATATTGCCTCCTCGTCGTTGCACACCTGCTTGACATCGTCACTCCGGAACTCATCGACGGGACTGCGGCCTTCATCGCATCCTGCCAAACCTACGAAGGAGGCTTCTCCTCTGCGTCACACCCACATTTCGTCGACAACGTGCTCTCAGCGTGCCGACCCAGTCTCGGTGAGGCCCACGGAGGATACACATTCTGCGCGCTTGCGTCGTGGGTATTGCTGAGGCCATACATCCCATCGGACGACGATGCGCCACGTGTGGACACGCGCCGGTTGTTGCGCTGGCTCGTGCACATGCAAGGGTCGGAGATAGAGCTTGGCGGGTTTAAGGGACGAACAAACAAGCTCGTCGACGGGTGTTACTCATGGTGGGTCGGTGGCGCGTTTGCGCTGCTGGAAGCGCTAGGGGTATCCGGTGTCCCCGAGTCCGCGCGTGCTAGTGACGAGACGCCGCCGCTGCGCCCAGGCACGCACACCGAAGACGGATGGGATGACGTTGACGGTGCGTTCCCAGTGACTAACTGCCGGGTGCCCTCGGGTGTAATCGATGACGCTACTAGATTCGCTCTTCAATCGGCGCGCGTTGCAGGAGTACATCCTCATCGCCGGACAGCATCCGGCGGGAGGTCTGCGCGACAAACCGCCAAAGCAAGCGCGAATTTATTCTTCTATTTGTTTACTTTCGCTCACGTTGTACGTAGGAACGCTGACGCCTACCATACTGCGTACTGCATATCCGGCCTATCGGTCGCACAGCACCGTGTGTGCCCTTCACCTGCGTGGCGGGCGGAGGTGCGTGCGGTGTGGAAGGGCGAAGATGGCGTCCGCGCTACAGCTTTTGCCGAGGCTCTCTCTTGGACTGAGGAAGCCGGTGCCTCTCATGTTGTCGGTTCGGCTGCGAACCGTGTCGTACGTCGCATATCTGCTTGTTTCGACCGTCCCGTTGCTAAGGGTACTGCAGAACGCCACACACCCTCTTTTCAATCTAACCATTACCCACACAGAGGGTATTATGGCACATTTCTATAAGCAGAGCGTGCCGAAGCGAGTACCAAAGCGATCACCTTGATCACTCCGCAACCAAACATTTTCCGCACTGAACGAGTATCGCCTTTGCACTATTGATTCTCACTTCGTTAGTTACGCAAAATATGTATCTCTATCTCGCTTGATAGGTTTCGAGTGTACGCTTCAGAGTCGGCAAGGGCCGTCTTACGTTACCAAGCGCCTTTCACCTGCTGCGAATCCCAGACTTAAAGACTGTAACTTGACGACCTTTCATTTCCTTGAGACCCCCCTTCATTTCTAAAAAGTATCAACAAACATCTCTCCAAATGTCCTACGATCTTTACGAAGAAGACCACTTCCTCTCTCCTTCGTCCTCAACCCCCAAGAAGTCACCACCCTCAAGACATACTTTATCTCGCAACCGGTCCAACACCTCCCTCCGCGGCGGCGCCTCATCTCTCGCGCACGAACTCGCAGTAGCACTCCTACCAGAGCCCACAGCGGGCTCGAAGCTGCTCGCGGAGGAGTTTGGTATCGAGTATGACGAGGGAGCGGAGGGTATCGACGGTATGCCTCCACACGACCCCAGCGTGCCCTCCTTCGCCGTCTCCAGCGATCTGGACCTCTCGATGGCCCTCGAACTCGACGCGGCCGCCTCCGGCTCAAGCACCCCCGGCGTGACCGACTCCGACGACACCCTCGACCCGACGTTCCACTCTTCCCCCGCACCGCGCGCCCCCACGCGCAGCCAGCCCGAGGCCGACGCCATGGCGCTGCTCTCGCAGAACCTCGAGTCGACAGAACAGTTCCTCGCGCATCTACGCCACCTCGACACGGACGGGCCCGCGCCGCTCGCGCTCGAGGCGCTCGCGGCGGACATCATCAGCCGGCTGAACGAGACCGCGCGCGACCGCGAGGAGCAAGTCCGTGAGCTCCTCAAGTGCGAGCGTGAGTTCCAGCGCATCGCCACGGAGGTCGGCGGCGCCGACGCGCTGGCGGGCCTGGACGCGCTCGAGGACCCCGCACCGTCCTCCGCGCCCCCTTCCGCACCCACACCCGCGCTCGAACCCGTCGCCGAGGAGCTGTCCTTCTCGCACGAGTGGGAAGTCGACCCCGACGCAGAACTCCTGCACCACCCCGACGGCGACATGGACGTAGGCGTGGATGTGGACGTGCATGGCAGCAGCGACGGCTCGCCGCTCAAGGACACGTTCCCCGTCTCGCCGCCGCCGCCACCGCTTCTGGCATCGGGGACCGTGATCGCGATACCGCACCTGGTGCACCTGCGCACGCACACCGCGTCGCTCGTCTCGAGCCTGACGGCGCTCTCGGAGCACGCGCAGGTGAACGGCGCAGCGACGACAGATGCGGGGCGTAAGATCCGCGCGCTAAAGAATAAGCTCGGCGGGTGGCGCATGGACTGGGACAGCGCGGAGCGCAGCCGTGCGCGCATCGAGCGGTGGGAGACGGGCGTCGATGTCGAGGGAGCGCGCCGCGTGGACGGTCGTGCCTTCGTGGCGGAGCATTTGCGTGAGTTTGAACGTGTGCTGTTCGAAGCGAACATGAAGACACAAGCGATCATGGCCCCGTCATAGTGTTACTTAGAATTCCTTTAGTCCTCCGCAGCGCAGCGTTGTGTTTATAGATGGTTTGGCTTTATTACCATCCCTCCTCCTTTGCTCGATCTCCCCGCAACAGTACAAGACTTTACGATACATGTATACCTGTACCCTACATATACTCTAGCTGGCGACACGGTTACATTCATTTGTCCAATTGTGGTAGTGCCCATTTATACAAGAATGCGCTTCACTCGTAGCCTCCAATCAATATTCGCCCTTCCAATGTAATTCGGTGCCATATATTAACCAGAGTACCTAAACCAACTCGTTCTGAGGGGCGTAGTGTTAAAAGACAGCAGTACAGAAGAAGGGATAGCACTGACCTAGCCTCGACGGCCTCCTTGCGCACTGCGCGTTTCGGGTCGTCTGACGCTCTTGCGAGCTCGCGTAGGACGGTCGCCTTCTGTGGGTGCAGCACGCTATACCGCACAATTTTCGGCAGCACAGCCAGATACTTGAGCGCGCCCACCCGCACTCTCTGTTTTCTCACAAATGAAAGGGACACCACGGGAGGAGAGTCAATGAAGGCCCTACCGTGTCAGCCATCTCTGAGGCGGCGCTGTTCTGCAGCATGATGCTCGCAAGGCTGGAAGCGTGCTCTGTGATAACACTGCCTTCCGATGCTGTCTTCGCCCCGGCCTCAACGTCAGCTTGCGCGGCAGAGAGGAGCGTGTCAATGACGCCCGCGGCGCCCGCGCGGAGCGTGGGGTCAGGCAAGGAGAGCCCGCGGAGAAGCAAGGGCATGAGCTAAGGAGAACGTAAGGAGATGAGGACGGGCTGGTGTGCGCGAGAGTAGACTCACCGTGGGGAATTCATGTTCGTAAGCGATCTTTGGTATAGCTTTAATGAGTGCCGCGAGGGCAACGAGGTGCACAGTTTGCCGTAATGGATCTGGCATAATGTTAGCTGCGCAGAGACGCCTCGGTCAAGGGCGGAAAGCAGACCAGTCGAGTCTTGGGCACCTGCAATGATTTTCGGGAGGGTGCTACTTGCATACTTTTGGGCATGAAGTATCTGAGGTGCCGTTGTTAGCTAGCATCAAAGCAACATACGGAGGAGGCGACCTTGATGATGGCGTGGTTGCGCTTGGTAAGTTCCTTGTCTGCCGTCCCGACCTGGCCGATAGCGCGCGCAGCGTCCCAACCCACATCAGCATCTCCGAAAAGCTCAAAGAGTCTGTCAGCAAATCGGAGTGCTTTTGGGTGGCCTCTGACCAGGAGAGCCCTTGAAATCTGCAAACAGTGAGCGACGATCTCTCAAGAGTGAGGGTACTCTACTCACCCACGCCCATGCCGAAATGGCACGACGTCGCGTGTCGGGGTCAGGGGAAGTAGCAATCTCTTCGTTCCAGAACGTCGAGAACGTGGCGTCGAGAAAGGCGTCTAGATCTTGCGCTACGAGTCAGTAAAGGCCGTGCGCAGTTTACCAGAGTCGCTTCCTACCCAGTGCGTGCTTATTGACAACTGCAGTGACAACTTGCCATGCGCATTCCCGCTGCATATTGTTCTTGGCGTACCGAATGCTCCAGTTTAAGATTTCCTCCAAGAATGCGCCTTCGTCGTCCACCGGGATCCTGACCTATTCCAAGTCAGAGGGCGACACACGAAAAACGAATATTCGACACGAGCCTCTGGACGTAAGGCTATCACGGCCCCAGAAAACAAAGGGACGAGGCTTGCTTGACCCTCTGGTGCGGCGAGCTACAGCACGATTTAGGCGATTAGAGGCTTGAGAAAAGCCAACTCACATCAAAAGGGGAGAAACGTGTGTCAGCTGGCAGACTCAGGTCGCCGGCTGCGAGAGTTGCGACCTCTCCCTTCAGATAAGCAGCGAAAAGTGTCGACGCGAACGTCTCCTGCTTCCTATACCAGCAATCGTCAGAGAGAGCCCCGTGATAATGATCTGCCGCTGGACTCACTGCGCGGACAGCGACTGGACGACCAAGTTAATCAAGCGGGAAGAAACACCTAACTGATACGTGGATCCGTCACGCCCGTGCCCCCCGGACTCCCCGGAGCCAAAAGTACGCCATACGCAGCGAGGTTGAACAACCTCGGGACAAGTCGGTCCACGTACTTCGGCACGTCTAGATCCCCGCGCTCGACCTTACGTGCCAACACGTCCGCAAGTGTAGAGAGCAGCGCATGCGCATACGCCGCTGAGGGCTCTGTGTCCTCGGGTACTGTGGTAGGGGCGTAGAGAAAGCTCAGGCGAACAGACAGGCGAACAACGAGTGTTTCGAAGAGATCGGGCTGAGTGCACAAGTGTGACAACGCAGAAAGACCCCTGCGGTATTTCTCGCGTCCTTCGATATCCTCTCGCACGGGAGCATGCTCTGGAAGTGTAGAAAAAAGAAGTGGGAGGGTCATCCGCGCGATATGGGATGGCGTATTACAGGAGATGGTTTTGAGAAGATCAAGGGCTGCCGCTATGCTGCTATGAGCAACGAACCTTGCCAGCTGATAAGAGAACGGATACCTTGCGCCAAGGTCCTCTTGCTGATCAGAAATAACGTCGTTTACTTTTTGTACAACGAACCCGATTTCGTCGTCGTCGAGAAGATCGGGGGTGGTTACCAAGCCACTCAGACCTTCGATTGCAGGACACAGCGATGATTTGCCCTTCAGTCCGAGGACCAAAACGCCTAGCACCTCATCCTTGAAGGGAAGGAGGAAAATCTCTTCGCTGTTAATTACTTTAAGTGCAGAGTCACGGGAAGCTGCAATGAGGGAAGCGAGGAGAGAGAGGACTGCCCCCCTATTTGGAAGCTCGTCTGGATCGACGGAGAGCCTGGTGAGGTGAGGGACCACATGAGAAAGAGTGTAGCGGGAAACAGACGCTATGAGACCTATAATGAGACCTCAATGTGATGTCTAGGACAAGTCGTCACTGACGGGTAGTCGACATAAATGCGCATAAAACTTTGATGGCAGGCTTTGCTTGACTCTTTTCCGGCTCCTTCAGGATCTGAATGCACTCTTCGCAAGCGTCCTTCGCAAGGCCGTCAACCTCGGCATCTGTGATTTCGTCCGCATATATCGTCTTGATCACCACCTGAGTTGCTTTAAGGGCCTCTTCTTCGGTCTCTGGATCAGTAGGCTGAAAAATCTCGAGTTTGAGGGAGCTCCAAAGCTGGCGAGCAAACTTCCCTGCGACTCTGGACCCGTACACAGGGAGACATACGGAAAGAGTTTGAAGGGTATCGCGCTTTTGGTGTCAATGAGGCCATAGATCACAAGTTCATATATGAGACTGTACCTTTGTTGCGGGCGAACCAGCATTGATTTTGTCAAGAAAGAGAGGAACGGCAAGGTTTCCGAATAACGGGCTCGCACTTAGACATGACCTGACGCGACGATAAACGATGAACCCTGCCCTATATTGGGGATCAGATCTTACCGGAGGGTGATCTTGAGATCTTCCGCAGTAATCCCATAAGGGTCGTTTTCAGGTGCTCGGAATGTAATTGGAAAATAGCAGAATGTGATGTTGAAGAGGTCCTGCACCGATATTAGACACGATGAGGGCCAAAGGGGCGGATCGCACCTCGAACTTGATGGATATATCAAACTCTATGGCGAGCACTCTGGCTATGGCAAATGCGATCATGAGATTCCGAGGATCCTTTTCTCCATCTACCAAAGCGATGTAGTCGGAAAGGAAACGCTCGCCCATACTCTTTAGCACTATTGACACCAAAGTCAGTATAAACGAACAATACGGGACGCACGGATCTCACCGTCCCGATGCATTGCTACGAGTGAATCGAAGATAGAGAAGACGGTGTGACGCTGCACCTGAACCAGCGCTTGCATCTTCACATGGGCGAAGATCCTGTGTATGTGTGGGTATCAACAGAGCCGAGCCAGAAAAGTTATGGCTGACGCAGCGCAAATGTCAATGACGTTTTCCGGAGATAAGGCTGGGATGCGAGTGATGGCGAGGATACCCTTGAGGGCGGGAATGATCGTTTCGGTGTCTTCTAGCTTGGACGCGAAAAACGCGACAAGAACCTTGGCTGAGTCGTGGTGACTTTAGCCGAAAACGACAGAGCTGTATGGAACACACTTGACTGGAGATTAAATTTCTCCAGTGGACTTTTGCCCACTACCAGAGCCAGAAACTCCACGCCTTGAAGAACATGTCATCAAAACTGGCGCATATAATCAAAACACGACGCATACCTTTATTTCTGAGATCGTCCTCTTCTGACGTCAAGTATTCTCCAAGCGCCTTCACTACATGTACTAGTTTAAGCTGGCCATCTGAAATACCTGGAGGCTCAGACGGATCTTAGGATCAAGGAATAATTTTGCATCGTTGGGCGTAATACCGGATACAGTGTCTTCTATTTCTTTGTCTCGCGGGGAGGCGACCCATGTGCGGACGTAGCGCTCTGCTGTCTCCATCACGGTCAGTGGATTAGTTAGGTACAGAGGAAGGCGCGCGAGGTCGGGTCAGTGCTTACGCAACCACGATGTTTGTCGCGACCGCGTCTGCGAGCTCGCAGGGTCCATTTGTACCGCCATAGTCCTGCGCGACACATGCCAGTGCGCCATCTGCGAAAAATCATCTCTGGACGACGTAGCTCGTTTCCCAGCCCCCTAATTCCCGCGCGACATAGACACCCTCGGTTCTTCGCCTCCACGTCCCTCGGCATCCCGAGCTGGCAAACCCTCAAAAGACCGCTTCAATTACAACCCCGAGGTATTCTTCGATGCGGCCCCCGATCCAGAACATATGGCGTACACACGCCTCACTTCAAACGACCTCGACAAGTACACAAAGCCGCCAACACGCGTCAAGATGCTCGTGCGCGACTTTATCGAGGACTCGCTCTACAACCCCCATTACGGGTATTTCCCGCAACAGGCGACGATATTCACGTCTGCCGGGGAGCCCATCGACTTTCGTGCCATGCGCGACACGGTCGAGTTCCAAAACGAGGTCGCGAGACGGTATTCAACTTATGGTACCGATAGCGAAGGGCCGGGCAGACAGATTTGGCATACGCCCACGGAACTTTTCAAGGTGCGTTGCTACCTTTGACCCGCGTTGTTCAAGACTAATCCTTCGCGTACAGCCATACTACGGTCAAGCCATCGCCCAATGTCTGGTGTCGGAGTACCTCCTCAAATATTTCCCTTATGAGGATCTAGTCATCTACGAAATCGGCGCAGGGAATGGAACGCTGGCCACGGACATTCTTGACTTCATCCAGAGCGAGTACCCGGAAGTATATGAGCGTACGCACTACAACATCGTGGAAATTAGCGGGCGTCTGGCAAGATTACAGCAGAAGCTCCTCCTGCCACGCCACCCATGTGTCAACGTTACCCACAAGAGCATTTTCCACTGGGATCGACGGGAGCCGTCCCCTTGTTTCTTTCTAGCCATGGAAGTCATTGTGGGTCGCTCATTTCTTTCGCGTCGGCTCCCCCTCGTTCACCACATACAGGACAATTTTGCTCACGACATGATCCGCTACGACTACCGCACCTTAGAACCCCACCAAGCTCTCATCACCGTCGATGCCAAGGGCGACTACGGCATCTACTACACGCGCGTCACCGACCCCCTCATCGCATCGTTCCTCAATCTCCGACGCCGCCTCGGGCACCCACCACCGCTCCCTTCCATCCTCAAATCGCCGTCCGTGCGCTCAATCTACAACCGCCTGCCCTTCGCACCGAACCTCTCAACGCCCGAATACGTCCCCACGCGGCTCCTGAGCCTCCTGCGCACGCTCCGCACGCACTTCCCGCGGCACCGCCTGCTGCTCTCGGACTTCAGCTCGCTCCCAGATGCGATCCCAGGCGTGAACGCGCCAGTCGTGCAGGCGCGCGTGCGCGGGACCGCCGTCGCGTGCTCGACGCTCTTCGTCCAGCCGGGCCTCTTCGACATCTTCTTTCCGACGCACTTTGGCCACCTCCGCGACATGTACGAGCACGTCCTCGCACAGCCTAGCACTAGCGACGACCACTTGCCCATCGGCCCGTCCCCGCTTGCTTCCAGCTCGTCCCCGCTATCTGCAGGCGCGGGCTTCTTCTCGTCGTACCAGCCACAGAACCGGCGTATACCCGTCGACGGCGTCGCAAGCGCCAGTGGGCTGCCCGTCGGCGAGCGCAAGTCGAACGTGTTCACGCATGCAGAGTTTATGGAGACCTACGCGGACCTTGAGAGCACGCGTCTGCGGAGCGGCGAAAACCCTATAGTAGACTACTACAAAAACGTAAAGTTTTTATTCTGAGACCATATTTTCCATTTCTTGCGTGCGTCTGGTCTATTCAAGTGCGCAAGATATAAAGGTAGTAATGGAAGGCGTCCCCGATCTGCTGGATCTCGAGCGTCGTGTCTGGCCGGGTCAGGTACCGTCTCCGGAAGTGCGGCTGGCCAAACGTCAAATACAGAAACGCGCCGTTTCCCCTTCGCAGAACCCTACGTCGACGAGTAAGCTGGCTTGTCGCACAGAGACATTGTGGTGCCAACCGGAGAACCTCGTCGACTTCTCTTGTGCAGTCATCTATTACTTGTTGCGGTGGGTCCTGGGGGGGGGGTTGTCGCATGATTTCATAAGTGAAGGAAAACGTACCCAGACGTCGCCCTTGGTGGTCATCATGGCGTCCATGGTACCTGGGCACCTAGGTGAGTCCAGACGTCCACAACCAGACTCGAAGGACTACCTTTGTCAATCGCGACGTCGAAGCTCTCGTCCTCTAATTCCAAGTTCCGAATGTCCATCACGAGCCCTAGACAAAGAGCGCGTTATAAGTCATCAGAAAGAGCTGATGGGACAAAGAGATACACGGCATCTCTGGACGATCGTGATTCCTCGCACGCATGCGCTCGATCACGACGGGTGAATACTCCATGTCCCCGGCCAGTCATCAGTGCCGGCCAACGATATCGAAACTGAAGCGCGCACATCGACGTTGACGATGTTTTCATACCCATCGTCATACATCTGAGCGGTCGTCACGGGGCAAAAAAACGGTGTGGTAAGACGAAACGCACATCTTCCGATAGCGTGGAGTTGCCGCATCCGAGCATAAGGATCCGTGCGGTCCTGTCAGGGAGGACCTGGTGGAGGAGATGTGCGACATCCTCGTATCTCTTGAACCAGTCGAACGTTGCGTCCTCCGCTTCTCTAGTATTGTCAACCGGCGCGAAGGAAGCCGTCGGTGGGGGAGGGGCTCACTGCGCGTATCTCCGGTCCCTAAGATACGGGATGGTTTGACAACACAACAAATCAGATATCTATCGAAGCGCACCAGTACTCTTGAGTTGCATATTCTTCATTTTTTACAGGGAGCATATTCCCCGTCATTGCGCCGTCCGGAGAGGGCAGACGCAAGGTTGCACGTGGTCCCTGCCGAGCGGCTTCAGAGTGCGTAAGCGTTGGACGGCCCTAATGTCAGGCCAATCGGCTTCCCACGCGTCTCTCTCCTGCATATCGCGACATACGACCTTACTATAAGACCACACGCATCTCTTTAGAAGGCCTTTATCAAGCATGGTGCGTCGCCGCTGTCGTCGTCAAGACGTTCTCAACAATAGCGCTAATGCGTCTCTCCTTTTCCCATACGACTGTAGTCTGCCATCCCCGCCTTCGTCATGGGTACTTTATGTATTGTTGGTGGCGTAACTGGATACGTCCGTTCGCGGTCCATCCCTTCTCTCGTCGCGGGTGTTAGGTACGTGTCACCCCGTATCTAAACTGGGATTACCCCTGAACCAACCTCCGTCCCGATAGCGTCGGTGCGCTCTATCTCTACAGCGGGGATAGCATTCCGCAAGAACACGGCCAACGGACTCGAGACTGCGCTCGGTGAGCAGAGCTCCGTCTTCTTCGCCCTCCCTGACCAATATGAACGTATCTTTTACAAGGTGCTTCCGCACTCCTTCTCCTATCTTCTCTCCCGAGGTTCTCCAAGGGCCCAATCCCTGCTCTGTTGACGGTCACGTCGGCCGCTACTGGTGCATACTACGGCAAGACAGTATACAACTTGCGTCAGGACTAGATGGCGGATTCGTATTGGCACGGGTATGAGGGGGGCTTGCTCTGATTCTCGAACTGTACTGATTGTGTACGAACGCCCGTCATACATCTCGTGTTGGTCATCAGCCAGCACTTCTCCCTGTAAAATTCCTGATTTTCTCCGGGCTCCTTAGGTCTGTGGGGATGGCCGGAGCTGACCTGAGAATAAGTAAATGTAAATAGTGACAAAAGCGACCCATTTCAAATTGGGGGTGTGATTATGCTCGAAGTCTTGCTTTGTGTTCGCCTTGTATGGCACTCAAAGCTGGAGACACGACCAAGGCCCGAACACCAAATTACAGGGAATGAAATCAGTAACTGTGGCTGCGACTGCGACACAGCAGGCTGATCGGCCCGCTGACTGGTAGTAACTTAGTCCTGTGTGTAGGCCGAGGTTGCCGTCGTAACGCGCGGCTGATGGCCGTTTTATTTATATCTTGCGCGCATGGAACTACACGAGGGGTCATTGTTGCTGCAGATTCGAGTGACAAGGGCTATAATCAGGTATACCTTACTGTGATCCTCATTCACACTCGAGTGACCTCGGTTAAGGATCCGAGCAAACGCCGCGCGATCCATGCTTTCTAGAGAAACGGGTCGTCTATCGCATCTTGCACTAGTTACGTCATAGCATACTGTTCTATACTTACAACCGTGGTGCTTGTAAGTCTCGCTGATTGCTATCCCCAGACAAAGCACCTCGGCGTCCCTCGATTTCGGAACATGACAACCGAGTCGTGGTGAGCACGCAGGTGAGTCACAAGAAATTCGTATCCCGGACCACCAGGTGATCTAACCGGCATGATACACGGTTAGACGACCTAAAATTTCCGTCACCTGTTGACACATCTGGTCAGGGTCTCTCCAGAAGCCTCAAGTATGAATGTGCAACATCAACGTACTGATATATCGACCAACCACTCCCGATCTGCGACCACTTGTTGAGACGAATTGAAATGTAGATTGGGAATTATGTAGTCGCGATATGGCAAGGAAGTCTCAACTGCGCCCGCTATCCATTGCTCGCCTTCCACTTTCGATGTGGAAAAGACGGGGGTGCTAAGGGACGGTGATGAAGACGATTTTGTGGTCACGCTCGGCGAACATTGTGCGCGCAGAAAGTCGTAGTCGCGTTTCGTCAGTGGTGAATAATGGCTTATCCAAAAGGGGCCGGCGGGACTTGGCGGGAATACATCCTTTGGCCTTGGGAAGATGCGCGTCCTACTAGGTCCCCACTCAGTCCAAGGCACGTTGCGCCTATCGGTACGGATGTTAGTGAGGAGTTCTGCGACGCTAAGAACCATAGTGTATGGATAATCCCTGTAGACGTTGTCCGAGTGTATGTGATAGTCAAGAGAAAACCGTATGTTGCCGACTTTGGAGGAGCGGAAGGGAGCAGGGCGCCTTCGGACAGGGTCGGATCTTGGGTGGTGCTTCAAAGTTGAGACCCACTCCTTTTCGGTCCAAGATACGGAAAGAAAGGCATTTGGCTTCAACGGTGGCATTTCGAGGAAGCACACAGTTTCCATGCGGAAATCTGGGGGAGTGAGCTCAAGCCTACAGATCTCGACAAAGTTTGTGTTGTCCTCGACCACTGCGATCAAGTCGTTGTCGATGGCCACGAGCCTCGGAATTTTGCGCCACTCCGTTACCTGCCTGAAAAATAATTCGCGAAGCTTGGAGAGTTAACTCAAGGCAGAAGTGAGGTAGAATTTCAAACACCACTCACAATTGTCGTAGTCCCCGTTTTCCATGGGATGAGGGAGACATAACACCCTGTATATTCGTACGTCACTGCTATCAGGATATAATCCCCCAAGATCTCCGCCTGTAGGCCAACAACAGCAGGGACAGGGTTCAAAGGAGATTGGATCCGAACAGTGGGCTTCAATGAAAGAGGATGGAAAGCGCCAGTTGTAAACTCAAGAAAAGTCACGTCGACAGTTGCTCTGTTGTACGGTTGGCTTTGACATGTCAGACGTTATACCCAGATTTGTTCCCAAAATAGGACACAAACCTGATTGCCACCGCCAAGTTGTAGTCTACGGCGAATTCAAGTTTCAGGGGGACAGGAAAGGGAGTATGTTGCATTGGGATATGCACCCAACGTAGCTCCCCCTTCGGTGAGGCAGAGGAGAGGTCCACGTATCCGTATCGTATTGTGGCACCCCCCCTGAGTGTGACCATTTTATAGATCAAGTAGCCATCTTGGATGATAAATAATCGTCGCTCAGTGACCTCGGTGAAAGAATCTTCAGCAAATTTGTTGTACTGCAGGCAATTCCATGACTTTTCGTGTTGTCTCAACAGTCTGAGACGCTCTGTGATCGAGTAATCAGGAGGTAGGAGGTCGTCAACACCATTGATTTCGATACGCAGGATATACTGAAGATGGGAGCTATCAGTGATAACATTGTGAATTCTGCGGCTCGTTTCCCGCGCAGAGAGGAGATCTATGGCAGGAAGGAAGGAAAGGAGGCGAACGAGAAGCTCCGTCGGGAGGCTAGAGATTGTTGTCGTTCCACCGGATCCCGGGTCTGGGGTCATGCTGGTGGTCATAACGAAAGTTTTGAGTCGAGGTCTCCTGGCTGTGTTCCACCCAAGGTTCCACCTGCCCCTTATAAACAGATCCCACGATGACTAAGATTTCCAGATTTGGGACGCCGCGGGCGTCACAACCTAAAGATAGCGATAAGTGGACTGTTTTTGGAAATCACGGTGGCGTACATTATTAGTAATTACCCCCCATGTCTACCTTTGAGATATTTGCGAGCTGATGCCGGAAAAGAGCCCTTTCTGGTTCGAAGCCTTCTAACCAGTGGGAATCCCTAGCGGCACACACTAATCTCATTCTGACCAGACTCCTACCCAAAGGCGTACACCAGGGCAGTGAATAGTCGCAGGAGGTGAGTGAGGCATAATCGGGTCACACTTCTGTTTGCCGTCTGACTCCAGGTTCGACATGAGCCCTCACAGGATGAGATTTCCCCATACTCTCGCAGTGAATGGTAGTTGTGACAGTGGTCACTTCTCTCTATGCGAGAGTATCATTAGCGAAGACTATTTTGTCTATCAATGTTGTTGGGTGGCATGCTGAGTGCCAACACAGGTCTTGGCGCAGGTCACTGTAAGGACTATGTCCTTGCCGAGCTCGGGGACAATAGTTAAGTCGATTCTATGGTCGCCCTATAGTCGATGCGGAAAGGTGTTTACAATTCCCGTCTGCGTCTGTGTCCGTGCCCGCGTCCTCCGAGTCCATTTCCGTTTCTGTGGTTTCTATTGCCACGCTACCTCTATGGCCCGGGGCCTGAAGTTTTATTTTCAAACTTGTCTCCATTCGGACCATTCCGGTGACAACACCGCTCTTGAGGTCAGAGTTCAGTAACGTTCAGTTCCGACCTATGCAGTCCTAGACCACTGACTCGGGGGCAGTGATTTTATACATCTAGTCTTCTTCGTAGGGAGCCACAAATCATGGTGGTTGAATCAAAAACACATATCGGTGGCCTCCCATGATCACGCACCACTGCTGGCTCTCTGTGCTCTCCATCCTCTCCCCTGGGCCCCTCGGCGGCCTCGCGATGTCACTAACACCACGTTGGGGTGACATGCGTACGAGGCACATGTGGGCTGCCGTCCCAGAGCACTGGGAGAGCGTGGGCCACCCGTCCGTCGGATCCATTATTGATCTCCGCATTGCGCTCAAGCTCGACCGCGAGAACGCTTTGGTTGATACCCTCTACGAGGTGAGCAGTCTCCAGCATCAAAGGCACGTACCGTCATCCATTCCCTCCGTCATATAATCACGCTGCTAACTGCTGCATTGCAGATACGGCGCGCACCTCTCCAAGGAGCAAGTCGCTGACCTTGTCGCGCCACACCAAGACACGCGCAAGATCGTCGAGTCCTGGCTTGAGCACCACGGTGTACCCCCCTCCAATGTCTCGACATCACATGGTGGCGGATGGCTGACGGTGACCGGGGTGCCTGTGCCCAAAGCCAACGACCTCCTCGGCGCGTCGTACCAGCTTTACCGGCACACCGGGACGAACGAGACCATTCTCCGCACGGTCCGCTACGCGCTCCCCACTGCTCTGCACGGGCTAGTGAAAACGGTCGCGCCGACGACGTTCTTCGGCTCACCGCGCACACTGCGGCAAACGTCACGTAAGCGCTCAGGAGGAAGAACAGCACTGCCGTCGAGACGCGATGGGACCGACGATGAGAACGATGAGGCCGTCACGCCGTCCTACCTGCGCTCGCTGTACAAGACGGCGACCTATCAGCCCGCTGCTTTGGACATGAGTGTGCTTGGGATTACCGGGTTCCACGAGCAGTATCCAGGCGCTGAGGACCTGACGTTGTTCATGACCCTACGCCGCTCTGATGCGGTCGACCCGGACCCAACGTTCACTGTTCTCGAAGTCAACGGTGGCGGGTACGATACAGATGACCCCGGTCACGAGGCAAACTTGGACATGCAGTACGCTCAGGGCATGGCGTGGCCGATTCGGCACGTCTTCTACAGCATCGGCGGGTTGCCTGATCCCGGGTCATTCATTCCTGACAGTAATCAGCCTGAGAACAGCAATGAGCCGTTCCTTGAATGGCTTGAATATATGATAAACCAGGATGATATCCCGCAGACGATCACCACATCTTACGGCGGCGACGAGCAGACCTTCCCGCTAGGACTATGCGGAGAGCGTGTGCGAGCTTTTTGCGCAGCTCAGAGTGCGCGGCGTCAGCGTAATCTTCGCGAGTGGCGACTTAGGAGTAGGTGGAGGAAACTGCCATAAAAACGACGGCTCTGGTACTGTCGAATTCCTCCCAATTTTTCCCTCAACCTGTACGTGTGGGGTGTACTTCTCCGCTTGCAAACAGTATATGAAACTAGTCGCTCACACCACTACCTCGATTTTGCAGGCCCTTACGTCACCAGCGTCGGTAGCACGAGAGACATCCCTGAGGTTGCGGCTGACTTCTCCTCTGGCGGCTTTTCAAACCACCTTAAGCGCCCGCCGTACCAGACCGACGCCGTCCCCCCTTCCTTCAACAGCTCGGCGGCCAGTATACCGGGCTCTATAAGTGGGTTTGCTGCGGTTACCCGAACCTACCTATCCTTACTTTGTAATTTGTGTAGCGCTTCGAGCCGCGGATTCCCCGACATCTCTGCGCAAGGGGTCGACTTCGAGATTGTTCTCGGTGGGGAGCTCGAGGATGAGATCTTCGGTACGAGCGGGTCGGCGCCGGTGCGTCTTTCCCTGCTCCGTCCTCTCTGCATCGTCTACCTTTGGGCACTTAGCGAACCGCCGTGCAGATCGTGGCGGGCATTATCTCCATGCTGAGTGACTATCGACTCGCAACAAATAAGCCACCGCTCGGCTTCCTGAACCCCTGGCTGTACGGCAGGGCCCTCAGGCTCCAGGCATCAACGACATCACATCTGGATCGAACCCAGGTTGCGATACTGGTGGATTCTCTGCTATCGATGGTTGGGATCCTGTGCGTCTCCCACCCCACTTGCGTCCCATTTTTGACGTCGGCTGACTCTGGCCCCAAAGGTGACGGGGCTTGGAACGCTCGATTTTGAAGCCCTATTGAACATAGTTGCTGCCAATTAATAGAGCGTATATGCACTATACCAAACCAACTGGTTTGCTCACTGGGAGATGTACAAGGGGAACGGTCACAGCGTTCGGGATGTGTCAGTATCGCTTTTTTTTGGTCTGGTCGCTCAACCATTTTCGTTGTGTCTACACCAGCCCTGCCCCATACATACCATGGCACATGCTACTTCCAGTCACGTCGATTGGCAACCTTCATCACATAGTTCACTTCTCTGTGGTCAATAATTGCCCATTCTCGTAAAGGGACATCGCTGGCAACTCCACCCCAGCGTGACTACCAGTGTTAAGAAATCCTGCGAGCATATCCGAGTCCACCGGCAGACTGCAGTACTCTGCACGTCTTCGGCGGTTTGTTAGCGAAATCCATCCATGACGGCTACCAGCTGGTGAACAACTATGAGCTGCTCCCCGATTAGCATCCCGCAGACGATTGGCCCGTCATACGGCAGCGACAAGCAGACCTTCCCTCTTTTTTCTTCGCTTGGAGGCATTGTACGGGCTCGGGGATAAGTCACCCACCACACCGTCACGCTTTTCGCAAGTACTTGGGTCACCGGCGTCGCCGGAACGACGGGCTACGCCTCCAAGCCCGGCGGACGCGCTTCTTCCGAGTCAAGCTGCGGCCTCCCCGACCTTGCCGCGTAGGCGCGTTGGACTTTGCGACTTTCCTCAACAATGACGGCACGAGCCCTGGCCGTTCGGCACCGGTACGCCTTCTGTGTCGCACTGGCATGGCCCGCCAGCGCCATGTACTCAGCTGAATGCTAACCAGCGCTAATCAGCGACTGGTGGCGTGAAAGCCTCGCCGTTCGTTCCCCTCATAGACCTGAATCGGCCTCAATGGCCACACCAAGCATACTCAATATGCCCCCATACTGGAAGGGCCAAGACAAACGTATTGCTTTTCGAGGCTTCAAAAAAATGGAAAACGAAGGGCTTAACCCTGGTCCGCTTTCCGAGTCCATGACTGCCGCCGCTGGTAGTAACAGTCTGGTAGCAAGTGCAGTTCCGTATAGCCGATCACTGGCAGTTCACCAACCCCGTACACAAATCCTCTTCGACGCTGGAGTTTTTGTACTCTTCACTAAGTTACTGTCCCCTGCTTGGCCATCAGTCCTCTCTCTCCTGAGTCCTGCTGTCACGGCAACGCCGTATCTGGTTGAGCTAATGGTGCCGCTGACAGCCAATCATCGTCGCTCCCGCCAATTCAGGCCCAAAAAAGGGTCGTGTTTGGTATAGTAGTACAGTTACACATGTCAGAGTGTCAGAGGAAACTCAACAGTATCTCAACATAAAATGCTGACGAAAACTCGAGGCTGCCTCTGACAAGCTGCTCCCGCCCTCCATTCGCCCTGCTTGTGCCGCTCCACGGCTACAACATCGTGCTTCAGACCGTCCCCACACACGATTCGCGTTGTGGTCGATGGTTACTCGGTGTTCGGATGAGTCACTGGATCCGCTTGCTCGGGCCCTGGCGCCTCCGGAGGATGAGACGCCAGAGCACCGTGCCATGCGCGAAGCCAAGGAGACCGAGGCGCGGCGCGTGAGCGAACGGATCGATGAACAGATTAGAATGGAGAAGCAGGCGGATTCGCGCAAGAAGCCTCCAGTGAAGGTGCTCATGCTGGGTCAGGTAGAGAGTGGTACGTCCGCCATCCCATTCCTGTCAGTGCGGGCTTACTAACCCAGCCTTGCAGGGAAGTCCACGACGGTAAAAAGTCCTTCTAAGTTCTCACTTTGCGCGTTTTAGATGTGTGTTCACCCAATCTCCTCATCACGCAGTCTTCCAAATGTCGTACGCCCCCAAGGAGTGGGAAGAAGAGAGAATGTCGTGGCGCACCGTCATCCATCTCAACCTCGTCCGCTCTGTCAACACGATCCTCGATGCGCTCGAGCACGCCCCCGAGACCGCCGTACGGGTGAACCTTCTCCGGATGCATCTCAGTCCGCTGCGCCGTGTGCAGCGCGACCTCGAGACACATCTTGGGCTTGCCGAGAGCGAGGAGGTGCACGCGGCTTCCGAGGCGGGGATCTTTCGGCGGCCGGCGGAGGTCTGCGTGCGCTCGCAGAGCGGTTGGGCTGCCGCGCTCAGTCGTGCGAAGCAGCGCGCGAAGAACCCGGGGAGGCGCTCGCCTGCAGACGAGGCGCTGGAGGTCATCCTCATGTCCCGTGATGACATCGCCGCGCTATGGGGTGATGATAGTGTCCGCGCTGCGCTAGAGGTGCGTAACGTGCGCCTAGAGGACAGGTCTGGATTGTGAGCGACCCCTTTACCTGCATGGTCGATCCATACCCTGAACTCTCCTAAAGCTTCTTGGACGACCTCTGTCGAATTGCGCACCGGGGTTACGAGCCAACTGACGATGACATTGTTCGCGCGCGCTTACGGACAATGGGTGTGCAAGAGTACCGTTTCTTGTTTGAGACTGGTTCGCGTCATTCTGTCTTTGATAACATCGGTTTGTTGACTTTCCGGTCAAGGGCAAGAGGCAGGGCACGAGTGGATTTTTTATGATGTTGGTGGTTCACTAAGTCACGTGGGTCCTGATTTCCGTTATCTGATAACGACTAAAAACACTTCTCCAGCGCGGCTCATGGCACCCATATTTTATGGATGTACAAGCGATCATCTTCCTTGCTCCAATATCGGTGTTCGATGAGAAGATAGATGGGAAAGGGGGCATCAATCGACTGAAGGATAGCATCGATTTTTGGACCACGATATGTAGATCCAAGCTTCTAGCCAAGGTAATTGATTTCTCAGTTGTCGTTCTTATCGTGCGCAAGGGGATTTACGAGCTACGTTGCAAAGGTGGAATTTATTCTCTTCCTCAACAAGTGCGATATCCTCCAGAGGAAGCTCGCGCGTGGTGTTTTGATGAAACAATATATCACCACCTACGGCGACCGCGTAAATGACATGCCAACAGCGTCCATGTGTGCGTCTTCGCTTTGAGCGTGCCGGCATGATTGGGGGGTAACTCATATCATGCCATGCACAGACCTCCGGACGCGGTTCCAAGAAATCGCGCGCAAACATTCTCCTGAGCCGCGTAGTGTCCACACCTTCCTCACGACTGCGATCGTACGTCCATTTCTTTCTTTGTCGATATACTTACTTGAGTGCGATGGTCATTTGGGCAGGACACACGTGCCATGACCGTCGCGACCATCACGCGTGGGACCATCCGCGCTTTGATTTTCAAAAAAAACCTCAAAAGTATGAATCTTGTAACCTAATATCTTTGTACTTGGATCCGAGAAGACACCAATATCCACTTCTCTTCTCTTCTCTCCTGCCCACAATTCTTGATTCTCGGCGCTATGATGTACTGGTCATGACCCAACGCGACGGAGACGGATCTGTTCATATTGTATAGATAGATGTAACCAAAATTCGGACAATCTAAGCCAGAACTATTAAATGGACGGTGCGACATCGCTGTTACTGTCGTTGCCAAGCGGACACACGGCCAGTTACAGTAGTGCTATTATAACACCTCGGAGTTGATGAAGTACTCGTTTATCGTGAGATGGGTGGTGCTGCGTCGACCACGGATCAGTCGGGACATTGCAAACTGATGAGGGCTCACTACCACCGCGCAGTGTGGTGAGGCGTGCTCCACGGACGCTAACAGCCACGCTCGCGACTTCTGGCCAGCATATCTCATAGCTCGACGAGTCACATCGGGAAAACCACTCCGCGTAAAACCCGTTCTAATTAACAATAATGTATTAAGCGCGCCAAGAAATTGAAAATCCGGGCGGGCGCCTGTTGTCCAGAGAGCGCTATTAAAAATCTATTCAGTGCTTGATTCAGTGTATTATAAAATTTCCTTAAATTTTCGTACATATGTCTGTCAAGGAATTTTTTTTATCGGACTCTCCCAAACTAAGGAGACCATGACGTTACTTTCCTCTAAATTCGGGTCCAAGCCCGCGCTTTCATGGAGGAGGGTGAGGCTTACTTGCTACCTGATGCCAGTGGTACGTGATTGTTGACTTGTCTCTAGTGTCGAAGTCGTCTATTGTCGACAACGTGTTGAATCGGACCAAGTTCAAGGCCGAACAGCAGATCAAAAAGATAGACAGCACAAAGCGCAACTAGTTGCGTCGAGACACGATTGACGATTGTTGCTGACTTCTTTTGGCAGTCACACATGTGACATGACAAAACATATGATTCCACGCAAGATGGGGAGCGCGAGCTCATCACTCTCGCATTTAGCAAGAAAAAGGCATTGTTAGGAACGGATCTTGCAATTCACGGTACGCTCTCACACTCGCGTCGCCAGTACGCGCTATCATGATGTACAGTCTATTCGTCGTGCATTGCAGCCTGTCACCTACCTTGATCACGACCCGGACGGGATTTCGTATTCCGATTTCATCAACAAGGAGCCATTCTTTTCTCGATGACCAACGATGTTCACTCGATTCCGCCCGTGATCAGGGCGGAAAGGACCATGCCTTGGCGCATTACATTTTGACGGAGCCGGCGCCAATCACGCACGCGATACTCAACTATCTCGGGGAAGATAACGACGACATTGAACTTGAGAAGTATATGTCACAGTCGTCGCCACTTCGTCGCGGCCGCGATCAGTGCGGTCAACTCCGTCATTGTCGTTGTCGCTTGTTGCCACCACGGCCATTGTCGTCGCCGTTGTGGCCGCGGTCGTCCGAGTCTTCGTCACTTCGCGGTCGTCGTCGTCGTCATCGCTCGTTGCCACCGCGGCCATTGTCGTCGCGTCGCGGTCGTTGTAGTTGGTGTTCTAGTTGCGTCAGCGTTACTTTTTGCAGCCGTGGCTGTCGTCGTCTTCATCGCCGCTGCGGCCACGGTCATTGTGGTCGTCCGTCGTCCGTCGTCTTCGTCGCCCCCTCTTCGCGACTGCGGTCACTGCGGTAGTCGTCGTGGTTGTTGCTGTCCTCGCGTCCTCGCGTCCCCGCTTCAACCACAACCGCCCTTCGTCGTCGCCCATGTCCTCATCGTGGTTGAGTCGCGCGGTACAGCCCATCTTGTGTCGGCGGAATGAATCGATATATTTACGACTACTCTAGCTTACCTGTGAGGCGTTGTATTTACGACTACTGTATGCTCTGAATGAACTAGTGTATCCCCTAGTTCATTCAGAACTTACAGTCGTCTACAATACAAGTATACAACGCCTCACAGGTGAGCTAGAGTAGTCTACAATACATCTATGCCTCACATACCTGCGCATCACTCTTCTCACCGCAATCGCGGGACAGAAGTCCCAGATTGTGCATTTCCGGACATTTTGCAGAGAACAGGCCCTCGAGCGATTGTGGATCGGCGCAAACAGGAAGGATATATTCTATTACTTGGTGAGCTCCCGCACCGAATTTCGACGTCTTCGTAACACAGAACACGGCGACAGAGTGGTGAGGATCTGACTGAAACTGCGCCCCCGATTCCCGCCGAGGTCGCGAAGGACGGGCAGCTGGCCATCATCGCCAGCTCGGGCACAACAAATTCTGTTCTCACGGCTGCGATCTACTACCTCTTACGCAACTGGAGGCATACGAGCGCCTGCAGGGAGAAGTCGATGACGCCTTCTCGAGTGGAGAAGAACCTCTGAACGTAACGAAATGGAATGGCTAAATGGTTGCATGTAGGTGTTCGGCGCGTTGAAGTGGACTTGGAAGACCTAACTGCTGCTGCTGCGAACAGAAACGAGGCACTTCGTCTCCAACCGTCCATCCCAAGCGGGTCGCAACGCACCGTGGGCAAAGGTGAAGGCGTAAAAGTGCTTGGAAAACTCAGTTGAACCCACTCCGCGGGTCCGATGCAACTATCCCGTCAATTATTCTTACGGTACCCCGCGTGCGCAGAATCATTCCGGGAGAGACGCAGCTTTCTCTTCACACGTACAGCATTCACCGTGACCCGCGAAACTTCCACATGCGAGAGGCGTTCCTGCTCGAACGATGGTTCAGCACCGGGGCGCCTGCGGGAGAGCACAACACGGCGGCGTTCTTCCCGTTCTCGTACGGACCGAGGATCTGTGCAGGGAAAAATCTGGCGTTGATGGAGATGCGTATGCTTCTCTGCTGGGTTCTTCAGCGATTCCACTTCTCCGAGGCACCTGGGGTGACTCGCGATGACTGTGGAAGGAAGGGCCAGTATCCGGATAGAGTTATAAAATCTTTCGCATTTAAACGTCGTCTACAATGTGGTTTTGGCTTGGGTTTTGGTTCACTGCGAACGGGACGGTCCGGTTTGGACCGTTGTCAAATGGACAGGTTCGGGTTCGGACCACAGAACCGAACCGCGGCACGTTGAAAAGTTGCGTCCTCACTGCACCCAGGCATCCCAAGTTGACTGGCGGTGATCAGGTTGGCTTGGCCCTCACCAATGGTTTTGAAAACCAAACCAAAAAAACAAAGCATAATCGTTGGACTATCGAGAATTTGAGGCAGTGCGGGGTCACCGTCACCCTCAGTAAAAAAGGAAAAATCGGAATTAGTCATCGGCAGTCTGGGGTTGTCAGCCGTAGGTCGCTGTGCTTCGCTGTGGGTCAATTCAGGTCGAGCCGAGACTGCCGGTAGTCAAAAATTTTGCAAAGTCCGGCCAAGTCGGATCAGAGTCATTTGGTAGTCAGAATCTAGTCAATCCTAGTCACAGAAAACTGGCCTCCACAACCGCGAACAACCGCGAGATTGACTGAAATTGTATTTTTCTTACATAATGAAACTCGGTTATGATTGTCTTACTGTAATTCGAATCCGGGCTATTTTCGATTATCTACACAAGATGTTACAATGTCTATTGAATACGACCAATCCTGACGACACCAACGACACCGATGGAATCGATAAGGCGACGGATGATACTGGAAACGATGGGGGGACCATTGTTGGGCAGCCCACTGGCAGAGGCAGCGTGAGTCTTTCCCTTTCCCTGGAGGGATGCTGCTAGCTCGCTCATCTATTCTTTCTTTTATCTCTCGGGGGCAGAATCCTCTTACGCATGTCGTATCGATGTCGGTGTCTGCAATTCTGGGGACTGCATCGTCGCAGTATCGATATCGGTCTCTCCATCCGCCACCCAACCGTTCCTTCGATCATTCCCTCTCCTTCCCTTTGAGCACCATCTCCGACAATACACTCGAAACCGGTAGGTTCTCACTAAGCGTGTTCTGATCAAGCGGTGTTGGATGACACGATGACGCTCACTCAACTTCACAGATCTCGCCGGCGAACGTCCCTCTTCCGGGGACTCCTTCGTTGTTGTCGACGCCGCCAACTGCTACTGCGAGTGTCAGGTGAGTAGCTCGTGGTAGAGTTCTGTCCGTCTGGTCTGATCTAGTGGGCATACCCTCAGAAATGGCACCCTTCGAACGACCACCGTCCGAACAGGCACGATCGGAAAGGCCACCATCCGAGACTGAGACCGAGCCGGACGTTCCAAGGGAGTCCCCTCCGTCTGAGATCCTTTTGCTCACACCCGTTACACGCTCACCACGTTCACCAGGTGAATATCTCTCCAGGACATCAAGTGACATGACTCGGCGAGTTTTTCGTACCCGGTCTATCCGCCATGTCTGTGTCACCTATGTCGGCTGTCTTGAGGTCAATTGTCGTGGTCGTGCCCGTGATTCCGGGCCTAGGTCGCGAAGCCATCGACCGCATTCGTGAAGCCGTCGTCCTTTGTCGCCAAGCAAGGTCTCGATCAAATCGCTCTCGGTCTAAACAGATGCCATTCAATCGCAAGTTCGAACTGTCGGCGCTGGTCAGCAAAGGTTGTTCGACCCATGCAATTTTCGGTGAGCATACTTATTCCCAGTTTAATTCGACACCGAACATAACGCTTCTCGGATACTATCATTTACGTTCACTGTCAACTCGGAACCCCGGAGAGATTACGACAGCAGGACTGTCTACCTTCGAGTGAACGCGTCTTCGGGTGCATTCGCCCAGGTATGTGCGTCGCGACCCCCATCCCCGCTTCGCTGATCATCGCGAATCACTCATTCCCGGCATGAAAGCTCTCATAGACCGCTCCGTGGATCATGGTGTCAAGCACGTCACCATTGGTATGCCCCATCGAGGCCGGTTAAATGTCTTGGCGAATGTCATCCGGAAGCCTATTGAAGCCATTCTAAACGAATTCTCTGGGGTAGTTGATTCAGACGCTTTCCAGCCTGGCGATGTAAAGTACCATCTTGGTGCCAATTACGTCCGTCCTACTCCATCCGGCAAGAAAGTCTCTCTATCCCTCGTCGCCAACCCATCCCGTTTGGAAGCCTGCGATCCGGTCGTCCTCGGCAAAACTCGCGCGATCCAATTTTTGGAAAATGACGAAGTTGGCCATAGCACCGCCATGGGCGTTTTGCTTCACGGCGATGCTGCCTTCGCAGGACAGGGCGTCGTCTACGAAACTACCGGCTTCCACAATCTCCCGTGCTATGGCACAGTGAAGCTCTACGGCGGGTACGTGCTTCGCGACGTACGTGTGCCAGGCTGCTTCCTTCGTCTAGTTCGTCAACACCTCCGCCCAGCGCATTGAGTCCGTCGCCCACCTCGACGCCCCAAACAAGCATCGACAAACCCTCCAGACTCGTCGTCTCGGTCTGCGTCCTTTCTTCAAGACCATTCGGGTCTGTGCCGTCGTCGGGTACGTGACGGTCGAGGCAGGCGAGACGGGGCTTCGCGCGGCGCTGGTGCGGAAGACGAGCGCGAAGCCTGGCGTAGGAATGGGCGCCGCGCAGGACTGTCATCGCGTTCGGGTCGCCGATGAACCCGTTCTTCCAGGTGTTTGGGGACTAACATTTACAGGCCGCTCCACAAGTTCTGGATGGCGCCACCATCAACACTTTCGCTTCGGAAGTTCGTTTTGGTATGTCATTTCCACTCTCGCTGTTTCCATAACTAAACACATTGGTACATACAGGTGAGTCTAGTACGATATCTCTGGGTCAATGTCACCATCAAGACCACATTCGTCTGGGGTCAGTAAAGTAAGTCCTGGGTGTCTTCGCAAAATATGAACATGGTCTTTGTAAGTCCAAATCCCAATAAGGCTGACTATTGCTGACGTCTCAAGGGGAAATACTTCTGATGACCACTTTCCAGACCACCTCCCAAACTTTTGATGGCGCTCTACCAATGGATGATAGACAACAAGGGAGAGGCCACCAATAGTATAGAAGGCCAATGCCTCTCCAAAGATTGGTTTGGTCTTCTCCACCTCTATCTTTGTTTCATCTATAGGCTCATCTTCTGACTGTAACAGCCCTAGCTGAGCCTCAAAGTACCTTGAGGAGCGTGAAGAAGACCTTTTTGAAAGTTCAGAGAGCTGGCTTGTAAGAGTAATACCATTAGGGAGAGGGCACTTTCCCCAGCGCAAGTATGTGGAATCTGGCTTTATTTCAGGATAAGACAGAATTGCCTGTAAGTGGTCCTTCAAGTCAGGGTCTTCTTTTTTCTGCTTGTTGGTGATAGGGAATTCTCTGAACAGTGAAGTCCTTTGAGCCTTTGCTTCAGGTCCTGGGGAGAGTGTTGGATAAGAGAGATGTAGGATTCTAACAGACTGCTTGTCTGTCCTGTATGAGGCAATGTTTTTGAAGGGGGATTTTTTTGACTTTATACCATGTCCAATATCTCCAATAGCCCGCTCACATGTAGCTTGAGAACCAAATCTGACAGAGCCATTATAGGAAATGTGAAAGGGAATATGGATAAGCTGAAAGATGCATAGTCTGCAGCGGGAAATTTTGGATGGATCATTGCCAACATAGAGGTGTTCAAATCCTTGAAGAAAAAGGACAATCTTGCTCTGGAGCTTGGCTAAATCATCTTGTGTTCGAGGGACAGCTGTCATAGCATACTCCACCACATTTGAGAATATGGCAAAGTTCTTGATCACCTCTGGATTGAATCCAAGCTCTGATGCAATAGGAACAATATACCAGTGGAGGAGGGCCATCCACTCATATATCTTGTACTGACTTTGTCGCTTTTTGAATGGATCCCGGATAGGTCCACAGAAGGATGAGGGTAATGTTGCTATAGCACTCTCAACCTCTGCTCCAAGCTTTGAAGCCATATCTTGACCCATAAAAACACTTTCTGACTGAGAGCTAAATGAGACCCATATATCCCAGATATGTGGCATGCAGTTTTCATAGAAGAGATGGAAGGGATCAAGTGGAAAAAAGAATGGATGTGAGAAGGCAGGGCTGGCTGCACAAATGGGAAGACCAGAGACACCAGTTTCCCGTACAATTGCTGTGCGCTGTGCTTCATTTCCCTTTGCGGCTTCAAGCCTCTCAATGGTTCTCCAGTAGCCCTCTAGAGTCCGAATTGGCAGACTAAAAATGTTAAAATGAGGGCGATCACCATTAATCTCCTGGCTCTGTGGTGGAGAGAGAGGATAGTACTGAGATTTAGCACCTATAAGACAAAATAGTGAGATAAAATAAAATAATAGTATAATGTTGTATACCTTTTTCCCTGCTAGGGCGCGCACCCTGCACCATACTAAAACGACACCCATATCTAGCCATATGTCCAGCCATTTTGCTGAGTTTTGCAGAACCAAGCATATCTCCAAGAACGCCACAAAGAAAGACCTTCAAGAGGAAGTATGTTCCTGAATATGCATCAAAGGACCATACACCAGCACTAAGCTTTGCAAGCTCCTCATACAGGACATAAATGAATGACTCCACATTTCCAGGTGAAGAGGGTCCAGGAATGACAAGTGGAATGATGATATTGGCAGCTTTGGATCGCATGTTGGGAGGAAGGTTCAAAATTGTGACAATGAGGACCCATACATCAGACTGCTTCTTCATAGTGAGCTGAGCGCCATCACCTGAGATGGTTATAGCAGTGTCAGTGGGTTTTTGGAATAAATGGGAGTGATTGAGATGGCTAATGGAGTCAGAGAAATCTGAGTATATGGTGGGGAAAGAATCAGGCTTTAGGTTTTTCAGAGCCTCTTGTAGATGCTCATGTCGATATTGCATAGCTTTTGCCATCTTCTTATTCATATAAAGTGACTGAATAACAGGTGTGATGGGGGTATAAAGCATGTGGGCTCTTGGGTGACCATTCTTGTCATAACGTGGCTCACCGCAAGGCCCAAGACGTTTGTCGCGAATATGGATGCATGAACGGAGGTCTTTAAACTCTCCAGTGAAAGCCATACAGCTTTTGGGACACATGTCAACCAGCTGAGAAGACAGTCCCGTAAGCTCTACAGCAAGCTTCCGCACCATATATAGGCTAAGAATCTCAGTGTTTGTGGCCTCTTGAAGGACCTGGGCATGGAGCTTGTATGCCTTTACAGTGCCACGAGAGTCGACCCATGCAATGTAGTGCTTTAAAGAAAGCTGTTCATCTGAGGTTAGTGACCGACCCCTAGAGTCATCAACAGGTGGGTGATTTGGTGAGGTATAATCTGATAAAAGCTGTGCCCGAAGCCGTCTCACAACTTCTGGAATGTCAGCAGCATCATCACCAGAGTCATCGCTGCCTCCAGAATCAACAGCGCCAGTGTCCAGATGCCCTATTGAGGGGGGTAATAAAGCAGGATGGAGATCCACCTCATCATCAGAGTCAGAATCAAAGTCCGCAAAGTCAACGCCAGCCTCAGGAACCACAGGGTCTTGATCCATCTCTGAATCAGAGATATTGGGGTCCATCCCTAGGTCCACATCAGGACTAAAAAGATCATCTAATATCATGTAGCCATAAGCACAGATGCACTTTATATTAAAATAATATACCTACCAGGCTCTACAGCTTCCCCTTGATACTGCTCGGAATCCTCAGAGTGGGCCTCGGAGTGGGTGTTAGCCAGCTGAGGTAAGGGATCTGTGCCGCTTTAGGGTTAAAAATAAAAATAATAAAAATAATAATAAGTAATACCTTCCAGGTCCTCTGAGCGAGATCCAACAAAATCCGGCACTGTACTAGGCCGTAAAGTGCCTCCATCGAGTTGAGAAAGGAGTTGGATAGTTTGATCTATGCAAGATCGCACAAAAGCAGCTGATTCCGCGTTGGATGAGAGGGATTGGAGGAATCCTTGATCTTGTCGCAGATGAGACTCGACTGTGCGTTTTGTGACCATTCTTGAAGCTCCATGGCACTTGGAGCACTGGCAGGTGTATCTCGAAGCCATGGCTACACGATTGACACAAGGATTGACGAGAATACTGTATTTCGTAGTCGGTGCAAGGTGGAGCGCGGGCGAGCGTAGGGCCAAGGGCGAATGGCGGACTGTGGTGCGGAGCTTGAAGGGCACATGCCCATTCTACCTGTTGTCGATTCCCAACTTCTCTCGTCGCGGCAACAACACACACTTTTCCAGTCTTATTAGTATACGCTGCCTTGATGTCTGAATATGACGACGACTGCTGGGACGACGACGGCTTCGACGACTTCCCTACGGCCAGCCATGCCCGCCCAGGACAATTCCCACCAGACTCGGACACACCACCCGACCGTGACGATGAGGACGACGGGAGGTTTGCACTGGGCCTACAGTATAGTTGGCCGAAGCCTCCACTGAGGTCGAGGCCCCCAATAAATTTTTCTCGACGCTCGACCATTGACACCAACCGTAACTTCGACAACTCTGGGACCAGTTTTGATCCTTCACGCTCCCATATGTCGGGCTCGACTTTGCGTTCCGGTCCTAACCACTTAGCGGTTCCTCGCAAGAGTTCTCTTCGTTCGATTCCTCCTGATGTCATTGCGGCGCTCACCGAGAACGAGCTTCTTGATAACCCCATTTACCGCAACCTACGCGCCGACCACTACCGCCTGTCCTCCGTCCTTGCCAAGTACGCAGAACGAGATCTCTCAGCGAAGAGTGAAGACCCTGTCCCTACCATGTACCAAGGTGCGTCACGGTGCTAATTTACTTTCTAACATTCAGGTAATCACTAACTCACATCCCACGACAGTGCTACCCCGTGGTGTAAGATCTTGCCGCGCAGACTCGTGTGGCCCCGACTCTCGTGCATCGTCGTTGGGGCCAAGCGATTCCGCTTCTCAACCCACGAAAGTCGACATGGTGATTGACAAGGCTATTGAAGACGTCCTTGAAAGCGTGGAGGCTCCGCTCACGCGCCCACGATGTCTTCCGGACTCCGTGCTTTGGGACTTCAAGGATTTAAAGAGCCAGCCGGGGCTCGCCATCGTCACCGAAGCCAACAAGAGTCGACCGAAGATCCAACTTGCTCTCCGCCGTCCGACCGGTGATACGCTCTCGCATCTCGAACAGTCAAACATACGACGCTCCGCAGACATAATCGTTAAGAAGCTCCTCAAGCGCATCGATTCAGACCCTCGATCGGTCGTGCGTACTGATAAATCCAAGCCATGGAGCAAGACGCTTGTCTGGAAGTTCTTCCCGGACGAGTATGATCAAGCCATACTCGAACTTGAAGCGGAGCAGAAAGTCCTTCGCTTGTGTTCAGCTCACTGGAAGGCCGACGCCGTGGTTACCAAGGTCTTTCAGCGGATCGAAACCAAGGCGGTGGCGGCGGCGGCGGGCTCTGCCGCTTCTCTACACTCCAACTTTTCCGATAATCTCTACCCCTCGGCACCAACTGCGTCCATTCCGCGAAATCAGGAGGTGGCACCCATGAATGTGGCGAAGCGGGCTCTTGAGTTGAGCCCTGGCCCCAAATCGCCGTCGGCATCGCATGCTCAAAAGCGCAGCAAAGACGACTTGATTTCTGGGCAGAGGACTGTGGGCACTAAAGGGTTTTTAAACGGTACGTGCTCTACTCGACGATGTCCAACCCCGCTGACGAGCAGTACTCGCGCACAGAGAGCCAAAGGTCGGCACCACGCAAAATCACACCCGCGTTCCTTAACCGCATCGAGATGGTCCCTGCGGAACCCGCGCCAACAAAACTTCGTCTACTTCACGTCGATCCATCAGGTGCGTCCAAGTATCACCTGCACTTACATCATACTGATCTAGAGTCGAAACTCCAGCCGACAATCTCATTGGTCAGTCGAAATGCCTTCTTCACGCACGCTCCAACTGACTGCTTCCTTGCAGCGATCCTTACAACTAGTTTTCCTTCCTTGACCGACGCTCCCCGACTCCTTCGTTCCATGAATGCGCAGTCGTCGTTCAAACAAAGCGAGCCGTCCGAGCAAGTCGCGACGCTCCTCGATCGTGTCCAATTCGTGGACCCATCGTCGCCGGACATCGACGAGGACAATGCGTGTCAAGGTTGGGGGCACGAGCAGTTCACGGCGGGCGGGGTCACCCTATCGTCCTCACTTACTAGTTGGCAGGAGGTCGGTAATGTTGCAACCGCCCTCAAGCTCGTGGCAGCCGCCATCAAGACGTGCCAGGAAGCAAGGTTAATGTGCAAGAACGCCGGAACACCGAAGACGAGCGGATTCATCAGCGACATCTATCTCGAGAAGACCCTTGAATGTCTTGAGAGTTGCTGGGTCGGCGCTGGCGGGGTATGTATTCAAACGTTCTCTTCCGAGTTTTCTGATCAATCTATTCTAGGTCATTACTTCCCAAAAACGTCTCCCGCCAATTCCCACTACACCTTCTTATCGCGACGTCGCAATGTCGCCTCCACCACGTGGGCCAGTGTCGCCTCCACCGCGTGTGCCCATGATCAAGATCAAGCGGCCAGCTCCTGTTATCGGTATCGCCGCAAGCAATACCCCAGAGGTTCCCGCAGGAGCCAACTCTACCAACCATCAGCCCGCCGCCAGCACGGGACCCACGGGGTTAGACGAGGTGCGTCGGTGTTTGGTGGTATGCTCTACTATCTCACCCACAGCCTCTAGGGCGCTCGCGCAGATTCCGCGTCGCTCAAGCTCCTTCAAGTGCACGAGCTCCAGGCCTTGTTCAGCGACAACAACGTCAGTGCCCCGAAGTCGAAGCGCAAGGACGGTGCGTCGTACATCCTAACTAAGCCCCTTAAGTTCATATTCACTACAACCCGTACAGATCTCATCGCGGCCATTGTCATATCCCCCGAATTATCACACATCCTCAAGTCGACCGTCAAGGGAATTACCGAGAAGGTGAGACTCCTGTTGTCCGCGGTATCCGACACTGACCCCATGTTTCCAGCGCAAGAAAGGACCCAAAAAGCAAGTCGCTGCGTTACCGTAGTGTTTGTGCACCACTGCGCTCGTATTTGACAAGTTTCAGGGGTTTTTTTACTAGTATTTGGACCTGTCGACGTACATACACGTATACCCCCCGGACCTGGCATGACTGCCAGACGAAAAAATTGACTACTATTTGACTACGAAATGCCCAAAAAGTACGCGGGACGACTAAGAGTGATTAAGAATTGACAGCAAATGACTTGATTGTGCTGAGGCTGACTACGGACTCGTCCATCAATGACTTGAATGGGTCCCGGAACGACTACGGATTTACCATAAATGACTTGATGTGACCGTTAGATGACATGGATTAGACCTAAAATGACCATGTCTAGATGACTAATTGACCGAAAACGACATGGAATGACTAAAAATGACCATTCGATGACTCGGATCGCCCGTGTATTGACTTTGGTTTGACTTCGGCAAGGCCCTTGAACCTAACTATTCGTAGTCATTCGTCGTCAATATATAGTCAAATCTTAGTCAATCAAAGTCGGAAATCTTGCAAATAGTCAATTTAACTACATTTGACTACCTCGTGACTATTTCGGACAACGGCTGACGTCAGCTGACTTTTCCTTTTCTACTGAGCGTCACCTGGCAAACCTCGTGTCGCGAACGGTGGCAATCATAGATCTGGTGTTCCCGCTCAGCCGCTTCTTACCCACTCGTGTCCCCAGACACCTCTCCTCGCCACCATGGCTCAGACACCTTCCACAGCCTCCTCTTCTTCCAATTTCCAGGCCATCCTTTATGCTTCCCTGAAAACTTATGAAAGAAAGACGAAGAAAGACCTTCTCACGCATCCGTTGATGGCCCAGCTACAGAGCTGCAACTCTCCCACAGACATCCTGGCCGTCCTTCGCACTCAAGTCCAACAGTTCGAACAATCTATGTCCGCCGACGACAGATTGACAAAATGGTTGATTCCGACCGTCAATGTCCTTTATGCATTCTCCGCCGCGCTTGGCGAGGGCGTCGGGTTGGTGAGTCCAATTCCGACCATCATTCAACGATCTACCCTCTGATCAAACCCCTGATATCCTAGGTATTCTCACCGGCAAAAGTGATTTTTGCTGGTGCCGGTGTCCTTCTCTTGGTAGCTATTGTCCGAGTCCTGGACGCAAACTGTTCTGATGCCAAACCTACACAGGCGGCAAAGGACGTTGTTGCGAGCCAAGATGCGCTCATTGATATCTTCGAACGCATTGAAGACTTCTTCAGACGGCTCGAGACGTATACTGAGGTTCCGACGACAGAGGCGATGAAGGACACCATCGTGAAGATAATGGCCGAGGTGCTTGGAATTTTTGCGGTTGTGACGAAGGAGATGAAGCAAGGACGAGCAAGTGAGTCGATCCGTGATGATGCGTTGCCCGTCGCTGATAGGTATTCAGAGAAATACCTGAAGAAGTTGATTGGGAGGAGGGATATCGAAGACGCGCTGGTCCGACTGGATAGATTGACGCAGCAGGAGGTCCAGATGGCGATTGTGGAGGTCCTGAAAGTCGCACACAATGTCAGGGACGGAGTAGTAACTGTCGGCGAGCAAGTACAGGGCGTCGATGACAAAGTCAAAGACGTCGACAACAAGGTCAACCTGGCTGTTGAGGGTACGTTTAACACTTTAGCTTTTCACAAACGCCATCGGAGGCTCACACACATCTAGACGGCAAGGAAACAAAAGCTCTCGTGCAACAGACGGCAAACAATATCGACCAAGAAAAGCGTTCGTGCTTCTTTAGCCCCGTTGCTCTTGCTCGCTGAGACTGAAATGCCACTGCAGGGAGCCGGGTACGGAAGGACCACCGAGCGTGGCTGTCTCCGCCGGACCCATCCACAAATCAAAATCTCGCGTGCACCATTCAATATGAAGGCACGGCGACATGGTTCTTCCAAGGAAGTATATTCACGGAATGGAAGTCCAAGTCGACCACATCCTTGTTGTGGATCCACGGGAAACGTACGCCCTTCTGTCCTTTCACATCCTTCCCGATCTTGATCGCCTCGAATTATTGTAGCGGGTTCAGGGAAGAGCATCCTCTGGTTTGTTATCAACTTTTTGTCGAGTTCACTCTGAAGAACTTACGCCGCCAACTAGCTCCGCAATCATCGAAGATATAATGGCGTTGCGGGAGGCTGGACTGGCATCGATGGCGTATTTTTATTTCGATTTCAAGGACACCGACAAACAAACCCTCCTCAACTTGCTTCCTTCGCTTCTCACACAGCTCTCCGCTCGTTCCGACAGTTGTTGCGACATACTCTCCCGCATTTATAAGAGACACGACGACGGCGCCCATAAGCCTAGCACAAGCACGCTGATTGCATGTCTTAAAGAGATGCTCGCGCTTCCTGGACAAGGTCCAATCTACATCATCTTGGATGCGCTAGACGAATGCCCCAATACCTCTGGAATTCCACCCGCCCGCAAACAAGTCCTTGATCTCGTCAAGGACCTTGTCGGCCTCGAGTTTTCGAATCTCCATATATGCCTCACTAGCCGTCCGGAGGACGATATCCGAGCCGCGCTTGAGCCCCTGGCATTTCACCCAGTCTCGATTCACGAAGAAAGTGGACAAAAAAAGGATATCGAAGACTACATCAGATCTGTTGTGTACGCGGACTCAGATACGGCGATGAGGAGGTGGAGGGACAAAGATAAAGAACTGGTTATCGAGACGCTCACAGATAGAGCTGATGGAATGTAAGCGTGTTCAAGGATGCTGGTGACGGTTGCTGACTATTTGACAGGTTCCGATGGGTCTTCTGTCAACTGGAAGTGTTGCAACATTGCCTTCCACAGAGCATCCGACGAACGCTTGACGAATTGCCGAAATCATTGGACGACACATATGAGCGGGTGTTGAAGGAAATCGGGATGACCAACCGAGACCACGCTCATCGCCTCTTACAATGTCTCACTGCAGCTGCTCGTCCCCTGCGTGTCGAGGAACTCGCAGAGATACTTGCGCTTGACTTTGATGATGCCGGAGGAGCGACACCGAAGTTGAAGGAGGATTGGCGGTGGGAGGATCGGCAGCGAGCTGTGCTATCGACGTGCTCGAGCTTGATCACGCAAGTCGACAATGGTGATTCCCGGGTCGTCCAGTTTTCGCATTTTTCGGTCAAGGAATTCTTGACTTCCGATCGCCTGGCGACTTCTAAAGGAGACGCTTCGTACTTTCATATCATTCCCGAACCTGCACACACGACTCTCGCCCAAGCCTGCTTGGGTATTCTACTCCAGTTGGACGATAGCGCCGACGATGACCAGGTCGAAGATAGGTTTCCGAGTCCCTTGGCCGGATATGCCAGTCAGTACTGGGTGGAGCATGCGCAGTTTGGAATGGTGTCGTCACACATAGAAGACGGGATGCATCGTCTCTTTGACTCTGCCAGGCCACATTTTGCCACGTGGGTCCAGTTACACGACGTCGACGATATCTGGAGTGGCTACGGAGATCACCCCTTAAATCGTGGATCTCCACTGTATTATGCTTCGTTGTGCGGGTTTCGTGACCTGGCAGCGCACATCATCGTCGAGCATCCTGAACAAGTGAATGCGAGGAGTGGTCAAAATCACAGTCCACTGGTGGCGGCATTGCACAAGAGACAGTTCAAGGTGGCAGAGCTATTACACCGGCATGGCGCGGCTGTGGATGTTATCGAAGACCAACTTAATCAGACTCCACTACATGCTGCATTGTGGGATCGACGTATCGACGTCGTGAGGTGGCTACTCGACCATGGCGCAGATGCAAATTTTCAAGAACACGATCTCTGGACACCGATTCATTGGGCCGTGCACTATGGGCACATAGAGGCTGTTCGGATGTTACTGGGCCACAGCGTACGCCTCAACGTCGTGAACGACAAAGGCCATACTCCGTTGCACCAGGCATCGAAAACCGGTCACGTGGAGATCGTGAGGCTATTGCTTCAACATGGGGCGGAAATCGGCGCACAAGCTAAGGACTACTCGACGCCATTACATCTAGCATCATCTAATGGGAAGCTCGAGGTCGTAGGCCTACTGCTTGACCACCGCGCGAACGCAGATGCAGCGAACGAGGATGGAAGGACCCCGTTGCATGTGGCATCATCCAATGGCGAAGCAGAGACCGTGCGCTTGCTGCTCGGTCATGGCGCGAATGCAGATGCTAAGGACAAGGAAGGGAGGACCCCATTTCAGGTGGCGTCAGGGATCGGAGAGAGCGCGATCGTACAGATGTTGACAGAGCACGGTGGGCAAATAGATAGAGCGCTATAGGTTATGTACATCACGTCACCGTGATAGTATAGGTAGTCCGTATTCATATAGAGTTGTGACAGGAATCGAGTGACCAACGATACAAGGGTCATTTAAAGCAGAGTGATAACACGCAATTGGAGAGTCATAACGTAGATTTTGAAGCTTGTGGCTCACGACATTTTATTCTTATTCGATCAATGCGACCTACGGGTGAATCGGGGTGCTGCACTGTACTCGCCACACCACTGCCGCATCTTGTAATGTGAACTCTCAGAAACCGGACCAGATCAGATGTGGAACATGGTAGTACCTTTTTCGTTCACTGAAAAGTACCACTTCCGCAAACGAGGTAGCACCAGTAGATCGTACTTTGCTCATGTCGCGTACGCTCTCTACAGAAAAAGACAATCCTAAGTTAGTTGGCCAATGAGCACTAATGAGCGCTCAACTAACTTACGAGTGTTGACACCGAGTGCGTGCGATCCTAATTTCCGACCCCGATGATGGACCCATGCTAGCGCTATGGTGGAACAAGAGCAAACAAATAGTGTTCAAGCGCACGACAGGGCCGACAAAGCGAACAATTTTCGGGCTTACTACACATTAATACAATACGCCGGAGATGATGACGCATAGACAGCGTCATCTGGTAACAATAGCGCGCTCGAATCAGTAAGCCAAACACATAACACGGGTGCGCGCAGAAATGCGCAGTAAAGCGAAAGACAACGCGAAAGGCAAAAGCAGTTCGGAGGCCGAGACCGAAGCAGCGCCTTAGACGCAGTGCGAGACTCCGCGGTGGCCGATACCAGGCGCGTCGGCGTCCGCCGCCTGTAGAATAAAATCCACCAACGGGTAGTAATAGCCTGAGAGAAGCCGATGGTTGATTAGGAACTATCGTCAGCAGTTCGATGAGCAGCAGCATGGGCAGCAGTTTTCTCTGGTGACCTTGCTTGCCTCTCGGAATCTTGCTGGCGGAGCGCTGAGAGTCCAAACATACCGGCCGTGGCTCCGCTTGGAGTCCGTACAGCAGTAGGTTAGAGTTCGATGAACGGGGAAGTATAAAGCCGGTCTTGGAGCGGCGTACTTTGGCCGTTTGTAGTCCGAACCCATGCGACGACGCCGGCGACTGATGCCCGGGATGCCTTCTCAGGTCATGGGTTGCATCGCATCGCATTGCATCCGAGAGAACTCCACGCATTCTCGCAACCGTTTGTAGACCTTTCGACCTGTACACTGGCCCGCGCCAGTTGCATCGGCAGTACGCACCGACAGTATACTACATGGTGTTTCAGAAGCGAAGATGGTCCTTCCCGAGGCCTCTATATAACAGGTTCGCGAGCTGCTGGATACGGCACTCCCCATCGTTTGACGGCCACAACCCTAGTCACACCCTCTACTGCTAACTGAAAAAGCAATCATGTCCCCTCTCGCCATCCTTGTGACCTCTCTCCTTGCAGCTCTCTCCTTGGCCTCGCCTGTGGCACGACAGAAGCCTGTCTGTCCATGGAATGGCGTCCCGAATGCCTCCAACTTTACGCTGCTCTCCGTCTCCAAGGCGGATACCAGCGTCCGGAAGCCGTTGGCCCTCGGGTTGAACGGCCTTCCTTCTCCTAGTCCCGCGGCTTGGCTCGGGGTATTTACGGTTTCTCTTTGCCCGGGATAATGACCGTGCTGACGATCCATGCAGACTGCTGAGTCTATCGACTCGATCGTCGCCCAGAACTTCGTTCTGACGAACGGAGGGATCACCGCATACGGTTCGAATGGGAGCTTGGTTGGCGTCTCGGACCCCGTGGCGACCGAGAACGGCTGGCTGTCGTTCCTTCTCCCCGACGAGGGCGTGACGGTTACTCCTGCTGAGGCATACTGCGAGTTGGTGAGTTCCAAACTTGACTTGCTGTCCTCGTGTGAAGGTTTAACCCGAGACTTAGTTCAACACGAGTCCCCATGGGACCGAGTTCCCCTTCACCCTCGCGGTGAACGGTGGTGACAGCGACAACTTTTCGCTGTGCAAGAGTAGCACCAGCAACGAATTTCTCGTCATTTACAATGTTGTGCAGGCGAGTTCGGAGGACGCAGGGTACGAATGGACGACCTGCACAGCTGTGGATGTCCATCTGCTTGCGGTAACTCAATAGGGCGGGAGGCGCCGGATCAACGTGAACCCCCAATGGGAATCCAAGTTGGCGAGTTTGGGAATAGTACGCTATGATATAATAAGTAACGGACATTTTGTGTGCGATGCCCGCTAATTCTACAAAGGCTCGCTGTAGTAATAACAAGGCCATTATGATGGGTGGCCGTTGTACCCGAGTCCCCGCTCGCCGACAGACTCTGAAGTTTCTCCTATCAATGATACTATATTCGAGAGGAGTGTTGCGTGCATCCGCCGCTCAAGTCAGTGATGAAATAGGCAAAGCGGGCGAATTCAGTCCACGAACGGCGTTTGGATCGAATGGTCCGTGTTCGGAAAAACCAAGATGCATTTCAACCACATGATACAGCCGTTAAATGTCAATTCTATTGACCGGTCAGGCAAGTCAAATTCCTCTCCAAGAGTCAAGACGACACTGTCATCACGTCATCTTGTTTCGGTTTTTCGGACTCATGACTCGGCCACCCTCGTCGCTCCATGGCCCTGATAAGATAAAATCTAGAAAGGGGCTCTCACTATTTTCCTTATTCTGCGGCTACTCAGTCGACTCTCAGCGCACCGATGCCCGTGAATGCTGTGGCCGAGAATATATTTGGGACCATGGGTAAGACACATCGACAAATCCCAAGTGCCATCCTCCGAAATTTCTTCTACAGGAGCCATACTCTGGTCGGTGCAGCTCATCCCACAGCTAGTCAAAAGCTGGCGCACAAAGTCGACCAAGGGCCTCTCGCCCTTGCTCCCGTAAGCTCCCCGCGCCTCCATCGCTCCCCATCCGAACTAAAACACGCAAAAAGCCTCATGTGGAGCATGGCGGCGCTCCCGCTCGGCATCTACGTGATCGCGCAGGACCTCAACGTGCCGCTGATCGTGCAGCCGCAGCTCTTCGCGCTCTTCACGCTCCTCTCCTGGACACAGTGCATGTACTACGGCCGCGCGCGCTCGCGCGCCTGGTGCGCCGCCGTGCTCGCCGCCACGCTCGTCTTGTACGCCGCGCTCGAGGCCGGCATGGTCTTCGCTCTCCGCGTACGTCCTCCCTCCCTCCCTCCTCCGCTTTGCCGACTCGCGCTGTCGTGCTAGCCCTCGTACAGGCGCGGCACGTCCGCGGGCAAGGCCGGCGTGCGCTTCTTTGGGATCCTGAGCTCGGCCCTGATCTCCCTCGCGCTCCTGTGAGTGCTCGCTGCAGTCGTGCGTGCCCTAATCAGCACATTCAACCTCCCGAGAAGACCGCAGTATTATGAGATATACAAGCACGGCGCGGTCGTCGGCATCTCGCTCACGTTCATGGCCGTCGACCTCCTCGGCGCGGTCGCCTCCATCCTCTCTCTCGCCTTCAAGAGCCACTTTGACACCACGGCGGCCGTCGCGTACGCACTCGTCGTGGTTCGTCTCGTCTAACCAACGCAGCATCATTCAAATTGACGTCACATCGATCGCCCGTGGCATATAGGTCATGGATGGACTAGTTCTCGTCTTGGCTGTGATCCTCAACCCTCGTGCCAAGAGACGTGCGAGGCGTGCTGATCTAACAGGGGACGTAGAGACACCACGCGTTGGCGATGGTGATGGTAGTGGGAATCATGACGGCGTGATGATGAAGGCAGTCACGCCCGTTGTCCAACAACAAGACAAAGAGAAGGATACTGCACCACGGACAGTGCCATAGTCGCGCGCTGGCAACCGCGATCGAAGGGAACGATCACAAGTCGAATGTTTGCACGATCACACATAGCACGCATTAGAGAAATACCGCCCCACAAATCTATCTGTCTATGAGAGATTGCGCTGCTCGAGTTGGGTATCGAATTGGCTATCCTTTACAGTTCAGACCACCGAGAAAACACGTAAAAAGCCCAATAGTGAGGATCTAAAAGTAGATGTACTGGTTCCCTCAAGGCGTCACCAGCTGCCAACCGGGTGCTATGCACGCACACGGCCCGGCCCCGTGCCAGCGCTACTCACCTCGTCGTCCTCGCCCTCACTCGGCCCGGCACTGCTCCCCGCCGCGCTCCCGGGGCCACTGCCGGACCGCCTTGCACCACCAGCGAGCAAGCTCCCGCGCGTGGGCCGTACGCGCTTGGGTGGCGGTGCACTGACAAAGTCCGCGAACGAGCCTGCGCTCCCAGAGCCCGAGCCTCTGCTGCGGTGAGACTGATGCACTGTTTCCGCTGATACCGGAAACGACGGAGGGGGGTGGGATGCTGTGCACGGGCAGTGTGGGCGTCACGCCGTAGAACGACTCCAAATCGACGTCCTCGATGCTGCCGTCGCCACTGTCCGAGTCGAGGGGGGGAAGCGCCGAAGAATCGTTGATGAGAGGTGTGTTGCCCGAGGTGGAGCCAGTTGTGTGGGTACGTGAGAAGGAAAGTGGACGGTAGGTGCCCCGACGGAGATGGTGCGCGAAGGAGTATAGGAGGGCGGCAAAATAGAACTTGAACAGACGTGAGCGGGTAGGAGAGGGCGAAATGGAATCGCAGGACGGACCTTGATAAGCCAGCCGAGGATGATGATGGCGAGCGCTTGGCTTTTCTCGGCGCGCCACACGCGCTCGGCCGCAGCAGCGCGCTCTTCTGGTGACATATCCTGATGCTCGCCTATGTAACCCTCGATGATCGCTTGCTGCGCTGGGGAGTTTGCGTTGCGCCGGCCGTCATGCGTTGTATATAGCCACCAGTTCACGGCAAAATATACTGTCCATGTGGTGTTGAGTATATGATCGGCGAAGAAGGCGTGGGCAAAGTAGAGCATGTGTTTCGGGTTCTCCTGTACAAAAGTGAGCAGGAAGGGAGTGGAAAGGGAAAGTGGGGTAGCGGACGTCATTGATGGTGTGGAGCCCCCAGGCGAGACCAGCAAGAGCGAGGACAGAGTAGATATAGAGGGTAAGTTGGGCTGCGTTTCCGCCTGCACCAGTGAGCATGGCTATGAGGCCATAGACTCCAGCAACTTTGTTGAGTACCTGGAGGAAGATTAGGCATGGATTTAGACTGAAGTGGGTCAAAGCGTACAGCGAAAAGGACAACAACAGTGACGCCGGTCTTGAGGTCGAGAAGACCGAGCACGGAAGTAAAAGGACGTGGTCTTAGTTCTTGTTTGAGAGTAAGTTTCATGACGAGGACGAGGACGAGGACATGTAAAGGAGTGGCAGGACGGAAGGGAACGGACAACAGTGCTTACTGTACGGGGTTAGTGCTGCAGGTCGGGGCTTAAAACAGCACGGCAATTAGCGAACTCTTTGATAGCGACGAGCTTGGTGGCGGTCGGTTACGTAACATGGCCGGTTATTTCTCGAACCTTTCTTCGACGTCGACTCAGTCACGATTTCTCTCCAACAAGGACAAGGACTCCTCTTCCTTATCCACTGACTCGCACCCTCCTTCCCGCGTGCCTTCAAAGCACTTCTCCACCACCCTGTCCGACGAGCAGAAAGCCGCGTCTTTAAACGAAAAGAGCCCCACAAACACCTCTGCCGGCCTTCCCGCCGCGTCAATCCACCCACTGCGGAGCACGTACGTACGAGCGGGCCGCCCATCCGACCCGGTGATGACCCCGCCCCCCGCACAGATGGGTCTTCTGGTTCCGCCAGCAGCGCGCGCCAGGCAACAAAATCACCAACTACGAGGAGGGCATCAAGAAGATCTCCGCCTTTGCCTCGGTCGAGTCCTTCTGGTCGCTCTGGACGCACCTGCACCCGCCCTCGGCCCTCCTGCCCACGACCGACTACCTCCTCTTCCACCAGGGCGTCCGCCGCCCCGTCTGGGAGGACCCCCTCAACCTCCCCGGTGGCAAGTGGATCCTCCGCCTCCGCAAAGGCGTCGCGGACCGCATATGGGAGGACCTCGTCCTCGCCCTCATTGGTGACCAGTTCGCCGCCGTCTCGCCGCCGCACGAGGACGCGTGGCCTGAGATATGCGGATGCACGATCAGCGTGCGCCAGAACGAGGACATACTCAGCGTCTGGAACCGTACCGATGAACCTAAACTGCGCGAACGCATCAGGTGTGTCTACTCTCGCACGACTTGTCTCTTTGTGCCACCCTGCTCATGTCCGGGTTTGGCGCGCATATAAAGAGATAGGATACGCGCCGTATTACATCTCCCACCAGCGACCATCATGGAGTACAAATCTAACAACGGTGTGACATACCCTTTCTCTTTTCTTTGTGTTTCTGAACCGGACATATAGATTCCATGGCCGACAAGTCCTCCTTCCGCAACTCCTTGATCGACCGTTCACCACACTCATGACCATAATTATTTTATTCTTTATGGAGGCCGGATGCAGGGCTGGCTGTGCAATGAATGTACTGTCTTGTCTACACCCAATACACGACGTACAACCCCTGTACGTCATGTAATCGAAGGAGGGAACGAAGTTTCCAAATATTGGCAAGGCACACGGGTAGTAATAATAGCTATATCGTACACCTCACGATGCTGGGATGACAACCTCAGCGTCGGCGTCCGCATCCGCATCGCCGTCGATGTCGTCCTCGCCCTCCGCGTCCGCCGACTGGAGCAAATACATCGGGTCGCGGACCTCCGCAAGCGCCTCGGCGCGCTCCTCGGCCTCTTCCTGGCTTGGCGGAACGTGCGCGACGCGCACGAGCGCCCACTTGTCGCGGAAGCGCTCGATTGGCTAATAAGTTATCGTATGAGCTTGGCATCATTAGACGAGCAGCCCTCACGTACCTCTGTTCGCTTTTTCTTGAGCAGCATCTTGCGCTCAATGAGCTTATAGTATGCCCCGGCCGGCCGGACACCGCCGGCACTGCCGTCGCCGTCGCCATCACCATAGTCGATATCGCCGCGTTCGCCTTCGTCAAAGACGAGGAGGAATTCATTGGGCACTTCCTGCTCGACTTTGACCACCTCGTAGTCGCGCACAAAGTGGAACTCGGTTGCCTGTTCCGCATATAAGAGAGAGAGAGAGAAAGGGATTATATAGACGCACGTCTTCCTCTTCTTGGAGTGCGTCGACCCCGCGTGGGTCTGCACGAGAATTTTTGAACTGCTCGGCGGAGTCGTCGTCCTTGGTGAGATAGTAGGTCAGGAAGTGATCACCGTCCGATTCCATCGGCCGCATGATCGCGCAGTCCAACCTGGGGTCGTCCAGCTACAAAACCAATCAGCCTAAATCAAGGGAAGAAAGGGCGGGCGCACCTCGGGCCCGCGTTCTCCCGGCCGCTCACTGAAGCGGAACAGGTCGTACGCGTTCGCCCACACGTCCGCGTCCGGGAGCACCTCGTACGTCGCGACGGCGCGCAGACGCGGTTTGGTCGGGTGCCGCAGGGTGCCGAGCTCGTCCGACGATCCGTGCGCTGCACCGAACGAGCTCTCGATCGACGCGAGCTGCGCCTCGCGCGACACATCCACCGAATCGTTCATACCCGTTCTGCAAAACAGTTGTGAGAAGAAAAAAAAGGAATGGTGATGTGGACACACGGGTCGGCCGTGGCCGCGGCGCGGTGCGCGGGAGCAGAGCTGTCGCGGGATATGTACTCTGTCTTGCGCAGCCAGGAAACGTGCGCGGCGACGGGGGGCGTGCCGCTCGAATGGCTGTTGAGATGGCTGTTGTGGTTCCCGCGGCCAAAGTCGGCCGTCCCGCCTGCCGGGTCGAGCAGCAGAGCCTGGTCCTTCGGGTCGAGTAATGGCGGGTTTCGCGGATCCGGGTTCAGGGCTATAAAAAAAAGAGGTCGTTGATTTAGAACTCGAAGAGTGGGAGGAGATATGCGCGCGCACCGCGGTCGTCGGCGCCGTCTTCCCAGAGTGCCTCCCACTTTCCGAGGTCGAGAGGCATGCCGCACTCGGCGTCGACTATCATCGGGAGCAACGCCTCGTTTGTGGCAGCGTCGAGAAACTCGGGTCGGGTGTACCGTTTGGGGTCGGTTGGGATGTCCAAGAGCTTTGGCGGACATGGCGGGGCAGGTAGTGGGTTCTGATAGCGAACTTTGACAAGAAGGTCGAGCTTGCTGTGTACATGATGAGCAGCCGAAAACCATCGAGCGCACGACGACGAACCTCTTCCTTGAGCTCATGGCCGTGTCCACCAGTGCCCGGCACTAGCGGGCCGACACAGCACAATAAACGTCTCGTCACGTGCGCAGATTAAGCTTATCAGATATCGCGTGCACAAGTTAACCTTGCGCCGAAGCCTCGCCTCGCTCTCACTCCACTACCACCATGTCCACCGTCGCCGACACCAACCCAGAGCCCAAAACTAAAGTCCCTGAGACAGTACTGGTTCTCGACACGGATGGGGAGGAACCACAGAACCCACTCACGCAAAAGTTCACCGACCAGGAGTGGGCTGCGCTCAAAGAGTTCCGCGTGCGTGCCACCGGAGACCCCTGCACATTCGCATTTTACTCACTGCCGCATCCTCTCTCAGCCTCTCCTCCCGGACATCCTTGACAAAGCGTATGATGGTAAGGAAGGCGCGCGGACCACGCCCATTGTGATATGGGGCGTGAAGCTCGACCCAAATGGAACGAAGGATGCGCGTGCAAGCGTCGTGCTCATGAAGTGGCTGCGGGCAAGGTGAATTCATCCAATACGCACCTCATGGCTTGTTGAACCCATCCACACACGACTCAGACATTTGAACGTGACCGAGGCCAAGACGATGATGATTGCGACGCTCCGCTGGCGCGACGAATTCAAGGTGGAGGATGCAATGAATGAGACATTCCCCGACGTGTTCAATGGCTTTGGTCACGTTTACGGACACGACAAGGAAGGCCAACCGGTCGTGTGCGCCGCTTTTTCCCGCCTTTTGTCCTCGGCTATCTGGTCTGACTACGCAACGCAGTTACAATGTATACGGTGGAAACAATGACCTCAAAACTGCCTTCAGTGACGTCCAGCGATTCATCAGGCACGTCTCTGAACTCCTGTCCATCGTCTTCGCTCGCTGACTCGCTTCCAATGCTAGATGGCGTGTGGCGTTGATGGAGCGCGGTGTCAAACTAATAGATTTCGAAAAGGTTGATCAGATGGTGCAAGTTCATGGTGTGTGCGGACTACCCTCCCCAACTGAATGGCCCTGATATGTGGATACGTAGACTACGAGGGCGTCAGTTTAAGCAGCCGCACCGCAAACTCAAAGGCGGCCGCGTCTGAGCTCACGAGCATATTCCAAGCCCACTACCCCGAGTTCCTCGTGCGTGCCCGCCTCTCCGTTTCCCTATCCCGCTCTAACCTTTGACCCCAGTCCAGCAAGTTCTTCGTCAACGTCCCTTCCCTCATGACGTGGATCTTCTGGCTCTTCAAGCCCGTCCTGCCCCCCGCGACGCTTGCCAAGATGAAGGTCGTCGGACACGGCTCGCGCACGATCGGCAAGGAACTCCTGCCCCTCATCGACGTCAAGGAGCTCCCTGCGCAGTATGGTGGTGCGGTGAAGGATGCTTGGTGATTCTCCACTGTCCGTAATTACGTCGCGTGATTCCGTCAGGCTCTGCTGAGTGCGCATCGTGTCTTCTTGCTTCGATACCTAATATATGCGGATCTTCAGTTTCGTATGTCACTTCGGGTTGTGTGCGGCGCAGTTCCGCTCCTCCGATGCTCGTAGCTGCGACAATGAATATCATCAGTTGTACTCTCGATAGCTTGATACTTTTTCCCATGAGTTTTCCGGAGCAGTGTTGCGATGTACTACTATATCCAGCCCGGGCCTCTACTGTAACTTCCTGTAGTAGTTCTCGCCTGAGTCGGACCTCTCTCTACCGAGTTCCCTCTGTCTGCCTCGGCGCTAGTAAACGAGGCATATTTAAAGCTGTGGTCAGGGTCAGTTTTGCTTAGTCACAAGAGTGGTTTTTAAAAACGCACCAGGTAGGCGCGCACCTTCTCACATCTCCTTCGCCACTGGCAGTTCACTTAAACTAGGATCTCACCGTCGTTTATGACATACTTTGATCCTCTTCGGGTCCTCCCGCCAATTGGTATTGCAGAAACAGTGTTCTGTGCACAACGGCATTTATTGTTTGGCACCGGCAACGAAGCTGTTCCATAATTCGGATAGGTTTACAGTACCAGTCCCCCAAAGAAGCCCGATGGTAGCACCATCTCCCTCTTTTGGGGCTCGGTTAAATCTGAATCGTCGAACCAAGCGTCAAACCCTTGGTCAAAATCCGTCGACTCCGTGACAACAGAACCACACGTAACTCCCACCCATGTCGTATATGTCCGATCCGAAGCACCGTGGGTTGCCTCATCTGCTCTTGATATTTCTTGTCTACACCCGGTGTAGAAGATCTTTCTCTCAGCCTCGGTCTGTCCCATACCATGACAGACAAAGGACAGATGTCTCCGGATCAGGGGATGCAGGCTCGCAGAGAGGGAGCTGATGAAACGTTCGGCCAATTTACTCCGCACACTTTTCAACGTTTCAACCTTCGCCGGGTTGGGTGAGGCTGTCCTGCAGTGGCGGCAACTCGGGTGTGAATCGCGAGCTGCTTGCTGCGCTATAAGCGATCGTGCATAGCGGTTTATTATACCAAGGCGAATGTACTACCGATACGCATTTGTTTCATGCGGATGTAAGCTAGGTTACCCAAATTCCAACTAGTTACAAGTTCTATGTAGCCTGTGCCGTGGTCCAATCTACAGAACCCTAAACAAAACAAGTCCGATGGCGGTCATAAACGATGCGAGAGAAGGGAAATGAAGGCGCGAGGCGCCCGATTTCGAAGTCGAAGTCGAGCTCTGCGGTTGCGGGGCTCCACTTGTAGTAGGGTCCGAGTCGCTCGGCAAGACTGGGTTGTTGTTATATCGACTGCGTATTAGATTGGCAGCCTGTTCCGCGAGACCATATGTCGGAGCCATGAGCTATCCGAATGCCGGGTTAATGACCGGTGTCTTATGACGAAGGAACGGACGTACGTGAGCAGCAAACTGTATAGGGAACACCGACGAGTCGGCAACGCGCACGTTGGCGAGGCCATATACGTGCAGGTCTGGGTCAACGACGCCGCCCTGGGCGAGCGGGAGCATGGCGCACGTCGAAGACGGGTGGAACTCCGTTCCGACTGACTGCGCTACCCAATTGTCCCAGGTGTCGTCGGTGTTGACGTCCGTTCCAGGAGACAGCTCCGCGATCAGAGCACCCGCAAGCGGCTGGGTCTGCGCGATCTGTCGTGCAAACTTCGCCCCCGCTCGGAGGAGAATGCGATCTGTGATATCCCCGCTCGCTATCACCGTGGTCAAAGTTCCTGGGAAGGGTAAATCGTACCTGCCGTATGAGAAAGATATTTGGGGTCGATGGTGGGGTAGTCGAAAGGATTATTCGTCGTGATGTACAAGGAACCTTGGCTGCCGTGTATGTCAAATCCACAGACGTAGACGTCACGAAAAAAGAAAAGTCACCTAAATGGGCGCTGTAGCGCAACTTGGATCGCAACAGTCGGGCCCCCACCCGTGAGACTGAGAAGGACTTCCACGTGTCCGAGAGGGCTGTTCAACAGCTGCTGAGTGACGTTGTAGATAGCTTCGTATCCAGAAATGACAGTTGTGTCCTGCCCGTCACCCAATAGGGCCGGTGAGTTAGAGGCAGAACTTGCTACGTCACTCTGAAACGAAGGTGCTGATTCCCCTAGGAGTGTGGTGAGGTTTATGTAGGCCGTAGCAGAGTTGACAAAGGATAGGAATGTTGGAGTGTACACATGTGACTATAGTGCGTCTTGGTCAGTCATCCCGAAGACACGGTCCAATGGAGGCATGGAGCTCACAGAATCAGGTGTGTTTGAGTAGATCGTAGAGGCGGTCTCAGCGGTTGTATTGTAGATGAGCTGGGTGCTCTTAACCGAAAGATGAATAATCAGTGTAGGGGGCAATGGTGAGACGTACGATGTGGTCTTGTAGATGTTGCCCGACGCCTGGTAGATCGAGTTCCACCTGAACTCCAGCCGCCTGAAGGACATTCTTCGGCCCGATACCGCTATACATGAGGATTGTTGGACTCCCAATCGCACCACCCGCCAAAATAACTTCTTTGCCCACACCGACTGTGTACCTCGTCGAAGTCGGAGAGCTAGCGTATTCCACAGCTGATGCAGTGAGGTCGCTACTGCCCGCCCCAGATCCACTTCCCGTGTTGTTACCGAATAATATCCTAGTAACCATAAAATTCGGGAGGATCTGGATGTTACCTCGTGGAGGAAGGGAGTCGATGTATGCAGAACGTGCATAGGAACGTGTCCAATTGGTAGGATTGATCGTTGACGTGGAGATGAAGGAGCCCCATGTCTGTCCGTTGTATGCATCCTGAGTTTCTGGGACGCCAAGAGCGCCCAATGTTGGTATCCAGGAGCCGACAAGAGGGACCATGCTACGGAGATGTCAGAGTGCGTGCAACGATAAAAACTCGTTGTTGCTTACTATCCCGGGAAGGAATTGTACAACGGTCCACTGGACCCATGGCTCGACGAATCATACTCGATGTTCGCGGCCTGCTGAACGTCGGAACTCGGAGGAACAAATGTCTCGCTCTTCTTCATAGCAGCGAGCATGGCCTGCCAACCCCACTTGCTTTTCGCACTGTCGTCTCCCGGCGCCGACAACAAAGGCCATGCGTCGAGTTCAATCTGTGATGGGCGTACGCTGTACAAGCCATTCATCGCAGATGATCCACCGAGGACCTTGCCGCGAGGCCAAGGAAGCACGCGATTTCCAGCGTTAGGTTGACCGAGAGTGGAAAAGTTCCAATTATATGGTGAGTTCCAGAGCGACTGGTAATATGCGTTTCCTGGAATATCTGAGGGTCGACGAGGATCGACCTTAATACCCAGCGGAAGCATTTTTCAGATAAAGTGCACGTACCAATGGAACCCGCGACCGCGTCACCAGTATCGCCAGCTTCGAGGACCAGTACGGTGGTGTTTGCATCTTCAGAAAGACGTGATGCAAGAACAAGCCCTGCAGTCCCACCACCCACGATGACAAAATCGTACGAGCTCAGTAGTTCCGACTGTGACACAATATGATTCCGCTTGCGCATTCTAGAAGGGTAGCAAAATGCGACCGGTAGTAAAGTCAGAAGTGGGACAAGTTCTGTGAAGAGTAACATGAAGAGGAATCCTCGACGAACAGAGGGAAAGTGTTGTGTGAGTATGAGGCCGGTGCTCTCCCAGTCTCGCTCATATAGGCGTCGCTCTGGGCCTAGAAAGGACCTAGCCGCCCTGGTCGGAACCTGGCCAGGAATCACGCCATAGGGGTCGACACATAGATGTTGCCAGAGGTAGTAGGCATTGATCCATTAAAGGCTGTGCGTTGACAGCGTACAACATGTTCCCTCCCGGTGGCAGTGAGGCAGTGGTGCTTGTGGGTCGACGCACACATTCTAATTTTCTCGAGTGCTCGAGACCTGTCGTAGTGTGGAGAGAGTCCACCCAAAGCGTCACCACGGACGCCAAGGAAGAACGTACTGCCGTAGTGATGCTCTGAGTGGTACAATCATGGAGTGTGCACGTGTGCTATAGGGTTGGGAGGGTAAGTAGCACGCTGCGAGCGGGGCTGTTCACCAGCTGAATTCAGCGTGCTATCCCGACTTGCGAGGAGATGACACAGTTCTGGTTCCGCACATGTGGCGACGATACACCCTACTGCAGTTCTATCCGATCATTAATGTACCGGAACACGCACTTGACGCCTGCGGACCGATATCCTAGAACGTCCGGTGCAAGGTCCGGAGTCAATTCTAGGGAATGGAACAACCTTAGAAAGAGTCGCACACGCGCTGCACAGGTTCGGGGCACCTTTCGCCCGGCAGCCTGAGCGTCAAATGACACGATGAGCAGGCGGGCCAGCCGCGCGGGCCGTTCAAATGGTCTTATATTCTATGACACGTGACAACTAATCACCCTTACGCCCACTGGTATTTCTCATTCAAACTTTTATGCCACAGTACGTGGGCGATAGCACTAGCACGGTAAATTCAGATGCTGGTGCTACGTACTGCCACGAGGGAGGACAGGTGTGTAGGACTGTTTGTGTGAAAAATAGGAAATCTGGGCTGGAGATGTGGTGGTTGTTACTGTATGGTGCGTACTACCCGGTTGTATCATGGACAAGTGCTAGTGCACACCTGCACGGCTGAATTGAACCAGTACTTGATCATCGCAGCTGCGCCTTTCGTTGTGCAGAATGAAGGTGTCTGGCGCAGGTCTCTGCACAAAGGGGCAACCCCGAATGACGTCTGTACAAATGGCTAATGAATGGGGTGCCAGGCATCCCCTAGGAAATGCGGATTTCCATGGCTGGGAGAGACGTCGTCCCACCAGTACCTCTTTGATGCATGAATCGGCTTTCTTGATGCACGCGAAACCCCTCGTCCGACCCAAAGTATTTCTATAGGGAATAGAACACAGCATCTTGAACTTGAAATATCCAGCGTAGTCGCCAAAAACAACAGGCAAACTCACGATTACAACGTCAGTTAGAAATAGCATGTTGCGCGCTTTTGACACGCTCCTGTGTCCCGTTTAAAACACCAAAGGCATCGGTTCGATTTCGTCTTTTCTTAGCTGGCCGTCCTTATCCCAGCGAAACCAAAGAAGTCTTGGTCACGGCGTAACCCAGGTTAATCCCCTAATTTTAGCAAGCTATTCAGTCCAGTGTAATCGCGACACGACGACTCGGATCTGTCTTAGTTTCGCATGTCGTTACAAACATCGGACTCCGCAGACGTCTCCCAGACTCCAACCCGGCAATGGCGACGAATTTAGCATGCAGACAAACAACGCCTCGTATGCCGATATCAAAGTTGACTTGGTTCAACTGGTGTTCATTCGATTATAGTGCACTCTCCGTTTGTAATGACTTGACTAGCTCAACTGCTCCTAAATTGCTGTTAACAGGTTGCCCTTCTCGCGCATTCGTGTATCTCGTTCTGCCACAAACCCCAAACGGAATACGCTAGGTGGTCCACCATACTATCACATCTATATTAAATTTACTTTTTGGCAAAGTGCCGTGGGGCAACCTGAACAGGGCAGCTCCGTGCCAGTAAAAAAATCATTCTCACCTGGCCTGTACGGGACTGACCGGGGGTGGCATGCGTCGAGTCTACCCGATGACGCGTACCATACCCACCCTTTGCAAACACCTGCAACCCGCGAACTTGAGCAGGACGATTCTTATCGACACCGACACATCGACACAACCATATCACTCCTTCAGGTTCCAGTAGCTTAGTACTAGCAACCTGGTGGGGTTCCGGTCACAGGAGCGACGCCAAATGTGCTATTCGCAGAGGCGCGGTAATCCAACTTGAAGGGATTGTGCTTGGCAGCCACACGTTCGGCGAGTAATGCCTTGTCATGAACGCATCCCGCGGCTTACGCCTTGCTAATAATATTCGTAGCCCGAGGTCGTGGAAGTCGAAGGTCTACACGCCGAACACATTCGTGTGTATAAAATGGAGGACTTTTTCAAACTTCAACCTCCACATCCTCAGACTCTTTTGGGTTCGCCAGTCACTTCTTGCAGGAATGTACTTCTCCCCCGCTCTCGCTATTGCAGCCCTCCCCTTTCTTGTTTCCGCAGCCCCGTTCGAGGAACTCTCCCGCGATGGGGTCTCCATCCAAATAGCAAAGCGTTCGGGATTCCGCAATCCTGACGGTGTCGTCGACGTGACCAAGCTTCAGGCAGGCCTACGACGTACCGTCGCGTTGGTATTTCGCATTTTTATGGGGCGTTTGAGACCGTCTAACGAGAAGCCCTTTTCAGGAAAATACAGCGTGGTTTCGAGGCGTTTGAGAGGAACACTGGCGCAGTTCACCCGTCCGCGTCCCAGCTGAAGCGCTCAACCAAGCGAGGCAAGGGTGACCAACTCATCGACGACAGTGACGAACTCTGGTGTGGTTCCATCACTGTCGGTACCCCCCCTGTGACCTACACTGGTGGGTCACCGTTTTGACACTGGCAAATAACTGGGGCCAAAATTAACCGAGCGACGTAAAGTGGACTTTGACACGGGCAGCAGCGACTTGGTCCTTCCCGCCTCGAATTGTGACTCGACTTGCTTCGGTCACACGTTGTACGATCCCGAATCGAGCTCCACGTCCAGCGATATCGGGCAGACGTTCAAACTTCGGTACGCCGACGGTTCCGCCGTCAGCGGTGAGCAGTACACGGACACGGTTACCATCGCTGATTACGAGGTCCGCTCCTATCCCACGGAGTATTCTCTGGTGATTCACGGATCTCTGCCAGGCCAGTCAGCAGACACTCGGTGCGGCCACGACCTATTCTAGCGGGTTCCAGTCCAATCAATTCCCCGCGGACGGCATTCTTGGAATGGCGTACGAGTCTATATCGCATTACAGGGCTAGTCCCGTGTTCCAGAGCCTTGTATCACAAGGCCAGGTCCCCGTTCCAGTGTTCAGCTTTTACTTGTCTGAGTCAGGTTCTGAGCTCTACATTGGCGGCACGAACAAAGTTCACTACACAGGCGCTTTCACTTACATGACCGTCACTGCGCAGGTAGGGACATACGATGACCCATTCGACTCAGTGTTAACGATAATATATTGCAGGCTTACTGGGAAGGCTCATTCGACAGCATTTCTGTCAATGGGAAGTCTATTGTCCGTGGCAAGGCTGCAATCATTGACACCGGCACCACCCAAGTCATTGGTGACACCCGGAGGGTGCAGGCCATCTACGACAGAATCCCTGGCTCCAATTACGTCGGCTCCGGGACCTGGACAAGTATGTTCATGGCGGATATGTCTGTCTGATAGATCGACTGATTGACATCTGGAAAGTCCCTTGCGACTTCAACACTTCTATCTCCATTACATTCTCAGGCAAAAAGTTCCAGATCAGCGCCTCGACTTTCAATCTTGGCGTATTGTTCAACTCGAGCGCTTGCGTTGGTGGCTTTGGAGCGATGGACGGTCTTGGTGAGCACCGTCCATCGTTTTTCGCCTCAGAGCTGTCTCACTGAAGGATGGCAGGTCTCTGGATTATCGGAGACGTGTTCCTGCGAAATGTATACACGACCTTCGACCTCGGCAACAACCGCGTTGGCTTCGCGTCTCTTGCGTAACTTATTCATTCACCACTTCAAATTATTCATTACCATACCGCGATAACCCTCGTATGCGATCGTCTATAAAATTTGTTCGGTCTTCTTTCTCTCACACACGGAAATTGGGTGTAACGATCAATGTGTTCTATGTCAACGCGGCTCCACCCCACCGAGGTACAGTCCTCGTGGACCGACCGCTGGGTACTAATGGGTTGCTACCTGCACTCTGCATCCCGTCTGCCACAACAGCCCCGAGAATTCGACGAGAGGCGACCTAGTCCACCTGTCCGAGTCATTTTTGGAAAAGTGCTGTGGGAAGCCCGGACGATTCTAAACTTGATTCGGCGCCGTGCAGTCACCGGGCCTGGGAGGAACATGGCGGAGTTTCTGTTGAACTTGGTTCTGTACCATTTTTTGCCCCTAATCTCCGGCAATTCTCTCTTGGGCTCTCCTGGGGAAGAAAATATTCTCATCTAGACAGAAGGTGTGTGTAGTACCTACCGCCGGAAGTAGCATGGGTCGAGTCTCAGTGCATCACGTTGCGTGGTCCAGGGCCAGGGGCTACGGACATAGTGAAGTAGGTGATTTTCAAGTCGCTGGTCCCATGGTACTACGATTTCATGGTTCTTACTAGTAGCGCCGTGCAGTCACTGCACCGAGCCTGGGCGGAAACTAGTAACTACGATACTATGGTTTCGCCGATGCCACGAGACTCCAACTGATCACCTCGCGCAACGCGTCAGAGGCCTGATATAGTACTGTATGATCATCATGTCGAGGCATTCGGCTGGAGATGGAAGCTCATAATGTAACAGTCGGATATTGTGATGGTTGCCACCAAGGTTCTGAGTTGTTACTGTACTGTAGCTACTGTATGACTCGCAAGATTTGGAATTTGTAAACTATACCATAGTATTAAGTAGGCAGTGCCAAAATCATGATGAGTCCACCTCTCTGTCGCTGATTCAATCTTCTGCTATCCAGCACCGCTGCCCAATCCGGTGCCCAGTCACAGTAAGCAAACAAGGAGTGAAGGATAATTTCAGCACCGTGCAAAAATAGATGATGATGGTTTAATGCCGACAGCCTCCGCATCCGCCTTCTTTCAATCCCATTCCCACGCTGTGATTAAACCCTATTATCGCTTGTTGTGGCTTGTTGTGGTCAAACTCAGAAGATCGGACTCGCAATCTGCTCAGTCCTCACCCAATGGACCACGTACCATATCACCTGTGAACCTTTTTGCAAAGATACTCAACCGGAATACACGATAAATCTCATACATTCAAGTTCTGATAACTTGGCAGTGGGAGTCCAGGAGGGATTCTAGTCACTGGAGCGTCGCCAAATATCTAATTTTCCGAGGCGCAGAAATCTCAAAGGAGGGTCATGCCCAATCCTGTGCGTTTTTTTTTTTGTTTTTTTTTTTGTTTTTGATCCATGTTTATTCTGGGGTGCGTAATACTAGGGTTACAGGCCAGTCATCCTGTGCGTTTTCTCCGGTCCTCGAAGCCCACAATCCCACGCTGTTCAACTTCGTCGTTTCTGAGAATAGTAACATCGAGAAATTTTCCCACTATGGATTTTCTGGGCCTCGCCGGCCCGATTGGGGAGAAACAGACACCGTAACTACGAGAAAGATATTGAAGATTTCCACTAGTACTGCTACACACGCGCCGGTCCGATTCCTCATCACACCCATTCCAATATCATACCCCCTCTGCGACCACAAGGAAATCTAGCGCTGAGATTGATCACGAAGTGTGTGCTTCTATGTGCAGTCTCCTTCATCAGTCCTTCTCTCGCAAAAGATCATACAACACGTGGTGTATCACTGCAAGATGACGCATTATATCTCTTGTTCTTCAATGCTTCCTTGCTCTAGCCTTTCCATAGTAAGCGGTGAATCAAGTTGCACTATCTCAGTTGCTGGGGTTGTAACAATCCATGACTACATCTTCCTTGCCGACCCCACTGATTCTCGAACATATGGACTCGTTGAGTTCATCACACACTACAGCGCGCTACCTGGTGAGGTTGGGTGTTGGTGCTGTATTCTCCCTGGAAGGGCATGTGGTAGATGCCACGTTCTCCTTGGCCCCACACCGTGCTACTAGCATTTGTAGCCTACCAATCTGGACTTGGAGATATGATCCCTGTGTACCTTCGTGTGTATAAAATGGGGGTCTTGTGCAGCTTTCATCGTCAGTTTTCTCAGTCTTTTGAGTCCGCGTCCCCAGCCAAGTCACTTTTTACAGCGATGCACTTCTCCCCCGCTCTCGTTCTCGCAGCCCTCCCCTTCCTCGTCGCCGCGGCCCCGTTCGAGGAACGCTCCCGCGTTGGGGTCTCCATCCCAATAGTGAAGCGTTCGGAATTCCGCAATGCCGACGGAGTCGTTGACGTCGCGATGCTTCATGCCAGCAGACAGAATACTGCCGCGTTAGTATTGGCATTAGAGCCTTTGCGACCTTTCCCATTCTTACAACGGGATCCTTGACAGGAAAATACAGCGTGGCTTTGAGGCGTTTGAGAGGAACACCGGCGCAGCTCACCCCTTCGCGTCCCAGCTGAAGCGCTCAACCAAGCGAGGCAAAGGTGACCCACTTACCGATGACAGTGACGAACTTTGGTATGGTTCCATCACTGTCGGTACTCCCGCGGTGACTTACACTGGTGAGCTACCGTTTCGACACTGGCAAATAAATGTGGTAAAACTTCACTGAGCGACATACAGTTCAGTTTGACACGGGCAGCAGCGACTTGTTCCTTCCCGGATCGGATTGTGACTCGACTTGCTCTGGTCACACATTGTACAATCCCGAGTCGAGCTCCACGTCGAGCGATATCGGGCAGCCGTTTTTTCTTCAGTATGGCGACGGATCATCTACCGTCAGCGGTGAGCAGTACGCGGACACGGTTACCCTCGCTGGGTTCAAAGTCGGCACTCATCCCACGAAATGTATTTTCTGATGATTGACGGGTCTCTACCAGGCTACTCGGCAGACATTCGGTGCAGCCACGACCTATTCTCGCGCGTTTGAGTCAGATCGATTCCCTGTTGACGGTCTTCTCGGTATGGCATACACGTCCCTGTCAAATTACGGGGCCAGTCCCGTATTCCAAAGTCTTTTATCGCAAAGCCAGGTTTCCACTCCAGTGTTCGGTTTCTACTTGGCCGAGTCAGGTTCTGAGCTCTACATTGGCGGCACGAACCAAGACCTTTACACAGGCTCTTTTACTTACATGCCAGTCACCACACAGGTAGGGATATACACGATGATTGCCTTCGATTCAGTGCTAACGACATTTCAGGGTTACTGGGAAGGCTTGTTCGACGATATTTCTGTAAACGGAAGGACTGTTATCGGTCGCGAGCATGCCATCATTGACACCGGCACCACCCAAGTCGTCGGTGACACCCGGGGCGTACAGGCCATATATGACCAGATCCCTGGCTCGAAATACGCTGGCGACGGGACCTGGACCAGTATGTCCACGACGGTTGTCTCACTGATAGCCTGAGATCGACTGACTGACGTTTGACCAGTTCCTTGCAGCTTCAACACTCCTATCTCCGTTGGATTCTCCGGAAAGGTATTCAGTATCAGTGCCTCGACTTTCAATCTTGGTCCCATATCCCCGGGCTCGGGAGATTGCGTTGGTGGCTTTGGAGCTTTGGACGGTCTGGGTGAGCACCATCCTTCGTTTTTCACGAGAGATATGTCTCATCAATGGCAGGATTCTGGGTCATCGGCGACGTGTTCCTGCGAAATGTATACACGGCGTTCGACCTTGGCCAAAACCGGGTTGGCTTCGCGTCTCTTGCGTAAATGTATCACCGCGTATTCATTACTAGTGTCACCGTGACGTTCATTTCTTCTGATACCTCCGTATGCGATGTAACGCGAATGTTTAAATATTGATTGTCGTCGAATTCAGTGTCTGGCTCTTATTTTGTCATGCCCAAAGATCCCGAAATGCATGACGGTCACTCTCGTGCTATGTCGGTTCTACTTTATCGACGTATTGGAAGAGCCGACGCAGACTGCAGCGAGACGCCGAGTCACACGCTCGACGATATATCGATCGACAGCACAATTACTTTGGGACGAACGAACACCGCGCTTCCCTGCCGCAATGCTGCTAACGAGGCTACTAGCGAGTGTTGATAAATGACACTTGTTGACGGAGAGGAAGGGGAAGGGCTAAATGCGGACGCAAACTTAATAACACTTAGACGCATTGACGCGGAGCCATACACACGCCGTGATAGGGAGAAGGTTGAGGTAGGGCAGCGTCCTAACACTGGTTCTGTGTCAATTCGCCGAGTACTGTATCTCCGACAATTGTCTCAATATTCATTGAGTTCTCCTGGGGAAGAAAGCATTCTCACATGACCAATGTGTGTGCACGCCGGGACTTCGAGTCTACCCCATAACATGGTGTATTATTCTTGCATTATGTCGCGTGGAATTTCGGACAATGGGTCGCGATAGATAAAGTAGGCAAGGGCCAAGTCACTTGATTCTACGATACTATGATTTCGCCGATGCCACGAGATGGACGATTCCAACCTTGATTCCAACTGATCACGTCGCGCACGGCGCTCAAGGCCTGATCGGACATGTGGTCATGTCAAGGTGTTCTCAGTAATGGAAGTTTATAACGTAACAGTCGGATATCCTGATGGTTGCTACTGTACTGTAGCTACTGTATAACTCGCAAGATTTGGTATTTGTAAGCTACAGTATCAAGTAGGTAGCGCCAAAACCATGACGACGAGTACACCTCTGTCGGCTTCAGCAGTCCAAGGTAGGGCCGATACCATTTAGCGCCGGTGCTCAGTAAGCAAACAAGTCTAATTTTCAAGGACGAAGGGTCGATATGGTCTAGTTATGGTCTAAGGGGCCACACCGGGCCGCGGCCCTTCGGTAGTAACTACTGTAGTAGCCATCATTTGGGGATGGCATCGTCTGGATGGCATCGTCTGAGCTTGATCGGTGTCGTGAGGCCCCTTTGTGAGTGGAGTATTTTTTAGAACAAGATGGAAGGGAAGAAACTATCATTGAAATACCGTAGTACCGAACAGCCTCCGTATCCGCCGTTTTCGATTTCATTCCCACGCTCTGCGATTACAGTAACCCCTTATCGACCTTATCGGCCTTATCAGACATAACGTAACACGCTTTGGGGACAAAGAAAGCCACTACCGTGACCGTCTGTGTTGCACTCTCCTATCCTTTGCGTGTTGTGGTCAAAACTCGGACTCGTACTCGGGAGTCAAGTCTGCTCCGAGTCACCTCCCCACCCACGTTACTCACACATACGGATGTACCATGTCACCTGTGAACCTTTTTGCAAGCATACCAGCGCTGACTCGACTCAGACACAATACCTCAATACGGCAAATCTCATACCTTCAAGTTCTGATAACCTGGAAATGGCGGTCCAGGAGGGATTCCAGCTACAGAAGCGTTGCCAAATATGCAATTGATGGACTCGGAGGTACAGACATCCCAAAGGTGACTGTCATGCCCAATCCCATGTCGGGGGAGTGATGCCTTCTCGTCCAGAACCTTGCTGGGGTCATCGCATTGAGGTTCCAAGCAGATCGCAGGTCATGTGCGTTTCTCCGTCCTCTAAGCCCACAACACCCACGCTGTTCAACTTCGTTCTAAAAATAGTACCATCGAGATACTTCCACACTACGAGTTGATTTTCTAGGCTTCGCCGACCCGATTGACGGGAGAAACAGACGCCGTAACGACGAGAAAGATGTCGCAATGCTGCTAGATCTCCACTGCTGCACATGCCTCCGGTTCGTCACACCGGAATGCGCACATGGCCCATTCCAATATCATACTTCGTCTGCGCCACCAGGAACTCCAGCGCTGAATTCGATCACAAAATGCGTGCTTCTACTGTGCGGTCTCGTTCACCAGCCCTTCGCTTCGCGGAAGAGTACAACACGTGCTGTGTCTCTGCAGGATGGCGCGTACTGCGGCGTACACCATTCGAATTCTTAGGAGTCACCCAAACTGGCTACGATTGACCCCCAGGACCCCAGAGTATGGTCATATATCTTGTTATTTGATACTTCCTTGCTCCAGCCTTTCCATAAATTGCACTGGCTCTGTTGACGGCGTTGTAACAATCAGTGACTACATCTTCCTTGACGACTCCGCTGATTCTTGAACATATGGACCCGTCGAGTGTACCACATGCCACAGTGCGCTATCTGGGAAAGTTGGGTGTTGGAGCTCTATTCACCGGGAAAGAGCATGTGGTAGATGCCGCATTCTCCGTGACTCTACGCAGCGCTGCCATCATTCGTGGCATACGAATCTGAACTTGGAGGTATAGTCCCTGTGCGCCTTCATGTCTATAAAATGGGAGTCTTGTGCAGCCTTCGTCGTCAGTCGTCTCAGCCTCTTTTGAGTCCACGTCCCAAGCCAAATCACTTTTTGCAGAGATGTACTTCTCCCCCGCTCTCGTTCTCGCAGCGCTCCCCTTCCTTGTCGCCGCAGCACCGTTCGAGGAACGCTCCCGCGTTGGGATCTCCATCCCAATAGCAAAGCGTTCAGGATTCCGCAATGCTGACGGTGTCGTTGACATCGCGAAGCTTCAGGCCAGTAGGCAGCGTACTCTCGCGTCAGCATTTCTCGTTTTTTTTATAGAGCCTTCGTGACCTTTCTGACGATGGGATCCTTTGCAGGAAAATACAGCGTGGCTTCGAGGCGTTTGAGAAGAACACCGGCGTAGTTCACCCCTCCGCGTCCCAGCTGAAGCGCTCAACCAAGCGAGGCAATGGTGACCCACTCACCGACGACAGTGCCGAGCTCTGGTATGGTTCAATCACTGTCGGTACTCCCGCAGTGACCTACACAGGTGGGCCACCGTTTCGACACTGGCAAATAACTGTGGCCGAAATTAACTGAACGATATACAGTGGACTTTGACACGGGCAGCAGTGATTTGTTCCTTCCCGGCTCGGATTGTGACTCGACTTGCTCCGGGCACACGTTGTACGACCCCTCATCGAGCTCCGCATCAAGCGATGTCGGGCAAACGTTTGAACTCCAGTATGGTGACGGATCCACCGTTAGCGGTGAGCAGTACACGGACACGGTTACTCTCGCCAGTTTCGAGGTTGGCGCTCATCGCACGGAATGTATTCTATGGTGATTGACATCTCTTCCAGGCTACTGGGCAGAGACTTGGTGCGGCTACGACCTATTCTAGCGGGTTCCAGTCAGATCAATTCCCTGCGGATGGTCTTCTCGGGATGGGATACCAGTCCCTGTCGAGTTACGGGGCCAGTCCCGTGTTCCAGAGCCTTGTATCTCAAGGCCAGGTTTCCACTTCAGCGTTCAGCTTCTACTTTGCCGAGTCAGGTTCTGAGCTCTACATTGGTGGGACGAACCAAAATCACTTCACAGGCTCTTTCACATACATGCCTGTCACCACACAGGTAGGGATGTACGATGATTGCCTTCGATTCAGTTTTGACAACAATATTACAGGGTTACTGGCAAGGCTCGTTCGGCGGTATTTCTGTCAACGGGAAGACCGTTGTCAGTGGACAGGGCGCCATCATTGACACCGGTACCACCCAAGTCGTCGGTGACACCCAGAGTGTACAGGCCATCTATGCCCAAATCCCTGGCTCGGCAGACATTGGCTCTGGGACCTGGACAAGTACGTTCATGACAGAGCTGTCTCGCTCATAGATCGACTGATCGGCGTCTGGCCAGTTCCTTGCAACTTTAATACCCCTGTCTCCATTACATTCTCTGGAAAAGTATTCAAGATTAGCGCCTCGACTTTCAACCTTGGTCCCGAATCTTCCGGCTCGAGCACTTGCATTGGTGGCTTTGGCGCTTCAGACGGTCTTGGTGAGCACCCTCCTTCGTTTTCACCACAGGACTCATCTATGGCAGGATTCTGGATTGTCGGCGACGTGTTCCTGCAAAATGTATACACGACGTTCGACCTCGGCAACAACCGTGTTGGCTTCGCGTCTCTTGCGTAACTATATACCACTCGTGCATTACTATCACATTCATTCCCTTCGATAACTCTCGTATGCGATCGTCTATAGAGTTTTTGGTTTTCTTTTTCTTACACAAGGAAACCGTGTGTAATAATCACTCGCGTTCTATGTCAAAGTGACTGTACCTGAGCCCTACCGCTACCGAGGAACATTATTAGTAAGTTACTCGTAAATTGCTGAGTAAGTCAGGGTCACCTCCTCTTGCGCATCTATGCATCTCGCTGTCATACATAACACCCTGATCGACGAAAACTGGCCTAGTTATTCTATCGGAATATGCTTGGTGTCCTCCATATTGAGCGAACCTTTTTTTGGCGAAGTGGGAAGCCCGAACAATTCAGCGCCGTGCGGACGCCGAGCCCGAGCGGGAGGCGCAGTTCCTGCTTCAATCCTACTGAACTCGGTTCTGTACCATTTCACCAAAGATCTTCGATAATTCACTCAGTATTCTTCGAGTTTTCCCATGGAAGAGAACTCTCTCACTTGGTCCGAGGGCCTCAAATTCTTCGATCAGACCAGACTCACTCGCTCTCTAAGCCGCAATCCGGTCACCCCGAACCCGACTAGGTAAGTGCACTGAGGTTTGGCTTCCTCTCACGGTCTTGTGTCTCACGCATCACATGTTCTGTCAAACCTTGACTCGTTTCGATGTAACCCGCCTTCCCTCCGGAGTCAAGTCTGCTCAGTTCACCTCCCCACCCACGTTACTAACACGTACGGATGTACCGCAAGCATCATGATACCAGCGCTGACTCGACTCGGACACAATACATCAATACGACAAATCTCATATCTTCGAGTTCTGATAGCTTGGCAATGGATGCGATTGACGGGCTCGGAGGTGCAGACATCCTGAAGGTGACAGTCATGCCCAATCCCACGTTGGGGGTGTGATGCCTTCTCATCCGGAACCTCGCTGGAGTCAATACGTTGAGATTCCAAGCAGATCGCAGGCCATGTGCATTTCTCCGGTCCTCGAAGCCCACAACACCCACGCTGTTCAACTTCGTTCTAAAAATAGTACCATAGAGATACTTCCCCACCACGGGTTGATTTTTTGGGCTTCGCCAGCCTGATTGACGGGAGAAACAGACGCCGGAACCACGAGAAGATATCGCAATGCTGCCAGATCTCCACTGCTGCACATGCCTCCGGTTCGTCACACCGGAATGCGCACATGGCCCATTCCAATATCATACTTCGTCTGCGCCACCAGGAACTCCAGCGTTGAATTCGATCACAAAATGCGTGCTTCTACTGTGCAGTCTCGTTTACCAGCCCTTCGCTCCGCAGAAGAGTACAACACGTGCTGTGTCTCTGCAGGATGGCACATACTGTTAAAACGCAGCGGGCTGGCACACCAGACGTTGTCAGAAACGACTGGGGAGCCAGGTGCGCATAAGGCGTCTTACGTACATCGTAAGGACCGTATAATGTGTCAACTCCGTTAGAAACGAACGTGAACGATAACTCAACTAAGTAGAGCTACGAAATTGTCCTGATCATAAGCAGTGATCGTGTCACGAGCCTACGCTCGCATCTCATCTCAACACGGTCACGCATCCCTGCACTGGAGACCATGCGCGACGCTGAGGTAACTCGCACGTGGATGCTCGACATTTCAACACATACACTATTCGAATTCTTGGGAGTTACCCAAACTGGCTACGATTGACCCCCTGGACCACCGAGTATGGACATATCTCTTGTTCCTTGATACTTTCTTGTTCCAACCTTTCCATAAATTGCACTTTGGCTCGGTTGACGGCGTTGCAACAATCAACGACTACATCTTCGTTGACGACCCCATGATCCTTGAACACATGGACTCTTCGAGTGTACCACACGCTATAGCGCGCTATCTGGGGAAGTTGGGTGTTGGAGCTCTATTCTCCCGGGAAAGAACATGCGGAGATGCCGCGTTCCCCGTGCCTCTACGCCGCGCTACTATCATTCGTAGCCTACGAATCTGAACTTGGAGGTATAGTCCCTGTGCGCCTTCATGTCTATAAAATGGGAGTCTTGTGCAGCCTTCATCGTCAGTTGTTTCAGCCTCTTTGAGTCCACGTTTCCAGCCAAGTCAATCTTTACAGGGATGTACTTCTCCCCCACTCTCGTTCTCGTAGCCCTCCCCTTCCTCGTTGCCGCAGCACCATTTGAGGAACGCTCCCGCATTGGGATCTCCATCCCAATAGCAAAGCATTCGGGATTCCGCAATGCTGACGGTGTTGTTAACATCGCGAAACTTCAGGCCGGCAGGCAGCGTACTCTCGCGTCAGTAGTTTTTTATAAAGCCTTCGTTACCTTTCTGAAAACGGGATATCTTTCAGGAAAATACAGCGCGGCTTCGAGGCGTTTGAGAAGAACACCGGCGCAGCTCATCCCTCCTCGTCCCAGCTGAAGCGCTCAACCAAGCGAGGCAATGGTGACCCACTCACCGATCACGGTGCCGAGCTCTGGTATGGCTCGATCACCGTTGGTACTCCCCCAGTGACCTACACAGGTGGGCCACCGTTTCGACACTGGCAAATAACTGTGGCCAACATTAACTGAGCGACATCCAGTGGACTTTGACACGGGCAGCAGTGATTTGTTCCTTCCTGGATCAAATTGTGACTCGACTTGCTCCGGGCATACGTTGTACGACCCCTCGTCGAGCTCTGCGTCAAGCGATGCCGGGAAGACGTTTAAACTCCGGTACGGCGATGGTTCCACCGTCAGCGGTGAGCAGTACACGGACACAGTTACCCTCGCTGGTTTCAAGGTCGGCACTCATCGCACGGAATGTATTCTATGGTGATTGACATCTCTTCCAGGCTACTGGGCAGAGACTCGGTGCGGCTACGACCTATTCTAGCGGGTTCCAGTCCGATCGATACCCTGCGGACGGTCTTCTCGGCATGGGATACCAGTCCCTGTCGAGTTACGGGGCCAGTCCCGTGTTCCAGAGCCTTGTATCTCAAGGCCAGGTTTCCACTCCAGTCTTCAGTTTCTACTTTTCCGAGTCAGGCTCTGAGCTCTACGTTGGCGGCACGAACCAAAACCACTTCACAGGCTCTTTCACATACATGCCTGTCACCACACAGGTAGGGATACACGATGATTGCCTTCGGTTCAGTGTTGACAGTTATATTGTAGGGATACTGGCAAGGCTCGTTCGGCGGTATTTCTATCAACGGGAAGACCGTTGTCAGTGGACAGGGCGCCATCATTGACACCGGTACCACCCAAGTTGTCGGTGATACCCAGAGTGTGCAGGCCATCTATGACCAGATCCCTGGCTCGAAAGACATTGGGTCTGGGACCTGGACAAGTACGTTCATGACAGAGTTGTCTCGCAATTGGTCGACTGATCGATGTCTGGCCAGTTCCTTGCAACTTTAATACCCCTGTCTCCATTACATTCTCCGGAAAAGTATTCAAGATTAGCGCCTCGACTTTCAACCTTGGTCCTGAATCTTCCGGCTCGAGCACTTGCATTGGTGGCTTTGGCGCGTCAGACGGTCTCGGTGCCAGTGAGCACCACCCTTCGTTTTCACTATTGAGTTGTCTCATCTATGGCAGGATTCTGGATTGTCGGCGACGTGTTCCTGCAAAATGTATACACCACGTTCGATCTTGGCAACAACCGTGTTGGCTTCGCGTCTCTTGCGTAACTATACCACTCGCTCATTACCTTCACATTCAATCCATGCGACAACTCTCGTATACGACGTCTCCTATATCTACTTTGTCTCGGACTGCACGCATTATGTACCCGCGCTACGGCGCCCCTCTATTACCGGCTTCCTTGGAAGGTGCCTTTCTGGTTCTGGACTATTTCTCGGACTGGGGCCGCACGTGAGGCCTGTGAGGACTCAGCTTATATTACATTGTGTTTCATATTCGCTCTGTAAGTTAGGGAGTTGACGACCGTTCTCGCACTGCCGCGGAATTTAAAAAAACAAACTCTCGTATGCGATCATTTATAAAGTTTGTAGTCTTCTTTCTATTACACAAAGAAACTGGGTGTAACGACCCTTGCGTTCTATTTAACGTGACTGTACCCTACCGAGGTAAAGCACTCGTAAATTGCTGAGCAAGTCAGAGTAACTGGCTGCTCCTCTCACACATCCATGCATCTTGTCTGCCGAAACACCCCGCGAATTCAACGAGAAGTTATCCTATTGGAGTGTGCCCGTGCATACTGAGCGAACCGGTCATTTTTGGAAAAGTGCCGTGAGGTTTCCCGGAGGGGAAGCGTGAGGGTGTGAGCGAGAGGAGGCTTATCGTGAGGAAGCAGAAGAACCTACCGAACCGAAGTGGACTCGCTGCGCGTGGCTGGAGTGGTCACACACACGGGAATTTCCGAAATTCGGGTTCGGCCGCCCTTCCAAAGTACACGAGGTGTGACAAAGTTTCTGCTTCAATCAGTACTGAACTTGGTTCTGTGTCATTTTACCAAAGATATAATTCTCTCAACATTCTTTAAGCTCTCCCATGAAGAAGACAATTGCTCTTGTCCCGAGGGAGTGTGCGGGGCTGAGAGTCGTACGCGTCGAGCATACCCGATGACATGGTAGGTCAACGTTGCGTCCGAGTTGCGTGGCCCGGCGTGGAACTGTTGACATAGTTCGCAACGAATGAAGTAGGGTACAAGGGTCAGTTACCTGTTTCCACGATGCTACAACTTCATCTATGCCACGATATTACAACTGAACACGCTGCACACCGGCGTCAAAGGCTGACCAGCAACCATATGATATTCTCTTGGGTGAGGGAAGGACGTTGTGATGTGTCACAACCTGGCACTTGTATGCTACTGTATACTACGGCATCAAGTAGGTAACGCCAAAGTCATGTCCACATCCATCTCTGGGAGTCACTGCTTTGCCCCTCCCCATTTTAGTCTGGTACGTCGCCGGGACCTGTGCGGTGGTCTCACCGTCGAAGCGCCTTAGCTCCTGCCATACCAATAGTTAGCAGCAAACGAGTAAACTATGAAACTGCTAGATTACTGTGCAAAATCACGAAGTGGCTTCTAGATCAACGATTATAGGTCACGATTTGGGGGAATTGTCCCAAAATTCCGTAGCACCTTATAATCGATTCGTCTTATGATATCATTGTAAGGACCTTATAATAATATAAGAAAATATTACATAATTAAATATAACCGTAATCGAACCGTAAACCCCTAATAAAGGTCCATTATTTATAATGGCACCCAAAACATCACAAAACATTATAATTCATATTAGCAAGCGTGGACAACCATTATAAACCCGTTCCCGACATTTGTGGAGCGAGCGGATGGGAAGCGAGATGTCAATGAGGCTTAGAAGAGGGTCGGAAGACGTCACAGATCCCATGGCAAATTATCCGGCGCGGTGTTCTGCCAGCCGAAGAATTCGTGGAAGACTTCGTGGAGTAGGTGGACGATGGCGGCACACAAATCAAAAGAGGGACGAATACGTGCCGCCTCATCCGTTCGGTCGGAGTCGTACACTTGGTCGGACGTGATCATGCAACTAGTACTATCATGCACGGCCCATTGCAAAAAAAACACTAAATGACTTCTGGAGCTTCAACAACTCGTCTTTATTACTTAAAATTGTACACCCTCATAGCCAATTGTATTTTACATCCACTGAAGATTTTTTCGTATTTGTTTCTATTTTATTGGAGGGTTTGGAAAGAATCCGAGTTTGCACGCACATTTGCAACTTTTTGTCACGAACAGTCACACCATCGGCAGCATTCAGCAAGCGGCATTCCGCATTTGTCACCGGGCTCACACAACAAACTCGAAAAAAAAACGGAAAGTTAACTGTATTAAAGGTGCTGAAATAGCAGGGGATGTATATCTAAACTACCATTCTGTGTGTATGGTTGAGCTGGAAATGAAGTGCCAGCGATACTCTGAAAGTGCGCAGGATTTTGGGGTGTGAAGCGTCGCTAGCGGTCGCGCAGGCGTCCGCGGGGCGCGAGATGTCATAGACAGGTCCGCAGAGATCGCAGATGAGTCGGTGTCGAAGGGCTAAGGCCGCGCGTGAGTGCGGCGAGGTCAGGAGAGGCTACATGGAGCCTGAGGGTCAAGTGGTTGCAAATGATCAGAAACCGTCGCGCACGCTTGCGCACGGCGCAAAACTTCGCAGAGGTGGCCGCCGGGATCGGGAACGCGTCTGGTTCCAGTTTCTAAGACCGCGCGCGAGTGCTGCGCGCTGGGGAACGCAAGGGATGAGCCTCACTGAGCTAAAATGCCCGAAATCTGAAGGGAACAAGGGAATGCTAAAACACGTAGGGAAGTGTCCGGAATGAGTCGGAAACCGAGCAAGAAACCGAGCGTGCACAGAGCGCGGGAAAGCGGTGCTTAGAAAGTGTAGAGAGTGCGCACGGGCGCACGAGCACGGCCAAGCGCAGGGAATCTAGGAAGTAAGTTAAGTGAAATCTGCAAAAACTGCCTTTTCAGGGCTCAGAGAGACCAGGTGTATCACCGGGCGCATCTAGAAGTTGGGTGGAAGGAAGTGTTGAAGTGAGTTTTATTAATACCTTATCGCTTGTTCGTATCGCGTTCGTGTGGACTCTGTGCAAACCCGCGCAAGTCCTCGTATCTTACAGTTGTTTTGTTATTCCTGACTCGTTCGGATGCCCGGCCCTACGCCCCGGATCCCCTCCTGGTCGTACGCGCCCGCGGAATCGATATACCGTTGCTCTGCGGAAGCAGAGCATAAAACTTCCTACTGTACAGTTCTAGTTCCCTACAGATATATAAACCCTTAGATTCCTGTAGTAGTACCTTAGCTTTCGCCCTGTTAGTGTGCGCAACGGCTGAGCCTTCCGTTTTATCGTGCAGATCTCATCCGCGCACACGCCTTTAGCTCGCTAATAGATCTATTACTCGTCTACTATATTATTACATTGTCCCTATCCTTCTACAGGAAGCTGGGGGGAATGGTCAGTCCAGAAGCTGATAAGGGCTCAGCTACAATGGCATTGTCGATGCGAACTTGCTTTTGGGGCCGTCAGCCAAATAGCCCATCAAAGCGAGGGGGTCACTGCTCTGGTGATCTTTCCGTTACCGACAAAAGGAGTTTGAAATCCATCACGTCCGTGTCACGCTCTGGAGTACATTCAACGTCTTTCACTTCCACAAGATGATCGCATTAGCCTGGTGAGTCCAGAATTGTCATATGGTGTCTTCTTTATATTTCCTAACACCAAAGCTTCGCAGATGTTAATTTTTTTTAGAGGATCGTTGGGATCTGCACGCACGGAAACCTCTCAAAAACCACTCCCCCACTTTGTTTTGTACTTTCCCTTCGAAAACAGCAATTGATCCTCAATTTATTTGCTGATCCCATATCTACAGAACCTACTGTACACATGGTAATTTTTTTGGGCTCAAAGTGTGTCGGGAAAGTGGTGATCTATCCCAATCTCTGAGATTTGCACAAGGTTGTGCATTTGCAATAGCACGTGCATGATAGTACAGCCCGAGTAAGGCGAAGACCGGTCGTTGTAAGGACATCCTTATCGTATGGGCTCCATTAGCTAGTGACTTAGCGGAGTCATTAAATACTAACGAAATATCACAGCAGTCGATTTGTGGTCCCACCGAATCAAAAGTTAACGATGGGATGACACCAGTGGTCAAAAAAAGACGCCAGTGGACGTAACTTTGCAATCCGTTGCTGTAATTGTTGCTAATTTAGTGCGGAATCATTTTTCGCATTTTTCGCTAGCACGAGGTCGGTCTTTCCTGAAATAGTGGCCATCACAACTCCAAGATCGGGGCGCTAAATTTCTAATCACAAAGTGTGTGCTACTATTGTACAGTCTCCCTGTTCGGTCCTTCGTTCAGTTCCACGAATAGTACAACACCTGCCAGTGGTGTGCCACTGAAGGATGGCGCCTACACCATTCCCCGGTACCGAAATCTTGGAAGCCACCCACACTGGCTACGATTGACGCGCTGGACCCCCACGTATGGTTATATCTCTTTTTCTTCAATGCTTCCATAGATGGCCAATCAAGTTACACTAGTCTGCTCGGTCACCGATTCAGACTCGGACATTGTAACAACCAACGACTACATCTTCCCTGACGATCCCGCTGGTTCTCGGACATACTTCATAGAGTTCACCACACGCTAAAGCGCTCCATTCTGGTAAGATTGGGTGTCAGGGCCTAATTTTGCGGGAAATAGCTAGCATGTGGTTGATGTCGCGTTCTCCGTGGCTTTACACCGTGCTACTCGGATTCGTAGCCCACAACTCCGAACCCATTGGTATAGTCCATGTATGTCTTCATGTCTATAAAATGGAAAGCTTGTGCAGCCTTCATCTTCAGCTGTATCAGCCTCTTTTGAGTCCGCGTCCCAAGTCACTTTTGGCAGAAATGTACTTCTCCCCCACTCTCGTTTTCGCAGCACTCCCCTTCCTCGTAGCTGCCGCCCCTTTCGAGGAACGCTCCCGCAATGGGATCTCCATCCCAATAGCAAAGCGTTCGGGATTCCGCAATACCAACGGTGCCGTTGACATCGCAAAGCTTCAGGCTGGCAAACGGCGTACTGTCGCGTCAGTATTTAACGTCTTTTTTCATAGAACCTTCGTGACCTCTTTGACAACGACATCCTTGCAGGAAAATATGGCGTGGCTTTAAGGCATTCGAGAGGAACACCGGCGCAGCTCATCCCTCCGCGCCCCGGTTGAAGCGCTCAACCAAGCGAGGCAATGGCAACCCACTTACCGATGACAGTGAGCAGCTCTGGTATGGTTCGATCACCGTCGGTACTCCCGCGGTGAACTACACAGGTGGGTCACCGTTTCGACACTTGCAAATTACTGTGGCCAAAATTAACTGAGCGACATCCAGTGGACTTTGACACGGGCAGCAGTGACTTGTTCCTTCCCGGATCGGATTGTGACTCGACTTGCTCCGGGCATAAGTTGTATGACCCCTCGTCGAGTTTTACGTCAAGCGATACTAAGCAGAAGTTTGCACTCGAGTACGGCGACGGATCCACCGTTAGCGGTGAGCAGTACACGGACACGGTTACCCTCGCCGGTTTCAAGGTCGGCACCCATCCCACGGAATGTATTCTCTGGTGACTGACGGATCTCTCCAGGCTACTCGGCAGAGACTCGGTGCGGCCACGACCTATTCGAGCGGGTTCCAGTCAGATGAATTCCCTCCGGACGGTCTTCTCGGGATGGGATACGAGTCCCTGTCGAGTTACGGGGCCAGTCCCGTGTTCCAGAACCTTGTATCTCAAGGCCAGGTTTCCACTCCAGTGTTCAGTTTCTACTTTTCCGAGTCAGGTTCGGAGCTCTACATTGGCGGCACGAACCAAGCTCTATATACAGGTTCTTTCACTTACATGCCTGTCATTATCCGGGTAAGTATACACGGTGATGCCTTCGGTCTCAGTGTTAACGATACTTTATTGCAGGGTTACTGGGAAGGCTTGTTCGACAGCATTTCAGTCGATGGGAAGACTCTTTTCGGGCCCGGGCGTGCCATAATTGACACCGGCACCACCCAAGTAATTGGTGACACCCGGAGTGTGCAGGCCATCTATGACCAGATCCCTGACTCGAAAGACGCCGGCGACGGGACCTGGACAAGTATGTTCATGACAGAGTTGTCTCGCTGATGGCCCGGGATTAACGGATCCACATCTGTCCAGTTCCTTGCGACTTCAACACTCCTATTTCCATTACATTCCGCGGGGAGGCATTCGATATTAGTCCCTTGACTTTCAATCTTGGCGCCTCTGAACCCGACTCGAGCGATTGTGTTGGTGGCTTTGGCGCGTCAGACGATTTTGGTGAGCACCACCCTTCGTTTTTTTTTTCACCAGACCTGTCTCACAAATGGCAGAATTCTGGATTTTCGGCGACGTGTTCCTGCAAAATGTATACACGACTTTCGACCTTGGCCACGATCGTGTCGGCTTCGCATCTCTTGCGTAACTGTATCACCACATGTTCATTACCATCACGTTCATTTATTCTGATACCTTTGTATGCGAAGTTTGTCGCTGTCTTGAATTCAATGTTCAGTTTTCGTTCTTTCACACCCAAGGAACCCGAAGAGCATGATGGCCACTCCGAGTCCGACTCACTCTCATTCTATGTCGGCGTAACTATACTCTGTCGAGGTAATGGAGTGTAGCAGGGCGCGCTTGACTCCTAGGTATCACATCGACTGACAGTCACGCTGACAGCACTACCGCCAAGCTCCTTGGGGGGGAGGCTGAGGTGCAGCGTCCTCACTCATACTTACCGTGTTGAATAGTTATTGCCATATGCGATCCATATGCCCTGGGTGAAGTAGAGGTCACCCCACGACAAATTTCCGAGTGTCAAACAGGTTAGCGTCGTCCTTGATTCCCGTATGCATGCCGGCTGTAGCGATATAGACCAGGCGAAGACAGCGACAGCGGTGACGCTTTTGTCACAGACTACTCCCGAGAAACTAGCTACAGGCCAACAAGAAGGGGGCCCCAAGTAGCTTATGGCATTAATCATGTAGGATGACCCCCTCCGCGAGCACCCACTGCTGCGGTACCTCCGAAGTGGAGCGTCGACTTTCCACCAGTACCGATACTATCGACTCGAATAGCTTCGTGACCTGGCTGTTCTCTGTCTGTCAGGCATGTCAGGACGCGAGTGGGACGACAGAGAAGCGTTCCACAAGTTTGGATCCTTGCCCTAGTTTTGCAGTTGCCCAGATACTGCGTGATCCGTCGCTCTCGAAACATATATTATATCAAGTCGGGTATCTCCTGATGTGCCGACAAGCCAAATAAAAGGCTTGGACTTACTCTACAATATATATGTTCTACGTGCCATAACACCGGGTGGACCAGCACCCACTACGCGCCAGTCAATCGCAACGATGTGATATGAGGTAAGAAAACTCACCTCCACATTCAGAGAGCTGTCGGCTTTTCTATCCCTTCATCAGAAGACGAATCTCCGCTCACGTCGTGTGTCGACGTATGCGTGTGGGTCTGCTTCGTTACATGAACAGCCATCCGGATCGACCGCATAGGATACTCTGGATCGTCCACACCCAGAGAGCGACCAGGCGGCCGGGGCCACACTCCCCCGTTAGTCGAAGTTTGGCCGTCACTTCGAGGGCTGACTGACGAGCTGACATGGAAACGGATCTGCAGCACGATCAGAGAGAACACGATTCCCTGGGAAATGCCCGCATGACAGTATGAGTTGAATTGCGTGCGTGAGAAGATGAGGGCGTGCGGCTTACGACAAGTGGGACGATCGCATCGACGGCGGGGTACTGTCCGTTAGAGCCGCTCAGGAAGGACGCGAGCACAGCGATGACGCCAAAGGCATACAATGCGCTGCTCTCGATGATGATGAAAATGACTGGCCACAGCATCCTCGTACCCGCACCCCTCAGAGGTTTTCCTGCCCGGAAAATTCGCCATGCAATCGCGCCTGCCGATGTTTGTTGATTCACGTGCACCCGTCAGAACCGTGGGAAACAAACAAAATCCGCAAGGGAACGGGCTTACCCGAACAGAGTACGTTGGTGACCATCGTAAGGGAGAAATACGCGGTGATCCACGACGTTGCCACGTGAAAAACGTCAGTACCCGGACGCGCATGCACGATGAACTGGAGGGCGACACAACCAACCACTGTAAAAAAGCGCTTATTAGAGAGCTTATTAACAGCATACTCTTTGCTATCGTCATCGCACCTGAGTAAGCAATAACTAGGATGATGGAAGGCGCTGTAACCCAGGCCCGTTTGCCATATACGACATAAAGTCTCCAGATCTTTGCAATTTGGCGGGTCAATAGAAGAAGCACGAATGAACCGCTTGTCCTCACGATCACGCCATCCCCCAGCAGCGACTGAAGCAACAGGCAGCCCACTTTCAATACGTTCGTTATATCCGCGATGTTCTCGTAGAATGCCGTTGGGCTGCCCCCCTTCTGGTCAACAAATCCGATCTTCCCTCTGACCCATAAGAGGACGATGTGCTATAAACAAGAAATAGCAGGTTTTATCAGAGAAACGTGTGTGTCTGCAATGGAACGGGGTATTCGCACTATGGTCGCCACCACGAGCATCGAGAACGACACGGGGAGGATCTTATTGCGCTGACTCCGGACGTCCTCCGCCACCCTGTAAGACATCACCGCAGTCGAGATGAGGAAGAGCGTGAAGAACAATCCTGTTCGCGTGCATGTCGGCAAGGACGTAAGACGAGAGCACTGAAGACTTCCGAGCGGACGCACCATAGAGGAATGTTGTCAGGCCCAGCGATAAGAGCTCAGCTTTTTCGAGGGAGATGCCCATTATTTTTGCGACAGGGTGACGCGCGGGGGCTATGTCCGGGCGATCACAAGGTCGCGCTTTTTAAGGAGGGGCACAGAGCAAGAATGGTGGGTAACAGACATAGTAGACGGGGAAGGGCCAAGTCTATTTGCAGAAACAAGCTCCGGCGCATCGCACGAGAAGCTCTTGTGAGCGCGTTTTGCGTTGGAGATGACATCGCTAGCCTATTGATATGGGGACAGAGTTCTACCATATGGATAGCTCCTTTGGAGCGTCTATTGAGCAAAGGCACGCAGAAGAACACACGCCTTCTTCACAAGGAAACTTCTCAGACGATGTACGCCCCGCCGGCCTCTTGCCCTAGTCAGAAAAGGTGATCGGTGAACATGAAACGAGATAAATACAGGTGGGCTCCAAATGCGTCCCCCGTTGCAGCCCGACTCTTCATTCCATCCTTTCCGATCCATTGAGCCTTGGGAAGTGGTGCTTATTGTTGATGTCCTTTTGTGATGCGTCAATTAAGTTTTATGCACGGTACAATACTGACCCGACCCAAAAACACTTGCAAAAAAACTTAGGCCGTCCGAGTCGGCCAAGTTTCATGTGGCAGGTGGGCGTCTATCTGCATATGGGGTCATTCAACCCGGCCCAGGTACGTAACCGTGGTGGTACCCTCAAGTTGGAGGGAAGAGGGCCTGACAACACCATCCTTACTCCCACGCTGGCCGGGGAGAGATATACTCCTCAGTCGTTAAGGACAGGACCCCCCCGTTTCACGTTCCCGCATGTGGTGTATAGTCGGTCGACACGGGCACTTTTGCTACGTTGTGCCTTACCATCACCTTCGATCATGCAGTTGCCTGTCTTCTCTCTTACAGACTATTTGGGCCTTGGGGAAGTCACGCGTTCCAGAAGTCGGCGACTCGCATTAACCCCCCATCTGGCCTCCACCGCCATAATACTCCACGGGTCACTTCCTTAACGCCAACTACACCCGCCGATTTAAAAGCCTCACTCCCGACGTCATAGGATGCAACATGGAAGGAACTACCCAACACATGCGCAATGCTATTCTCAGACGCACAAACGTAAACGCCACCCTCATCGACCCACTTCAGCTCTTGCACAGGTCTGGAAAACTTATAACCCTGCTGCGCATAGGCCTTCCCGACCAGATATCCCGAGTTGGACCCTATCGTAACCGGTATTTCTGGAAAGACAACGATGCTATCACGAAGCGAAGGACACTTCTTTTTGGCACTACTGTACACCCCAAGTCCCCCCAACGCTGATTGCACCGCGCATTTTCACGTCCCTCCAACTCCGCCACTTGCAATTAGAGGCGCAGATGCACTGTATCAACGCGAGACGTATTCTGCATTGGAAGGTACTAATAATCTCACGATCAATAGGGGTTGAGATTATGAGTAGTATTGGGGCGAGCATGCAAGATCGGGACCACAAAGTGAGAGTGACCTGTAGCTACCTAACATAAGTTGTTGACTTCGGTCGAGCGGTTTTCGTCTTGGATACATGCCCCAGTACAGTACTTAACACAAATGGATTCAAAAAAAAAAAGGGACCGGGCGCTTGAATGTGCGCCGGGCGTGGTGGCGCGTGCCTGTTCATACCGATTCGGTTGTAAGTTATCATGAACCCCTTGTTATTTTATCATCTCCGGTCATTTCCAGGCCCGGCTGCTGCTCTCGCGAGTTGTTGCAGAATGCCCCCGGCGACAGACTGCAATCCGCTCCCCACAGCCCCAGCGACGCGTGCCCCACCAACGAGCGTTTCTACGCCACTGGCAACCGTATCCCAAAACAAGCCCGCACCAGCACGCGCGCTCGACTGTCCGCCTGCGGCGCCAACAATGCCGGCCTTGAGTGTGTCGAGCTCGTTAAGCACCTCGAGGCCCGTGCTGCGCGCCCACACGATAGGCGGCGCGGTACTCGCGTACAGTTTATGCAGCTTGTCGACTACGGACATCACCTTGTGGTTCTCAAAGTAGCGTTCTCGGGCGTACGGCGCGAGCGCAGTGCGCGAGCCTTGGCGCGCCAGTCAGCCCACAGTTCGCAGCGGTGATAAGGATGACTCACCGATGTCGCCACCAAGCGCGAGCGCGGTGCTCACGCAGCGTGCAAGCGCCGCCGCGTCCCCGAGTCCGAGGTTGAGTCCTTGTCCCGCGAGCGGATGTACGACATGCGCGGCGTCGCCGATGAGCACCGTCCGGTTGCCGATGTACTCCTCCGCGTGCCGGAAGCGCAGCGGGAAGGACGCGATGGTCCCCGGCTGGATGCTCGCGACTAGCGGGGGGAGCGCGTCGGCCCCGTGAGGCGGTATGCCGACGCTTGCGTCCTCGGGATTGATGGTAGCGGACGCGTACGCCGAATGAGGCGCAATGGCATGCGCCTGTTCGCGGAACGCGATCTCGGTACGCAAGTCTTCGGGAGAGAGCGAGGGTTGTTCAAGTAGGCGCCCATGGAGGTAACGGACGGACAGTTCGGGAAGGCGGAACGCCGCGTTGATCATGCCTACGAGAATCGCGGGGTCTGCCTTGGTGAGAACAGCGGCTAAGGCTGGTGTGGTGGACCATACGAGCGAGGATGCCGTGTCAGAGAGCGGGAGAAAGGCGATGGGACCCGTTGGGAGGAAACGCTGGTAGGCGGTGGTATTAGACGGGAATGTCCGTGGGGGGTGGAGGAGGGTGGCGACGATGGCACGGGTGTTGTAGTCCCAACCATAAGAGTCGATTTTGGAATAAGAACGAACTGGGGAATTGATGCCGTCGGCGCCCACCTAAGATAGATACAATTAAGCGTTAGCGATCTCATAAATAGCGGAACGCGCACTAAAAGTCGAGCTCGCAATACGCTGCCGTTGGAAAGCTGGACCATCGGCCACCCCCCACCTGGAATGTCGTCGCTGAAAATATTCTCAACCTTGGTGCTGTCGAGCAAAGTGATATTTGATTGTCCACTAAGATGCTGGAGGAGACCTCTCTGGAGGTTCAGAGTTTCTGTGAGGCGAGCCATTTGGCTAGATCCCTTCCCTCTACCTAGTCCGAGAGTAGCCGCACTGAAATCTATGCGCGCGTCCGAGATGCCATCCCAGACCTTGGTCACGGTAAGCGGCAGGAGATGATGGACCGTGGCTACAATCATACCTGCATGTCCTCTATAGGGCATGTGCGTTCGGCATCAAGGTAGTCCCACGCTCCAATCTCTAGCGCAATTACAATGAATACCCGAGGAACTGGAATTGAAGGCGACATACCATCGAGAAAATCTTGGGATGCATTAGTGAGTGAGACTACTCGATTTGAGAACGCGTCCGGAGGCATTCCCCAATCGCGAACTTTGCCCAAGTCTCCACCCTCTACCAAAGTAACTTTCACAGAGCCATGCAATGCCTTATTCGCGGCTAAGAAAGAGTAAAGATGTTGAGTGGTGTCCATCCAGAGACCAATGACACGTACCGAGAGCACTTGCAAACGCCAATCCTGCTGGACCACCACCGACAATAACAACGTCGCAATCTTTGTACCCCGGGCTCCCTGTTCCCAACCCAGAATAAAATCTCGCTGGTGCTCGAGTGTGTCGCACTCTCGAACGTGCCCACCGCAATAACATTTGGGGTTGGGTTTCTACCGCTGTGGTAGCGAGTTAGTCCCGGATGTCCCGGCTCCGGCCCGGTGAGCCAATTGCTTTTGGTGCCGCTCTGCAGTGCCAGGGCATTACGGTATTGCATTAGGGGTCGCCCCTACGACTATAGTGCCCGCAGCACAGACAATGGCCGCACCAACCATATCCGCTGCACAGGCCATCGGCGAGTACCTCCAATCCCCTGACGACCTCATGAAGATTCCCGCCTTCCGCAAGAAGCTCGAGAAAGAGAAGGCCTCCATCGATATACGCCTCAAGAGCGGCGTCAAGGAACAGCTCGCCGTTACGAGGGAGAGCCTCCGCAAGCTTTTCGGAACTCGCGACGATGTGCAGGCCATCAGGGACGAGATGGTCACCATCGACCGCATGTGTAGTGACCCGCAGAACGTAGTATCAACCTTTGACCAAATTAGTCGCGTGCGTCACCTCCGAGTTGCTTCCCTTTGATATATTGATCAGCCTGTAGGTCTCCATGGTGCACAGGAACTTTGAGCAGACAGAAGAGATGGTCAACAATCTTTTAGAAATGAGTTCGCGCCTGGACAGCATCGAGGCAATGCTTGCCGCAGACCTGGACGACCTCCTCGGGCCTGCTCCGAACCTCCTTCCTATACACCTTCAGCTTACACAACTCGAGAATTTCCGCAATGAAACCATGCACCAAGCTAAAAAAGCAACTGCCCAGTCCCGCAACAACCTGGCTCGCAGATTCGAGCGTCTCACGGGTGTAATCGAGGCGTTCGACGATTATATAATGGAACTCTCGCAAAACATACTGCCCCTAGCCCGCGCCGGTCACATCGAAGTGATCGTCAAAATCGTCAAAATCGCGGAGATTGAAGGGAGGGAAGATGAAAAGGTGAGTATCGAAATCTAGAGGGAGACTTTATGCTGACGCTTGGAAGGCAATTGCGATACGTCTCGTCAAAAAAGCAGCGAAACTGGATGCCGCATCCAAGTTCAGATCCATGCAGGCCAATGCGCGAAACATCAAGCATTACCGTTCTAGGATCATGAAGAACATAGCTGAGACCATAAACGCCAAGTTTGAGGCTGCGTACTTGCGCGACGAAAGGGATCCTGTCGGATTCCTTGAAAACCTCGGTTGGTTATATCAAGACCTGATCGCTATCGAACGTGACGTTGTCGCATGCTTCCCTCCGGACTGGGATGCGTACTCGCACTTCGTGCGCGAGTACCACAAGGCTCTTAACTCAATCGTCCAGAGACTTATCGCCTCGGAGCCGGATGCAAGTGCGCTGCTCACTCTGCATGCATGGCTGAAGGAATACAAGAGTAGCATGAAAGAGCTCCAGATACCACCGGAGTTACTCGAGCCGCCACTTCTAGGCGGTAACGAGCAGTTAATTATCGAAGACTATCTCAAGCTGATCGTCAAAAAGCTCGACGAGTGGAGCTCGAATCTTATGAAGACCGAGGTGACCGAGTTCACCTCGCGGGCGGAGCCTCCGGAGCTAGATGCAGACGGGCAGTACGGCACGCAGGGTGCCGTGATACTTTTCCAGATGGTGAACCAGCAAGTAGACTCGGCTATGGAAAGCGGGCAGGGCATGATCCTCGCGCGCGTCGTCTCGGAGACGAACCGCGTCATGCGGGGTGTGCAGGACCAGTGGACGCGCCTTCTCGACGCGGAGTTCAAGAAGACGACGGAGCGGCCGGAAGAGGCGCCTGGCGGTCTCGTCGAGTACGTGATCGCGCTCGCGAATGACCAGATCAAATCGGCGGACTACGCCGAGGCGCTCTCGGCGCGGCTCGAGGCGCTCGTCTCGGAGAAGTACCGGGTGACGATCAACGAGCGGCTGAACGACGCAATAGACGGGTACCTCGACGTGGCGAAGAAGTGTACGCAGACACTGATCGACATCATCTTCAACGACTTGCGGCCGGCGACGAAGCTGTTGTTCCAGGTGCAGTGGTACGACGGGATCGTCGTACAGGTAGTCGAGACGATGCGCGACTACATGCAGGACTACCAGACGTATCTCAACGCGTCGCTGTTCGAGCTCCTCGTCGAGGATCTGCTCGACGCCTTCCTCGTGGCGTACCTGACCGCGCTCGCTAACACACAGAAGCTGCGCATGCCCGCAGCGGCGGAGCGCATCAAGGACGACGTCGCGGAGGCGTTCAAGTTCTTCAGCACGCTCAAGCCTGCCAAGGAGCTCGAGTCATACTTCGAGGTCGTCGAGATGGTGCTCTCGCTGCTCGAGGCGTCCAAGAGCCTCGCGTTCTTGTCGTTCTGGTCGTTCGCGAAGGTCCACGGCCCCAATCTGGCGTTTGTCGAGGGGCTGATGAAGGCGCGCGGGGATCTAGACCGCTCGTCGGTCAACGAGGTGATGGACAGCATCAAGCGCAAGGTGAAGGAGGAGAACTTGACCGATCGTGAGTCGTTTCTTCTCACTGCTGTCAGAGCAGACCGTTTGACGCTTTTGTTCAGCACCCGAACCTACGATAATGAAGAAAATCACGATCGAGGGCACGTTCTCGCGTCTGCTACGGACTGGAAAGTGATGGACGCTATCCACTACATTGTACTACAATATACCCGACATCCACACACGTACTATCTTGTACATTGCGACCTGTATTACAAGTACTGTAAAACAGCGCTCATCAGCGATAGTTCAGAGTGCAGCGGTCTTGAGATAATGTGCTTGATGATGTGTGCTTATGTCCGCGCGCATCAATTTATTTTTCTGCCAGTCCCGCGATCGGAAACTCTGGCTGATGCTCGGGTCCATTGATATGCCGATCCGACCTCCACCATCTCCGCGGTTCCTCACACCGCCGAAAAAAGAAGAAAAGAAGAAAAGCGATATCAAGGTTTTTTTTTTTTTTTGGAAGGCTGTTCGTTTCAAGGTTCGTTTGGTGGGGACCTGGCCTTTAACCCTTGCTTTAACCTCACCTCATGTAACTATTATTTTTCCATTATCACCCGAACCGACGTCTGCTACTGACTGGAAAGTGATGGACACTATCCGCTGCATTGTACTACAGTATACCCCAACGTTCACACACGTACCATCTTGCCTGTATTACAAGTACCAAGACAAGTACTGTAACTGAAATTAGAGCGCCGAGGATACACGGAGTCGGGCCGCGGTCCCCGAGGGCGTTCGGTGAACGAACGAACGACTCAGTGAACGACTCCCTTGTAGCTTTCCTTACCTGGGTCAATCTCATCCTATCTATTCCTAATGCCGCGAAGAGAAAATGCCAACACCCCTGCCTCTGCACAAGCGCAACAGGACGCCGTCTCAGAAGGTATCGAAAACTTTGAACTGCCCCGCGCACTGGTGACACGCATCGCGAAATCAGCCGTGCGTTGTCGTTTCTCGTCCCGTATATATATATTTTTGACGCCTGGAGTGTATGTCTTCTCAATCTACCAGGTTCCGGAAAACGTGAAGCTACAGAAGGACACGGTTCTCTCACTCGTCAAAGGCGCGACCGTGTTCATCAATTACCTCGGTGCGTCCTCATCCCCGTGCCCAGTGCCATATGCCCTGTCGCCCCGCACATTTGGCAAATTTTCTGACGCAAAGCCCACAGCCGCTACGTACGTCGTACAATATAAACTACTCAGAAACCGGCCATGACCTGATGCGTTTACGCAGAGCGCACGAGGTCTCAACCTCTAAGCAGCACAAGAGCATCTCCGCGTCGGATGTGTTCAAGGCGCTGGAGATCATCGAGTTTGCCGACCTAATCCCGCCACTGCAGGCCGAACTACAAGGTACGCCGTCCCGCGCCCGTTTTTCCGTCCCAATTATACACACCACTGCAGTCTACCGCGAGCTCTCCAAGAATAAAAAGGGGTCCGCCGGCGCATCGGGCAGCGCACCGCCAGCGCGCAGCAAGAACAGCGGGGCGGGGGCGGCAGCACAGCGCGGGAAAGGCAAGGAGCGCACGACCGACTCGGCCGACTCACACGTGTCAGCGCCGCTGCCTAGCGCTCTCGGTGCGCTTTCCCTCGACCCGCAGCCACGCGTGCAGGTTCATGAACCCTCTGTGCTGCCCGATGCTGATACGGAGACGCACGCTATGGTCGAGCCGGAGCCGGAGCCAGACGTCGGAGAAGGCGAAGGTGAGGGCGAGGACGTGCGTGTGGATGAGGAGGAGGACGAAGACCAGACTGAGCCTGAGGCTGGGCTTGATGAGGCGGAGGAGGACGAGGCAGAGGACATGGATGAGGCAGAGGAGGATGTGGACGTGGACGTTGATGTTGACATGGACATGGACACCAATGCACTTGAGGATGGGGACGGTAAGGCGGATGGTGAGGTGGAGTGATTGGAGGGGTGTTCAGCCCTAGCTGTAGTTTGAGAGATTGTGGGATACACGTACTCACCCACAAGCCGAGTCATTGGTAGTCTTGGCATCCAGCAGGCTTATCTGACATGTATGATGCAACGTTTGATGTGAGAGACTCACTCTGACTCAGTTTTTCAAACGCTATGTTTATTTTTCCCAAGGGATAATGTATGATGAGGACGCGTGGGGCTCGATGCTACATTGCACGGTAATACCAGAAAGGAAACCTTCCAAATCAAGGTGAGGCGGCCCGAAACCGTCGGCGAAACGTCAGCTGCCGATAAGAAGTTACGTCCATGACCGCAGAATCAGCGCCAGGCAACGATGCACAAATGAATTAGCGCGCAGTGACTGGACTACTGTAGGGAGAGACGAAAAATCAGTTGCACGTGCTCACGGTTGATCTCACCAATCTCGTAACTCTTAAATTGGGTCTCGACTCGCTTGACTCCCCAACGACGACTCTTTTCAAACCCCCTCCGAAAAGACCATAGTGGGGACTGGAAGGCTCTCCTCACCGCACGATGGACCAGGTCGTCATCACCCCCATCGATATCGACGCGTTCGCCCAAAAGGATTCTTCGTAAGTGATATGTAGCGCAGTCATTCTCACTCTCCATCTGACGACGATGATATGTGTAATACGGACTTTCCGTTGGGGTTCCTCCAGTTTGTGGACCCACCCACTCTTCATCCCTTCCTACCTCGCGCTTCTTTCCATTGTCGTCCTCGTTGCCCAGGCCATCTATTCCTCTGGTCCAGTTCGAAGGCTTCGCGGCGAAGACGCGCCGGCGGCCGCTAACCGCGGCGAGTCAGGCGCCAACGCGAGCGCCACTCGGACAGGCTTCGTATCGGCTGTCAAGGACCACGTGGAAAAATCAGGGGGATCAATCATATTCCTTTTCCAGGTTTTGCGCCTCATCGTAGTTCTCACACTCCTCGGCCTCGCGATATTCAGCTTCGTGCAAGAAGAGGGTCAACAGCACGGCTCCCCGTCGTCTGTGGTAAGCGCATTGAGCAAGCATTGGGGTAAAAAGCATAAGGGCAAGCACCGCTATGGCGGCGGCTCGCTCACCAAACGCGAGTGGCTCGATCTCACGCTTTGTCTAACCTATGTGCGTCATCCCAGCCACCGAAGTTTTTTTTTTGAGTTGGCTTTCTCACTCGAGTCATAACTTGACACAGCTGTATGCGGCCTTTTTGGCGTTGGTGGCTGTTACCGCCCGGAGAGTCCGCGCGTCGATTGCTTCGCTTCATCTCTCTTCACTCTTGCTTGGCACTTTCTCCGTCTACGCTTACCGTAACATCTGGCCACTGCTCACTTTCACCTTGTCACCCGTGGATGCATGGGAAGGCCCCTTGCTATGGGTCAGAATTGGCCTTCTGACCTTCGCGGCTATCGTGATCCCTCTGCTCGTCCCGCGCCGATATATCCCGATTGATCCCAAGGCGAGATTGCGTCTTACCATATCTTACTCTCCGACCCTAACTCCCGACGCAGGATCCCCAGCAGGTCATCAACCCTGAACAGACCGCCTCGCTTCTATCTATGATGTTATATACGTTCCTTGATCCTATCGTTTTCTTGGCATCTCGTGTTCCACATCTATCGCATGACATGCTACCACCACTCGCAGACTATGATTACACGAGGAATCTCGTGCAAAGGAGTTTCAAAGCAGGTCCACTTCGATTACTCGCAAGTATTTTGCTAACACGGTCTGCTAGCATTTGGATACATTTTCTGGTGGACCCAAGAGGCACATATTCTGGGGATTCCTGGCGGTCTTCCGTCCGTTATTTGTGTACTGTCAAGCACTGCATCGCTTATACTTCGCCAGGTCATGAATACGTCCAACTAGCAATCCTCGTTGTCATTAGGGTGTTTTCGTCCCTTATGGCACCCTTTGGGATGAATCAACTCTTGCGGTACCAATATATCTTGACGACCTTACGAATGTACTTAGCGTTTCTCTCCCAGCTACCTCGAAACCCGTGGGGAAGGTGCGGTCGTCCGTCCATGGGTTTGGGTTACATATCTTTTCCTTGGTCCTGCTCTCGGAACTATGGCTTTCCAATGGTACATTTTTATAGCAGTAAGTGATAGAGGATATTCACTGTGCAACGTTCCTCATGCGTAGACTATGTTTTTAGACGGGTACTATCGTGCGGGTCACTGCTATCGTCACGCAACTCGTCTTTGAACACGCCCTGCGCATCCGCGTGAAAGCCGAGACTTCGTCTTCCCCGGCGTCCACGCCCGATGCCACTCCTGATGCTCGCAGCGAAGCCTCGACACCAGATAGTGGGTCAGTGGTCGAGATCAATATCGCGACCGAGGAAGCGGGCGGGAGTAGCGAGGAGACTCGGAGCGAGCAATCGACAATCGCGGGGTCGAGCATGAAGAGCAAACGAAAAGAAGTAGCTCCTGGGTCTGACAGTGGCAAGGATGATGGCGACGAGGCGGGGGATTCAAGCAATCTAGTGGGAAAGATGAACAACCTGGTGTCGACAGATCTGGAGAACCTCGTCGACGGACGGGATTTCTTGCTCTTGGGTTTGTCTATCCAGCCCCACCTCGCCCCCTTCATTTTGTTGACGAAAACTTTCTCGTTAGTTTTATATTTTCCGCTGCAGATTGTGGTATCCGTCTGGTTCTTGTATAACATTCTTGGTTGGAGTGCATTCGTCGGGATGGCCCTGATGGTCGCCCTCTTCCCAATCCCAGGCACCATTGCAGGAAAAATTCAAAAAGTACAGAAGGAGACCGTGAAGCGTGTGAGTGTGTTACCTTACTATCAGTGTCTTGACGTCGGGATTTACTTCGCCATTAGACGGATGCACGTGTGCAAGCTGCTACCGAAAGTGAGATCGCAGACACAAACCTAATGTGCTGGCGCTGACAGGCCTCGACTGCAGCTATGGGGATTTTGCGCATGATCAAGCTGTTTGGTTGGGAGCCTAAGATCGCCGCGCGGCTAGCTGAGAAGAGGGAGCAAGAGCTGCGGTACATCAAGTTGCGCCAGATTTTGAACTTGATCAACGGAAATATCAAGTAGGTGCTTCTACCTTCTCTCCTAATCCCTCTAACGTGGACATCCTCCAGCTTTTTCATACCCGTCCTCACGGTGCGTCGCGTCGTTCTTATGCCTGCTGATTGATTTTGACCGACACTCCGGGAAGATGGTTGTCACATACGTCACTTACGTGCGTGCTCTTGACCCGCTCAGGCTAATGTCCAAACTGACCAGGTCCGCAGACTGCGATTATGAAGCGCGCACTTACACGTATGTTTCGTGTTCCATTTTTGAGAGGGTGCCTATTCTGAATGTGTCTGCAGCATCGGCCGTATTTTCGTCCATGGCAGGTCAGTCTCAGTGCCTTCCCTAATGATGTGGATGGCAATGGGGCTCATCTTTTCCAGTTTTCGATCTTATCCGCGACCAGCTTCACACGATCTTCTGGATGATTCCTATGTTTATACAGGCGAGGGTCTCCGTCGATCGTGTGAATGATTTCCTGCACGATGTGAGCGAATCCCTGTTTGTGTTGCCGCTTGACATATAGAGCTCGTTTGCCAGACCGAATTGTTGGACGAGTTCGCGGATGCCAATAAGGGCTCCGAGCGCGTGATGCTCACAGATGCGTCACACTTCGACCAGGACGTGATCGGCTTCCAAAATGCCAGCTTCACTTGGTCTAATGACAATGCCGACGGCACGCTCACACCATCCCGGCGCCGGTTCACCCTGCGCGTGCAAGGCGAGCTGCTGTTTAAGCGTGGGTGCTTCAACCTGATCATCGGGCCGACCGGCTCCGGCAAGACGTCGTTGCTGATGGCGCTGCTCGGCGAGATGCATTTCGTGCCGATGAGCCCCGACTCGTGGTATCATCTGCCAAGGGAAGGCGGAGTCAGCTACGCCGCGCAGGAGTCGTGGGTACAGAACGAGACTATCAGGGTGAGGACGACCAACATGCTCGCGTTCGCGTTTGTTTTGGTTCTAAGTGAAGAACAGGATAATATTTTGTTTGGGGCTCCATATGACGAGGAGAGATACAACACAGGTAATTCGCTTACCGTCATCACTTCTGGGTGACTGACACCTCGATTGTTTTCAAGTCATTTACCAATGTGGTTTGCAACGTGATCTCAGCTTGTTCGATGCAGGGGACAAGACCGAAGTCGGAGAGAAAGGTTTGACTTTGAGGTAGTGTAACAAGCTGATTTTTACATGACACGACGCTTGCTGACTCAATTCTTTCATCTTGTAGCGGTGGTCAGAAGGCTCGTGTAACCCTCGCTCGCGCCGTCTACTCTTCATCTCAGATCCTCATCCTGGATGACGTGAGTGCTTTCGTGCGGCATTCTCGTAGCGCCGGTTATTGACATCGTTCTTCCAAAGGTTCTGGCCGCTCTGGATGTTCACACTGCGCGGTGGATCGTCGACAAGTGCTTCCAGGGTGACTTGATTCGCGGAAGAACCATCTTACTCGTCGTAAGTTGCCCTTTCTACTCCCATATACTTATGGTCTTCCCAACGCACCCTAGACGCACAACGTCGCGATGGCTACCCCTCTCGCGGACTACGTCGTTTCGCTCGGCAAGGATGGTCGGATTGCTAGTCGGGGTTCGGTCTCAGACGCGATCAAGAAGGACAAGACACTGGCGAAGGAGCTCGCGGAGGGCACCCGCATCATTAAGGACGACGAGAATAAAATCGATTCGCAGGAGCCCGATGAGACGGTGAAACAGGCGGACGGTAAGCTGATCTTGGCCGAGGAGATCGCTGAGGGCCACGTCAGCTGGGACGCAGGTGAGCGCGCCGTCCAACGTTTTCGCATTTCGGACGGTGAAGCTCACTTTGTACTTCTCAACAAAAAATGAAGTCAAGCTATTTATTAGCGGTTTGGGAGGAGCGCACCCAGTCCTGTTTTGGATCGTATTTGTCGGCGGCATGTTGCTTTGTGACACCCTCATGACCGTGCAGACGTGGTTCATGGGCTACTGGGCCGAGCAATATGTCATCTACCCACCGGATCAGGTCGACATCACTTTGTAAGTGTTCAGCTTCCACAATAGCATTAGCTTTCACTATTCTCTTGCTGACAACCACCGGTCCTTCGTTTGCTAGCTATCTCACAGTCTACGCGCTTATCCTACTCGTGGCGATGACCTGCTACACGGCAGGGGTACAGTGTCTACGTGTATGGCGCTGTAAGGGCCTCAAGGACCATCCACCGGACCCTGATCGAGTCTGTCCTGGGCACAACCCTGAGGTGATCCCCAAATATCCCGGCATTGATCTCTACTTACAAGTTCTTCTCCTTTGTAGGTGGCTGGATACGACCCCAACATCCCGAGTCATCACTCGCGTCACACAGGACATCCGTGCTCGTACGTATCTGTACCTTCCACGGAATACACAGATCTCACAACCTCCCTTTTCTCTAGTGGATGGCCCAATCTCTAACACATTTAGCTGGTTCATCGAAATTTCAGCCACTATGCTCCTCAAATTCCTCGCCGTGGTCTACCTCACGCCGGTGTTTTCCGTGCCCGGAATCGCCCTCGCAGTCTTTGGCGCGTGGCTCGGCCGTGTCTACATGAAGGCCCAGATCGCGATCAAGCGTGAGATGAGCAATGCAAAGGCGCCTGTGCTTGGCCACTTTGGCGCTTCCGTCGCCGGACTCAGTGCGTCTACCCCTCGTAATGGATGTGCGAATGGTCTGACTTCACGTCTTCCCAGCGTCCATCCGGGCATATGGCGCACAGCTTGCGTTCCGCGAAGAGTCGTACAGGCGGATCGATAGGTATTCGAGGGCCGGCAGGTCCTTCTACAACATGAACAGGCAAGTCTAGTTCACTAGGTCGCCTCTGCGATGCACAGCGACGATCTAACTTGTGTTGATTCTCCTACAGATGGATCAGCTTGCGTATCGACTTCCTAGGCGGACTGTTCGCTGCGGGCCTCGCGGCCTACCTGATCTACGTACCAAATGCACGTTCCCTTCCCTCGGACACCGGTTTCTCCCTCACCATGGCCAGTACGTTGCATGTTTCTATTGTAACGAGCGACGAGCGGTCACTGATTGACATTCCCAGTTGGATTCAGTGGCATGATTCTCTGGTGGGTGCGCATCTTCAACGATTTTGAAGTCAACAGTGAGGATTCTCTCTACCTTGCGTGACTTTCGTTCATATCTCTGATCATTTTATCAGGCAACAGGTGAAGAGAGGATTTACTTTTTCTGAAGAGATGCTCATTGACACCACATACAGCTTGGAGCGTATGCACTCGTACATTAACGCAGAACAGGAGCCCAAGTCGACCAAGCAAGGTATCCCCCCTGCGTACTGGCCCGCGAGCGGAGATCTTAGGGTCGAGAAGCTCTCTGCACGTTATTCGCTTGTACGTGACACGTCGGTCCTCGCGATGCGCGTCCGGCGTTTCTAAGTATCACTTTGTTATTAGGATGGGCCAAAGGTTCTTCACGACATATCTTTCCACATCAAATCCGGTGAACGCGTGGGTGTTGGTGAGTGCCGTAGTCGTATTTTAGGTGGCAGCTCTTGACCAGTGGAACAGTTGGTCGCACTGGAAGCGGCAAGGTATCCGTTCTCAGCTTGATCGTTTATTGAAGCGGCCTTCTAAACACTCTTCAGAGCTCTCTGACATTGTCACTACTCCGGTGCATATTCACGGAGGGTAGCGTGTATTACGACGGTAAACTCACGAGCTCGATCAACCTGGACGCGCTCCGCTCGAACATTACCATCATACCCCAAGTCGTGAGCACGTCTGCTACTTCCCACCCTTCGTTGTCCCACAAAATATTATTCATGTAGCCGGAATTGTTGAGCGGCTCACTGCGAGAGAACCTTGACCCATTCTCACAATACGACGATGCAACGCTGAACGGCGCACTGCGTGCCTCGGGGCTCTTCTCCTTGCAGAGCGACGACGAGGATGGTCGTCTCACACTCGATAGCCAAATCTCGAGCGGCGGGGGTAACCTTTCTGTCGGCCAGCGGCAGATCTTGGCGCTCGCACGTGCGATAGTACGCGGGAGCAAGCTGCTCATTCTCGATGAAGGTACGCAATTTCCCTTGCCTTCTTCTGTGTCTCCTTTGGCTGACTGTTTTCCTTTTTGCTTGCAACAGCAACGTCTGCTATTGGTAACGGCTTCCTGTTTGTCTTTTCTGAGGCGATGCTGACGTCGCACGTGGCGCAGATTACAAGACGGATACGATCATACAAACTTCTCTCCGGAATGAGCTTAAGGGGGACGTAACGCTAATCACGGTCGCGCATCGTCTACAAACGATCATTGACGCAGATAAAGTTGTGAGTTGCCCCTTCCTCACCCCAGACTGTAAACACAATCTAAAGAAAACAAAATAGATGGTCCTGGATGCTGGTCGAATTGTGAGTTTTCTCCCCTCACCTGCCCTGCTCGGACTCAAAAGGAAAATACAATGACAGGTTGAATTTGACAAGCCGAGTGAACTCCTGAAATTGGAGAACAGTAGGTTCCGTTCGTTGGTCGACGAGAGCGGAGACAAAGACCTGCTTTACTCGATGGCTTCCTCGGCCGGCAAGGCACCCCATGGAGAGGCTATCACGACTGCGACAACTACACCATAAATGATAATGAGGAAAGCACCCACCTACCACTGGTTATCTCACGGTTTACATAGAGTGTAGCGAAAGTAGCTGAGTGCCCTTACATGTAGACATACAGACTAAACTCGCGAGAAATACTTTTTCACCACTTCGCTTTTTCATCGATGTTGGTCAGTCAAGTTCGAAGCAACTAACCCTTGAAGCAAGCTGTTGATCACGTCAACGACCTTGAAACCCAGGTAATAGTAACTTATAAGAACGTATATCAGGGGGATAACGCCCCCGTGCAAACGTCGTCGCGACGACCCGTACTAACTTGGCGATGCGCCATGGTCAGTGCACCTATCTCGACATGAGCCTCAAAGGCAGTGCTGGAGCAGCGCCTGATTGGCCCACCAAATGTTCGCGAGATTGGAGGGTGTCGTAAACCACCTGGCCGGTATCCGGCGCGAATGAGTGGTTGTAGGCGACGCACCCCACCGCAGACTTTTGATATAGACGAAGGACTGTAGAGAGTGCAGCGCTTCGTCCACGCACATCAGTTTCTGTCCCGCGACCGGAAAAGTGTCTGAGAAGCCGATCCGGCCTCCACCATTTGTCAGTCCGCAGCTCGAAAGCCCCTAATATCAATTCATGATAAGTATCGCATTCATGAGCCGCAGGACCGAGTTGCGCCTTTTAAAAAAAATACATTTTGAAAGTTATTTCCAGGATCCAACCCATTCTCTCGCTTGACTCGCCAAATGCCCACTCCTTCCTTTTACTCCAGTCATCAATAACACTCACGCACTATTTTCCACCAGACTGAGCCTGAGGCTGGTGTGGTGGAGGTGGATGTGAACGTGATCCATTGATGTGGATGTCGACATCGACATGGAGACACAAATCCACCTGAGGATGGGGAGTCATCGGGGACCATATGCCAGTGGCGGATGGTGAGACTCGGATGGGGCGATGTGGAGCAGTGTTTATGTGGAGGTTACGAGGCGCTGCGGACACTGTAAGTGTAAGTTACTTTACAGGGGGATGGAGGAAAAGACCGCATACTCTTCGGAGTCTTGGGTAAACGACAGCTCGCGCCGCTCTGTAGTATATGGTAGGCGACCAGGCCCGACCTGAGAGATTTGATTCAGAAGACGGCCCATAACGCACAGCGAACCCCAAACCACTCACCATCCTGTCTGATGCGAGGCCCCGAGACTTATGGGGGTACGGGATATCTCACTTCATAGAACCAGACATAATCCCTGAAGGGATCGAAGTTGAGCTTCTGATTTCCTCCGTTAAGTGCTCGACGGCCGTTGATGTCCCGGCCAAAAAATATGGATGATCCGGTGCTGGATCTCTTCGGCCACCTGAAGTTCATCGCCGTTGTATCGATGGAATCTCTGATGGCTCTCTGTGAGTAGGAAGTTTACCGCTAGCCCACGTGTTCATTGGTCGCGCATCCCGGACAAATGACGAGAAATGACCTACAAATTGGGCCGCACCAGTTGGAATTACCACCAAACATTCCAGACTTGGACTCCCGGGGCCAATAACTGACTTCGTGTCTTTCACCGTTAACTTCCATGCCAGTCCTTGTGTAACTTCGATAGGCTACAGAAGGTCCGACGAGTCAGCAGCTATCCACCCTCCCAGATGAGCTGAGCATACATCGAATGCCGTGTCACTGAAAAACTCGCTCTCGTCGAGCATCTTTTCCAAAATGCTAATTAGACGGTCCTTGCTCGAGTGCGAGCAAGAAGCGCTCTCCACGACCACGAGCTGCACATTTCGTCGAATAATAGAAAACCAGCGGAATTACAGAAAAAGTAACGAACATATTTGCCATGTTCCGTCCGGACACCTCGGGTCCATTCTCAAGAAACCAGTTCATACGTTTCTTGAACCTAGGGAGCTGGTTCACGACGGACGGCTCCAGTGTCAGAGTCGCATATAGAGGGATGAGTCCGACCAGGCTGCGGACGGGGAGCCGCATACTGTGACCACCCCATTGGATCGCGTCATAGTACATGCCATCCCGTTCGTTCCACAGACTATGCTTATCCTCGCCATCGGGGTATGTCATTGCAGCTGCGAGGAAGATGAAATGCCGTGGCGCAGTGAAGTCAGCCCGACGACATTCAGAACAGAGGAAGTAGCTCGCCTCGAAGTGATATCTTCGTACACCGGGTTATGCTTGGCCAGTTCAAGTGCCATGTTCAGCCTAAAGCGGTAGCATTCAACGACATCCCAGGACCGATAACGGAGATGCTTACATGTTCAGACCAAGGGCGGAGGAGATGGAAAGAGAACAAGTGAGTCATTCCCAACTCATCGTGCGAGGCAAGGACCTAGTTGTTTGCAGCAGCGGACAAACCAGAGCGGAAGGTGGGACGGCCCAGGACCAGCGACACGCTGTCTTCGAGTGGGCTAAATGCCAACTTGCGGGGAATCGGCGTCGCCATAGTCCATTTTGCGTGGTTACGAGGGAGGGAAAAAAGGAGCGTCGGGGGAGAGAATGTGTGTGTGTGGATGGAGCCTGAGGGAGCGAAGGGGAAGGCGTGGAAATCGATGGTGAGTGAGGCAGCTACTCACTGAGACGGAACGACCGAAAACTAATCCCGCCACCATGACATCATCGCATCAATGGGAGGCTGGCAGAGGTGCTTGGCCTCTGCGCATGTCAGCCTCCAGCCTCAGCCGTATGTTAATCTCACACTGAGGACGCACACTCCTTTGCATCACCTGGGTCCCTTTGTCCTCACACGATCTCCATAAGATGGCCCAACCTCCCGAACAGCAGCCACCAGCGGCACAACCGGACTTTCACCTAATCGGGAATCAGCTGACTGGACTTGCTGACCACGTCAATGAACACTTGACCGATCTCGCCGAGGGGGTTATTCAGCAACTGGGCACTGTCGCTGGGCAAATCCACCTCATGCCTAAGCTCTCAGTGGCGCAACAAGGCCACCTTCCACAACTGGTGCAAGATATCCTCCAGCGTTTAGACGCCATCGTCGCCAGGCAAGATGCCATGCAAGTCAGCATAAATAATCTGCAAGTGACCATGCAAGTTGGCATGGCCAATCTGCAGGCAGGGTGCGTCATACTAATGACTTACTCCATAAATCATATCAAAGTTATGTGTGTGCAGCCTACGACTGGTTCCAATGCAATTGAGCAATGCCGCCGCATCCATGACAGCACCGATTCGAATTCCTCACAACAACCAGATAGCTCCCCCTGGGTTCCCAATCAACAAGCTGGCCATAGTGACAATTGACGGTAATATTGTGGACTCGGCCTCGGAGATGCTCTACTCATACGCCCTACAGCTGTGAACGCACAAGCAGCTGCCCAATACCTTGGGCTCCCGCCTCTGCCGGACAACGCTACTGTAGAAGATCGTCGGCAGCAACTTGTAGATTATCTCGGGTGTGTATATCCGTGACAGATGTAATGAATGAAACAGATCAACACGCGATATAAGCCTCCCAAAAGTTGTACGATACAACCACGGAAGGAGAACACAGAAGAGTGTGCGATCACATCACAAGGCAGTTGGCGAGACGTTGCCCAGTGTGTTCAGTGTTCAGCTCGTTTGTGCTGAATGTGCTGTCGTCTCTCCTATCATAAAAAATGATGTCAGGTGTGCATGTGACCGCGGAAGTAGAACCGTCCTACTAGGGGCTACGGACACACAGGGAGACCACATGCTCTTCGGAGACTTGGGTAAACGACAACTTGCGCCGCTCTGTAGGATATGGTAGGCGACCAGGCCCGACCTAAAATATTTGATTCAGGAGACGCCACTAGCAGAGTGCGAACCCTGAAGGACTCACCATCCTGTCTGATGCGAGGCCCCGAGACCTCGGCCGTCGTCGCACTAACGCGTACCCGTCGGCGCCGTACGGAGCGACGTCCGTGTGAGTTCGAAGCGGAGATGATCCCGCGCGGGGGTTACAGAAGCTTACGAGCCAAGAGGGGATGTCCCGAGAGCGAGCGAAGGTGGGACGAGGCAAAACGGGATGAGGCGAAGCGAAGTGAGCAAGAAGAAGAGGGGAGAACAGGAAACGAGGTTGGCGAAAGGCTGCGAGGCTTCTAAGGCGAAGGCGTTGATGATGTCGTTAGCGTTGGCGCGGCTATGCGGTGGCTTTGACGAAGGCGTTGGCAAAGGCTTGGCGTGGCGAGGCGGCTGCTCGGAACTAAGGCGATGGCGACTGGGTGGCTAGGGTGGCGGCTCGGATGACGAAGGGGGCGATGGCTATGGCTACGACTATGGCGACGGCGTGGCTTCTACTTGGCAGGCAAATCCGAGGTCGGCGGCTCGGAAGGCGAAGGCGGCGATAGCAATGGCAGTGGCTAGACGGTGGCGAGGCTTCTTGGACTGGTGCGGTGTAGATCGGGACTTAGAGGCAAACAATGAGATCAAGGAGGAGATCAACGATAACTTGACGAGGCAAGAACGCGAGCTTTTTATACATGCGGTCCGATACGATGCAAGCGAGACCAAGTCGGGCGTATAATGGTAAGTAGAGAGGAAAGGGGAAACTGTACGAGCATAGGTATGGCGAGTACGGTTCGGCGGGGGCGAGCTGTGACACAGGAACGAGCGGACAAACGACTCAAAGAGATATGGGCGCAGACACGAGAAACAGAAATCGATCATCTAAGTAAAAGGAGAGACACGGCATACGAAATATGCGAACAAAGGAAATCGAGACACGGCGACGCACAACAATGAGACCTCGTCCGACTCCATCGGCGGCACAATGGCCTACGCGATCTCCAACGGCGTCTTGCGAGCGACTAGGAGCAACCGACAAGGTGGATTGGCAAGAGACAAGGGGTGAAGGCAGAGGTTAGTGGAGTGATGGAGGGAGGTTTGACAGGTTGAAAGAGAACGTCTACGATCGACGCAGAGGCAAGCGGTGAAAGGAGCTTGGAAAGGAGGGCTCGGGCAAGGCGTCCGAGGCATGTCGTCCGGTGGCATTCCACGGGTATCCGGGGTCAGACAGGGCGGCGACGACTACGAGAAGATATGGAAAGACGACGAGACAGGAAACGACGAGAACAGAGACGATGGCGAGACTTGGATTATGACTGAGTATTAGCGTATGACGAAGGGAAGTGGAGATGGAATGTATAATAACGGAGACAGCTTGACTTTGAATCCGGGTGGCTGCAGGTGGCTGAGGGATACAGTAGGGGGGCAAGGCCGAAACAGGCGTGTTGTGAACACGATGAGTCAGCGTATTTCTGTGACGATCCCGTGATTAAATGTCTCTGATGGTCTCAAGTATTACAAGAAATGTCCTAGATACTAACTATTGTACAAGTAGGACAGACGCGTAAGCGCGACGCGCAAGCGCGTTCTCATGTAGTATTTAGAGCCCATGAATTCGATGTAAAGAGAGCAGAGTCTCTCCTATTCATCTTATCCTCGTGCCTTCTGAGTCACGCCGGTAACGGACGAGGTGAACAGAATCACACTTGATCAAGTGTGAGGCTTCCCCTAACCCCACACTCTTTTAGTCAGAACCCGAGTTTATTCGAATCAGGAAACGCGTCGACATATATTGCAAAACCTATAGGTACCTCACATCATGCTTTGATAAGCGCCGCTCTGACCTCGAATTGGTCAGCCGTTACTTCGCACTCCGAGCATCGCGAATCGACTAAGGTTGCGCAACCCTGAAATAGGCCCGCGATCGCAGTGCGCCGAATATAATGGACGCCGACACCGAAATGCCGGCTGGTCAAGCGGGAGTATCCCTGCTAGACATCCTGCGAGCAGAGTTCTTGCCCGAATCTTTTGAAGCAATGCGAACAGTCTTTCACACTTTTGAGCAGCGGTTCAGAGCTGTCGAAAGTAACGTCGTTACCTCCCAGGGTATACAGAACGCGATCCAGTCCGCGTTTACCAACACTCATTTTACGATCAATTCCCCTTCCACGGCTGCGCCGCCTCACAGTTCGGCCCCCCGTTCAAACCCACCGCGAACCACCGTACAGCCCTTCGCCGGGAAAGCGAGTGAGAACGTCACCGCCTGGATCAGTTTGGCTGAGGACGCGCTCGACGCTGGACAAGTCCCGAAGGATCATTGGACTCGCTATGTGGCTCAGAGTTTCCGCGACTCGGCACTCACCTGGTATCACGCGATTAAGCTAGGCAACCATGACCAGGCGCCGACTTGGAGCGATCTGAAGCTGGCTATGTCCGAGCATTGGGCGCACCCTGCCCGGGCTGATGAACTCAGGGCTCATCTGGATCGGCTCGAGTGTAAGGGAGGAATCCCCGAGTTCACGCGTCGATTCCAGGAGGTGGAGATACAGATCCCCGAAGCCGAAATGGCTCTCCCAGACCGCAAATACCGTTTCCTACTGAAGCTGCCCAAGGAGTTAGCAATGCAGCTCATGCCGCGCCAGGAGAAGAACATGTCCGCTTACTATTCGGCCGCTCGCCAGTGGGACAGTCTTCACCGCGTCGCGCAGGGCCACTCCTTCACGCATTCCGGACCCTCGAAGCCTTTCCGCAAGGCCTCCCGAGGTCTTCCACCGCCTGCTGCGCACTTCAGCGCGAACTCCACTCCGTACACTCCATCCCTCGGATCTTCGTCCACCCTTCCGGAGCCAATGGACCTCGACTCGATGCAAATGAGCCGCGATCCGCGTCGCTCCTCCTCGAATGTCCGGTGCTACAATTGCAACGACACTGGGCATCTTGCGCGCGATTGCCGAAAACCGCTACGGCGCCCCGCGTCGAGTGCTGGAAAGAGGCCCACTTATAACGGGCGCGACCGGCATATGAAGACCCTCCACCTGTTCGAAGAGGTTGAAGAAGAGCTGGAGCCGGGTCAATATCCTCCCGAAGCGCGCGACTGTGAGGAGTGCGCTGAAGAAACCGACGGTCAGGAAAGCTCTGACGAGTACTCACCTGAGGAATGGGATCCGGAGGACGACCTGGAACTGCAATACCTCGTCAATGAGGCAAACTTCATGGAGCAGGAGATCACGGAAGAAGAAGAGGCTGACCTTGACAACATCGCTCACGCGAACTGCGACTCGGACTGCGAGTCCTGTGAGGACTGGAGCGACGGCTGGCGCCCGCTCTCCCCCATCTTCCCTGAAAGCCCTGGCGACGATCTCACTCCGGCAGACATCGCCCTCCAAGGGAAGGGAACGAAGGAGAATCCTCTCGAGATATACACGGTCACCCAGCCAGGCCTTCCAGTCTACGAGGTCGAAATCGGCCCTCCCAAGTCGCAGACTCCCGAGAACGCTCCGCCTTTCATACCCGTCAATACTATCCTCGACACCGGAGCGGAATCGAACTACCTCACCACTCGGAAGGCCATCGATGCGAAAGCACAGGTCTTCCCGATTACCACCCGAGAGATCATAGGCGCAGGACGGACGACCACTTCCGCATTCGCTACCTTCACGCTGAAGATCGGCGGGCTTAACACTCAGTGCTACGCGTACGTTCTGGAAGATACTACTCACTTCCACTATGATTTGCTCCTGGGCCGAGCGTGGCTCAAGCGTCATGACGCCCGACCGAAATGGGACACCGACGCCTATGAACTCACGCATCCAGAGAAGAAGACGCGTATTACCATCAGACCGGCCTCAGCAAAAAACACGACGGGCTTACCTCGAATCATCTCAAAGCTCGCGTGGCACCTGCGTCCCAAGCACCGACCGCCTAACCGCCCAGACCTCCTCTTCCACGCACAAGAAGGCGAGGAAGTTCGGAACAAGACCACGCCTCGGTACCCTCAGGAGGCCGAAGTAGAAGCGATAGGCGAAGCAGTCGGAAACCTAGCAAAGGAAGCGTTCGGGGAGCGTATCAAGAACATCGTGAAACGCACAGTACCGGCGGCCTTCAAGGAGAAAGTGGGTTTCCCTCCTCTGAGGAAATGGACCCACGATATTGACACTGGTGATGCCAAGCCTATACGCAAGTACGGGCGTCCGCTCACCCCCTTGGAGCACGAAGCCATCAAAGTGTTTATCGACGAAGGCCTGAAAGAAGGTGTCATCGAGCAATCGGAATCACCGTGGTCTTCGCCCCTACTCCCTGTCCCGAAGAAAGATGGTACGTCGCGCATCTGCGTCGACTATCGAGCGCTGAACAAACTTACCAAACAAAACGCCTTTCCCTTGCCGCGGATAGACGAGTGCTACCGCAATCTCGCAGGTGCAAAGCACTTCACTTGCTTGGATCTTCGCTCGGGCTACTGGCAGGTGCGCTTAACAGATGATGCGAAAGAGAAAACCGCGTTTACCTGCCGTTACGGCCACTACCAGTTCCGGGTAATGCTGTTTGGCCTCACCAATGCCCCCGCAACGTTCCAACAAATGATGAACGAAATACTGCGAGAATACATCGATCGCAGCGTGATGGTGTATTTGGACGACGTCATTGTCTTCTCCAAAACCGAGGAGGACCACGTACAGAACGTCTTAGACGTCGTCCGCGCGCTGGAAAAACATGGCCTGATCCTGAACGAAAGAAAGTGTAAGTGGGGTCAGACATCCCTACTGTACCTAGGTCACATTGCTTCAGGCAACGGTCTTCGCCCAAACCCGGAGAAGATCGACTCGATCTTGGACTGGCCAGCGTGCTCGACAGTCTCGGAGGTACGCGGTTTCCTAAACATCGCGGGATATTACCGACGCTTCATCCGTAACTTCGCGAAGATTGCTAGTCCCCTGTACAAACTGCTGGAAGGCAGCCCAAAGCGAGGATCTCCCATCGTGTGGACAAAGGATTGTGAGTCCGCGATGAAGCAACTGAAGAACGGACTCACCTCGGCTGATCTGCTCATCCACCCCACTCCATGGCGCCTTTTCGTAATAGATACAGACGCCTCCGGGGACTGCGTCGGTGCAGTGCTCCAACAAACTGGTACCCCGTTCGCGGTGCCAGACAAGGGGATGGGAGCTGGTGAGCCGAAAGAGTGTTTCAAGTTCAAAGAAAGAGACTTACGACCTATCGCGTTCGAATCACGGCGCATGACGCCAACCGAACAAAGGTACTCCGCTCAAGAACGGGAAATGCTTGCCATCGTGTATGCTCTGCACAAATGGCAAGGCTATATCGAAGGTTCACCAATCCTTGTACGTACCGACCACGAATCCCTCAAATATTTCCTAACGCAAAGAATCTTGGCCGACGTCTTGCACGATTCGTCGACGATGTCGCACACTTCGATGTCGAAATCATCTACAGGCCTGGAAAGCATCAGTTGGTGGCCGACGCGCTCTCGAGAAGAAAAGGGCACGCGGACATACCAGATTCCGAGACCTTGGAGCCATTATTCGCTGCGCCGATGAACCCCTGGACCAAGGAGCGGGATCACAGCACGATATTCGAGACATTCGCAGAATACAAGCGTCGCCTCCAGCGAGGCGAAGAACCAACGACGGTCGGAAACGGAACGTACCTGATCAAACGCGATTCCCTCTGCAAGACGATCAAGAACCGCTGGGGAGAGGACATTGACGTTGAAGTCCCGACCACACAAGTAGCAGCCAAAGAGGCCATACGCCGGATCCACGGAGACCTTGGACACTTGGGGATGAAGAACACATTAGCAGCGATGCGAACGAGAGTCAGCGTCCCTTACGCGCAAGAGTTGGTTGAACATACCCTTCGAACCTGTAATCAGTGTCAGTTCGCGCAAAGGGAACCGGCAGCCACCCAACCTCTCCATCCAATTCCGCGAGTCGACGCAGGAGATGCGTGGGCCTTCGACTTCGTTGGCCCTCTGCCCAAGACGCTCAAGGGAAATCGATATCTGCTCACCGCAATGGATCTCGGAACAGATTGGACGATCGTGTTCGCAATCCCGCAACGATCTGGCGATGCCGTCGCCAAGTTGCTCCAATATATCGTCTTCTCTTACGGAAAGCCGTTAAGTATCCTCACGGACAACGGAGAAGAGTTCATGTCTTACCAGTTGCAAGCCATCCTCCGTCGCTTCGGAATCCACCATCGTCACACCAGCCCTTACCATCCGCAGACCAACGGAAGGCTGGAAAAGTTCAACGATATCCTGACCCAAATGCTGGCCAAGCTGACGGCGCCCCAGAGACAAGACCGCTGGGACGAGTGCCTCCCCGATGCCGTGCTCGCCCATCGGGCCCACACCAGCTCGTCTACGGGTGTGTCACCGTTCTTCCTGATGTACGGAAGAGAAGCCCGCTTACCTAGCGAAAGGATCGTCGACGCGACACGAGATCTTACGGACGCAGAAATTGCCGTCCTCCGACAAAGGCGCCTGGAACGCGTACAGGATCTGGCTCGCGTCCGGCGAGAAGCGAACCTACGGGCAGAAGCCCGGATGGCGAAAGAAGCAGAATCGCGCGAAGATTCCTACCGCGAAAGAGGTCTCGGTGTTGGAGATCTGGTGAAACGGAGGCATGCGGCGAGTACGAAGATCCACCCACGCTGGGATGGTCCATTCCGCATTAAGGAAGTCACTGATAGAAACACTTATCAGCTCGAGACAAGAAACGGATACGTACTCAAGCATCTCTACAATGGGGAGCGTCTTCAACGCTACTTCCCCTCTGATTCAAGTTCTCAAAATTCCCTCTGGTTTGCAAGCACCGGTCTCCATCGAAAGGACGCAATGACACGACAGCAGAACGAGAACGAGGCAGTTTCGGAAACTCCCGAGCCACCCTGAAAACCGTCCGCCAATCCGTGTCCGTTCCCGAATCGATTTATTTTCTCTTTTACGTTTTCGGTTATGACAGAGTCACAAGAGCTGACATGGGGGTGGTGTTGTGAACACGATGAGTCAGCGTATTTCTGTGACGATCCCGTGATTAAATGTCTCTGATGGTCTCAAGTATTACAAGAAATGTCCTAGATACTAACTATTGTACAAGTAGGACAGACGCGTAAGCGCGACGCGCAAGCGCGTTCTCATGTAGTATTTAGAGCCCATGAATTCGATGTAAAGAGAGCAGAGTCTCTCCTATTCATCTTATCCTCGTGCCTTCTGAGTCACGCCGGTAACGGACGAGGTGAACAGAATCACAGGCGAAAGCAGTTGATTTCGGGCCCAGAGCCCGGGGGACCTTACAGCGCGGATCACTTACCAGCAACCGTGCCACGACGTCCCGCACACCCACAAGCTGCGCTGCGCGCCGCGCGTCTCCCCCTCCTCACCCACGGGAGCAGCAGCAGCAGGCCAAACCTATTCCCCCTGCACGACGCGCAGGACCCAGCGTCTGCGCGCGCGCTCCGCGGGGGCGCGTCGAGCATGAGTGGGAGGGAAAAAGACTGCATATTCTTCGGAGTCATGGGTAAACGACAGCTCGTGCCGCTCTGTAGTATGTAGTAGGCGACCAGGCACGACCTAAGAGATGTGATTCAGATGACGGCCCATAATGCAATTGGATGCCAGTGTTCCTGCTCTACTTCCGTGGCTGGTCGCGATATACCTGTTGCCCCGTGCCTGATCTCAACAGACCCCTGGGAGTTTTTTTTGTTTTTTTTTTTCGAATCGTAGGCTTCTCTTGCGCCTTCAGGATCAGTCACCACTACTGACCGCAAAGGCGCACAGCCAGAGCTGGTAGAGGACATCGGTGAAGACGGCGGCACTGCGACAGTACATCTTCCCGACCTGCGTACGATACAATAGTTCACCAACATATTGCAATCGACTGACGTGCAAGCTGAGGATATCAACGACTTGTGGAACCCACTTACCCCAGACCTTATCTAGATCTTCTGACATGGCACATTGAACTGCCCACAATTTTTTCAGGACGTTTACTACAGTACCAGTGCATGGTATGACTGATCCATGTTTTCTGCCAAAGTGTCGATCTACTGATGTACATTCTGCCCTGCCCTTGACTCTGCCCGTGCGTTTGGGCAAAGGATGATCACTCAATGTACTTCAGAAGGGCGCCAGAACCCGAAATTCGGGAATTCCCGTGTGCGTGACCTCACATTGCTCTCGCTCACACCCTCACGCTTCCCCTCCAGAAATATCTATTTTACATTAAATCTCCATACTCGGTTCCCGCCTGGGCTCTGTGGTTTCATAGAACTGAATAATTCGGCTTCCTCACGGCACTTTGCCAAATGACCGGTTCGCTCAGTATGGACTACCGGGCACACTCTGATAGGATAACTTCTCGTTGAATTCGCAGGGTGTTTCGGCAGACGAGATGCATAGGTGCGTGAGAGGAGTAGCCCGTTACTCTGACTTATTCAGCAATTTACGAATGCTGTACCTCGGTAGGGTACAGTCACGTTGAAATAGAACGCTCGGGTCGTAACACCCAGTTTCCTTGTGTTATAGAAGAAGACTACAAACTTTATAGACGATCGCATACGAGAGTTGTCGCATGGAATGAATGTGAAGGTAATGAGCGAGTGGTATAGTTACGCAAGAGACGCGAAGCCAACACGGTTGTTGCCGAGGTCGAACGTTGTGTATACATTTTGCAGGAACACATCGCCGACAATCCAGAATCCTGCCATAGATGAGACAGTCCTGTGGTGAAAACGAAGGAGGATGCTCACCAAGACCGTCTGAAGCGCCAAAGCCACCAATGCAAGTGCTCGAGCCGGAAGATTCGGGACCAAGGTTGAAAGTCGAGGCGCTAATCTTGAATACTTTTCCAGAGAATGTAATGGAGACAGGGGTATTAAAGTTGCAAGGAACTGGCCAGACGTCGATCAGTCGATCTATTGCGAGACAACTCTGTCATGAACGTACTTGTCCAGGTCCCAGAGCCGATGTCTTTCGAGCCAGGGATTTGGGCATAGATGGCCTTTACACTTTGGGTATCACCGACAACTTGGGTGGTGCCGGTGTCAATGATGGCGCTCTTTCCACTGACAACAGGCTTCCCGTTGACAGAAATACCGCCGAACGAGCCTTGCCAGTATCCCTACAATATAATTGTCAACACTGAACCGAAGGCAATCATCGTGTATCCCCGGGCCTACCTGCGTGGTGACAGGCATGTATGTGAAAGAGCCTGTGAAGTGGTTTTGGTTCGTGCCGCCAATGTAGAGCTCAGAACCTGACTCGGAAAAGTAGAAACTGAACACTGGAGTGGAAACCTGGCCTTGAGATACAAGGCTCTGGAACACGGGACTGGCCCCGTAACTCGACAGGGACTGGTATCCCATGCCGAGGAGACCGTCCGCAGGGAATTGATCTGACTGGAACCCGCTAGAATAGGTCGCGGCCGCACCAAGTCTCTGCCGAGTAGCCTGGGAAATATCCATCAATCACCAGAGAATACATTCCGTGGGTGAGTGCCGACCTTAAAACCGGCGAGGGTAACCGTGTCCGTGTACTGCTCACCGCTGACGGTGGATCCGTCGCCGTACTGAAGTTTAAACGTCTTCCTGACATCGCTTGACGCAGAGCTCGACGAGGGGTCGTACAACGTGTGCCCGGAGCAAGTCGAGTCACAATCTGATCCGGGAAGGAACAAGTCACTGCTGCCCGTGTCAAAGTCCACTGGATGTCGCTCAGTTAATTTTGGCCACAGTAATTTGCCAGTGTCGAAACGGTGACCCACCTGTGTAGGTCACCGCGGGAGTACCGACGGTGATCGAGCCATACCAGAGCTCGGCATTGTCATCGGTGAGTGGGTCACCTTTGCCTCGCTTGGTTGAGCGCTTCAGCTGGGACGCGGAGGGATGAACTGCGCCGGTGTTCCTCTCAAACGCCTCGAAGCCGCGCTCTATTTTCCTGAAAGATATCCCGTTTTCAGAAATGTAACGAAGGCTCTATAAAAAGCGCGAAATACTGACGCGAGAGTACGCTGCCTGCCGGCCTGAAGTTTCGCGATGTCAACGACACCGTCAGCATTGCGGAATCCCGAATGCTTGGCTATAGGGATGGAGACCCCAATGCGGGAGCGTTCCTCAAATGGTGCTGCGGCAACGAGGAAGGGGAGTGCTGCGAGAACGAGAGTGGAGAAGTACATCTCTGCAAAAGTGACTTGGCTGGGGACGTGGACTCAAAAGAGGCTGATACAACTGACGGTGAAGGCTGCACAAGACTCCCATTTTATAGACATGAAGGCGCACAGGGACTATACTTTCGAGTTCAGATTCGTAGGCTACGAATGATAGTAGCGCTGCGTAGAGGCACGGAGAACGCGGCATCTCCGCATGCTCTTTCCCGGAAGAATAGAGCTCCAACACCCAACTTCCCCAGATAGGGCGCTATAGCGTGTGGTACACTCGACGAGTCCATATGTTCAAGAATCAGCAGGGTTGTCAAGGAAGATGTAGTCGTTGATTGTTACAACGCCGTCAACCGAGCTAGTGCAATTTATGGAAAGGCTGGAGCAAGGAAGTACCAAAGAACAAGAGATATAACCATACTTGGGGGTCCAGGGGGTCAATCGTAGCCAGTTTGGGTGACTCCCAAGAATTCGAATAGTGTACGGCGCGCTATCTGCAGAGACACAGCACGTGTTGTACTCTTCGGAGCAGGGCTGGTGAACGAGACTGCACAGTAGAAGCACGCACTTTGTGATCGAATTCAGCGCTGGAGTTCCTAGTGGCGCAGACGAAGTGTGATATTGGAATGGGCCATGTGCGCATTCGGGTGTGACGAACTGGACGCATGTGCAGCAGTGGAGATCTGGCAGCATTGCGACATCTTCTCGTGGTTACGGCGTCTGTTTCTCCCGTCAATCAGGCCGGCGAAGCCCAGAAAATCAACCCATAGTGAGCCCATGACGCAAATCTTTGCGATAGACTCGGTAGAACCCACGTGCAAAACTGGCGTGTGGATCGGCAAAGCCCATGTGGGCCCATGATAGGTATATAGTCTATACATGCGTGTGGGCCCACAGGTAGCTGGCTAGACAAATTGCCTATCGTGTTGAATGGGCCCATAGTCGGATGCCTATGGAAGATGCCGATAGCCATGGATGGGCCCACAGGTAGCTGCCTAGATAGCTGGCTACGGCCTTGAATGGGCCCACATGTAGCTGCCTAAAAACACTGCCGATAGCCATGGATGGGCCCAGAGGTAGCTGCCTAAACAAGCTGCCTAAGGCCTCGGATGGGCCCACAGGTAGCTGCCTAGACATGTTGCCAATAGCAATGGATGGGCCCACAGGTAGCTGCCAAAACAAGCTGCCTATGGCCTTGAATGGGCCGACAGTTAGCTGCCTAAACAAGCTGCCTATGGCCTCGAATGGGCCCACAGGTAGCTGCCTAGACACGTTGCCGATAGCCATGGATGGGCCCGCAGGTAGCTGCCTAAACAAGCTGCCTATGGCCTCAAATGGGCCCACCAGTAGCTGCCTAGACATGTTGCCAATAGCCATGGATGGGCCCACATGTAGCTGCCTAGACATGTTGCCGATAGCCATGGATGGGCCCAGAGGTAGCTGCCTAAACAAGCTGCATATGGCCTCGAATGGGCCCACAGGTAGCTGCCTAAACAAGCTGCCTATGGCCTCGAATGGGCCCACAGGTAGCTGCCTAGACACGTTGCCGATAGCCATGGATGGGCCTGCAGGTAGCTGCCTAAACAAGCTGCCTATGGCCTCAAATGGGCCCACCAGTAGCTGCCTAGACATGTTGCCAATAGCCATGGATGGGCCCACATGTAGCTGCCTAGACATGTTGCCAATAGCCATGGATGGGCCCAGAGGTAGCTGCCTAAACAAGCTGCCTATGGCCTCGAATGGACCCACAGGTAGCTGCCTAGACACACTGCCGATAGACATGGATGGGCCCACAGGTAGCTGCCTAAACAAGCTGCCTATGGCCTCGAATGGGCCCACAGGTAGCTGCCTATACATGTTGCCGATAGCCATGGATGGGCCCACAGGTAGCTGGCTAGACACATTGCCGATAGCCATGGATGGGCCCACAGGTAGCTGGCTAGACACGCTCCTGATAGCCATGGATGGGCCCACAGGTAGCTGCCTAAACAAGCTGCCTATGGCCTCGAATGGGCCCAGAGGTAGCTGCCTAAACAAGCTGCCTATGGCCGTGAATGGGCCCAGAGGTAGCTGCCTAGACATGTTGCCGATAGCCATGGATGGGCCCAGAGGTAGCTGCCTAAACAAGCTGCCTATGGCCTTGAATGGGCCGACAGGTAGCTGCCTAGACACATTGCCGATAGCCATGAATGGGTCCACAGGTAGCTGCCTAAACAAGCTGCCCATGGCCTCGAATGGGCCCACATGTGGCTGCCTAGACATGTTGCCAATAGCCATGGATGGGCCCACAGGTAGCTGCCTAGACACACTGCTGATAGACATGGATGGGCCCACAGGTAGCTGCCTAGACACACTGCTGATAGACATGGATGGGCCTACAGGTAGCTGCCTAAACAAGCTACCTATGGCCTCGAATGGGCCCAGAGGTAGCTGCCTAGACATGTTGCCGATAGCGATGGATGGACCCACAGGTAGCTGGCTAGACACACTGCCGATAGCCATGGATGGGCCCACAGGTAGCTGGCTAGACACGCTCCCAATAGCAATGGATGGGCCCACAGGTAGGTGCCTAAACAAGCTGCCTATGGCCTCGAATGGGCCCACAGGTAGCTGCCTAAACAAATTGCCAATAGCCATGGATGGGCCCACAGGTAGCTGCCTAAACAAGCTGCCTATGGCCTCGAATGGGCCCACAGGTAGCTGGCTAGACATGTTGCCGATAGCCATGGATGGGCCCACATGTAGCTGCCTAGACACACTGCTGATAGCCATGGATGGGCCCACAGGTAGCTGGCTAGACACGCTCCCAATAGCAATGGATGGGCCCACAAATAGCTGCCTAAACAAGCTGCCTATGGCCTCGAATGGGCCCAGAGGTAGGTCCCTAAACAAGCTGCCTATGGCCTCGAATGGGCCCAGAGGTAGCTGCCTAGACATGTTGCCGATAGCCATGGATGGGCCCAGAGGTAGCTGCCTAAACAAGCTGCCTATGGCCTTGAATGGGCCCACATGTAGCTGCCTAGACATGTTGCCGATAGCCATGGATGGGCCCAGAGGTAGCTGCCTAGACATGCTGCCAATAGCCATGGATGGGCCTGCAGGTAGCTGCCTAAACAAGCTGCCTATGGCCTTGAATGGGCCCACAGGTAGCTGCCTAGACATGTTGCCTGACGATAGCGATGGATGGGCCCACAGGTAGCTGGCTAGACACACTGCCGATAGCCATGGATGGGCCCACAAATAGCTGCCTAAACAAGCTGCCTATGGCCTTGAATGGGCCTGCAGGTAGCTGCCTAAACAAGCTGCCTATGGCCTTGAATGGGCCCACAGGTAGCTGCCTAGACATGTTGCCTGACGATAGCGATGGATGGGCCCACAGGTAGCTGGCTAGACACACTGCCGATAGCCATGGATGGGCCCCCAGGTAGCTGGCTAGACACGCTCCCGATAGCAATGGATGGGCCCACAAATAGCTGCCTAAACAAGCTGCCTATGGCCTCAAATGGGCCCAGAGGTAGCTCCCTAAACAAGCTGCCTATGGCCTCGAATGGGCCCAGAGGTAGCTGCCTAGACATGTTGCCGATAGCCATGGACGGGCCCACAGGTAGCTGCCTAAACAAGCTGCCTATGGCCTCGAATGGGCCTACAGGTAGCTGCCTAAACAAGCTGCCTATGGCCTCAAATGGGCCCACAGGTAGCTGCCTAAACAAGCTGCCTATGGCCTCAAATGGGCCCACAGGTAGCTGCCTAAACAAGCTGCCTATGGCCTCAAATGGGCCCACAGGTAGCTGCCTAAACAAGCTGCCTATGGCCTCAAATGGGCCCACAGGTAGCTGCCTAAACCAGCTGCCTATGGCCTCAAATGGGCCCACATGTAGCTGCCTAGACACACTGCTGATAGCCATGGATGGGCCCACAGGTAGCTGCCTAAACAAGCTGCCTATCGCCTTGCATGGGCACACCATTATCTGCCTAGACACACACACTGTCTATGGCCTGGAATGGGCTGACCATGAGCTGCCTATGGCATTGAATCGGCCCACAGCCACACCATGATCACTTCCCTTAGGCATCTTGGGGTAGCTGAAGTAGCGGCTGCAGCTGCTTCGGCAGCATCTGGACCATTAGGGGGATGGTCCATCTCACCATATCCACAAGCTCCAACCATTTTGGCAACTGTGGCAGCTCCAGGAGTTCTGCGACACCCAACATCAGGAAAACCCTCTCTTTACTTATTCATTCTTTTCCATTCTTTTCCATTCTTTTCAGAAAACAAGAAGAAAAAGTAAGAAAAAGACATCCCTCTTTCTTTTTTTTTTACTTGCTGAACTGCCAAAAAAAGTACAGGATAAGTAGAGTACCAAATGACCAAAAATGGACAAAATAAAATGACCAAAAATGGAAATATCGGACCAAACTTAATTTTTTGGTCCCAAACTTTCCATATATGGTAATAAATCGGACCAAAATATCAAAAAATCGGACCAAAATCGGACCAAAATCCAAAATTTCCCTGGAAATATGCCTAAAAAGTATAAAAAGTATAGAAAAAGAAGAGGGGATCTCTTTTAGCAAGTAGTGGGTCCTTTTCTGAGAGGGTCCTTTTTTCCCTCAAAAAGGAACAGAAAGTTCAGCTAAGTAAAACATGGGTTTTCCTGATGAATCATGTGAGCAACCAGCCCATCCCTTAGGCAGCTTGGGGTAGCTGAAGTAGCGGCTGCAGCTGCTTCGGCAGCATATGGACCATTAGGGGGATGGTCCATCTCACCATATCCACAAGCCCCAACCATTTTGGCAACTGTGGCAGCTCCAGCCATTCTGTGACACTCAATAGTGGTCGTAGCCCCCCCTTCCCTTAGGCATCTTGAATTGGCTGAATTGCTTGCTGTGGCAGCTTCGGCAGCCTTTGAACCATTAGGGGGATTATCCTTCTCACCAGATAGAGATGCTCCAACCATTCTTGGCCACTGTCGCAGCTCCAATGGGCCCATCACTGTTCTCAAGTTGCGCTGCCAATGATCTTGAATGGGCCCATGCCCCCATGCTAGTGGACCACCAACCATTGCTCCTGATGCATGCCGCTGATGGTCGTGAATACGCCCCCAATTGCTCTGCCAATTAGTTTCAAAGGCCCAGCGTTGTTCCTCAAGTATGCTACTGATTGCTTCAAATGGGCCCAGTGTCCCTGTTTCGTTACCACACCTCAGTCATCTATGCTGAGGAAATGCGGTCATGCAGACTAGTACTAGTAGTAGAGAAGTCTATCCTACTCTGGCAGTGTTACCTCCCCTAGATCTTGCGGCTCCTATCTCGTGTCCAATCAGAGTTAGGCTGGCGCTTGTGTCTGTTGATTGTTGCCATCTGTCAACCTGTGATCCAGATCTGATGGGAAACGGACCCAGCAGCGTGGTTGGTCTTATTTTGGGGTCTACCGTCCAAGTTGATCGGTACCTGTCATTGAGGGTCCCTAGATCTCCCAGTTGTACGTATGCTGCGTCAAATATTACGCTATTGGCAGCCACAGTGAGATAGATTAGCTACAGTGTTCTCTACATCAAACAAGACATCTGCGTTGCATAGCCAGATTGAGATGGAATTATAGGTGGCATTATTTCTAGAGGTGTAGTATTAGCACGACCCCATTAACATTACAACAGCCTAGAGTGACTGGTGACTGATGAAACATCCTTGGGTCAGCGGTAATATTTGCCCATGGCCATTTACTAGTGCGTTGCCAAAGACAACATTGCAATCCATTTATGAAGTGTTAAACCAACACAAATACATGCAAGGCATGTATTCAATATAACTGATTATTTGTGTAATGGGGCATACCCACTTGTGTAGACACATGGCATTTCGACCTCATCCATGGGTGCGATGCCTTGCAAACACATTTTGATGTTGTTTTTTTGGTGCCTGCTGAAATCTATCAAAGTGATATTACCTTCCCTGACCCAGGTTTGTGTCTTCAGTCAACCTAGGTTGTTGTAATGTGAATGGGGCATACTAATGCTACACCTCTAGAAATAATGCCACCTATAATTCCATCTCAATCTGGCTATGCAACACAGATGTCTTGTTTGATGTAGAGAACACTGTAGCTAATCTATCTCACTGTGGCTGCCAATAGCATAATATTTGACGCAGCATATGTACAACTGGGAGATCTAAGGACCCTCAATGACAGGTACCGATCAACTTGGACGGCAGACCCCAAAATAAGACCAACCACGCTGCTGGGTCTGTTTCCCATCAGATCTGGATCACAGGTTGACAGATGGCAACAATCAACAGACACAAGCGCCAGCCTAACTCTGATTGGACACGAGATAGGAGCCGCAAGATCTAGGGGAGGTAACACTGCCAGAGTAGGATAGACTTCTCTACTACTAGTACTAGTCTGCATGACCGCATTTCCTCAGCATAGATGACTGAGGTGTGGTAACGAAACAGGGGGGCCCATTTGAAGCAATCAGTAGCATACTTGAGGAACAACGCTGGGCCTTTGAAACTAATTGGCAGAGCAATTGGGGGCGTATTCACGACCATCAGCGGCATGCATCAGGAGCAATGGTTGGTGGTCCACTAGCATGGGGGCATGGGCCCATTCAAGATCATTGGCAGCGCAACTTGAGAACAGTGATGGGCCCATTGGAGCTGCGACAGTGGCCAAGAATGGTTGGAGCATCTCTATCTGGTGAGAAGGATAATCCCCCTAATGGTTCAAAGGCTGCCGAAGCTGCCACAGCAAGCAATTCAGCCAATTCAAGATGCCTAAGGGAAGGGGGGGCTACGACCACTATTGAGTGTCACAGAATGGCTGGAGCTGCCACAGTTGCCAAAATGGTTGGGGCTTGTGGATACGGTGAGATGGACCATCCCCCTAATGGTCCATATGCTGCCGAAGCAGCTGCAGCCGCTACTTCAGCTACCCCAAGCTGCCTAAGGGATGGGCTGGTTGCTCACATGATTGGGTGTCGCAGAACTCCTGGAGCTGCCACAGTTGCCAAAATGGTTGGAGCTTGTGGATATGGTGAGATGGACCATCCCCCTAATGGTCCAGATGCTGCCGAAGCAGCTGCAGCCGCTACTTCAGCTACCCCAAGCTGCCTAAGGGAAGGGCTGGTTGCTCACACCATTGAGTGTCACAGAACTCCTAGAGCTGCCACAGTTGCCATAATGGTTGGAGCTTGTGGACATGGTGAGATGGGCCATCCCCCTAATGGTCCAGATGCTGCCGAAGCAGCTACCTGTGGGCCCATTCAATGGCATAGGCAGCTTGTTTAGGTAGCTAACTGTTGGCCCATTCAAGGCCATAGGCAGCTTGTTTAGGCAACTACCTGTGGGCCCATCAATGGCTATTGGAAACGTGTCTAGGCAGCTACCTGTGGGCCCATTCGAGGCCATAGGCAGCTTGTCTAGGCATCTAACTGTCGGCCCATGCAAGGCCATAGGCAGCTTCTTTAGGCAGCTACCTGTGGGCCCATCCATGGCTATCGGCAGTGTGTCTAGGCAGCTACATGTGGGTCCATTTGAGGCAATAGGCAGCTTGTTTAGGCAGCTACCTGTGGGCCCATCCATTGCTATCGGCAGTGTGTCTAGGCAGCTACCTGTGGGCCCATCCATGGCTATCGGCAATGCGTCTAGGCAGCCACCTGTGGGCCCATTTGAGGCCATAGGCAGCTTGTTTAGGCAGCTACCTGTGGGCCCATCCATTGCTATCAGCAGCATGTCTAGGCAGCTACCTGTGGACCCATCCATGGCTATCGACAGTGTGTCTAGGCGGCTACCTGTGGGCCCATCCATGGCTATCGGCAATGTGTCTAGGCAGCTACCTGTGGGCCCATTCGAGGCCATAGGCAGCTTGTTTAGGCAGCTACCTCTGGGCCCATCCATGGCTATCAGCAGTGTGTCTAGGCAGCTACCTCTGCGCCCATCCATGGCTATCGGCAATGCGTCTAGGCAGCTACCTCTGCGCCCATTCGAGGCCATAGGCAGCTTGTTTTGGCAGCTACCTCTGGGCCCATCCATGGCTATCGGCAACGTGTCTAGGCAGCAAATGGTGGGCCCATTCAAGGCCATAGGCAGCTTGTCTAGGCAGCTACCTGTGGGCCCATTCAGGGCTATCGGCAACATGTCTAGGCAGCTACCTGTCAGCCCATTCAAGGCCATAGGCAGCTTGTTTAGGCAGCTACCTCTGGGCCCATTCGAGGCCATAGGCAGCTGGTTTAGGCAGCTACCTCTGGGCCCATCCATGGCTATCGGCAGTGTGTCTAGGCAGCTACCTCTGGGCCCATCCATGGCTATCGGCAACATGTCTAGCCAGCTACCTCTGGGCCCATTTGAGGCCATAGGCAGCTTGTTTAGGCAGCTACCTTTGGGCCCATTCATGGCTATCGGTAGTGCGTCTAGGCAGCTACCTCTGGGCCCATCCATGGCTATCGGCAACATGTCTAGGCAGCTACCTGTGGGCCCATTCGAGGCCATAGGCAGCTTGTTTAGGCAGCTACCTCTGGGCCCATCCATGGCTATCGGCAGTGCGTCTAGGCAGCTACCTCTGGGCCCATCCATGGCTATCAGCAACACATCTAGGCAGCTACCTCTGGGCCCATTCGAGGCCATAGGCAGCTTGTGTAGGCAGCTACCTCTGGGCCCATCCATGGCTATCGGCAACATGTCTAGGCAGCTACCTCTGGGCCCATCCATGGCTATTGGCAACATGTCTAGGCAGCTACCTCTGGGCCCATTCAAGGCCATCGGCAGTGTGTCTAGGCAGCTACCTGTGGGCCTATCCATGGCTATTGGCAATGTGTCTAGGCAGCAAGTGGTGGGCCCATTCAAGGCCATAGGCAGCTTGTCTAGGCAGCTACCTGTGGGCCCATCCATGGCTATCGGCATCTTGCATAGGCAGCTATCTATGGGCCCATCCAACACAATAGGCAGCTTTTCCAGGCAGCTCACTGTGGGCCCATGCGTATGGATAGACTATATACCTATGATGGGCCCACATGGGCTTTGCCGATGTGCACACCAACTTTGCACGTGGGTTTTTACGAATGTCTCGTCAATCCTTTGCGTCATTATGTGCCATAGTGGGGAAGTTTCTCGATGGTACCATTTTTAGAACGAAGTTGAACAGCGTGGGTGTTGTGGGCCTCGAGGACCGTAGAAACGCACATGGCCTGCGATCTGCTTGGAATCTCAACGTAATGACCCCAGCAAGGTTCTGGACGAGAAGGCATCACTCTCCCGATGTGGGATTGGGCATGACAGTCACCTTCGGGATGTCTGCACCTCCGAGTCCGTCAATTGCATATTTGGCAACGCTTCTGTAGCTGGAATCCCTCATGGACTGCCATTGCCAAGTTATCAGAACTTGATGATATGAGATTTGTCGTATTGATGTGTTATGTCCGAGTCGAGTCAGCGCTGGTATGCTTGCAAAAAGGTTCACACATTCACAGGTGACAGACATGGTACATCCGTACGTGTGAGTAACGTGGGTGGGGAGGTGAACTGAGCAGACTTGACTCCCGAGTACGAGTCCGAGTTTTGACCACAACATGCGAAGAAATAGGAAACTACCCCTTAGGAGAGTGTACGGTGAAAAGCAACACAGACGGTCACAGTAGAGTGGCTTTTCCGAGTCTTTGTCCCTAAAAACCTCCATGTGTGTTACGTTAGTCCGATAAGGCCGATAAGGTCGATAAGGGGTTACTGTAATCGCAGAGCGTGGGAATGGAATCGAAAAAGGGCGGATAACTAAGGCTGTTCGGTACTATTTCACATGGTTTCTTCCCTTCCATCTTGTCCTACATTTCTTCTTTTCTGTACTGAAAAAAAAACTCCACTCTCACGAAGAGCCTCACGACCCCGATCAAGCTCAGACGATACCATCCCCAAATGGCTACTAGTCACTAGCTACAGTACAGTAGCAACCATCAGGATATCCGACCGTTACGTTATAAGCTTCCATTACTGAGAATACCTTGACATGCCCATATGGCCGATCAGGCCTTTAGCGCTGTGCGCGCCGTGATCAGTTGGAATCGTCCATCTTGTGGCATCGGCGAAATTATAGTATCGTGGAATCAAGTGACTTGGCCAACTTGGCCCTTGCCTACTTTATCTATCGCGACCTATGTCCAAAATTCTACACGACATAATGCAAGTGTAATACACCATGCTATGGGGTAGACTCGAGGTCCCGTACATACACTCTGGTCATGTGAGAATGTTTTCTTCCCTGGGAGAACATAATCAATATTGAGACAATTGTCGGAGATACTCGGTGAATTGACACAGAACCAAGATCAAATGCAGGGAACCTCGCCATCTTCAAAGTTCCGCCCGGGTTCGATGCAGTGACTGCATGGCGCTGGAGGCTTCGCACAGCAAAAATGACAGGGTCCACTTAATATAAGGACTACCGGGCACTGTCCGACTGGATAACTAGGCCAGGTCTCGTCGAGTTCTCGGGGCATCGTGGCAGATTAGATGCATAGATGCGCAAGAGGGGCAGAACTTGAAGCAACCCGTTACTCAGCAGTCTATGAGGACTGTGCTTCGGTGGGGTACAGCCACGTTGACATAAAAAGTAAGTAATAATTATACCCATTTCCCTTGTGTGAGAGAAAGAAGATTCTATAAACACTCGCATACTACGAGAGTTATCCCATGGAACGAAATGCAATGGTAATGAACGAGTGGTGACGCAATCACGCAAGAGACGCGAAGCCAACACTGTTGTTGCCGAGGTCGAAGGTCGTGAATATATTTCGCAGGAACACGTCTCCGATAATCCAGAATCCTGCCATCCTTCTGAGACAGCTCTGGTGGCGGAAAAACAGAGGAGGGCAAAACTGTCTGACGCGAAGATGCCGCCAATGCAAGTGGTCGAGTCGGAATATTCGCGACCGAGACAGAAAGTCGAGGCGCTCATCTCGAACACTGTTCCGGAGAACGTAATGGAGACAGAAGTGTTGAAGTCGCAAGGAACTGGCCAGATATCGATCAGTCGATCTATCAGCGAGACAACCGTCATGAACATGTCCAGGTCCTGGAGGCGGCGTCTTTCGAGCCAGGGGTAAGTGTCACGGTGGAACCGCCGCCGAAAAAGTTTGAAATTATGCCCTCAATTTGGAGCTCGAAGAGGAATTGTACAACGTTGAGGCGGTGTGTGAATTGGAGGAACTTGCACAGTTCTTTTTTTTTGGACAAGCGATATATTAGGTAGCGAAGGATAGTAACTAGGTTACCTAACAATCCTACCTAACGCGCTGATGCGAACCTCGGAGGCTCGAAAACAAGGAAAAATGCATTGACGCACACCCAGAGTGGGTAGTGTGGGACTCAAGTGCTTCAGATCTATCTGGTAGAACCTACTACCCACTAAAAAACCATGTTTCGATTCATCCAGACAGCTGGGAGGTCGCGGTGCCTCTTACTTTATTCACATCTGCACCAAGGTCTGCACGCGTTTTCACTAGGTTTATGTAATACGTTTTCCTCAGCAATTCAGTTGCTGTCGTTTCGTCTTCGGAGTCTCCTGTTGATTACTTGGAGCCATATTTGCTCTGTTTCTAGTTCTGTGTGTATTTTGCCACGGATATTTCTTTCACATTTCAATGTCCCGATCAGGTATACTGATCTCGGGATAATAATGAGGGCGTGATGCTCTTGGGTTGAACCACGTGATCGTTTGTGGGGGGAGTTTTTGCATTGCGACGTGTTTTTTCATTGGGGCAGGTAAGGCCGGTTGGGGTGAAAGAAAAAAAAAAAAAAAAAACCCTGGGGCGAACTCCTGCCCAATTTTCGGACCCACTAGTAGGGACCATATGTGTCCAGAAGATCATAGTGTTTTTAGCAGACTATATGGTAACTTCTGTTTATCTCTGAGAGGATCACCCTCTTTATACAGTACTCGCAGGGGAGTAGGTGTGTGCTCGGGAATGTAAAAGGTATGCGCGTGGGGTATGCGTGGGGTGGTGTTCCCTTAGTAGAGGGCAGTGCCCTCTAGGTAACTGTGAGGATGTCCTCTGGGTATGCGTGAGGTGGTATTCCTCGTGGGGGGGCGCCTGGTGTTGGAAAAACCGACCATGGTGGTGGTTGCGGTTCAACCCCCCCCGAACTTGCACAGTTCGACCTGTTCCTTCCCACGCGCTCTCCCGGCCCGATCCCGGTCCGCCGCCCTATGTGCCACCCGAACCCGATTACTGTAGAGTCCCCTGAACGTTTGTATTTCACCTGTAACACCGCTGTCTCCCTGTACCCCGTGGTGCCCTTGCGGCTCCTCCTTCTGTAAACGGTCGTGTTTTCTGCGTTTCCGCTTCTTGTCTCGGGGCCACCCTCTGTAGGACTATCGTGTTTCACAACTGTAACGCGCTCGTAGTTACTACTGGTCTGTGTCTCGGACATGCATCTCAGTAATAAAATGGATCACAAAAAAACAAAAAAAGAACAGGTCGCCGCTGCCTGTGTCAAAATCCACTGCACGCTACTCGGTTAATGTGACTCAGGCAGCCCGAGTCACTTGAGAGAGAAGTCAAGGGAGAAGTACATCTCGACGAGCAGTGACTCAGAGGACACAGAGGAGTCTGATGATGTGGAGATAACGGCTGCGCAAGTAACTATTTTGTACGAATGCGTGCAGTCACTGCGGCCAGTGTTTGAACCGTCGACTTCGAAGCACCCCCATAGAGCGAGCGGTCACCGGTCACCGCCAGTCTATTCAAAACTGCGGGCTACGAATAGCAGCAAGAAGGTAAAAGCCGCGGAAAACGCGTTCACGACAGGGCGTTACTCACAGAACTATCGCGGGCTCTTGGAGATCACTGATTCACTGCGCCTTTGCGAATAGCACATTTGGCGTCCATCCTGTGATCAGAACCTCCCCAGTTGCCCCCAGCGGTGTTAAGCTACCGGAACCAAAAGGCGTGATGCTGTTGCGTTGATACCAACGTATGACGGAGTTGGTAAGATTCGTCCTGTTCGCGAGCGCAGATACTTGTAAAACCATTTTCAGATGTATGTAGCGGGTGAAGTGAGAGTTCGAGTTTGAGTCCGAGTTCGAATTGACGTCCCACAAAAACAGGAAATAAACATACTTAGCTAGACACAAAGTGTACGGGATTTGTGGTGGAAAAACCTTGGATAGATTAGATTTCCTGTTTGATAAGGGAATCTGGCTGGTCTCATAGTATATAGCCCACGTATTTACGACCTTACACCTCAGACTTCTTAGTAGACTTCTCTCCTCGCAGATTTCGGACTTTTGAACCCAACGAAGCTCATAGCGCGGCTCATCCCTTGCGCTCCCTAGCATGCCGTATCCCGCGCGGCCTTAGCGACTCGAACCCGACGCGTTCCCGACCCCGGCAGCCACATCCACAAAGTTTGCGACCATTTACGACCACATGTGACCAACTGACCACTACTCCCGTTCCCGACCTCGCCGCACTCGCGCGCGGCTTTGGCTCTTCGACACAGACGCGTTTGTGGCCATCGCGGACCTATATACGACAGCTCGCGCCCCGCGGAGGCCTGCGCGACACCTTGCGACGCTTCACACCCCCAAGATCCTGCGCTCATCTTAGACTGTTTCCTTGCGCTTAGGGATCAACGGGTTGGGTTTCCCTGTTGTTTTTGGCAACTCCGCTGGACATTTCAAGTTCAAGTTGCTGTGTTCTTTTCCCCATAGAAATACTTTGGATCGGACGAGGGGTTCCGCGTGCGGCGTGCATCAAGAAAGCCAATTCATGCATCAAAGAGGTACTGGCGCGACGACGTCTCTCCCAGCCATGGCAATCCCCTTTTCCTAGGGAATGCCTGGCACGCCATTCAATAGCTATTCGTACACACATCATTCGGGGTTGCCCAGCTGCGATACCAGAAAGGAAACCTTCCAAATCATGGTGAGGCGTCAGCTGCCGATAAGTTACCTCCACCGCAGAATCAGCGCCAGGCAACGACGCGCGAATGAATTAGCGCGCGGCGATGCGCTGGTTCCAAATCTAGGAGATAAGAGAAGACAAAATCAGTTGTACGTGCTCACGGTTGATCTCGCCAATCTCGTAACTCTTAAATTGACTCTTGACTCACTTCTGACTCACTTCGAGTTGCTTGACTCCCCAACGACGACTCTTTTCAAACCCCCTCCGAAAAGACCATAGTGGGGACTCAACAGCTCTCCTAACCGCACGATGGGCCAGGTCGTCATCACCCTCATCGATATCGACGCGTTCGCCCAAAAGGATTCCTCGTAAGTGATATGTAGCGCAGTCAATGCCAGTCATTCTCAGTCTCAATTTGTGTAATACGGACTTTCCGTTGGGGTTGCTTCAGTTTGTGGACTCACCCACTCCTCATCCCTTCCTACCTCGCGCTTCTTTCCGTTGTTTTCCTCGTCACCCAGGCCATCTATTCCTCTGGTCCAGTTCGAAGGTTTCGTGGCGAAGACGCGCCGGCGGCCGCTAACCGCGGCGAGTCGGGCGCCAACGCGAGCGGCACTCGGACAGGTTTCGTGTCGGTTCACTCGGTTGTCAAGGACCATGTGGAAAAATCAGGGGGATCGATCATATTCCTTTTCCAGGTTTTGCGCCTCCTCGTAGTTCTCACACTCCTCAGCCTCGCGATATTCAGCTTCCTGCAAGAAGAGGGTCAGCAGCACGGCTCCCCGTCGTCTTTGGTAAGCGCATTGAGCAAGCATTGGGGTAAAAAACATAAGGGCAAGCACCGTCATGGCGGCGGCTCGCTCACCAAACGCGAATGGCTCGATCTCACGCTTTGTCTAACCTATGTGTGTGAAGTTTTTTTTTTGAGTCGGCTTTCTCACTCGAGTCATAACTTGACACAGCTGTATGCGGCCTTTTTGGCGTTGGTGGCTGTTACCGCCCGGAGAGTCCGCGCGTCGGTTGCTTCGTTCCATCTCTCCTCACTCTTACTTGGCACTTTCTTCGTCTACGCTTACCGCAACATCTGGCCACTGCTCACTTTCACCTTGTCACCTGTGGATGCGTGGGAAGGCCCATTGCTATGGGTCAGAATTGGCCTTCTGGCATTCGCGGCTATCGTGATCCCTCTGCTCGTCCCGTACCAGTATATCCCGATTGATCCCAAGGCCAGTTTGCGTCTTACCATATACTACTCTCCGATCCCTAACTCCCAACGCAGGATCCCCAGCAGGTCATCAACCCTGAACAGACCGTCTCGCTTCTATCTATGATGTTATATACGTTCCTTGATCCTATCGTTTTCTTGGCATATCGCGTTCCACATCTATCGCATGACATGCTACCACCACTCGCAGACTATGATTACACCAGGAATCTCGTGCAAAGGAGTTTCAAAGCAGGTCCACCTAATTACTTGCGCAAGTGTTTGCTAACGCGGTCTGCTAGCACTTGGATACATTTTCTGGCGGATCCAAGAGGCACATCTTCTGGGGATTCATGACGGTCTTCCGTTCGTTCTTCGTGTAATATTTAAGTGATGCGTAGCTTATATTCCATCTAGGCCGTGAATACATCCAACTAGCGATCTTCGTCGTCATCAAAGTCTTTTCGACCCTAATGGCACCAGTTGGGATGAATCAGCTCTTGCGGTACCCGTTTTCATTGACGTCTTTACGGATATAATTAGCACATTCTTTCTAGCTACCTAGAAACCCGTGGGGAAGGTGCGGTCGTCCGTCCATGGGTTTGGGTTACATGTCTTTTCCTTGGTCCTGCTCTCGGAACCATGGCTTTCCAATGGTACATTTTTATCGCAGTAAGTGATAGAAAATATTTACTGAGCCAAGCTCCTCATGCGTCGGTCATATTTTTAGACGGGTACTGTCGTGCGGGTCACTGCCATCGTCACACAACTCGTCTTTGAACACGCCCTGCGCATCCGCGTGAAAGCCGAGACTTCATCTTCCCCGGCGTCCACTCCCGATGCCACTCCTGATGCTCGCAGCGAAGCCTCGACACCAGATAGTGGGTCAGTGGTCGAGATCAATATCGTATCCGAAGAAGCGGGCGGGAGTATCGAGGAGACTCGGAGCGAGCAATCGACAATCGCGGCGTCGAGCATGAAGGCCAAACGAAAAGAAGTAGCTCCTGGGTCTGACAGTGGCAAGGATGATGGCGACGAGGCGGGGGATTCAAGCAATCTAGTGGGAAAGATGAACAACCTGGTGTCGACAGATCTGGAGAACCTCGTCGACGGACGGGATTTCTTGCTCTTGGGTTTGTCTATCCAGCGCCCCCTTCATTTTTTTTTTGACGAAAAATCCCTCGTTAGTTTTATATTTTCCGCTGCAGATTGTGGTATCCGTCTGGTTCTTGTATAACATTCTTGGTTGGAGTGCATTCGTCGGGATGGCCCTGATGGTCGCCCTCTTCCCAATCCCGGGCACCGTTGCAGGAAAAATACAAACAGTACAGAAGGAGACCGTGAAGCGTGTGAGTGTGTTTATTGTCTTATTATCAGCGTCTTGATGTCCTGATTTACTTCGCGGTCAGACGGATGCACGTGTGCAAGCTGCTACCGAAAGTGAGGTCGCAAACACAAACCTATAATGTGCGGGCGCTGACGAGTCTCGACTGCAGCTATGGGGATTTTGCGGATGATCAAGCTGTTTGGTTGGGAGCCTAAGATCGCCGCGCGGCTAGCTGAGAAGAGGGGGCAGGAGCTGCGGTACATCAAGTTGCGCCAGATTTTGAACTTGATCAACGGAAATATCAAGTAGGTGCTTCTACCTTCTCTCCTAATCCCTCTAACGTGGACATCCTCCAGCTTTTTCATACCCATCATCACGGTGCGTCGCGTCGTTCTTATGCCTGCTGATTTATTTTGACCGACACTCCGGGAAGATGGTCGTCACATACGTCACTTACGTGCGTGCTCTTGACCCACTCAGGCTAATGTCTAAACTAACTAGGTCTGCAGACTGCGATTATGAAGCGCGCACTTACACGTAAGTTTCGTGTTTCATTTTGAGAGGGTGCCTATTCTGAATGTGTCGGCAGCATCGGCCGTATTTTCGTCCATGGCAGGTCAGTCTCAGCACCTTCCCTAATGATGTGGATGGCAATGGGGCTCATCTTTTCCAGTTTTCGATCTTATCCGCGACCAGCTTCACGCAACCTTCTGGGAAATTCCTATGATTATACAGGCGAGGGTCTCCGTCGATCGCGTGAACGATTTCCTGCACGATGTGAGCGAATCTCTGTTTGTGTTGCCGCTTGACACATAGAGCTCGTTTGCCAGACCGAATTGTTGGACGAGTTCGCGGATGCCGATAAGGGCTCCGAGCGCGTGATGCTCACAGATGCGTCACATTTCGACCAGGACGTGATCGGCTTCCAAAATGCCAGCTTCACCTGGTCTAATGACGATGCCGACGGCATGCTCACACCATCCCGGCGCCGGTTCACCCTGCACGTACAAGGCGAGCTGCTGTTTAAGCGTGGGTGCTTCAACCTGATCATCGGGCCGACCGGCTCAGGCAAGACGTCGTTGCTGATGGCGCTGCTTGGAGAGATGCATTTCGTGCCGACGAGCCCCGACTCGTGGTATCATCTGCCAAGGGAAGGCGGGGTCAGCTACGCCGCGCAGGAGTCGTGGGTACAGAACGAGACTATCAGGGTGAGGACGACCAACATACTCGCGCTCGCTTGTTTTGCTTCTAAGTGAAGAGCAGGATAACATCTTGTTTGGGGCTCCACATGACGAGGAGAGATACAACAAAGGTAATTCCTTCTGACGGCCGTCACATCTGACTTATTGATGCCTTTATTATTTTCCAGTCATTTACCAGTGTGGTTTGCAACGTGATCTCAGCTTGTTCGATGCAGGGGACAAGACCGAAGTCGGAGAGAAAGGTTTGACTTTGAGGTAGTGTAACAAGCTGATTTTTACACGACACGACGCTTGCTGACTCAATTCTTTCATCTTGTAGCGGTGGTCAGAAGGCTCGTGTAACCCTCGCTCGCGCCGTCTACTCTTCATCTCAGATCCTCATCCTGGATGACGTGAGTGCTTTTCCTGCGGGATTTTCGTGGCGCCGGTTATTGACGTCATTCTTCCATAGGTTCTAGCTGCACTGGATGTCCACACTGCGCGGTGGATCGTCGACAAGTGCTTCCAGGGTGACTTGATTCGCGGAAGAACCATCTTACTCGTCGTAAGTCACCCCCCTCTACTCCCATATACTTATGGTCTTCCCAACGCACCCTAGACGCACAACGTCGTGATGGCTACCCCTCTCGCGGACTACGTCGTTTCGCTAGGCAAGGATGGCCGGATCGCTAGTCGGGGCTCGGTCTCAGACGCGATCAAGAAGGACAAGACACTGGCGAAGGAGCTGGCGGAGGGCACCCGCGTCATTAAGGATGACGAGAATAAGATCGATTCGCAGGAGCCCGACGAGACGGTGAAACAGGCGGACGGTAAGCTGATTTTGGCCGAGGAGATCGCTGAGGGACACGTCAGCTGGGACGCAGGTGAGCGCGCCGTCCAACGTTTTCGCATTTCGGATGGCGAAGCTCACTTTGTACCTCAACAAAATGAAGTCAAGTTGTTTATTGAGGGCTTGGGAGGAGCGCATCCAGTCCTGTTTTGGATTGTATTTGCCGGCGGCCTGTTGCTTTGTGACACTCTCATGACCGTGCAGACGTGGTTCATGGGCTACTGGGCCGAGCAATATGTCATCTACCCACCGGATCAGGTCGACATCACTTTGTAAGTGTTCAGCTTCCACAATAGCATTGATTTTCACTATTCTTTTGGTGACAACCACCGGTCCTTCGTTTGCTAGCTACCTCACAGTCTACTGGCTTATCTTGCTCGCATCGACAACCTGCTACACGACGGGGTACGGTGTCTACGTGTATGGCGCTGTAAGGGCCTCAAGGTCCATCCACCGGACCCTGATAGAGTCTGTCCTGGGCACAACCCTGAGGCGATTTCCAAATATCCCGGCATTGATCTCTACTTACAAGTTCTTCTCCTTTGTAGGTGGCTGGACACGACCCCAACATCCCGAGTCATCACTCGCGTCACACAGGACATCCGTGCTCGTACGTATTTGTACCTTCCTGGACGGAATACACAGATCTCACAACCTCCCTTATCTCTAGTGGATGGCCCAATCCCCAACACATTTAGTGGGCTGATCGAAATTTCAGCCGCCATGCTCCTCAAATTCCTCGCCGTGGTCTACTTCACACCGGTGTTTTCCGTGCCCGGAATCGCCCTCGCCGTCTTTGGCGCATGGCTCGGCCGTGTCTACATGAAGGCTCAGATCGCGATCAAGCGTGAGATGAGCAATGCAAAGGCGCCCGTGCTTGGCCACTTTGGCACTTCTGTCGCCGGACTTAGTGCGTCTATCCTTCGTAATGGATGTGCGAATGGTCTGACCTCACGTCTTCTCAGCGTCCATCCGGGCATATGGCGCACAGCTTGCGTTCCGCGAAGAGTCGTACAGGCGGATCGATAGGTATTCGAGGGCCGGCAGGTCCTTCTACAACATGAACAGGCAAGTCTAGTTCACTAGGTCGCCTCTGTGATGCACAGCGACGATCTAACTTGTGTTGGTTCTCCTACAGATGGATCAGCTTACGTATCGAATTCCTAGGCGGATTGTTCGCTGCGGGCCTCGCGGCCTACCTGATCTACGTACCAAATGAACGTTCCCTTCCCTCGGACACCGGTTTCTCCCTCACCATGGCCAGTATGTTGCATGTTTCTATTGTAACGAGCGACGAGCGGTCACTGATTGACGTTCCCAGTTGGATTCAGTGGCATGATTCTCTGGTGGGTGCGCATCTTCAACGATTTTGAAGTCAACAGTGAGGATTCTCTCTACCTTGCGTGACTTTCGTTCATATCTCTGATCATTTTATCAGGCAACAGGTGAAGAGAGAATTTTCTTTTTCTGAAGAGATGCTCATTGACACCACATACAGCTTGGAGCGTATGCACTCGTACATTAACGCAGAACAGGAGCCCAAGTCGACCAAGCAAGGCATTCCCCCTGCGTACTGGCCCGCGAGCGGAGATCTCAGGGTCGAGAAGCTCTCGGCACGTTATTCGCTTGTACGTGATATGTCGATCCTCGCGATGCGCGTCCGGCGTTTCTAAGTATCACATTGTCATTAGGATGGGCCAAAGGTTCTCCACGACATATCTTTCCACATCAAATCGGGTGAACGCGTGGGTGTTGGTGAGTGCCTATGGTCGTATCTTAGGTGGCAGCTCTTGACCAGCGGAACAGTTGGTCGCACGGGAAGCGGCAAGGTATCCGTTCTCAGCTTGATCGTTTGTTGAGCGGCCTTCTAAACACTCTTCAGAGCTCTCTGACATTGTCACTACTCCGGTGCATATTCACGGAGGGTAGCGTGTATTACGACGGTAAACTCACGAGCTCGATCAACCTGGACGCGCTCCGCTCGAACATTACCATCATACCCCAAGTCGTGAGCACGTCTGCTACTTCCCACCCTTCGTTGTCCCACAAAAATGATTCATGTAGCCGGAATTGTTGAGCGGCTCACTGCGAGAGAACCTTGACCCATTCTCACAATACGACGATGCAACGCTGAATGGCGCACTGCGTGCCTCGGGGCTCTTCTCCTTGCAGAGCGACGACGAGGATGGCCGTCTCACACTCGATAGCCAAATCTCGAGCGGCGGGGGCAACCTCTCTGTCGGCCAGCGGCAGATCTTGGCGCTCGCACGTGCGATAGTACGCGGGAGCAAGCTGCTCATTCTCGATGAAGGTACGCACCTTCCCTTGCCCTCTTCTGCGTTTCCTTTGGCTGACAGTTTTCTTTTTTGCTTGCAACAGCAACGTCCGCTATTGGTAACGGGGCTTCCTGTTTGTCTTTTCTGCGATGCTGACATCGCATGTGGCCCAGATTACAAGACGGATACGATCATACAAACATCTCTCCGGAATGAGCTTAAAGGGGACGTAACGCTAATCACGGTCGCGCATCGTCTACAAACGATCATTGACGCAGATAAAGTTGTGAGTCGCCCCTTCCTCACCCCGGACCGTAAACATAATCTAAAGAAAACAAAATAGATGGTCCTGGATGCTGGTCGAATTGTGAGTTTTCTCCCTTCACCTGCCCCGCTCGGACTCAAAAGGAAAACACAATGACAGGTTGAATTTGACAAGCCGAGCGAACTCCTGAAATTGGAGAACAGTAGGTTCCGTTCGTTGGTCGACGAGAGCGGGGACAAAGACCTGCTTTACTCGATGGCTTCCTCGGCCGGCAAGGCACAACATGGAGAGGCTATCACGACTGTGACAACTACACCATAAATGATAATGAGGAAAGCACCCACCTACCACTGGTTATCTCACGGTTTACATAGAGTGTAGGGAAAGTAGCTGAGTGCCCTTACATGTAGACATACAGACTAAACTCGCGAGAAATACTTTTTCACCACTTCGCTTTTTCATCGATGTTGGTCAGTCAAGTTCGAAGCAACTAACCCTTGAAGCAAGCTGTTGATCACGTCAACGACCTTGAAACCCAGGTAATAGTAACTTATAAGAACGTATATCAGGGGGATAACGCCCCCGTGCAAACGTCGTCGAGACGACCCGTACTAACTTGGCGATGCGCCATGGTCAGTGCACCTATCTCGACATGAGACTCAAAGGCAGTGCTGGAGCAGCGCCTGATTGGCCCACCAAATGTTCGCGAGATTGGAGGGTGTCGTAAACCACCTGGCCGGTATCCGGCGCGAATGAGTGGTTGTAGGCGACGCACCCCACCGCAGACTTTTGATATAGACGAAGGACTGTAGAGAGTGCAGCGCTTCGTCCACGCGCATCAGTTTCTGTCCCGCGACCGGAAAAGTGTCTGAGAAGCCGATCCGGCCTCCACCATTTGTCAGTCCGCAGCTCGAAAGCCCCTAATATCAATTCATGATAAGTATCGCATTCATGAGCCGCAGGACCGAGTTGCGCCTTTTTTAAAAAATACATTTTGAAAGTTATTTCCAGGATCCAACCCATTCTCTCGCTTGACTCGCCAAATGCCCACTCCTTCCTTTTACTCCAGTCATCAATAACACTCACGCACTATTTTCCACCAGACTGAGCCTGAGGCTGGTGTGGTGGAGGTGGATGTGAACGTGATCCATTGATGTGGATGTCGACATCGACATGGAGACACAAATCCACCTGAGGATCGGGAGTCATCGGGGACCATATGCCAGTGGCGGATGGTGAGACTCGGATGGGGCGATGTGGAGCAGTGTTTATGTGGAGGTTACGAGGCGCTGCGGACACTGTAAGTGTAAGTTACTTTACAGGGGCATGGAGGAAAAGACCGCATACTCTTCGGAGTCTTGGGTAAACGACAGCTCGCGCCGCTCTGTAGTATATGGTAGGCGACCAGGCCCGACCTGAGAGATTTGATTCAGAAGACGGCCCATAACGCACAGCGAACCCCAAACCACTCACCATCCTGTCTGATGCGAGGCCCCGAGACTTATGGGGGTACGGGATATCTCACTTCATAGAACCAGACATAATCCCTGAAGGGATCGAAGTTGAGCTTCTGATTTCCTCCGTTAAGTGCTCGACGGCCGTTGATGTCCCGGCCAAAAAATATGGATGATCCGGTGCTGGATCTCTTCGGCCACCTGAAGTTCATCGCCGTTGTATCGATGGAATCTCTGAAGGCTCTCTGTGAGTAGGAAGTTTACCGCTAGCCCACGTGTTCATTGGTCGCGCATCCCGGACAAATGACGAGAAATGACCTACAAATTGGGCCGCGCCAGTTGGAATTACCACCAAACATTCCAGACTTGGACTCCCGGGGCCAATAACTGACTTCGTGTCTTTCACCGTTAACTTCCATGCCAGTCCTTGTGTAACTTCGATAGGCTACAGAAGGTCCGACGAGTCAGCAGCTATCCACCCTCCCAGATGAGCTGAGCATACATCGAATGCCGTGTCACTGAAAAACTCGCTCTCGTCGAGCATCTTTTCCAAAATGCTAATTAGACGGTCCTTGCTCGAGTGCGAACAAGAAGCGCTCTCCACGACCACGAGCTGCACATTTCGTCGAATAATAGAAAACCAGCGGAATTACAGAAAAAGTAACGAACATATTTGCCATGTTCCGTCCGGACACCTCGGGTCCATTCTCAAGAAACCAGTTCATACGTTTCTTGAACCTAGGGAGCTGGTTCACGACGGACGGCTCCAGTGTCAGAGTCGCATATAGAGGGATGAGTCCGACCAGGCTGCGGACGGGGAGCCGCATACTGTGACCACCCCATTGGATCGCGTCATAGTACATGCCATCCTGTTCGTTCCACAGACTATGCTTATCCTCGCCATCGGGGTATGTCATTGCATCTGCGATGAAGATGAAATGCCGTGGCGCAGTGAAGTCAGCCCGACGACATTCAGAACAGAGGAAGTAGCTCGCCTCGAAGTGATATCTTCGTACACCGGGTTATGCTTGGCCAGTTCAAGTGCCGTGTTCAGCCTAAAGCGGTAGCATTCAACGACATCCCAGGACCGATAACGGAGATGCTTACATGTTCAGACCAAAGGCGGAGGAGATGGAAAGAGAACAAGTGAGTCATTCCCAACTCATCGTGCGAGGCAAGGACCTAGTTGTTTGCAGCAGCGGACAAACCAGAGCGGAAGGTGGGACGGCCCAGGACCAGCGACACGCTGTCTTCGAGTGGGCTAAATGCCAACTTGCGGGGAATCGGCGTCGCCATAGTCCATTTTGCGTGGTTACGAGGGAGGGAAAAAAGGAGCGTCGGGGGAGAGAATGTGTGTGTGTGGATGGAGCCTGAGGGAGCGAAGGGGAAGGCGTGGAAATCGATGGTGAGTGAGGCAGCTACTCACTGAGACGGAACGACCGAAAACTAATCCCGCCACCATGACATCATCGCATCAATGGGAGGCTGGCAGAGGTGCTTGGCCTCTGCGCATGTCAGCCTCCAGCCTCAGCCGTATGTTAATCTCACACTGAGGACGCACACTCCTTTGCATCACCTGGGTCCCTTTGTCCTCACACGATCTCCATAAGATGGCCCAACCTCCCGAACAGCAGCCACCAGCGGCACAACCGGACTTTCACCTAATCGGGAATCAGCTGACTGGACTTGCTGACCACGTCAATGAACACTTGACCGATCTCGCCGAGGGGGTTATTCAGCAACTGGGCACTGTCGCTGGGCAAATCCACCTCATGCCTAACCTCCCAGTGGCGCAACAAGGCCACCTTCCACAACAGGTGCAAGATATTCTCCAGCGTTTAGACGCCATGCAAGTCAGCATAAATAATCTGCAAGTGACCATGCAAGTTGGCATGGCCAATCTGCAGGCAGGGTGCGTCATACTAATGACTTACTCCATAAATCATATTAAAGTTATGTGTGTGCAGCCTACGACTGGTTCCAATGCAATTGAGCAATGCCGCCGCATCCATGACAGCACCGATTCGAATTCCTCACAACAACCAGATAGCTCCCCCTGGGTTCCCAATCAACAAGCTGGCCATAGTGACAATTGACGGTAATATTGTGGACTCGGCCTCGGAGATGCTCTACTCATACGCCCTACAGCTGTGAACGCACAAGCAGCTGCCCAATACCTTGGGCTCCCGCCTCTGCCGGACAACGCTACTGTAGAAGATCGTCGGCAGCAACTTGTAGATTATCTCGGGTGTGTATATCCGTGACAGATGTAATGAATGAAACAGATCAACACGCGATATAAGCCTCCCAAAAGTTGTACGATACAACCACGGAAGGAGAACACAGAAGAGTGTGCGATCACATCACAAGGCAGTTGGCGAGACGTTGCCCAGTGTGTTCAGTGTTCAGCTCGTTTGTGCTGAATGTGCTGTCGTCTCTCCTATCATAAAAAATGATGTCAGGTGTGCATGTGACCGCGGAAGTAGAACCGTCCTACTAGGGGCTACGGACACACAGGGAGACCACATGCTCTTCGGAGACTTGGGTAAACGACAACTTGCGCCGCTCTGTAGGATATGGTAGGCGACCAGGCCCGACCTAAAATATTTGATTCAGGAGACGCCACTAGCAGAGTGCGAACCCTGAAGGACTCACCATCCTGTCTGATGCGAGGCCCCGAGACCTCGGCCGTCGTCGCACTAACGCGTACCCGTCGGCGCCGTACGGAGCGACGTCCGTGTGAGTTCGAAGCGGAGATGATCCCGCGCGGGGGTTACAGAAGCTTACGAGCCAAGAGGGGATGTCCCGAGAGCGAGCAAAGGTGGGACGAGGCAAAACGGGATGAGGCGAAGCGAAGTGAGCAAGAAGAAGAGGGGAGAACAGGAAACGAGGTTGGCGAAAGGCTGCGAGGCTTCTAAGGCGAAGGCGTTGATGATGTCGTTAGCGTTGGCGCGGCTATGCGGTGGCTTTGACGAAGGCGTTGGCAAAGGCTTGGCGTGGCGAGGCGGCTGCTCGGAACTAAGGCGATGGCGACTGGGTGGCTAGGGTGGCGGCTCGGATGACGAAGGGGGCGATGGCTATGGCTACGACTATGGCGACGGCGTGGCTTCTACTTGGCAGGCAAATCCGAGGTCGGCGGCTCGGAAGGCGAAGGCGGCGATAGCAATGGCAGTGGCTAGACGGTGGCGAGGCTTCTTGGACTGGTGCGGTGTAGATCGGGACTTAGAGGCAAACAATGAGATCAAGGAGGAGATCAAGGATAACTTGACGAGGCAAGAACGCGAGCTTTTTATACATGCGGACTGTATACGATGCAAGCGAGACCAAGTTGGGCGTATAGTGGTAAGTAGAGAGGAAAGGGGAAACTGTATGGGCATAGGTATGGCGAGTACGGTTCGGCGGGGGCGAGCTGTGACACAGGAACGAGCAGACAAACGAGTCAAAGAGATATGGGCGCAGACACGAGAAACAGAAACCGATCATCTAAGTAAAAGGAGAGACACGGCATACGAAATATGCGAACAAAGGAAATCGAGACACGGCGACGCACAACAATGAGACCTCGTCCGACTCCATCGGCGGCACAATGGCCTACGCGGTCTCCAACGGCGTCTTGCGAGCGACTAGGAGCAACCGACAAGGTGGATTGGCAAGAGACAAGGAAGGCAGAGGTTAGTGGAGTGATGGAGGGAGGTTTGACAGGTTGAAAGAGAACGTCTACGATCGACGCAGAGGCAAGCGGTGAAAGGAGCTTGGAAAGGAGGGCTCGGGCAAGGCGTCCGAGGCATGTCGTCCGGTGGCATTCCACGGGTATCCGGGGTCAGACAGGGCGGCGACGACTACGAGAAGATATGGAAAGACGACGAGACAGGAAACGACGAGAACAGAGACGATGGCGAGACTTGGATTATGACTGAGTATTAGCGTGAATGTATAATAACGGAGACAGCTTGACTTTGAATCCGGGTGGCTGCAGGTGGCTGAGGATACAGTAGGCGGGCAAGGCCGAAACAGGCGAAAGCAATTGATTTCGGGCCCAGAGCCCGGGGGACCTTACAGCGCGGATCACTTACCAGCAACCGTGCCACGACGTCCCGCACACCCACAAGCTGCGCTGCGCGCCGCGCGTCTCCCCCTCCTCACCCACGGGAGCAGCAGCAGCAGGCCAAACCTATTCCCCCCGCACGACGCGCAGGACCCAGCGTCTGCGCGCGCGCTCCGCGGGGGCGCGTCGAGCATGAGTGGGAGGGAAAAAGACTGCATATTCTTCGGAGTCATGGGTAAACGACAGCTCGTGCCGCTCTGTAGTATGTGGTAGGCGACCAGGCACGACCTAAGAGATGTGATTCAGATGACGGCCCATAATGCAATTGGATGCCAGTGTTCCTGCTCTACTTCCGTGGCTGGTCGCGATATACCTGTTGCCCCGTGCCTGATCTCAACAGACCCCCGGGAGTTTTTTTTGTTTTTTTTTCGAACCGTAGGCTTCTCGTGCGCCTTCAGGATCAGTCACCACTACTGACCGCAAAGGCGCACAGCCAGAGCTGGTAGAGGACATCGGTGAAGACGGCGGCACTGCGACAGTACATCTTCCCGACCTGCGTACGATACAATAGTTCACCAACATATTGCAATCGACTGACGTGCAAGCTGAGGATATCAACGACTTGTGGAACCCACTTACCCCAGACCTTATCTAGATCTTCTGACATGGCACATTGAACTGCCCACAATTTTTTCAGGACGTTTACTACAGTACCAGTGCATGGTGTGACTGATCCATGTTGTCTGCCAAAGTGTCGATCTACTGATGTACATTCTGCCCTTGATTCTGCCCGTGCGTTTGGGCAAAGGATGGTCACTCAGTGTACTTCAGAAGGGCGCCCGAACCCGAAATTCGGGAATTCCCGTGTGCGTGACCTCACGATAAGCTCTCGCTCACACCCTCACGCTTCCCCTCCGGAAATATCTATTTTACATTAAATCTCCATACTCGGGTTCCCGCCTGGGCTCTGTGGTTTCATAGAGCTGAATAATTCGGCTTCCTCACGGCACTCTTCCAAATGACCGGTTCGCTCGGTATGGACTACCGGGCACACTCCAATAGGATAACTTCTCGTTGAATTCGCGGGGTGTTTCGGCAGACGAGATGCATAGGTGCGTGAGAGGAGTAGCCCGTTACTCTGACTTATTCAGCAATTTACGAGTGCTGTACCTCGGTAGGGTACAGTCACGTTGAAATAGAACGCGAGGGTCGTAGCACCCAGTTTCCTTGTGTTATAGAAAGAAGACTACAAACTTTATAGACGATCGCATACGAGAGTTGTCGCATGGAATGAATGTGAAGGTAATGGGCGAGTGGTATAGTTACGCAAGAGACGCGAAGCCAACGCGGTTGTTGCCGAGGTCGAACGTCGTATATACATTTTGCAGGAACACATCGCCGACGATCCAGAATCCTGCCATAGTTCAGACAACTCAATAGTGAAAACGAAGGGTGGTGCTCACCGAGACCGTCTGACGCGCCAAAGCCACCAATGCAAGTGCTCGAGCCGGAAGATTCGGGACCAAGGTTGAAAGTCGAGGCGCTAATCTTGAATACTTTTCCGGAGAATGTAATGGAGACAGGGGTATTAAAGTTGCAAGGAACTGGCCAGACGTCGATCAGTCGACCTATTGCGAGACAACTCTGTCATGAACGTACTTGTCCAGGTCCCAGAGCCGATGTCTTTCGAGCCAGGGATTTGGGCATAGATGGCCTTTACACTTTGGGTATCACCGACAACTTGGGTGGTGCCGGTGTCAATGATGGCGCTCTTTCCACTGACAACGGTCTTCCCGTTGACAGAAATACCGCCGAACGAGCCTTGCCAGTATCCCTACAATATAATTGTCAACACTGAACCGAAGGCAATCATCGTGTATCCCCGGGCCTACCTGCGTGGTGACAGGCATGTATGTGAAAGAGCCTGTGAAGTGGTTTTGGTTCGTGCCGCCAATGTAGAGCTCAGAACCTGACTCGGAAAAGTAGAAACTGAACACTGGAGTGGAAACCTGGCCTTGAGATACAAGGCTCTGGAACACGGGACTGGCCCCGTAACTCGACAGGGACTGGTATCCCATGCCGAGGAGACCGTCCGCAGGGAATTGATCTGACTGGAACCCGCTAGAATAGGTCGCGGCCGCACCAAGTCTCTGCCGAGTAGCCTGGGAAATATCCATCAATCACCAGAGAATACATTCCGTGGGTGAGTGCCGACCTTAAAACCGGCGAGGGTAACCGTGTCCGTGTACTGCTCACCGCTGACGGTGGATCCGTCGCCGTACTGAAGTTTAAACGTCTTCCTGACATCGCTTGACGCAGAGCTCGACGAGGGGTCGTACAACGTGTGCCCGGAGCAAGTCGAGTCACAATCTGATCCGGGAAGGAACAAGTCACTGCTGCCCGTGTCAAAGTCCACTGGATGTCGCTCAGTTAATTTTGGCCACAGTAATTTGCCAGTGTCGAAACGGTGACCCACCTGTGTAGGTCACCGCGGGAGTACCGACGGTGATCGAGCCATACCAGAGCTCGGCATTGTCATCGGTGAGTGGGTCACCTTTGCCTCGCTTGGTTGAGCGCTTCAGCTGGGACGCGGAGGGATGAACTGCGCCGGTGTTCCTCTCAAACGCCTCGAAGCCGCGCTCTATTTTCCTGAAAGATATCCCGTTTTCAGAAATGTAACGAAGGCTCTATAAAAAGCGCGAATACTGACGCGAGAGTACGCTGCCTGCCGGCCTGAAGTTTCGCGATGTCAACGACACCGTCAGCATTGCGGAATCCCGAATGCTTGGCTATAGGGATGGAGACCCCAATGCGGGAGCGTTCCTCAAATGGTGCTGCGGCAACGAGGAAGGGGAGTGCTGCGAGAACGAGAGTGGAGAAGTACATCTCTGCAAAAGTGACTTGGCTGGGGACGTGGACTCAAAAGAGGCTGAGACAACTGACGGTGAAGGCTGCACAAGACTCCCATTTTATAGACATGAAGGCGCACAGGGACTATACCTTCGAGTTCAGATTCGTAGGCTACGAATGATAGTAGCGCTGCGTAGAGGCACGGAGGACGCGGCATCTCCACATGCTCTTTCCCGGAAGAATAGAGCTCCAACACCCAAGTTCCCCAGATAGGGCGCTATAGCGTGCGGTACACTCGACGAGTCCATATGTTCAAGAATCAGCAGGGTCGTCAAGGAAGATGTAGTCGTTGATTGTTACAACGCCGTCAACCGAGCTAGTGCAATTTATGGAAAGGCTGGAGCAAGGAAGTACCAAAGAACAAGAGATATAACCATACTTGGGGGTCCAGGGGGTCAATCGTAGCCAGTTTGGGTGACTCCCAAGAATTCGAATAGTGTACGGCGCGCTATCTGCAGAGACACAGCACGTGTTGTACTCTTCGGAGCGAAGGGCTGGTGAACGAGACTGCACAGTAGAAGCACGCATTTTGTGATCGAATTCAGCGCTGGAGTTCCTAGTGGCGCAGACGAAGTGTGATATTGGAATGGGCCATGTGCGCATTCGGGTGTGACGAACCGGACGCATGTGCAGCAGTGGAGATCTGGCAGCATTGCGACATCTTCTCGTGGTTACGGCGTCTGTTTCTCCCGTCAATCAGGCCGGCGAAGCCCAGAAAATCAACCCATAGTGGGGAAGTTTCTCGATGGTACCATTTTTAGAACGAAGTTGAACAGCGTGGGTGTTGTGGGCTTCGAGGACCGTAGAAACGCACATGGCCTGCGATCTGCTTGGAATCTCAACGTAATGACCCCAGCGAGGTTCTGGACGAGAAGGCATCACTCTCCCAATGTGGGATTGGGCATGACAGTCACCTTCGGGATGTCTGCACCTCCGAGTCCGTCAATTGCATATTTGGCAACGCTTCTGTAGCTGGAATCCCTCATGGACTGCCATTGCCAAGTTATCAGAACTTGATGATATGAGATTTGTCGTATTGATGTGTTATGTCCGAGTCGAGTCAGCGCTGGTATGCTTGCAAAAAGGTTCACACGTTCACAGGTGACATGGTACATCCGTACGTGTGAGTAACGTGGGTGGGGGGGTGAACTGAGCAGACTTGGCTCCCGAGTACGAGTCCGAGTTTTGACCACAACATGCGAAGAGATAGGAAACTACCCCTAGGAGAGTGTACGGTGAAAAGCAACACAGACGGTCATGGTAGAGTGGCTTTTCCGAGTCTTTGTCCCTAAAAACCTCCATGTGTGTTACATTAGTCCGATAAGGCCGATAAGGTCGATAAGGGGTTACTGTAATCGCAGAGCGTGGGAATGGAATCGAAAAAAGGCGGATAAGTATTACAGTAAGGCTGTTCGGTTGGTTTCTTCCCTTCCATCTTGTCCTACATTTCTTCTTTTCTGTACTGAAAAAAAAACTCCACTCTCACGAGGAGCCTCACGACCCCGATCAAGCTCAGACGATACCATCCCCAAATGGCTACTAGTTACTAGCTACAGTACAGTAGCAACCATCAGGATATCCGACCGTTACGTTATAAGCTTCCATTACTGAGAATACCTTGACATGCCCATATGGCCGATCAGGCCTCGATCAGGCCTTTAGCGCCGTGCGCGACGTGATCAGTTGGAATCGTCCATCTTGTGGCATCGGCGAAATTATAGTATCGTGGAATCAAGTGACTTGGCCCTTGCCTACTTTTATCTATCGCGACCTATGTCCGAAATTCTACGCGACATAATGCAAGTGTAATACACCATGCTATGGGGTAGACTCGAGGTCCCGTACATACACTCTGGTCATTAGACCGGCGACCGCTCGCTCTATGGGGGTGCCAGCTGCGCAAGGATCACTCCAGTCGCTTGTGACACCCTCAAAATCCTCATTCGAACGGCTGGTCACGAGTCTATCTGGTCATGTGAGAATGCTTTCTTCCCTGGGAGAACACAATCAATATTGAGACAATTGTCGGAGATACTCGGTGAATTGACACAGAACCAAGATCAAATGCAGGGAACCTCGCCATCTTCAAAGTTCCGCCCGGGTTCGATGCAGTGACTGCATGGCGCTGGAGGCTTCGCACAGCAAAAATGACAGGGTCCACTTAATACAAAGGACTACCGGGCACTGTCCAACTGGATAACTAGGCCAGGTCTCGTCGAGTTCTCGGGGCATCGTGGCAGATTAGATGCATAGATGCGCAAGAGGGGCAGAACTTAAAGCAACCCGTTACTCAGCAGTCTATGAGGACTGTACTTCGGTGGGGTACAGCCACGTTGACATAAAAAGTAAGTAATAATTATACCCATTTCCCTTGTGTGAGAGAAAGAAGATTCTATAAATGCTCACATACTACGAGAATTATCCCATGGAACGAAATGCAATGGTAATGAACGAGTGGTGACGCAATCACGCAAGAGACGCGAAGCCAACACTGTTGTTGCCGAGGTCGAAGGTCGTGAATATATTTCGCAGGAACACGTCTCCGATAATCCAGAATCCTGCCATCCTTCTGAGACAGCTCTGGTGGCGGAAAAACAGAGGAGGGAAAAACTGTCTGACGCGAAGATGCCGCCAATGCAAGTGGTCGAGTCGAAATATTCGCGACCGAGACGGAAAGTCGAGGCGCTCATCTCGAACACTGTTCCGGAGAACGTAATGGAGACAGAAGTGTTGAAGTCGCAAAGAACTGGCCAGATGTCGATCAGTCGATCTATCAGCGAGACAACCGTCATGTTCACTGCCAGTGGAGGCGGCGTCTTTCGAGCCAGGGGTAAGTGTCACGGTGGAACCGCCGCCGAAAAAGTTTGAAATTCTGCCCTCAATTTGGAGCTCGAAGAGGAATTGTACAACGTGTGCCCGGAGCAAGTCGAGTCACAATTCGAGGCGGGAAGGAACAGGTCGCCGAAACTGTGCAAGTTCCTCTAAATTCACACATGCGCTCTCCCGGCCCGATCCCGGTCCGCCGCCCTATGTGATGTGCCACCCGAACCCGATTAGAGTCCCCCTGAACCCGGGGTTTGTATTTCACCTGACGCTGTCTCCCTGTACCCCGTGGTGCCCTTGCGGCTCCTCCTTCTGTAAATATTACCCGGTCGTGTTTTCTGCGTTTCCACTTCTCGTCTCGGGGCCACCTTCTGTAGGACTATCGTGTTTCACAACTGTAACGCGCTCGTAGTTACTACTGGTCTGTGTCTCGGACATGCATCTCAGTAATAGAATGGATCAAAAAAAAACAAAAAAAGAACAGGTCGCCGCTGCCTGTGTCAAAATCCACTGCACGCTACTCGGTTAATGTGACTCAGCCGGCCCGAGTCACTTGAGAGAGAAATCAAGGGAGAAGTACATCTCGACGAGCAGTACTCAGAGGAGTCTGATGATGTGGAGATAACGGCTGCGCAAGTAACTATTTTGTACGAATGCGTGCAGTCACTGCGGCCAGTGTTTGAACCTAGGGATTACCGCGGGTTTACCCGCGGAAATCACGCGGGTTTTTGTATGCGTCTTGTAGGGCGTGACAGTGCGGTCCAGGGGCACTTTTTTTTGTGCAATTTGGTGGAGAAATGGCTCAGCTATAGCCTCAACAAGTTTGGAGCCCATAGCACCAAAATTGATGTCACAGTGTGACAAAAAGCGACCACGGGTAGGCAAAAACCCGTGACATGCTGTGGTCACGGGTTTTTTCCGACCTGTGGTCATTCGTGACATCACTGTGACATCAGTTTTGGTGCTATGGGCTCCAAACTTGTTGAGGCTATAGCTGAGCCATTTCTCCACCAAATTGCACAAAAAAAAGTGCCCCTGGACCGCACTGTCATGCCCTACAAGACGCATACAAAAACCCGCGTGATTTCCGCGGGTAAACCCGCGGTAATCCCTATTTGAACCGTCGACTTCGAAGCACCCCATAGAGCGAGCGGTCACCGCCGGTCTATTCAAAACTGCGGGCTACGAATAGCAGCAAGAAGGTAAAAGCCGCGGAAAACGCGTTCACGACAGGGCGTTACTCACAGAACTATCGCGGGCTCTTGGGGATCACTGATTCACTGCGCCTTTGCGAATAGCACATTTGGCGTCCTTCCTGTGATCAGAACCTCCCCGGTTGCCCCCAGCGGTGCTAAGCTACCGGAACCAAAAGGCGTGATGCTGTTGCGTTGATACCAATGTATGACGGAATTGTCCTGTTCGCGAGCGCAGATACTTGTAAAACCATTTTCAGATGGTATCTAGCGGGTGAAGTGAGAGTGAGAGTTTGAGTCCGAGTTCGAATTTTGACTACAACAAGACGTCCCACAAAAACAGGAAATAAACATACTTAGCTAGACACAAAGTGTACGGGATTTGTGGTGGAAAAACCTTGGATAGATTGATCTCCTGTTTGATAAGGGAATCTGGCCGGTCTCATAGTATATAGCCCATGTATTTACAACCTTACACCTCAGACTTCTTAGTGGACTTCTCTCCTCGCAGATTTCGGACTTTTGAGCCCAATGAAGCTCATCCCTTGCGCCCCGTAGCATGCCGTATCCCCGCGCGGCCTTAGCGACTCGAACCCGACGCGTTCCCGACTCCGTCAGCCACATCCACAAAGTTTCGCGCCATGCCGAAGCGTGCGCGACCATTTACGACCACCGGTGACCAACCGACCACTACTCCCGTTCCCGACCTTGCCGCACTCGCGCGCGGCTTTAGCTCTTCGACACAGACGCGTTTGCGATCATCGCGGACCTATATACGACAGCTTGCGCCCCGCGGAGGCCTGCGCGACACCTTGCGACGCTTCACACCCCCAAGATCCTGCGCTCATCTTAGACTGTTTCCTAGCGCTTAGGGATCACGGGTTGGGTTTCCCTGTTGTTTTTGGCAACTCCGCTGGATATTTCAAGTTCAAGTTGCTGTGTTCTTTTCCCTCATAGAAATACTTTGGATCGGACGAGGGGTTCCGCGTGCGGCGTGCATAGAAAGCCAATTCATGCATTAAAGAGGTACTGGCACGACGACGTCTCTCCTAGCCATGGCAATCCCCTTTTACTAGGGGATGCCTGGCACGCCATTCAATAGCCATTTGTACACACATCATTCGGGGTTGCGCAGCTGTGATACCAGAAAGGAAACCTTCCAAATCAAGGCGAGGCGTCAGCTGCTGATAAGTTACCTCCATGACCGCAGCAGCGCCAGGCAACGACGCGCGAATGAATTAGCGCGCAGTGATGTGCTGGTTCCAAATCTAGGAGATAAGAGAAGACGAAATCAGTTGTACGTGCTCACGGTTGATCTCGCCAATCTCGTAACTCTTAAATTGACTCTTGACTCACTTCGAGTCGCTTGACTCCCCAACGACGACTCTTTTCAAACCCTCTCTGAGAAGACCATAGTGGGGACTCAACAGCTCTCCTAACCGCACGATGGGCCAGGTCGTCATCACACCCATCGATATCGATGCGTTCGCCCAAAAGGATTCCTCGTAAGTGATATGTAGCCCAGTCAATGCCAGTCATTCTCAGTCTCAATTTGTGTAATACGGACTTTCCGTTGGGGTTGCTCCAGTTTGTGGATCCACCCATTCCTCATCCCTTCCTACCTCGCGCTTCTTTCCATTGTTGTCCTCGTCACCCAGGCCATCTATTCCTCTGGTCCAGTTCGAAGGCTTCGCGGCGAAGACGCGCCGGCGGCCGCTAACCGCGGCGAATCGGGCGCCAACGCGAGCGCCACTCCCACAGGTTTCGTGTCGGTTGTCAAGGACCATGTGGAAAAATCAGGGGGATCGATCATATTCCTTTTCCAGGTTTTGCGCCTCCTCGTAGTTCTCACACTCCTCGGCCTCGCGATATTCAGCTTCGTGCAAGAAGAGGGTCAGCAGCACGGCTCCCCGTCGTCTGTGGTAAGCGCATTGAGCAAGCATTGGGGTAAAAAGCATACGGGCAAGCACCGCCATGGCGGCGGCTCGCTCACCAAACGCGAGTGGCTCGATCTCACGCTTTGTCTAACCTATGTGCGTCATCCCAGCCACCGAAGTTGGCTTTCTCACTCGAGTCATAACTTGACACAGCTGTATGCGGCCTTTTTGGCGTTGGTGGCTGTTACCGCCCGGAGAGTCCGCGCGTCGGTCACTTCGTTCCATCTCTCCTCACTCTTACTTGGCACTTTCTCCGTCTACGCTTACCGCAACATCTGGCCATTGCTTACTTTCACCTTGTCACCTGTGGACGCGTGGGAAGGCCCATTGCTATGGGTCAGAATTGGCCTTCTGGCTTTCGCGGCTATCGTGATCCCTCTGCTCGTCCCGTACCAGTATATCCCGATTGATCCCAAGGCCAGTTTGCGTCTTACCATATACTACTCTCCGATCCCTAACTCCCAACGCAGGATCCCCAGCAGGTCATCAACCCTGAACAGACCGCCTCGCTTCTATCTATGATGTTATATACGTTCCTTGATCCTATCGTTTTCTTAGCATATCGTGTTCCACATCTATCGCATGACATGCTACCACCACTCGCAGACTATGATTACACCAGGAATCTCGTGCAAAGGAGTTTTAAAGTACGTCCACCTGATTACTTGCACAAGTGTTTGCTAACGCGGTCTGCTAGCACTTGGATACATTTTCTGGCGGACCCAGGAGGCACATCTTCTGGGGATTCATGGCGGTCTTCCGTCCGTTCTTCGTGTAATATTTAAGTGATGCGTAGCTTATATTCCATCTAGGCCGTGAATACATCCAACTCGCAATCCTCGTCGTCATCAAAGTCTTTTCGACCCTAATGGCACCAGTTGGGATGAATCAGCTCCTGCGGTACCCGTTTTTATTGACGGTCTTTACGGATATAATTAGCATATTCTTTCCAGCTACCTAGAAACCCGTGGGGAAGGTGCGGTCGTCCGTCCATGGGTTTGGGTTACATATCTTTTCCTTGGTCCTGCTCTCGGAACCATGGCTTTCCAATGGTACATTTTTATCGCAGTAAGTGATGGAAGATATTTACTGAGCCAAGCTCCTCATGCGTCGGCCATGTTTTTAGACGGGTACTATCGTGCGGGTCACTGCTATCGTCACACAACTCGTCTTTGAACACGCCCTGCGCATCCGCGTGAAAGCCGAGACTTCGTCTTCCCCGGCGTCCACTCCCGATGCCACTCCTGATGCTCGCAGCGAAGCATCGACACCAGATAGCGGGTCAGTGGTCGAGATCAATATCGCGACCGAGGAAGCGGGCGGGAGTAGCGAGGAGACTCGGAGCGAGCAATCGACAATCGCGGCGTCGAGCATGAAGGCCAAACGAAAAGAAGTAGCTCCTGGGTCTGACAGCGGCAACATCAGTAATTAGGCAAATAAGTCTTTTTCGGTTTTACAACCCAAAAGACCGCAAAAGACCGCAAAAGACCATAAATACTAAGGATACTTTGAAACTCAGTGACCCAAGTCAATTTTTGCGAAGACCTACAGTGATCACAAAGATAAAAACCTCAGAAACTTCAATAACCCGAAAACTGTAATGTATGTCTAAATGTACCCTAGCTAGATTAAGAATGACCGTGGTAAATACTAAGCCCCAGGCTTTGTGGGGCTAGAAGGAATTAGTGTTGTGCCAAATCCGGCTTTGGCCTGAAGCCAGGATTTGAGATTTGCTAATTTGAGCTTGGGGTTGCTCAATATGTGAGGTGAACTCTTGTAGATGGCTCAGGCAAGGCTTGGCTCACATCTTTGAGCAAGTTTGAGTCCAGATAAGTCCAAGTTAGCTAGTTTCAACTTTTGGCTTCAGGCCAAAGCCGGGTTTGGCACAACACTAGAAGGAATATAGATGTCAATACGGTATGCTGACAGTAACGATTCGTCCATGGGGTTCTCTATATCATCACAATCAGTAAAGTTAAGGGCTTGCATCCAGCGGGACTCGCTGATTTGATCAAGGATCCGATAGAAATCTTTCATCGAGTTCCAAGTGGTTCGATGATTGAAGTCACTAGGTGCACGGAAAGTACCTGTCAGGTGAGCCCTCATTGCACGCTCAACCTTTTAGGTTAGTCAGTCAAAAGTTGAGCTGCGGCAATCAATGATGCTGGCATACTGCAGTTAAAATAATTGCATATAGGCCCTTTGGCGGGTTCCTTGGTCCCAGAGAAGGGGAGAGGACCGACTTCGCTGAGAAGCCCATATATGTCTCAGCGATAGGGAGAATAAACTGTGAGCGTAAAAAACCATCAGGCCTCTAGCGTGTATGAGTATAAGTAATAATATCCTCCAACAGTAAAAACAAACTCACTGGGTAGTCTGGATCATCCTTCCGAAGCATGCAAGACTTTGGGACAGGGACATCGTAGTAGGCTGGCCCACCAGCCCGCAAAGCCCAGTGGACATACTCCTTCACCTTCTCCGGTTGGTTCTTGAACTCTACACGCTCAAAAAATGTCTTCACCAATGTGAGGACATCGCTTGCGATCTTTGATCTTCAAGTCTTCATTCGGTTGTAAGCCTATCCGAGTTGAGGGACATCAATCAATCAAAAACGCGAGGACCATGAGACGTACTGCTTTAACAATGCTATCTTGCAGACTTAGTTTGTAGGAAATGTTCGTAAACGCGAGCTCAAACACCACTTGAACAGTCTTGATGAGGGTGCCAGCGTCCCATGTCCAGTCAGTAAATGGGTGGTCGGAAATGTAAAGGGTATGAGACAGCGTCGGAAGAAACAGGCGAGTCCAACGCGGGTCGTTGAGGCACTGATGGGCAACATTGGGGTGTGCTTCAGTAATGGGCTCCTGTGCCTCGTATGGAATGGCCTTGATGATCGCCTTCGCCGCTTTCGATTTGGGTAGCTGGCAAATAAATTTTAAGCCAAATGGTGAGCAAGGAAAGACAGACGCTAACTTACCTTCCGTGCAGCTTGTGGTTTATCTGGGTGAACGCCTTCGGATTTCTCTCTGAACTTCACGAGCTGGTAGGGTTAGAATAGAGGAGATAAAATAGCGACAAGGAATACCTCATTTCTGCGAGAAGGATTGGTGGTAGGTCCATCGACTTCCGCAATTGCCAGGCGAGTGTCTTCGAGATCACTGTCACAGATGCCTCCAAGCTCGAATGGATCAGCCTCCAGTTGCTGGAGCTGAGCGACGTTGGGTGGGGCAACAGCTTGTGGTCGAAGACCAGAGTTTGCGTACTTCTTGCAGCGAAGCTCTTGTGCTGTGAAGCTGATGGTATCATAAGAAATCAGTTTTGCGAACATGCAGCGACCATACTTATGCCTCACCTTCCGATGTCATCCTTCGACTTTTGCTGTTGTTGACTCTTCTTGACATTGTGTTTGGCACTGCGTAGCTCCTCTGTCCTTGCCAGAAGTTCTTGACGGGTAGCACCCTTGACCCGTTTTGCGCGCCGAGACTGTTGGAAGTGCAAGTTATACGAATGGGTATCTGATCTAAGTACATCAACGATTACTGACCTTCGTTCTTGTTTCAGTGGCCTTGTTGGACTTGGATGAAGAGTTGTCAGAAGCATCGGAGTGGGAGCCGTCGTCAGCCTCGCTCAAGTCAAACGACTCATCGCCGTCGGTCTCTACATCTGCGTGGCGATGCTTATGGATTACAGTAGATAATAATTGGGGATGTGAGACGGGCAGGTCGTCCTCTTCGCATTCTTCCATTATATTCAGTTGCGCGAGGTGTTCTTTTGCCGCCTGGACTTCGCGAGCCTTCTCCTTAAGAGCCTTTTCCCCGGCTGCGAGGTCGGCCTCGATCTGTGCTTTGCTGCGTCGGATTCTTGGCTGGCCGGCAGGGTGGACATTACGGCCACGTCGACTTGGAAGCGAGCGAGTGGGCGTGGCCGTTACTTGTGCCCTAGTTCTTCCTACTTTCGGGGCTAGTCTGTTGTGAGCAGGTCCACCATCACCACGGCCAAAACCCGCACCTTGTCCTGCTTTTCCCTGGCGCCCAGTAGCTTTCATGCCGTCAACCACTGGGCTGGGGCCTTCATCGACCTCGACGTCTGGAGAATGGTGTCCAGTAGCACAGGGCGCCTTCTTTGTGGCCTTTCGAGCTGAACGGGCCGCAGGCATTGTGAGTCGGAGAGAAAGAAAAGGGTGAACGCGGATGACAAGCTGAGGGAACAAGAAATTCGACAAAGTGTGCACGACAGGTCAAGTAAATAGGTCTTACCTAGGAGCCCCAAAATGAAGGCAAAATTGGGTGGTTCCGGTAAGGGAGGAAGGCGGAGTGAAGGACAGACCTCGTTAGGGCATAGTCCACTAGCTGAAACACGGGCCGGAATCCAGTAGTGCTGTACAGCTCTAGTGTAACGAGGGGCTGTCAAGAAAGTGAATTGATATGCTAATTGACGGATCAGTGAAACGGGGAACCTACAGAGCATAAGACAAATTCACAACCGCCGTGCTGTTGAACCACTCACACAGTGACAGCGGGGTGTACTCAACCAGTCTAAGATGAGTGACCAGATGGCGGCGGTTGAGCACGCCCATCCAGTACGCCACGGTGCCTCAACCTGCAGGAACTAGCCACGTACAAGGTGATCGAGCCCAGGCCAGGAAGGGTGGTCGCCGAGGATGCTTGACCAGTAGTGCGTGCACGGCCCGTGCTTGGCGGCCCATGGACGTCGAAGCTGTATAACCCTATGGCGTCCAAAGGGTGCTGCGATGTGGGCAGGGGTGGAAGGGGTGGGGGCACCGTCAGTATGATGGGGAGCCACGGTGCGTGGAGCAGATCACACAGCACCGGGTTCTTGGTAGATCGCACTGCGGTTCACGTGCTCTGTGGGAGATGGCGAGTGAGGATTGAGACGGAGCCGGAACCAGAGTGGGGATAGGAGCCAAACTACGCCTGCCCTCGTCCGTCCTCGGAGGTTCGGCAGGTTGTTGTGCATAGTTGGCGGACCTGAGGCTGGGTGGAGAGCAAGAGGTAAACGGGCCAGCGAAGCCACGGCATGGACAGTCTCCCGGGTTCTGTGGTGTGGAAGGTGAGCACCGTGTAAAAGTTGTGGGGGTTGACGCACGCACATACCTTTCAAAAAACCAGAGGCCGTCTGCTCCTTTGTCCTCGGCGGTGCGTGTCCGGCACCAATGTCCTGCAGGGAGATCGAGAATCATGTCCGGGAAGGGAGGGTGGGCGCATCTAGCATCCGTGGATTGCCCCCTGTCATCGTCATCATGTTGTAGTCGTAGTCGTAGTCGTAGTCGTAGTTGTTGTTGTCGTAATCATAGTTGTTGTTGTTGTTGTCGGTGGCGCACACAGCTCAGGGTATGAGCGGCAGGATATCCAACTCCTTGAGCGCGTTCTGTAAGATCGTCTCTTTCATCGTGACGAGGGCTAGTCCAATGTTAGCCGTGTCGGTGGCTTGCGTAATACTATATTAAGCTCGTTAAACAAAGAGTCAGAAAGTCAAATGGAAATGGTAGGCGCACTGTGGATACACGTGTAATCGTGCGCGGTTTGCCTGCATAAATCGCCAAAGGATGTATTTGGCGCCCTTGTTGACATCCGCGCCACCTGTATAATCCGGAAAATATTTGTCCAGGGGAACCTGTGAGGACGCCAGGTCAGAGGAGACCGAAATGCGGAACTCCAAAGGAATGCACACCTTGGGGAGCTTGTCCTTAAATACGTCAACCTTGTTTAAGAAAAGGATGATCGATGTACGCAAGAACCATCGTGAGTTGATGACTGCTTCGAAGAGAGTGAGAGACTCCGCCATTCGATTCTGTGATCCATTAGTGAGTGAGATGGCAATATGAATCCAATTACGCACCTGGTTCCTCTCCTCGAGAAGGACCTGATTATACTCTGACAATGCGGTACAAAAGATAATACTCGTGACACCCTCGAAATAGTGTATCCACTTCTTACGCTGCGACCGCTGTCCACCGACGTCGACCATATGTATTGATAGCTGGCCCATGGGAAACCGAGTTTCAGTAATTGCGGTCGTCTTTGCACGTGCCCGCAGGACGTCCTCCATTGATGGAAGATAATTGCTAGCCGCTATTCGAATGGCTTCTGCAAAAAAGCTGTAGACGGTTATAGTAAGTAAACGAGAATACACAGCAGGTGTCAAGAAAGTCGTATGAGTAGACAGAACGGAAGTCAAAGAACGGCATCCACATAGAGAAAATACTCGTTCTGTTCTCTATCGTGTTCTTCATATCAAAGGGACTCACTAGGTGGCGCTATCCATCAAATAAAATTCGGATGAATAGTTCATCAAGGCGGGGATGATCTTGTCCGCCCATAAGTCCTGAACTGCTTGCGCGATATAGGGGCTGAAGTAGAAGTCCGGGTCGTCGATGGCGAGCTGATACGCCAAGATACGTTCACAATTTGCCTGAAAGAGATGGATAAAAAGGACGCAGGAGAATAAGAGGCAGTGGCGTACTCTGTTAGTGGGGGTAATAGGCTCGAGGTTGAATTCGGTCAAGGCTTTGACAACGCCATGGGCACTCTCATGGAGGTTTTTCCATATGAGGGGTCGGAAAGCAAGAAGCTCTTCGGGAGTGTAACCGTTCTGGTGAATAATCTTCATTTGCTTGACAATTGTTGACTTTCCGGACTCGCAGGAACCTAAGAAAAGAATGGCTGAGCATACATGCGCATATACTGGGCACAGACCAAATGGGATGATTGATAGTCGACGTCGAGTGGTTCCTAGAACGCCACGGAAACAAAGATCATAATCGATCGTCCTGTGACATGGGAGGTGAAAGGTGTCGCAGCCATCCTATGATCAACCGGGATTTCCCCCAGGTCGGTGAAAGAATTTTCGGGGGAGCGGCTTTCCAGTGGGGGAGAATAGTACGCACCGAGCAACAAGATCTTGTGTTCTTGCTTATATTTCTCAGAGTCCTTCTCGATCTGACGGTCTATCAAATTCGAGCGAGCACTCTCTTCAGCTTCTTGGATATTAGAGGCGCAATTACCCATCACGGTATGAGGGAAGGGAGGGGAAGGTGTTGGAAAGGTAGTGGTAGGATCGATCACTCTAAGACCCCGACGCGGCGACGTCTCCGTAGTTGGCGGTTCTGGCCATAACGGGAATTCACACACCTATTCAACCACCTTCAACATTTTTGACTTATTCTACGCTGCGACTACGCACCATGTCCTACACTTGTTCCTTTTGTGAAGGGAATTTCCGCTCACAAGGAGGCTTGACGAAGCATGTAAACTTGAAGCACGGCAAAAACAGTACGCTAACAGGGATGGCTGAAGCGTCGCAGTTGCACACTTTCATACGCCATCCCCACCTCTCAGGTATGTCACCAACCAGGCCCGTGTATGATTACGAGGTACTGAACTCTTATGAGCCCGGCCATGTTTGTCTGATGGTACGTTCCTCAAAGATCCCGTCCCACAATCGCCAACACCGGAATTGTTCGAGTCGTGTCATGGCGGCAATCCTTGGTCTCCTTTTGGTGACAGGCTGGAGTACGAATGGGCGCATTACCATTATATACGCCTTCAGTCCTCTGCAGGCGACATCCAGCGAGGTCTTGACCTCTGGAGAGCAACAGTTATGAAGTATCAGACTGACCACGACAGCTGTAACGGAGTCCCATGGAAGAGTACCGCGGAAATGTATGGCACAATCGACTCAATATCAGCCGGTGGTGTCGCTTGGACAACTTATCAATTCTCATACGATGGGCCACGACCAACCAGTGGGACTCTCCCCCGGTGGATGCAAGAAACTTATGACCTTAATGTAAGGAACATCCTTTCGGTTTTTGAGGAGCAACTAGCCTCAAAGGAGTTTGATGGTAAGTTCGAATACACGCCTTATGAAGAGTACGACAAGAAGGGCTCTCGCGTTTACTCTAACCTTATGTCAGGTAGTTGGGCATTTCGTGAGGCGGTGCGCGACTCCTTACTCGGTATTTTATTCATCTTATACATGGCTCTAGGACACGATTTCTCAGGACAAGAAGACGCATGGATCGATGTTTGTTCCGGTAATTGCTGGCAGTGACAAGACCACAGTATCGGTTGCGACTGGACACCAGGAATATCACCCTGTGTATGTATCACTTGGTAACATTGTAAACACTGCCCGGCGTGGACATGGAAATGGTGTGGTGCCCGTCGCTTTCCTTCCGATCCCGAAGAGTACGTTATAATTTACTTTATTATCTTGACTTTGTCATCGAGGGGTGGATGTTTTCAAGCAAGCAAATGCCAGCGAAAACGGCCAGAATTTCAAGTGTTCTGTCACCAACTTTATCACAGTTGTCTCGAATTGGTCTTCGCGCCACTCAAGCCCTATATGATGGAGCCAAAAGTCATCAAGTGCCCTGACAGGCACTTTCGCCGCACAATTTTTGGTCTTGGGCCGTACATCGCAGACTATCCTGAACAAGTTTGGCTCACTGGTATTATATCCAACTGGTGTCCAAAGTAAGTCGCAAGATCACCTTTCCGTATGGCCGCTGACTCATTATGTAAGATGCGATGCGCTACCAACTGACCTCGACGGTCCGGGAAGTCATCGACGCTCACAGGAGAAGACCGACCTTCTTGTCAAGACTTTTGATCGGAACATTCTCTGGGACGATTTCGGTCTTCGGCACAACATTGTGGTACGTATTATGCCTTCATTTTTTTTGACGCTGTCTGATAAAACATCTGGCAGCCGTTCACATGTTCATTTCCACGCGCGGACATCCATGAGCTACTCGCACCAGATCTCCTTCACCAATTAATCAAAGGAGTATTCAAGGACCACCTCGTCGAATGGGTTCTAGAGTATCTGCACCAGACACACAGGGAGAAGGCCGCCTTGGAGATTATCGAAGACATTGACCGCCGGTACAGTCTTCTTTCTTTCTTTATGGCCCATGATTTATCCGATTCTAGGATCTCAGCCGTCCCACCATTCCCAGGTCTTCGCCGGTTCCCGGATGGGCGTGATTATAAACAGTGGACGGGCGATGACTCGAAAGCGCTGATGAAGGTACGTGCGCGTGGATATCTTATCAGACTCAGATCGGGCATACCAACGATATTGTTCCAGGTTTTTCTCGCTGCAATTGCCGGCTACGTGCCGTCTGTGATGGTCCGCTGCATTGCAGCGTTCATGGATGCTTGCTATATTGCCCGTCGAAATGCCATTAATTCCCCATCTCTCGAACACCTCCGAGACTGCGTCAAGACTTTTCATCGACTACGTGCCATCTTCGTCGAGACAGGAGCTCGTATATCGCTCTCTCTTCCACGTCAGCACGCTTTGGAACATTTCTACAACGCAATACACCTTTTCGGCTCCCCCAATGGACTCTGCTCCTCAATTACTGAATCCAAGCACATTCGGGCGGTCAAGGAGCCTTGGCGACGATCTAGTCGATATCTTGCTCTCACTCAAATGCTCAGGACTCTCCTTCGCATGGACAAGATGTCGGTGTTACATCAGCGCCTTCAGGACAGTGGGATGCTGCGGGGATCCGCCTTCGCATCCGGGCCTGGAAATGGCACAAATGACATGCCAATAGACGACTCAGAGGAACTCGAAGACGAAGATGATGCAGTTGTTTCGGGTAACCCCCAAAATGTGTCCGAGTTTGACGTGCAGCTTGCAGCCAAACTTCGTGCGTGTACACTTTTAGAATGACCTCATCGTTCTCATGTTGAACTTTCAGAATACGATTACCCTTCTCAACTCCATGCCCTTGCGGCGTACATCAAGCAGCCCAAATTCCCACTTGTATTTTCCCAGTTCCTCTACAAAGTTTCCCACCCCGACGAGCAAGTCGCACCATCAACGATCAGAGAATGCCCTGCCTTTGAGGGCATTATCAAAGTTTATCACTCTGCTATCACGACCTTTTACGCCCCTGGTGATCTTTCTGGGTCAGGTGGGTTACGGCGTGAGCGAATTCGATCGACTCCACATTTCTTTGGCCACCCCCACCGCGACACCGTTTTTGTTGTTCTCAACGACTCCCAGCCGGGCATGGAGGGGATGGAATTTGGGCGGGTTCTACTTTTCTTTTCATTTGAGTACCGGCGAAAGAGCTTTTCATGTGCGCTAATTAATTGGTTTGTTCATGCCGATGAACGCGACCCCGACACAGGCATGTGGGTCGTGAAGCAGGAAGTCGACCGCCGTGGTCAGCCGACTCTAGAAGTCATCCATGTGGACTCTATCGCTCGGGCAGCGCACCTTCTGCCCATCTACGGTAGCTCACGGGTACCGGAGGACTTTGACTACCATAATGCACTGGACACATATTACTCGTTTTTTGTTAACCATTATGTTGACCATCATGCCCACGAGTTTATTGGTACACATTAGATTGTATTCTAAATTAATTAGCTACGTTCTGGACCTCGCATGACAATATTTAGATCGAGTGAGTGGGTTTCTCGGTCTCCAGGTTTCAGGTCTCTGGAGACTGAGAAAACGGGAGAAACCGACAAAAACCAATGAAACGCAGGAGACTTATTTGCCTAATTACTGATGAAGGACGATGGCGACGAGGCGGGGGATTCAAGCAATCTAGTGGGAAAGATGAACAACCTGGTGTCGACAGATCTGGAGAACCTCGTCGATGGACGGGATTTCTTGCTCTTGGGTTTGTCTTTCCAGGCCCCACCTCGCTCCCTTCATTTTTTTTGTTCAAAAAAATCCCTCGTTAGTTTTATATTTTCCGCTGCAGATTGTGGTATCCGTCTGGTTCTTGTATAACATTCTTGGTTGGAGTGCATTCGTCGGGATGGCCTTGATGGTCGCCCTCTTCCCAATCCCGGGCACCGTTGCAGGAAAAATACAAAAAGTACAGAAGGAGACCGTAAAGCGTGTGAGTGTGTTTGTTGTCTTATTATCAGCGTCTTGATGTCCTGATTTACTTCGCGGTCAGACGGATGCACGTGTGCAAGCTGCTACCGAAAGTGAGGTCGCAAACACAAACCTATAATGTGCGGGAGCTGACGAGCCTCGACTGCAGCTATGGGGATTTTGCGGATGATCAAGCTGTTTGGTTGGGAGCCTAAGATCGCCGCGCGGCTAGCTGAGAAGAGGGGGCAGGAGCTGCGGTACATCAAGTTGCGCCAGATTTTGAACTTGATCAACGGAAATATCAAGTAGGTGCTTCTACCTTCTCTCCTAATCCCTCTAACGTGGACATCCTCCAGCTTTTTCATACCCGTCCTCACGGTGCGTCGCGTCGTTCTTATGCCTGCTGATTGATTTTGACCGACACTCCGGGAAGATGGTTGTCACATACGTCACTTACGTGCGTGCTCTTGACCCGCTCAGGCTAATGTCCAAACTGACCAGGTCCGCAGACTGCGATTATGAAGCGCGCACTTACACGTATGTTTCGTGTTCCATTTTTGAGAGGGTGCCTATTCTGAATGTGTCTGCAGCATCGGCCGTATTTTCGTCCATGGCAGGTCAGCTCAGCACCTTCCCTTATGATGTGGATGGCAATGGGGCTCATCTTTTCCAGTTTTTGATCTTATCCGCGACCAGCTTCACGCAACCTTCTGGATGATTCCTATGTTTATACAGGCGAGGGTCTCCGTCGATCGCGTGAACGATTTCCTGCACGATGTGAGCGAATCCTTGTTTGTATTACCGCTTGACATATAGAGCTCGTTTGCCAGACCGAATTGTTGGACGAGTTCGCGGATGCCGATAAGGGCTCCGAGCGCGTGATGCTCACAGATGCGTCACACTTCGACCAGGACGTGATCGGCTTCCAAAATGCCAGCTTCACTTGGTCTAATGACAATGCCGACGGCACGCTCACACCATCCCGGCGCCGGTTCACCCTGCGCGTGCAAGGCGAGCTGCTGTTTAAGCGTGGGTGCTTCAACCTGATCATCGGGCCGACAGGCTCCGGCAAGACGTCGTTGCTGATGGCGCTGCTCGGCGAGATGCATTTCGTGCCGATGAGCCCCGACTCGTGGTATCATCTGCCCAGGGAAGGCGGGGTCAGCTACGCCGCGCAGGAGTCGTGGGTACAGAACGAGACTATCAAGGTGAGGACGACCAACGTGCTCGCGCTCGCTTTGTTTTGCTTCTAAGTGAAGAGCAGGATAACATCTTGTTTGAGGCTCCATATGACGAGGAGAGATACAACAAAGGTAATTCTTTCTAACGGTCGTCACATCTGAGTTATCGACGCCTTTATTATTTTCCAGTCATTTACCAGTGTGGTTTGCAACGTGATCTCAGCTTGTTCGATGCAGGGGACAAGACCGAAGTCGGAGAGAAGGGTTTGACTTTAAGGTAATGTAACAAGCTGATTTTTACACGACACGACGCTTGCTGACTCAATTCTTTCATCTTGTAGCGGTGGTCAGAAGGCTCGTGTAACCCTCGCTCGCGCCGTCTACTCTTCATCTCAGATCCTTGTCCTGGATGACGTGAGTGCTTTTCCTGCGGCATTATCGTGGCGCCGATTATTGACGTCATTCATCCATAGGTTCTAGCTGCACTGGATGTCCACACTGCGCGGTGGATCGTCGACAAGTGTTTCAAAGGTGACTTGATTCGCGGAAGAACCATCTTACTCGTCGTAAGTCACCCTTCTCTACTCCCATATACTTATGGTCTTCCCAACGCACCCTAGACGCACAACGTCGTGATGGCTACCCCTCTCGCGGACTACGTCGTTTCGCTCGGCAAGGATGGTCGGATCGCTAGTCGGGGCTCGGTCTCAGACGCGATCAAGAAGGACAAGACACTGGCGAAGGAGCTGGCGGAGGGCATTCGCGTCATTAAGGACGACGAGAATAAGATCGATTCGCAGGAGCCCGACGGGACGGTGAAACAGGCGGACGGTAAGCTGATCTTGGCCGAGGAGATTGCTGAGGGACACGTCAGCTTGGACGCAGGTGAGCGCGCCGTCCAACGCTTTCGCATTTCGGACGGTGAAGCTCACTTTGTACCTTGACAAAATGAAGTCAAGTTGTTTATTAAGGGTTTGGGAGGAGCGCACCCAGTCCTGTTTTGGATTGTATTTGCCGGCGGCCTGGTGCTTTGTGACACCCTCATGACCGTGCAGACGTGGTTCATGGGCTACTGGGCCGAGCAATATGTCATCTACCCACCGGATCAGGTCGACATCACTTTGTAAGTGTTCAGCTTCCACAATAGCATTGGTTTTCACTACTCTCTTGCTGACAACCACCGGTCCTTTGTTTGCTAGCTACCTCACAGTCTACGGGCTTATCTTGCTCGCATCGACAACCTGCTACACGACGGCGTACGGTGTCTATGTGTATGGCGCTGTAAGGGCTTCAAGGACCATCCACCGGACCCTGATAGAGTCTGTCCTGGGCACAACCCTGAGGCGATTTCCAAATATCCCGGCATTGATCTCTACTTACAACTTCTTCTTTGTAGGTGGTTGGACACGACCCCAACATCCCGGGTCATCACTCGCGTCACACAGGACATCCACGCTCGTACGTATTTGCACCTTCCTGGACGGAATACACAGATCTCACAACCTCCCTTTTGTCTAGTGGATGGCCCAATCCCCAACACATTTAGTGGGTTGATCGAAATTTCAGCCACTATGCTCCTCAAATTCCTCGCCGTGGTCTACCTCACGCCGGTGTTTTCCGTGCCCGGAATCGCCCTCGCCGTCTTTGGCGCGTGGCTCGGCCGTGTCTACATGAAGGCCCAGATCGCGATCAAGCGTGAGATGAGCAATGCAAAGGCACCCGTGCTAGGCCACTTTGGCGCTTCTGTCGCCGGACTCAGTGCGTCTACCCCTCGTAATGGATGTGCGAATGGTCTGACCTCACCTCTTCCAAGCGTCCATCCGGGCATATGGCGCACAGCTTGCGTTCCGCGAAGAGTCGTACAGGCGGATCGATAGGTATTCGAGGGCCGGCAGGTCCTTCTACAACATGAACAGGCAAGTCTAGTACACTAGGTCGCCTCTGCGATGCACAGCGACGATCTAACTTGTGTTAATTCTCCTACAGATGGATCGGCTTACGTATCGAATTCCTAGGCGGATTGTTCGCTGCGGGCCTCGCGGCCTACCTGATCTACGTACCAAATGAACGTTCCCTTCCCTCGGACACCGGTTTCTCCCTCACCATGGCCAGTACGTTGCATGTTTCTATTGTAACGAGCGACGAGCGGTCACTGATTGACGTTCCCAGTTGGATTCAGCGGCATGATTCTCTGGTGGGTGCGCATCTTCAACGATTTTGAAGTCAACAGTGAGGATTCTCTACCTTGCGTGACTTTCGTCTGTATCCCTGATCATTTTATCAGGCAACAGGTGAAGAGAGAATTATATTTTTCTGAGTCGGTTTGCGAAGAGGTGCTCATTGACACCACATACAGCTTGGAGCGTATGCACTCGTACATTAACGCCGAACAGGAGCCCAAGCCGACCAAGCAAGGCATTCCCCCTGCATACTGGCCCGCGAGCGGAGATCTTAGGGTCAAGAAGCTCTCCGCACGTTATTCGCTTGTACGTGATATGTCGGTCCTCGCGATGCGCGTCCGGCGTTTCTAAGTATCACTTTGTCATTAGGATGGGCCAAAGGTTCTCCACGACATATCTTTCCACATCAAATCCGGCGAACGCGTAGGTGTTGGTGAGTGCCGTAGTCGTATTTTAGGTGGCATCTCTTGACCAGTGGAACAGTTGGTCGCACGGGAAGCGGCAAGGTATCAGTTCTCAGCTTGATCGTTTGTTGAGCGGCCTTCTAAACACTCTTCAGAGCTCTCTGACATTGTCACTACTCCGGTGCATATTCACGGAGGGTAGCGTGTATTACGACGGTAAACTCACGAGCTCGATCAACCTGGACGCGCTCCGCTCGAACATTACCATCATACCCCAAGTCGTGAGCACGTCTGCTACTCCCCTTCGTTGTCCCACACAAAATTATTCATGTAGCCGGAATTGTTGAGCGGCTCACTGCGAGAGAACCTTGACCCATTCTCACAATACGACGATGCAACGCTGAATGGCGCACTGCGTGCCTCGGGGCTCTTCTCCTTGCAGAGCGACGACGAGGATGGTCGTCTCACACTCGATAGCCAAATCTCGAGCGGCGGGGGCAACCTCTCTGTCGGCCAGCGGCAGATCTTGGCGCTCGCACGTGCGATAGTACGCGGGAGCAAGCTGCTCATTCTCGATGAAGGTACGCATTTTCCCTTGCCTTCTTCTGTGTCTCCTTTGGCTTACTATTTTCCTTTTCGCTTGCAACAGCAACGTCTGCTATTGGTAACGGCTTCCTGTTTGTCTTTTCTGAGGCGATGCTGACGTCACACGTGGCGCAGATTACAAGACGGATACGATCATACAAACGTCTCTCCGGAATGAGCTTAAAGGGGACGTAACGCTAATCACGGTCGCGCATCGTCTACAAACGATCATTGACGCAGATAAAGTTGTGAGTCGCCCCTTCCTGACCCCGGACCGTAAACACAATCTAAAGAAAACAAAATAGATGGTCCTGGATGCAGGTCGAATTGTGAGTTTTCTCCCCTCGCCTGCCCTGCTCGGACTCAAAAGGAAAACACAATGACAGGTTGAATTTGACAAGCCGAGCGAACTCCTGAAATTGGAGAACGGTAGATTCCGTTCGTTGGTTGATGAGAGCGGGGACAAAGACCTGCTGTATTCGATGGCCATCATGGCCTCTTCGGCCGGCAAGGCACAAAGTGGAGGGACGACGACGACGACTACATCATAAAGGATAACAATTTACCACTTGCTGTCTCAGTTTGTATAGAGCACAGAGAAAGCGCCAGGGCGCCACTGCATCTAAGCAATTGACTAATCTCCCGAAAAATACTCTCCCCCCCTCTGCCCTGAGCGCCATTTTACTTTTTCATCGATGATGGTCAGCACATTGCAGCTCGTCCGAAGGGGATACCGCTGAGTGAAAGCGGCCCAAACTGAGGATGCGTCGCGGTCTGTGTGCGCCTATCTCAAAATGAACCTCAAAAGGCGGTCCTGGAGGAATGCCTAGTTGGCCCACCAAACGTCCGCGACATTCGGGGGGAATCGTGGAACCATCTAAACAGCTGGGTATCCGGCGCAAATGAATGGCTGGGCTCGACGCAATCCGTCGAGGTCCTTTTTATTACAGAGACGAAAGGACGGACTGTAGAGAGTGCAGCGGTCTTGAGATAAGGCGGGACTTCCGTCCGCATCAGTTTTTTTCTATGCCAGTCCCGCGAGTCTAACCGGGAAACTCTGGTTTATGTGTCGATAAGCCGCTCCGGCCTCCAGCAACATCGCACGATCGACTGGATTTTTACACCGCCGAAAAAGACCTCGATGCATGACACCTTTTTCAGGTATCGCATTCATGAGCGGTATATAAGCCTGCACCGGGTCGAGTCGCGCCTTTTTGTTTAATACATTTATACATTTATTTACATTGTAAATTATTTCCAGGATCAAATCCACTCTTGACTCGATTGACTCGCCAAATGCCGACTCTTTTCACTCCAGTCCAGTCATCAACAACACTCTCACTCTCACGCACTATTAGACTGAGCTTGAGGCTGGGCCACGTGAGGTGGATGTGGATGTGAACGGTCCATTAATATGGGTGTTGACATGGACATGGACACAAATCCACGATCCACTTGAGGATGGGGGGGACGATATGCCAATGGTGGACAGTGAGATGGGGTGTGGAACAGTGTTCATACTTCTTGTAAGTTAGCAGTGCATCATGGTGTGACTGATCCATTTTGTTCCGAGTCTGCCGAAGTGTTGATTCACTGATGTACATTCGGCCTTTGATTCTGCCGGTGCGTTTGGGAAGGCGAAAGGCAACGGGGTGAGCGGACCGTGCCGTGGGAAGGATGCGGAATAACTAAGTTAGCCTTGAAGTGGCAACTTATATAAATAATCCTGGGCCATCATGATCGCCTCGGCGCCCGCGCGGCGCGTGGTGATGTACCGTGGTCCCAAATCCAAAGAGAAGAGAAGAGAGAAGAGCTGCACGTGTTCACGGTTGACCTTGCCAATCTCGAAGCTCTTCTATTGACCCACTCTTGACACCAACGCCGACTGTTCTTAACCCGAAACCACCAACAACGCTGGTAGTTATTTGGCGAACTCAGCTCTCCTCACCGAACTATGGTCGTCCTCACCACCATCAATGAGGCCTTGCCTCAAAAAATTCCATCGTAAGTGCTCCTGGCATCATGTAACGCAGTTGCACCCCATTCTCAGTCTCCGTTTCATGATATGTATGTTGCGGGCTTTGCACTGGGGTTCTCAGCTTTTGGACCCACCCGCTACTCATCCCGGCCTACCTCGCGCTTCTTTCCCTCCTCGCCCTCTCCGCGCAGGCTATCTTCTCTTTTGGTCCAGTTCGAAGCCTTCGCGGTGAAAACGCGCCAGTGGCCGCTACCTGCGCCGAGTCCGGTGTCAACGAGAGCGCCACTCGGACAGGTTTCGTGTCGGCTGTCAAGGACCATGTGGAAAAATCAGGGGGACCGATCATCTTCATTTTCCAGGTTTCGCGCCTCGTCGTCGTTCTCACACTCCTCGGCCTCGCAATATTCAGCTTCGTGCAGGAAGAGGGTCAGCAGCACATCTCTCCGTCGTCTGCAGTAAGCGCACTCAATGGTAGGAGGCACAGCAAGCACCGTTCTGGTGGTGGCTCACTCACTGAACGCGAGTGGCTCGATCTCATACTTTGTTTAACCTATGTGCGTCATCTCAGCCACCGATGTTTTCTTTCTCACTCGGGTCATAACTTGACGCAGCTGTATGCGGCCTTTTTGGGATTAATGACTCTGACCGCCCGGAGCGTCCGCGCGTCGGTTACTTCGTTCCATCTCTCCTCACTTTTGCTTTGCACCTTCTCTGTCTACGCTTACCGCAACATCTGGCCACTGCTCACTTTCACCTTGTCGCCCGTGGATGCATGGGAAGGTCCTTTGCTATGGGTCAGAATTGGCCTTCTGGCATTCGCGGCTATCGTGATCCCTCTGCTCGTCCCGTACCAGTATATCCCGATTGATCCCAAGGCCAGTTTGCCTATTACCATATCATTCCTTTCGATCTCTGACTCCGGTTTCAGGATCCCCAACAGGTCATCAACCCTGAACAGACTGCCTCGTTTCTATCTATGATGTTATATACGTTCCTTGATCCTATCGTTTTCTTGGCATATCGTGTTCCACATCTATCGCATGACATGCTACCACCACTCGCAGACTATGACTACACCAGGAATCTTGTGCAAAGGAGTTTCAAAGCAGGTTCACGTCGGTTACTAGCGCAAGTATTTTTCTAACGCGGTATGCTAGCACTTGGATACATTTTCCGGCGGACCCAGGAGGCACATCTTCTGGGGGTTCATGGCGGTCTTCCGTCCGTTCTTTGTATACTTTCAAGTGATGCGTCACTTATACTTCATCTAGGCCGTGAATACATCCAACTAGCAATCTTCATCGTCATTAAAGTCTTTTCGACCCTAATGGCACCCGTTGGGATGAATCAGCTCTTGCGGTACCCATTTTTCTTGACGGTCTCCACGGATACTTAGCGTGTCTCATTCAGCTACCTCGAAACCCGCGGGGAAGGTGCGGTGTTCCGTCCATGGGTTTGGGTGGCATATGTCTTTCTGGGTCCTGCTCTCGGATCCATCGCTTTCCAATGTTACGTTTTCATCGCGGTTAGTGATAGGGCATATTTACTGTGCCAAGTTCTTCATCCGTTGACCATGTTTTTAGACAGGTACCAACGTGCGGGTCACTGCCATTGTCACGCAACTCGTCTTTGAGTACGCCCTACGCATCCGCGTGAAAGCTGAGACCTTGTCTTCCACGGAAGCCACGCCCACTGCCACTCCCGAGGTTGGCAGCGAAGCCACGACACCGGATAGTGGCCCAGTAGTCGAGATCAATACCGTATCCGAGGAAGCGGGCAGAAGCAGTGAGGACACTCGGAGCGAGCAATCGACAGTCGCGGCGTCGAGCATCAAGGGCGAGCGAAAGGAGGAAGCTTCCGGATCTGACAGCGGCGGCGAGGCGGGGTGTTCGAGTAATCTGGTGGGAAAGCTGAACAATTTGGTCTCGGCTGATCTGGAGAACCTTGTCAGCGGAGTGGATTTCCTACACCTCAGTTGGTCGTCTTCTCTCCCCCGCTTTGCTGCCCGCGAGCTCATCTTTGTTGACGAAGACTTTCCCCTTAGTTTTGCATTTTCCGCTGCAGATGGGGATCTGCGTCTGCTTCTTGCATGGCATTCTTGGCTGGAGTGCATTCGCCGGGATGGCCGTGATGGTCGCCCTCTTCCCAATCCCGGGCATCGTTGCTGGAAAAATACAAAAAATACAAAGGGAAACCGCGAAGCGTGTGAGTATCCGCCTTATCAATGTCCTGACGTCGGGATTTAATTCGCGGTTAGACGGATGTGCGTGTCCAAGCCGCTACCGAAAGTGAGGTCGCAGACACAAGCCTATAATGTGCAGGCGCTGACAAGCCTCGATTGCAGCTATGGGAATTCTGCGGATGATCAAGCTGTTTGGTTGGGAGCCTAAGATCGCCGCGCGGCTAGCCGAGAAGAGGGAGCAGGAGCTAGGGTACATTAAATTGCGCCAGATTTTGATCGTGATCAACGGAAACATCAAGTGGGTGCTCCCAGCTTCTCTCCTAATCCCTCTAACATGTAAATCTAGCTTTTTCATACAGGTCATCTCTGTGCGTCGCCTCTTCCTGTGAGTGCCTGCTGATTTGTTCTGACCGACACTCCGAGAAGACGGTTATCACATACGTCACTTACGTCGGTGCGGTTCACCCGCTCAGGCTAATGTCTGAACTGACCAGATCCGCAGACTGCGATTATGAAGCGCGCACTTACACGTAAGTTTCGTGTTCCTTTCCGGAAGGATGCCTGTTCTGAATTTGTCTGCAGCATCGGCCGTATTTTCTTCCATGGCAGGTCAGTCAACCTTCACTAACTGCATGGGTGTGAAGGGGCTCATCCTTTCAGTGTTTGATCTTATCCGCAACCAGCTTCAAACAATATTCTGGATGATTCCTATGCTTATACGGGCAAGGGTCTCCCTCGATCGCGTGAACGATTTCCTGCATGATGTGAGCGAGTCACTTTCTGGGTCTCTACTTGATATATATAGCTCGTTCTGCAGACCGAGTTGCTAGACCAGTTCGCAGATGCTGGGAAGGGTTCTGAGCGAGTGATGCTAACAGATGCGACACACTTCGACCAGGACGTGATTGGGTTCCAAAATGCCAGCTTCACCTGGTCTAATGACGATGCCGACGGCACGCTCACACCATCCCGGCGCCGGTTCACCCTCCGCGTGCAAGGCGAGCTGCTGTTTAAGCGTGGTTGCTTCAACCTGATCATCGGGCCGACCGGCTCAGGCAAGACGTCGTTGCTGATGGCGCTGCTTGGAGAGATGCATTTCGTGCCGATGAGCCCCGACTCGTGGTATCATCTGCCAAGGGACGGCGGGGTCAGCTACGCCGCGCAGGAGTCGTGGGTACAGAACGAGACCATCAGGGTGAGGACGATCAATGTAGTCGCGCTTGCACTTTTTGGTTCTAAGTGAAGAACAGGATAATATCTTGTTTGGGGCCGCATACGACGAAGAGAGATACAACAAAGGTCATTCTTCCTAACGGTCATCATATCTGAGTTACTAATGCCTCGATTGTTTTCAAGCCATTTACCAGTGTGGTTTGCAACGTGATCTCAGCTTGTTCGATGCAGGGGACAAGACCGAAGTCGGAGAGAAGGGTTTAACACTGAGGTAGTATAAGGAGTGCTCTTAAACGATGACCCTTGCTGACGCAAATCGTTCATGTTGTAGCGGTGGTCAGAAGGCTCGAGTCACTCTCGCTCGCGCAGTCTACTCTTTATCTCAGATCCTCATCCTGGATGACGTTAGTGCTTTTCCTGCGGCATTGTCGTCCCCCTGGTTATCGATATCATTCTTGCAAAGGTTCTAGCCGCTCTGGATGTCCACACTGCGCGGTGGATCGTCGAGAAATGTTTCGGAGGCGACTTGATTCGCGGAAGGACGACCTTACTCGTCGTAAGTCACCCTTTCCACCCCCATATACCTATGGTCATTCTCAACGCACCGCAGACGCACAACGTCACAATGGCTACCCCCCTCGCGGACTACGTCGTTTCGTTCGGCAAGGACGGTCTGATTGCTAGCCATGGCTCGGTTTCAGACGCGCTCAAGAAGGACAAGACACTTGCAAAGGAGCTCGCGGAGGGCATCCGTGCCATCAAGGACGATGAGAAGAAGATCGACTCCGAGGAGCCTGACGAGACAGCGAGGCCAGCGGACGGGAAGCTAATCTTGGCCGAAGAGATCGCTGAGGGAAACGTCAGCTCGGACGCAGGTGAGCACGCCGTCCAATCTATCCGCATTTCGGACGGCGAAGTTCACTTTGTACCTCTAAAAAATATGAAGTCAAGCTGTTTATTGACGGTTTGGGAAGAGCGCACCCAGTCCTGTTTTGGATAACATATGCCGGCGGAATGTTGCTTTTCTCCACCCTCATGACTGTGCAGGCGTGGTTCATGGGCTACTGGGCCGAACAATATGACATCTACCAATCGGAGCACGTTAATATTACTTTGTAAGGGTCCAGCTTTTACAATGCCAGTAGTTTGACCATCCTCTGGTTGATGACCATTGGCCCTTCGTTTCCAGCTACATCACAGTCTACGGGCTTATCTTACTCGTGGCGACAGCTAGCTACACGATGGGGTTTGGCGTCTACATGTTTGGTGCTTTGAGGGCCTCGAGGACCATCCACCGGACCCTGATCGAATCTGTCCTGGGCACAACCCTGAGGTGCACCTCCAAATGTTCCGATACGGGCTTTTACTGATATGCTCTTCTGCTTTGCAGATGGCTAGACACGACCCCAACATCCCGGGTCATTACTCGAGTCACGCAGGATATCCGCGCTCGTACGTGTTTCCACCTTCCTCCCAGGCGGAATGCACATGCTTCACAACCCCTTTACTCTAGTGGATGGCCCACTCGCCGACGCATTTTTCAGGGTCGTCGACATGTCAGTCTCCATGCTCCTCAAGTTCATCGCTGTGGTGTACTTCACACCGGTATTCTCCGTGCCCGGAATCGCCATCGCCGTCCTTGGCGCCTCGCTCGGCCGTGTCTACATGAAGGCCCAGATCGCGATCAAGCGTGAGATGAGCAATGCAAAGGCGCCCGTGCTAGGCCACTTCGGCGCGTCCGTCGCCGGACTCAGTGCGCCTGCCTACCGTGATTGATGTGTTATTGGTCTGACACCACCTCTTCAAAGCATCTATCCGGGCATATGGCGCACAGATTGCATTCCGCGAAGAGTCGTACAGGCGGATCGATAAATACTCGAGGGCTGGTCGGTCCTTCTACAACATGAACAGGCAAGTCGGGTTCACCAGGTAGCCTCTGCGATGTACAGCGAGTACCTAATTGGGTTGACCCTACTGCAGATGGATCAACTTGCGTATCGACTTCCTAGGCGGGCTGTTCGCTGCAAGCCTGGCGGCCTACCTGATCTACGTACCGAATGAACGCTCCCTTCCCTCGGACACTGGGTTCTCTCTCACCATGGCCAGTACGTTGCATATATTTAATATAACCCGCGATTGCCGATTAGCGTACCCAGTTGGATTCAGTAGCCTGATTCTCTGGTGGGTGCGCAATCTCAACGACTTTGAAGTCAGCAGTGAGGATTCTCTACACTGTGTGACGCGACTTTGTATCTCTGATGATTTTCTCAGCCAACAGGTGAAGAGAAAATTATCTTTCTGAGTCGGTTTGCGAAGAGATGCTCATTGGCGCTACATACAGCTTGGAGCGTATACACTCGTACATCAACGCGGAACAGGAGCCAAAGCCGACTGAGCAGGGTATCCCCCCGGCATATTGGCCCGCGAGCGGAGATCTTAGGGTCGAGAAGCTCTCTGCGCGTTATTCTCATGTACGTGATGTGACATGCCCGGCGCATCCGGTGCTACTAGTATTGAACGCCACCTTGTCATCAGGATGGGCCGAAGGTTCTCCACGACATATCTTTCCACATCAAATCCGGTGAACGCGTCGGTGTTGGTGAGTGCCAATAGTCGTATCTTAGGTGCGGCTATTGATCCGCGTAACAGTCGGTCGCACGGGAAGCGGAAAGGTATCCGTTCTCAGCTTGGTCGTGTGTTGAAGCGGCCTGCTAAAACACTCTTCAGAGCTCTCTGACATTGTCGCTACTCCGGTGCATATTCACGGAGGGTAGCGTGTATTACGACGGTAAACTCACGAGCTCGATCAACCTGGATGCGCTCCGCTCGAACATCACCATCATACCCCAAATCGTCAGGTCATCCGCCACTTCTCTCCTATCTCTAACTAAACTCGTTTTTTTTTCACGTAGCCCGAATTGCTGAGCGGCTCACTGCGAGAGAATCTCGACCCGTTCTCGCAATACGACGACGCAATGCTGAACAGCGCGCTGCACGCCTCGGGACTCTTCTCCCTACAGAGCGACGACGAGGATGGTCGTCTCACACTCGATAGCCAGATTGCTAGCGGCGGGGGTAATCTCTCTGTCGGCCAACGACAGATATTGGCGCTCGCGCGAGCGATAGTGCGCGGTAGCAAGCTACTCATTCTCGATGAAGGTGCGCGTTTTCGCTCGCCTTCTTCTGTGTCGGCTTTGACTGATCCTTTTTTTTTCGCTTGCAGCGACGTCTGCTATTGGTAATGTTCTTCCCGTTCGACTTTTGGGAGGCAAGGCGATGCTGACGTACCGCGCAGATTACAAGACAGATACGATCATACAGACATCTCTCCGGACTGAGCTTACGGGGGACGTAACGCTAATCACGGTCGCGCATCGTCTGCAAACAATCATTGACGCCGACAAAGTTGTAAGCCACCCTCCCTCTCCCCACGCCAGAGACACAGGCTCAAGAAATAACATAGATGGTCCTGGATGCAGGTCGAATTGTAAGTTTCTCCCCCCACTTTTTGAACTCGAAAATGTTAAAATACGATAAAAGGTCGAATTTGACAAGCCGAGCGAACTCCTGAAATTGGAGAACGGTAGGTTCCGTTCGTTGGTCGACGAGAGCGGGGACAGAGATCTGCTTTACTTGATGGCTTCCTCGGTAGGCGAGGTACGACCTGGAGGGGTCATCACGCGTCCGACGACGACTACACCATAAATGATGAGGATTTAAATACCACATGGTTTCTATAGTGTGCGGGGAAAGTACTGCAGTAGCCGAGTGCCCTTACATGTGAACGTGTGAACAACTGACTAAGCTTATCGATCATGGTCAGGTCAGCCAATGGCAGCGCGTTCGAAGCAACTAACCCTTGAAGCAAGCTGCTGATCACGTCAACGACCTTGAAACCCGAGTACTAGTAACTTATAACAGGGAGATAACGCCCGCGTGAAAACAACCCATACTAACTTGGTGATGCGCCGTGGTCAGTGTGCACCTATCTCTCAACATGAACCTCAAATGGCGGTGCTGGAGCAGCGCCTTGATTGGCCCACCAAATGTTCGCGAGATTGGAGGGAGTCGTAAACCACCTAGCCAGTTAGGTATCCGGCGCGAATGAGTGGTTGTACGCGACGCACCCCACCCCGGACTTTTGATATAGACGAAGGACTGTCTGTCACGGTAGAATGTGCAGATGGAACGTGGGTTTACGTCCATGCGCATCAGTTTCTGTCCTGTCCTGGGAAAAGTGTTGAGATCTTGAGTGAGAAGCCAATCCAGCTTCCAACATCGCAGTTCGATTAGTTTTTTACCCCGCCGAAAGAAGAACAGCAATATCAATTCATGATACTTTTCAGGTATCGCATTCATGAGCCGCATGACTGAGTTGCGCCTTTTTAAAAAATACATTTACATTGAAAGATATTTCTAGGATCTACCTCTCAACTCCCTTTACTCGCCAAATGCCCACTCCTTTTACTACAGTCATCAATAACACTCTCACGCACTATTTTCCACCAGACTGAGCCTGAGGCTGGGCCCTGTGAGGTGGAGGTGGATGTGAACGTGGTCCATTGATGTTGACACCGACATGGAGACACAAATCCACCTGAGGATGGGGAGTCATTGGGGATGACATATCGATGATATGCCAGTGGCGGACGGTGAGACTTGGATGGGGGAGGTGGAGGAGTGTTCATAGTTCTTGTATGCAATTGGATGTTCCTGCTCTACTTCCGTGGCTGATCTCGATATACCTGTTACCCCCGTGCCTGATCTTGACAGACCTCGAGGGGTTTGTTTTTCTGAACCATAGGCCCCGGGAGTTCTCGTGCACCTTCAGGACCAGTCATCATTACTGACAGTGAAGGCGCACAGCCAGAGCCGGTAGAGGACATCGGTGACGACGGCGGCACTGCGACAGGACATATTCCCGACCTGCGTACGATTCAATAGTTCAAAATGGGCTGACGTGCAGGCCTTATCTAGATCTTCTGAAATGGCACATTGAACTGCCCACGATTTTTTCAGGATGTTTACTAGAGTAGAAGTGCATGGTGTGACTGTTGTCTGCCAAAGTGTCGATCTGCTGATGTACATTCGGCCCTTGATTCTGCCCGTGCGTTTGGGTAAAGGCGAAAGGAAATGATGTTGACGCGTTGAGACCGTGCCGTGGGAAGGATGCGGAATGACTAAGTTAGCTAACTTATTATAGTATAGTAAGTTAATAACTTAGTGTATTCGATGATCGCTTCGCCGCCCGGCGCCCGCCAAAGACGCGCGGCTGGTGATGTACAAGTACAGTACCGGTCCCAAATCCAAGGAAGACAGAAGAGCAGCACGTTCTCACGGTTGATCTTCCCAGTCTCAACGCTCTTCCATTGTACCCCGACTCCAACGCCGACTGTTCTTAACCCCCCAACATTCTCGTACACTATTTTGCAGAAAACACCAGAACGAACTCAGCTCGCCTCACCCCACTATGGACCAGGTCGTCCTCACCACCATAGATGGGGCATTTTCCCAAAAGGTTCCATCGTGAGTGCTCCTGGCATAATGCAGCGCAGTCGTACCCCATTCTCAGTCTACATTTCATGTTACGGGCTTTGCACTGGAATTCTCAGCCCTTGGACCCACCCGCTCATCATCCCGTCCTACCTCGCGCTTCTTTCCATCCTCGTCCTCTCCGCGCAGGCTATCTTCTCTTCTGGTCCAGTTCGAAGCCTTCGCGGTGAAGACGCCCCAGTGGCCGCTACCTGCGCCGAGTCCGGTGTCAACGAGAGCACCACTCGGACAGGTTTCGTGTCGGCTGTCAAGGACCATGTGGAAAAATCAGGGGGATCGATCATCTTCATTTTCCAGGTTTCGCGCCTCGTCGTCGTACTCACACTCCTCGGCCTCGCAATATCCAGCTTCGTGCAAGAAGAGGGTCACAAGCACATCTCCCCGTCGTCTGCAGCAAGCGCACTCAATGGTAGGAGGCACGAGGGCAAGCACCGTTATGGCGGTGGCTCGCTCACTGAACGCGAGTGGCTCGATCTCATGCTTTGTCTAACCTATGTGCGTCATCTCAGCCACCGAAACTTCCTTTCTCACTTGGGTCATAACTTAACGCAGCTGTATGCGGCCTTCTTGGCTTTAGTAGCTGCTACCGCCCAGAGAGTCCGCGCGTCGGTTGCTTCATTCCATCTCTCCTCACTCTTGCTTGGCACCTTCTCCGTCTACGCTTACCGCAACATCTGGCCACTGCTTACTTTCACCTTGTCACCCGTGGATGCATGGGAAGGCCCTTTGCTATGGGTCAGAATTGGCCTTCTGGCATTCGCGGCTATCGTGATCCCTCTGCTCGTCCCGTACCAGTATATCCCAATTGATCCCAAGGCCAGTTTGTCTATTACATATTTTTCGATCTCTGACTCCGGTTGCAGGACCCCCAGCAAGTCATCAATCCTGAACAGACTGCCTCGCTTCTATCTATGATGTTATATACGTTCCTTGATCCTATCGTTTTCTTGGCATATCGTGTTCCACATCTATCGCATGACATGCTACCACCACTGGCAGACTATGATTACACCAGGAATCTCGTGCAAAGGAGTTTCAAAGCAGGTCCACCTCGATTACCAGCACACGTGTTTTTGCTAACACGGTCTGCTAGCACTTGGATACATTTTCCGGCGGACCCAGGAGGCACATCTTCTGGGGAATCTTGGCGGTCTTCCGTCCGTTCTTTGTATACTTTCAAGTGATGGGTCGCTTATACTCCATCTAGGCTATGAATACATCCAACTCGCCATCCTCGTCATCATTAAAGTCTTTTCGACCTTAATGGCACCATTTGGGATGAATAAGCTCTTGCGGTACCCGTTTTTCTTGACGGTCTCCACGGATAACTTAGCGTGTCTCTTCCAGCTACCTCGAAACACGTGGGGAAGGTGCAGTGGTTCGTCCATGGGTTTGGGTAGCATATATCTTTCTGGGTCCTGCTCTCGGAACCATCGCATTCCAATGCTACCTTTTCATCGCGGTCAGTGATAGGGGATACTTACTATGCCAAGTTCCTCACACCCCGACTGCGTTTTTAGTCGGGTACTCTCGTGCGGGTCACTGCCATCGTCACACAACTCGTCTTTGAGCACGCCCTGCGCATCCGCGTGAAAGCTGAGACTTCGTCTTCCCCGGAAGCCACGCCCACTGCCACTCCCGAGGTTGGCAGCCAAGCCACGACACCGGATAGTGGGTCAGCGGTCGAGATCAATATCGTATCCGAGGAAGCGGGCGGAAGCGGTGAGGAGACTCGGAGCGAGCAATCGACGATCGCGGCATCGAGCATCAAGGGCAAGCGGAAGGAGGAAGCTTCCGGATCCGACAGTGGCAGCGAGGATGGCGAGGAGCCGGGGGATTCGAGTAATCTGGTGGGAAAGATGAACAACCTGGTTTCGACTGATCTGGAGAACATTATCGACGGACGGGATTTCCTGCTCCTCAGTTTGTCGTCCTATCTCCTCCCTGCCCTGCTGCCCGCAGACTCATCTTTGTTGACCACAAATTCCCCTTAGTTTTATATTTTCCGCTGCAGGTCGTGGTGTGCCTCTGGTTCTTGTATAACATTCTTGGCTGGAGTACATTCGTCGGGATGGCCGTGATGGTTACCCTTTTCCCAATCCTGGGCATCGTTGCAGGAAATATCCAAAAAGTACAGAAGGAAGCCGTGAAGCGTGTGAGTATCTTGCCTTATCAATGACTTGACGTCGGGGTTTACTTCGCGGTTAGACGGATGCGCGTGTCCAAGCTGCTACCGAAAGTGAGGTTGCAGACACAAGCCTACGTTGTGTGGACGCTGACGAGCCTCGATTCCAGCTATGGGCGTTTTGCGCATGATCAAGCTATTTGGCTGGGAGCCTAAGATCGCCGCACGGCTAGCTGAGAAGAGGGAGCAAGAGCTACAGTACATCAAGTTGCGCCAGATTTTGCAAATGGTCATCGTAATTATCAAGTGGGTGTTTCCAGCTTCTCTCCTGTTCCCTCTAACGTAGAAATCTAGCTTCTTCATACCGGTCATCACAGTGCGTCGCCCCGTCCTGTGAGTGCCTGCTGATTTGTTCTGACTGGCACTCTGGGAAGATGGTTGTCACATACATCACTTACGTGCGTGCGCTTGACCCGCTCATACTATTGCCTGAACTGACCAGGTCCGCAGACCGCAATTATGAAGCGCGCACTTACACGTAATTTTCGTGTTCCTCTCCGAGAGTGCCTATGCTGAATTTGTCTGCAGCATCTACCATATTTTCGTCCATGGCAGGTCAGTCTGATCCTCTGAGGATCTTCACTTGGTGATGAGACTCATCTTTTCCAGTATTCGATCTTCTCAGCGACCAGCTTCACTCAATATTCCGGATGATTCCTATGTTTATACAGGCGAGGGTCTCCCTCGATCGCATGAACAATTTTTTGCAAGAGGTGAGCGAATCACTGTCTGTGTCACTACTTGATATATATAGCTCGTTTGGCAGACCGAGTTATTAGACGAGTTCGCGGATGCCGATAAGGGCTCTGAGCGAGTGATGCTAACAGATGCGACACATTTCGAACAGGACGTGATTGGGTTCCAAAATGCCAGCTTCACCTGGTCTAATGACGACGCCGACGGCACGCTCACACCATCCCGGCGCCGGTTCACCCTGCGCGTGCATGGCGAGCTGCTGTTTAAGCGTGGTTGCTTCAACCTGATCATCGGGCCGACCGGCTCCGGCAAGACGTCGTTGCTGATGGCGCTGCTTGGCGAGATGCATTTCGTGCCGATGAGCCCCGACTCTTGGTATCATCTGCCACGGGAAGGCGGAGTCAGCTACGCCGCGCAGGAGTCGTGGGTACAGAACGAGACCATCAGGGTGAGGACGATCAATGTAGTCGCGCTTGCACTTTTTGTTCTAAGTGAAGAGCAGGATAATATCTTGTTTGGGGCCGCATACGACGAAGAGAGATACAACAAAGGTTATTCGTCCTGACGATCATCATATCTGAGTTACTAATGCCTCGATTGTTTTCAAGTCATTTACCAGTGTGGTTTGCAACGTGATCTCAGCTTGTTCGATGCAGGGGACAAGACCGAAGTCGGAGAGAAGGGTTTAACGCTGAGGTAGTATAAGGAGTGCTCTTAACCGATGACCCTTGCTGACGCAAATCGTTCATGTTGTAGCGGTGGTCAGAAGGCTCGAGTCACTCTCGCTCGGGCGGTCTACTCTTCGTCTCAGATCCTCATCCTGGATGATGTGAGTACTTTTCCTGCGGCATTGTCGTCCCCCTGGTTATCGATATCATTCTTGCAAAGGTTCTAGCCGCTCTGGATGTCCACACTGCACGATGGATCGTCGAGAAATGTTTCAAAGGTGACTTAATTCGCGGAAGGACGATCTTACTTGTCGTGAGTTACCCACTTCCACTCCCATGTGGTCGTTCCCAACACACCGCAGACGCACAACGTCGCGATGGCTACTCCCCTCGCAGACTACGTCGTTTCGCTCGGCAAGGATGGTCGGATCGCTAGCCGTGGCTCGGTTTCAGACGCGCTCAAGAAGGACAAGACGCTAGCAAAGGAACTCGTGGAGGGCACCCGCGCCATCAAGGACGACGAGAAGAAGATTGACTCGGAAGAGCCAGACGAGACGGTGAAGTCAGCGGACGGTAAGCTGATCTTGGCCGAGGAGATCTCTGAGGGAAACGTCAGCTGGGATGCAGGTGAGCCCACCATCCAATCTTTCTGCATTTCGGACGGTGAAGCTCACTGGTGTACCGCTCAACCAAATGAAGTCAAGCTATTTATTAACGGTTTGGGAGGAGCGCACCCAGTCCTATTTTGGATACTGTTTCCCGTCTGCCTGTTGCTTTGCGACACCTCCATGACCGTGCAGACGTGGTTCATGGGTTATTGGGCCGAACAATATGACATCTACCCACCCGAGCAGATTAATATCACTTTGTAAGGGCTCATCTTTTACAATGCCGGTAGTTTGACCATCCTATGGCTGATGATTATTGACTCTTCGTTTCCAGCTACCTCATAGTCTACGGGCTTATCATATTCGCGGCGACGGCCGGTTACGCGATAGGGTATGGCGTCTACGTGTTTGGTGCTTTAAGGGCCTCAAGGGCCGTCCACCGGACCCTGATTGAGTCTGTCCTGGGCACAACCCTGAGGTGCATCTCCAAATGTCCCGGCACCGGCCTTTACTGATAAGCGCTTCTGCTTTGCAGATGGCTGGACACGACCCCAACATCCCGAGTCACCACTCGCGTCACGCAGGACATCCGCGCTCGTACGTGTCTAGCACCTTCCCCCCGGGCTAAATGCACAATCCTCACCGCCCCCTTTTCCAGTGGACGGCCCTGTCGCCGATGCATTTGTCTGGGTCATCGACATCTCAGTCGCCATGCTCATCAAGTTCGTCGCTGTGGTGTACTTCACACCAGCGTTTTCTGTTCCTGGAATTTCCATCGCCGTCCTCGGCGCGTGGCTCGGCCGTATCTACATGAAGGCCCAGATCGCGATCAAGCGTGAGATGAGCAATGCAAAAGCGCCCGTGCTAGGCCACTTTGGCGCGTCCGTCGCCGGACTCAGTACGTCTGCTCCTCATGATGGATGTGCGTGCTATCGGTCTGACACCACCTCTTCCAAGCATCTATCCGGGCATATGGCGCACAGATTGCGTTCCGCGAAGAGTCGTACAGGCGGATCGATAAGTACTCGAGGGCCAACCGGTCCTTCTGGAACATGAACAGGCAAGCCAAGTCACCTCTGCTATGCACAACGAAGACCCAATTATGTTGACTCTACTGCAGATGGATCAACTTGCGTATCGACTTCCTAGGCGGGCTGTTCGCCGCAAGTCTCGCGGCCTACCTGATCTACGTACCAAATGAACGTTCCCTTCCCTCGGACACTGGGTTCTCTCTTACCATGGCCAGTGCGTTGCATATATTTAATATAACCAGCGATCACTGATTAGCGCTCTCAGTTGGATTCAGTGGCCTGATTCTCTGGTTGGTGCGCAATCTCAATGACTTTGAAGTCAGCAGTGAGGATTTTCTACCTTGCGTGACTTTCCTTCATATATCTGATGCTTTTATTAGGCAACAGGTGAAGAGATAATTTTCTTTTTCTAAGTAGGCGTGCGATTAGATGCTCATTGGCGCTACATACAGCTTGGAGCGTATACACTCGTACATCAACGCGGAACAGGAGCCAAAACCGACTGAGCAGGGTATCCCCCCGGCATATTGGCCCGCGAGCGGAGATCTTAGGGTTGAGAAGCTCTCTGCTCGTTATTCGCTCGTACGTGACATGTCGGTCCTCGCGATGCACATCCGGTGTTACTGAACGTCGCCTTGTCATCAGGATGGGCCGAAGGTTCTCCACGACATATCTTTCCACATCAAATCCGGTGAACGCGTCGGTGTTGGTGAGTGTCAATAGTCGTATCTTAGGTGGGTCTATTGATCAGCGTAACAGTCGGTCGCACGGGAAGCGGCAAGGTATCCGTTCTCAGCTTGGTCGTGTGTTGAAGCGGCCTGCTAAAACACTCTTCAGAGCTCTCTGACATTGTCGCTACTCCGGTGCATATTCACGGAGGGTAGCGTGTATTACGACGGTAAACTCACGAGCTCGATCAACCTGGATGCGCTCCGCTCGAACATCACCATCATACCCCAAATCGTTAGGATGACTCCAACTTCTCTCCTATCTGTAACTAAACTCTTTTTTTTTCACGTAGCCCGAATTGCTGAGCGGCTCACTGCGAGAGAACCTTGACCCGTTCTCGCAATACGACGACGCAACGCTGAACAGCGCGCTGCACGCGTCGGGACTCTTCTCCCTACAGAGCGACGACGAGGATGGTCGTCTCACGCTCGATAGCCAGATTGCTAGCGGCGGGGGTAATCTCTCTGTCGGCCAACGACAGATATTGGCACTCGCGCGAGCGATAGTGCGCGGTAGCAAGCTACTCATTCTCGACGAGGGTGCGCGTTTTTCGCTCGCCTTCTTCTGTGTCGGCTTTGACTGATCCTTTTTTTTCTGCTTGCAGCGACGTCTGCTATTGGTAACGTTCTTCCCGTTTGACCTTTGGGAGGCGAGGCGATGCTGACGTAGCACGTGGCGCAGATTACAAGACGGATGCGATTATACAGACATCTCTCCGAACTGAGCTTAAAGGGGATGTAACGCTAATCACGGTCGCGCATCGTTTGCAAACAATCATCGACGCCGACAAAGTTGTAAGTCACCCTCCCTCCCCACGCCAGAGACACAGGCTAAAGAAAACAAAATAGATGGTCCTGGATGCAGGTCGAATTGTGGGTTTCTTCCCTCACTTCCTCTTGAACTGAAAAATGTTAAAATACGATAAAAGGTCGAATTTGACAAGCCCAGCGAACTCCTGAAAGTGGAGAATGGTAGGTTTCGTTCGTTGGTCGACGAGAGCGGGGACAAAGACCTGCTTTACTCGATGGCTTCCTCGGCTAGCAAGGCACAATATGGAGGGGCTATCACGACGGCGACAAATGCAACATAAAAGATAAAGAGGAAAACACTCATCTACCACTCGTTACCTCACGGTTTCCATAACATGCGAGGAAAGGATTACAGTAAGCGATAGGCGTGTACATACGGTAACTGCCGAGATAGCGAGATATTGAGGTGGTGCAGAGGCCTATTCTACCTTCTCTCTCCAATAACTACAGGGTGACAGCACTCGTCTGAAACCATTTTCGATTTTATCCCCTTCCTCATGGGGAGTGAAGTTCCCTTTCTCGTTCACTCCACAGTAATTCGTTCGTTCTTCCGCAAATGAGGTACAGTATCAACACCAGTAGTGAGAAGTAGATCATAACTCCGTCCACGTGCATACGGCAACTCGCGTCGCACAGATTTCCCGCCCCAAGATTTCCACAAGAGCTACCATCCAAAGAAAAAGAAACCTGATTGACCAATGTCCTCGGATGGAGACTCGACTGCAACTGTGGAAACTGTCTCCCCAGGACCGGTCACCCTCCTGCAGTGTGCAACCCTAGTTCCGGACCCCGACGATGAGATCTCCCTTCTACGTGTCTGGTAGCTCTCAGGCCCGCAGGCCGCTCCGACAGGGCACCTCCACGTTCTCGGATCGGATTCGAACCGTGCCGTGTTGTCGGTCTGCATCATCCCCCACATGCGGGCCCCCACTGAATACAGATGCGTGGGACCAGAGGAGGAAGCGTTGGAGGGAATCGGCGTACAGAAGGGGAAGGAATAGCGCAGATGGCGCGATCCCATCGGGTTTGAGTACAGGACAAAACCGCTTTCAGGAGTCGGAGCGGCGATACAGGGAGCGTCTTGTGGGAACGAGGTTCGTTCCGCCCTCCTTGTTCGCTCCCTCAGGCCGTTATTTAAAAATATTTGATACTGGTGTACACTCCTTCCCCCAAAGAGCCTTTTCTCCGTGACTCACTTCGACGGGCGTGGTGCCCCTCTGCACCACGTACTTGATTTTTCAGTGTCGAGTCACAATCTTTGGTCTTACAGCAGCCTGAGCGATACTTCTAAGAGTGATGCCTATTCGACTATGGGAGCTCAGCCAGACGCACGTCCTCGAACTCAGGCACGCGCTGCGGGTGCCAAGAGTGCTGCAGATTTCTTATTTCCATCGGGAATGAGTAGGGCAGGAACTATACTTGTCGTACTCGCACTGAACCCCTTCGTACGCAAATACATCGCCACGGACATCCCCGCGCTCTTACCACTTCTGCGCAAGAACCTCCTCTCCGCCTCCGCCACCGTCATTTTAACAGCTCTCGATGGACTCGCTGCGCTAGGTCAACGTGCGCGCCGCTGATGTACCGGACATTCCGTTCGTCGTGGACTGCGTCTACCACCCGGTGCTAGTACGCCCTCTAGCTCACAACGCTGGCCGGTCTCGCGATGGCGCTGCACGTCGCCGCCGTGGTCGTTGCCGAGCTGCGGGCCGAAGATGTTCTGCAGGAGTTCTTGAGGGTTGATCGCGCTAGGGCGGCGGGTATGGAGCATTGGTGAAGACGTGTTGGGTGCGCGCTGGGGGATGTAGGTCGGCTGGTGTGAGACGTGAAGCCTTGCGTGAAGCCGTCATTCTTGCACAAAGATGAGGTACTGCTAACGTGTCCTCGGGCGTGCGTGGTTCTATTTATTTGAAGGAGCGTGTAGGATACGTCCACCTGCGTGTAACCTATGACTGCCGTAGGTTTCTTGACGATACCGTGAGCGAAAATGAAAATTCGGTATCAGCCGTGAAAGTCGTCGACCAACACGATCTTGTTTTGGGAAGAGGGGCCGTGACTTGGCCCAGCGAGCGATTCAGCGACACCCGCGTTTTTGGAATACTCGTCGTTTTTTGACTCAGTTCATCTATAACACGGACAGTATCTACGCGGATAAATGCATTGAAGGGGGTACAGTACGGCAGTGAGCCGCAAGGCAGGCTCACTGGCACATGATGCAGCATGAGGTCCAGCTGACGTACGCATTCATGTCTCTTGTGTTTCCCCCTTGGTTTCCCCGCCCACTTCAGGCTGGCACTGGTATTTTCTTGTCCAAGAATTCGACATTACTTATGAACAACCTTTCGGTCAACAGTTACGCAAACTACTACATATCCCTAGGCTACCCAATATCTGTTTAATACCTGTGACTTGCACCTTCCTTTTCCGGTAACTAGTGATTGGCACGGGTATGGAAAACCCGCACGGGTCACGGGTCGGGTACTGCCGGGTACGGGTACGGGTAGCCCCTTTCAACCCGAGGCAAACCCGTACCCGAACTACGGGTTCCCACGGGTAATGTATCCTTTTATTGAAAACCATACAGTACCCACGGACGCCAGCACGCAGACTCACAGTATGTATATCCCTGATGTAAATATTTCTTTTTGGCACTCACTGTCGTCGCATACATGTCTAGACCCTATGTCCCGAAGTATGCTCGCCTCTGCGACAGCTCCCACCACACTTCTCACTATTCAAGACATGGCTGCCGCGAACAACACCCCCGCCGATCCCATCATCCTCGCGCCTCCCGTGCAACCCGAAGCCCCGCCAACTCCTCCCCCGCGCACTGCCCCTAAAACGGGTGTGAACCGCATCGCAGAGATGCACGCAATGCGCTACGAGCCGAACGAAGTTACGGTCAACGAAGAGGGCTCGATCGAAGACTACGGCGAGTACGAGCCTCCTCGCGGTACGTCTCGTGTTCGTTCTGTGCAGTCGGTGTGCGGTCTTCTCACGACATAGTCACGCAGGACAACGCGATGCTGTTCATCGCCGTCCGCTCTGCCTCTCCCGCAGACGTGTCGCGGGTGGTCGTCGAGCAGGTGAAGCGCCTGCGCCACAAACGCGGTCCGTGGTCCTCCCCTTTATCCTGCTTCCCCGTCGCTCACGCGTAGTTCCCCCCCCAGAGGTGACCGCAGGTGCGCTGCGCGAAGAGCTCCACCAATACGTCATCTACGATGCCGAGCCGAGCCGCATCAAGCTCGACGACCCGCTCGCAAACACATACACGCCGCTGACGAGCCTTACCGTGCACCTGAGCAAGATCCCGATGCCCGAGTTGTGCCCGCGGCCCGTCGCGCCCAAGATCCAGCAGCAGCAGCCCGCGCATTCACGGACCTTCCCCATGCCCGCGACCGGACGCGCGCAACCGCCACCGCCTCATCGGATTGGATCACCACATGATTCGCCGTGGTATCAAGACTACCTAGTAAGTCCGGCCATCTCGCCCCTTGTACCCTCCACTAACTTCTATTACCCTTTTACAAACCAGCGTGCTACGTTTGCCCTAGATTTTCACAAGACGCCGCCAGCAGCACTTCATATTTTCCGCCGCGGTCCCGGCGGTCCTCGCGGTCTCCACCTCGGTGGGCATCAACATCCCACGGAACACGCCATCGATCCCGAGCACCTGCAGGAGAATGTGCGCGCGATCCGGGCGGTTCTTGACCGGGTCGAGGCGATCACGATCTCCTCGCATGCCGCCTCGCCAATCATCCACATCCACCTGCGGTTTGCGGCGACACTTTCTGCATCCACCTCCGCGTCTGCAAAGCCCCCGACTCTGAACCCTGCGACCCCTGCGCCGCGCGATGCACCGTCTTTCGATATCGCGTGCGAGGAGTGCCGCGGCCTGCTGCAGTATATCGTGGACGAGGCGCTCGCGCAGGGTGTGTGGATCACACGCACACGGCGGCTGCGCGGGCAGGAGTTCGTTGAGGCGCGCCTGAGCATCCGGCTCGCCTTCACTGCGGCACTGTTGCGCAAGGAGTGCGACCACCCCCAAAACCAAAAAAACTAAGTATCGGTTCATTGAAGTTTACGCGCTGACATTCGTCGTCGACGAAGACGATCACGGCGGTGGCAACAACGCGAAGACGATCAAGACTGCGGCGGTGACGTGAAGACGATCAAGAACCACAGCGGCGACGACGACAAAGACAATCGAGACGACCACGGCGGTGGCGACGACGACGCAAAGACGATCACGGCGGCGGCGACGACGGTGAAGACAATCAAGACGGCGATGGCGACGCGAAGGCGATCAAGAGCCACGGCGGCGGCGGCGACGACAACGCGAAGACAATCAAGATGGCAGAGGCGACGCGAAGACGACCACAGCAGCGGCGACGACGGCGACGACCAAGGCGACGACGATCAAGACGGCGGCGGCGTGGGTGATAGTGGTAGTGACGAAGGCGGTGGCCGGGAGGGTGATGTGGATGGCATTGGTTACTAGTTATACAGTATTATACTTTGTGTACCCGTACCCGTAGTGCAGTAATACAAAACCCTTGACAAAACCTGTCAACCCTCAAGAACCCGTACCCGTACCCGTCAAAACCCGTACCCGTCCTCGCGGGTACGGGTTTTGACGGGTACGGGTACGGGTAGCCCTTTTCAACCCGAGGGTTACCCGGGCCAATCACTACCGGTAACCACCACCCTGAGCCACGTCACCGTAGCTCAGAAGTAGTAGTCCACCGTAGCACTCTCTCCCAACAAAGACACTACGATTCATACACCAGGAGAAGCTCTCTAGAAGACTTCCTCCCTTTCCCCAAACAAGTAAGCTCTCCCCGCCTGATGGCCCACAGTGAGGGCAGAGAGGGCATGAGACCCCCGGACCCCGCCCCTGCGGGACTCCTCACGGGGAACAACCCAAAAGGGGTCTTTGACACCCCACCCCTGGCCCACAGGGCCGTTGACAACCCACTAACCAGGCTGCTGGCCGAACCAAGGGGGGTGCGGGATTTTAAGCGCCCATACCCACCTCAGGGAGGGAGGGTGGTCCGGTGGGCCGTTAGCAAATTTTCGTGCTCGGGCGCTTAACCGGCGCTAATACCCGGATAGTTCCGGACAGCCTACCAAGCAACCATGAAGATCGTTGGTCGCGTCTTATACCGAGATTCCTTTCAACTTGGCTTGAATAAAATAGGCATTCTGACTTCAGTTTCGAGTTTTGAGCCTATTTTTGAGTGACATTGATGCCTTTAAGCTAAAGTTCGCCTTGAGATTCACCGAGAGAATAAACGGGGGCATTTTCTGTACGCTCCCCTTGTACCTCCTATCCCAAATACCCACTCAAACCGACAACGCGCCTATAACTGCGCCAACTGATATGACTCCCATTCCAACGCCAGACGAAGATGGCTTTTACACTTGTGACATATGTCGCATGAAAATTCGGGTCGGTGATGGAGGCTCCAAGAATTTCTTGCAGCACAGGGGATCGGCTGGGTGCTTGAAGACGGGAAAGAAGGGTGACTCAAAGCCCAAGGCGAGTCAAATGAAAACAATACATTCATACTTCGCAAGTGCTACACAGAGTGGGGCAAGCAGTAAGAATAATCAAGCTGTCGCGCCAAGTGTCGCGCCCTTCATCGTGCCCCAGGCCGCACCCCCACCAAGGTCTTCCCTCCCAGCGCCAGGTCGTGCGCGCAACCCTCTTGATGAACCTAGGACCACGCGTAGGGCTTCAGCACGCCCTGAACAAGGTGCTGATGGGCACGCATTAGCGCTGTTAGCCAACATCACCCGTGTAGCAAAAGAGCTGCCCTTACATATTCCAGAAGCAGAAGAACACGACGATATTGCACGTGTCATTTTGGCAGAAGGGCCTGAAGACCCAAGCGAGGCCTGGGAGCATCTTGACCGTGGGCTAAACAGATTGCTGGGGTATGGTGTTGATATCGAAGCCATCGAACATCGTGTGCGACGCGGACCCTTGGGTGTCGAAGGCTTAACCCGGTATATCCATGGCTTTGTCGTTGACTACAGTATCAGTGGGGGGTTGCTCGAAGGAAAGCTCGAAAGACTATTGAAAGCGATTGAATGCGTGAATCAGTACGTACTCATCTGACCATCAGAATGGATAAGTCGCTTACCGTGACTGAAAGGCGAGGACGGCGTACAATTGCCTCTGTCTCACCCGATCGCTCACCCGAGGTCTTGCCCATCGGGGATGGTCTCTTGTCGAGGGTGCCCACCCTTTCCGATGCACCTTCCTCGCCTTGTTCCTCGCCTCGCATGCGGTCTGTGAACACAGGTGACGACGATGACGACATTGAATATATCGGGACATTACCTTCGTCTGACGCAAATGCCCCTGCCCTCCCATCGCCACCGATTGCTCTGGGCCCACCTGTGGATGACGCGATTGACCGACAAGGCATATCAAGACGTGTATCTAAAAAGTTGCAGTGCAAGCGACATGTTGTTAACGCACCACCTGGCCAGACAGGAATCGGCGCATACCCATTCCTTCTCCACATCGAGGAGCACACGGCCTGGGAGTTCTCCTCCTGTTCGGGAACCCTCCTGCTACATGCACGCAGATGCGAAAACCGCAACCTCAACGAGCGCGGTCTATGCCAGCCATGCCACATGTTACTATCTAACACAAAATTTAGAAATGTTTTAGTCCGAATCGAAAATGGCGTAAACGAAAACACACCATACAAGTACCATGGGCTAACGACCATGTCCGAGATTGCGCGAAAGAAGGAGCGCATCATCGATTTGTTCCGTCTTCGGCGTACCAACGACGCGAAGAAACTTGTCGGGCGTGAAGGAACAATCTCCCTGCACCGCCAAGTACTCCTCGCAATGTCTAGTGGGAAGGTCCCTCGGTTGGATCGGGTTCTTCGTGTTGCCTCGGATCGTCACATGAGCATTGCAGCAATTCTGGACTTAGTTCGAAAAGCTGCGCGTGGTCTCTATCATCCAAAAGGGTACACCGAGGAAGAAGACCTACAAACTCTCCTATTCCTGCGTCTAGGGGGTCAGCGAGTAGCAGATATTGCGCACCGTATATTTGGGATCCCTGCCCCTTCCACTGTTCGTCGCCATACCATGATCCCACCCCTCATTTGTTCACCATCCTACCCACACGCGAGGGATCTTGAGAACAATTTGGTAGCCGCACTTGACAGTTTGCTGCCCACACTGGAAACGCGAGGAAAATACCATGTTGTCTTAATGTTTGACGAGATTGCGCAGGAGACGCGTCCACGATGGTGCGACCGGACAAACCAAATCCTAGGGTGGTGTCGAGAGCACACAAACGGCAGGTGTATGGACTTCAACAGCATTGCAGACGCGGAGCTGTTGTTCCAAGATATGGTAGACGGAAACGTCCATCTCGCGCATGAAGTAAGTATTACCGTATCCAGTTCTCCCACGGCTCGGCCTAATGCTAAGTCGCGTAACTTCTTTCAGGCCACCGTTGGCGCGATCGGTCTCCTCTGTAAAGATTCTAGATTTTATAGTGCAAAACCGTTTCTCATCTCTGGGAGCTGTAAGAGAGAGACCGCAGAAGACCATGCCAAACTCATCCAGACGGCACTTAACGCGATCAAGGCCGTGAATACTCTTTCGAATGCACGGGTCGTCTCCATCGCCTCAGATGGCGAGGCAAAGCGGGGGAAGGCATTAGTGCTCCTCACTTTCAAACGAAAGCTTTCTCCCTCCTCGCCTATTTATCCCTGGCTGTCTGCATGTGCTCTCCTGGACCTGCACGTTGGCGACGATGACATTACCTGCGACAAAGACTGGAAACACGTCGCGGCAAAGCGACCACGCAATGCGCTCTTGCGCGAAAAGGGGATCTTGGTGCACGGGACGTGGATCACTCCTGCTCTCCTCCGGAGCCATCTTCTTGAGGCTGGCCATAAGCCCCAGCATGTCCACGCAGTGCTCAATCCGAACGACAAGCAAGATGTTTTGCTGGCCTATACTCTTCTTCGGGACATCTGGAGTCTCCCTCGGCTCACGTCTGGCGCACCGGGTCGTATCAAAGCCCGAGATTCACTCCGTTTATTCGGCTCGATGTGCTCTCATTTCCTCATGCCGTATATCTGCGTCGACTTGTCTATTGGGGAACAGCTCGAATACCTGAGCTATGCGGCCCACCTGGCGTTGGTCCTTTACGTTCACGAGAAGGCGTGCAACGACTTCATCCCCACTGCTCTCTATGTCGACCTTATCATCATGGTCAAAAATGTTTTTTTTTGTGCAGCGAAGGCTAAGGTTGATACACCTAACGATGACTTCAGCATCGTACTCCTCGGCACTGACCGCCTTGAAAACCTCTTCGGTTGCCTACGGACTATTATAGGAAATGACGCTAATGTCGACAATTATCAGCTTGGCTCGCGTCTGACCGGAACTATGGAGTCGGCAAACATTCTGGCTATGCACCCTGAATGGGATAAAGCCCCGCGACGTCTGCACCTTCCGTGCGTGTCTCGGGACTCGTCCGAAATTCCTGCTTCTGCAGACCACATCTCTCCACGTTCATGGAGGGCGTCTCAGGCCCTCAGCTCCTTAACACCCCCTACTGTCTGGATTCGGGGCCGACGCAAACTGGAAGCAGACCACCCATTCGTCTGCGATGTCCTTCGTGCGGTTGAAGAAATCCCTGATGCTACACTATTGGCGCCTTTCGGTACTCTCCTCGTGCATGCGTCCCTTCCTGGTGATGACTTTGAAGACCCGTCACACGACGATGTTCTTCATAATCTGGTCCAGGACGCTGTTTTGTCGGACCACCCGAATGTTCCCCTTACCGGCGAGGGTATGTGCGAACTTGAGGACGCCGCAACCTCTCTGGATTGGGCTCCCGAGCAACATTCATTCGGTAATGTTGTTGCTGTCGATGACAACACGGGCACGCTAAACAAATCTCGAGCGTTGTCACTATTGTTCAAGTATAGTAAATCAACAAGTTCAACAGACCGGCTGCGAAGAGTCCAGCAGGAGGCACGCTTCGTGCAGTCAGAGCCCGCCACGCTCGTAGACGACGCCTCTGACGATCTCGGAAACGTCCTTATGGTGAACAACCCCATCGCTTCGCTTGTTTCTTGCGAAGAAAATATATTTCTTTGCATTGGCGAAATCATTGGTATTCACCTTGGGTCAAAATCTGTCGACTACTTACGTCTCGATGCTCTTTCCGAGGACACCGTTCACATCACATACCAGGTTTCCAGCCTGGTGTGCACATCTCCCGACGACGATAAACACGATGACGACGCGCTCAAGTATGACTGGAAGACACAGCATCTTCTGCCCATTAAGTTCAAAGTCCCGGGCAATCTCATCCAGCCCATTAATCCCTCCTTGGCCATGCCTCCATCATGCGCGCCGTTCTACCTATTTGAAACACCCACACTCGTCGCCTTCGCCTCCAGCCTTCGAGATCGACTGACCAAGCCCCAGCTAAAATCCATCCCACAAACCTTGCAAACTGACCGCTTTCCCTACTGCGAAAGATCAGGTAAGAGCTCGTCGTTCAAGTTACTACCCTCATTGTGCTTCAGCTGATGCCATTCTACTTGTTAGGAGAGGCCTGCTTCGTCGCAGAAGCCCTCTACGATGTGCGAGAGTCTAGCATGCACAAATGCCCGGCATGTACACCTCCAGTCCAACTCGACGCAACCAATGGCCAGCGTGTGCTTGCGCACATCGCAAGCCATATACTACATGATCTGACGGTTGACAAATCACAGGAGCCATGCGGGCTCTGCCTCCGACCTGCAAATATATGTACCGTTTATTTGACAAAGCGCTCCGGAAAGAACTACCAGCCAACAGTGAAGTATATGGGCATTGTACCGTGCCCTAATGCGACTAATTTCTCGTATTCCGCGGCCATGGTATCTTCCGAGTCGGCACCCTGCTCAAACGTCCCCCTTCAGTGCCCTTACTGCCCAGATGGGTCTCCGGCAGTCTGGCGGTACAACATGCGACAACACTTCCGACATCGGCACCAAGGCGTTGACATCACGAAGCACGAAGACCTCTGGAAGATAACGCCAGACGAGGCGACGGCAATGGCTGCGATTTGGAAGAACCGCCGTAAACAACCAAAGCGACGCGGCAAAGGGAAGCTAAAGGTGCCTTTGAAGCTTTCGGAAGCACACAGTTCTCGTAGGCTATCAAGGTATGGAATACTTTTATTGAATTTCGACTCGAAACCCTGCTAATCACATTACAAACACTAGTTACATTGGTAACATTGCACGAGAAGACGAGTCACTACACGACGATAAGCAAAACTCAGATGTCATGGAAGAGGATTTGGGTGGGAACGAAGACAGTGCCGAGGAAGACAACATCAATGAGATGGTTGTGGAGGCAGAGGGGTGCGAGTTAGCCAATGGAGAACGCGAAGATGGGCAGTCGGGGTCAAATGGAGCAGAGGGCAGTGGTGGATGTGCATCGGTGCTGAACAGTGAGAAATATCCGCAATCCGGGTCAGATTGTGCGGATAGTAGAGAGGGTGTGAAAGGGTTGGGGGTGGACGGGAGAGGCGAGTCGGCGATAGGGGGTGTCAGCGTCGGTCTGGTTGCAGAGTCAAACGAACGCGCACCTGAACACAGTATGTTGTCTACATGCTCCCTTGCTGCCAAACGTGATCTCCTCTCCACAGCTGCCACTAATGTTGGTGTTCCCGCGTCGCCACCTGCACATGCCAGCCTCACCACCGAACGTCTGGCTGGGACTGAAGATGATGGCGGCCTCCTAAGAGGTGCCCAGGTGTCCTCGTTCGGTCGTAAACGGAAGCTGCGCAACATGCACGATATTTCAGCGTGCTTGTGTGGGAGGTCTGCAGCACCATCCGCAGGGCGAAACGCAGACGAGTCGGACTCGGATAAAGTCCTTTGTTGCAGGACAGCTGGATGTGAAACAAAATGGGTAAGTAATAGGTTTTAAATTAACGTATACTGATACGAAACCATACCAGTATCATCTCACATGTGTTGGGCTTTCATCCCCACCCAGGAACTGGACTTGCGAGGTATGTCTGAGCGATGCGGGTACGTTGAGGCGCAAGCGTGCATGTGTATGACGGTCGATAGTAGTCGGTTACCATATTTAGTAGGCACGAGAAAATATTACTATATTTAGAGAGGGGCATGCTTATGTAAAGACCCCCCCCCCTGTCCCTATCGCCCTTATGAGAAGAATGTACGTCCTATATCTCACTACAATCCCGCACCCCCCTTGGGTATTGTTCTAAATATCCATACTCGGACTATTCTGATACGGAACCTACACAGGCGGCAAAGGATGTTGTTGCGAGCCAAGATGCACTCTTCGATATCTTCGAGCGCGTTGAGAGCTTCTTCAGACGGCTCGAGACATATACTGAGGTGCCGACGACGGAGGCGATGAGGGATGTCGTCGTGAAGATAATGGTCGAGGTACTTGGAATTTTTGGGATTGTGACGAAGGAGATAAAGCAAGGACGAGCGAGTGAGTCGATCCCTACTCCCACGTTACCTGTCGCTAATAGATATTCAGAGAAATATCTGAGAAGATTAATCGGAAGGAGGGATGTCGAGGACGCGCTGGTCAGACTGGATAGATTGACGCAGCAGGAGGTGCAGATGGCGATTGTGCAGGTGCTGAAAGTCGCACACGATGTCAAGGACGTAGTAGAGACCATTGGCGAGCAAGTACAGGGCACCGATGAAAAAGTAATGGGCGTCGATGACAAAGTAAAGGGAGTCGATGACAGAGTAAAAGGAGTCGATGACAAAGTAAAAGGCGTCGACGACAAGGTCAACCTGGCTGTTGAGGGTGCGTCCATCACGTTAGCTACTCCGAGTCACAAATACCATCGTAAACCCATATACGATAGATGGCAAGGTAGTCAAAGTGACGACAGTGGAAACGAAAGCTCTGGTGCAACAGACAGCAAACAATATCGACGAAGAAAAGCGTTCGTGGTCCTATAGCCCTGCTGCTCTTGCTGGTTGACACAAATGCCACAACAGGGAGCCGGGTACGGAAGGACCACCGAGCGTGGCTGTCTCCGCCGGACCCATCCACTAATCAAAATATCGCGTCCACCGCTCAACATGAAGGCACGGCAACATGGTTCTTCCAGGGAAGTATATTCTTGAAATGGAAGTCCAAGACCACCACATCCTTGTTGTGGATCCACGGGAAACGTGTGCCTTTCTCTCCCTTCACATCCTCTCACATATTGATCGCCTCGAATCATTGTAGCGGGTTCAGGGAAGAGCATCCTTTGGTGCGTTATCAATTTGTCGAGTTCACCCCGAATTTACAACGCCAACTAGCTCCGCAATCATCCAAGACATATTGGCGTTGCGGGAGGCTGGACTAGTATCAATGGCGTATTTTTATTTCGACTTCAAGGACACCGATAAACAAAACCTCCGCAACTTGCTTCCTTCGATTCTTACACAGCTCTCCTCTCGTTCCGACGGTTGTTGCGACATACTCTCCCACGTTTATAAGGTGCACGACGATGGCGCGCATAAGCCCAACACCAGTACGCTGATTGCGTGTCTCAAAGAGATGCTCCAGCTACCTGGCCAAGGCCCAATCTACATCATATTGGACGCGCTAGATGAATGTCCAAATACATCTGGAATTCCACCCGCCCGCAAACAAGTCCTTGATCTCATAAAGGACCTTGTCGGCCTCCAGCTCTCAAATCTTCATATATGTCTCACTAGCCGTCCGGAGATCGACATCCGAGCTGCGCTTGAGCCCTTGGCGTTTCACTCGGTCTCGATTCACGAACAAGGTGGACAAATAAAGGATATTGAAGACTATATCAGATCTGTTGTTTACGCGGACTCAGCTATGGCGATGAGGAGATGGAGGGACAAGGATAAAGAACTGGTTATTGAGACGCTCACGGATAGAGCTGATGGAATGTACGCGCGTTTAAGGATGGTGATGGCGCTTGCTGACTATCTGACAGGTTCCGTTGGGTTTTCTGTCAACTGGAAGTGTTGCAACATTGCCTTCCGCAAAGCATTCGGCGAACGCTTAATGAATTGCCGAAATCTTTGGACGAGACATATGAGCGGGTGTTGAAGGAAATCAGCATGACGAACCGAGACCACGCTCGTCGTCTCTTACAATGTCTCACTGCGGCTACTCGCCCCCTACGCGTCGAAGAGCTGGCAGAAATACTTGCGCTCGACTTTGGTGAAGCCGAAGGAGCGACGCCGAAGCTGAACGAGGACTGGCGGTGGGAGGATCGGCAACAAGCTGTTCTATCTACTTGCTCCAGTTTGATCACCCAAGTCGACGATGGGGATTCCCGGGTCATTCAGTTTACTCATTTTTCGGTCAAGGAATTCTTGACTTCCGATCGGCTTTCCACTTCTAAAGGAGATGTTTCGCACTTTCATATCATTCCCGAGCCTGCACACACGACTCTTGCTCAGGCTTGCGTTTGTACTCTACTCCAGTTGGACGGCAGCGCCGACGATAACCAGGTCGAAGATAGGTTTCCGTTGGCGGGATATGCCAGTTGCCATTGGGCGGAGCACGCGCAGTTCGGAAATGTGTCGTCACGCGTAGAAGATGAGATGCGGCGTCTTTTTGACTCGGCCAGGCCACATTTTGCCGCGTGGCTCCAGTTGTACGACATCGACAAACGCTGGATTCAGTTCGGTGACGACCCTACACTTCGTGGATCTCCACTGTATTATGCTTCGTTGTGCGGGTTTCGTGACTTGGCAGCGCACATCATCGTCGAGCATCCCGAACAAGTGAATGCGAGGGGTGGTCATAATCACAGTCCACTGGCAGCGGCATTGTACAGAAGACACTTCAAGATTGCGGAGCTATTACACCAGCATGGCGCAGCCGTGGATGTCACTGAAGACCAATTTAATCGGACTCCTCTACATGCTGCATCGAAGGACGGACTTATCGATGTCGCGCGGTGGCTACTCGATCACGGTGCAGATGCAAATGCACAGCAGCAAAGCAATCGATGGACTCCAATTCATTTAGCTGCAAATAATGGACGCCTAGAAATCGTTCGGATGTTACTGGGCCAAAGCGTACGCATCGACCCTACGAGCGACAAAGGTCATACACCATTGCACCGGGCATCCAAGATTGGTCACGTGGAGATCGTGAGGTTATTACTCCAACATGGGGCGGAAATCAGCGCACAAGATGAGGACTACTCGACGCCATTACATCTGGCATCGTTCAATGGAAGTATCGAGGTCGCCCGTCTGCTTTTTGACCATGGTGTGAACGCGGATGCCAAGAAGACGGACGGAAGGACCCCATTGCACGAGGCGTCGTTAAAGGGCAACACAGAGACTGTGCGCTTGCTGCTCGACCGCGGCGCGAACGCAAATGCTGAGGACAACGACGGATGGACTCCGTTGCGCATAGCTTTATCCATGGGCAAAACCGAGACTGTGCGCTTGCTGCTCGACCGTGGCGCGAGTGCGAATGCCAAGAGGAAGGACGGAAGGACCCCATTGCACGAGGTGGCGTCCAGGGGTGAAATAGAGATCGTGCGCTTGCTGCTCGACCACGGCGCGGACGCAAATGCAGAAGACGTGGTCGGATGGACTCCGTTGCACTTAGCGTCGTCCAGGGGCGAAACAGAGACCGTACGCCTGCTTCTCGACCGTGGTGCAAACTCAGAGGTCAAGAAAACTGATGGAAGGACCCCACTGCACGAGGCGTCATCCATAGGTGAAATAGAGATCGTACAGTTGCTGCTCGACCACGACGCGAACGCAAATGCCGAGGACAAGGAAGGGTGGACTCCGTTGCACGTAGCGGCATCCGAAGGCGAAACAGAGATCGTGCTCTCGCTGCTCGATCGTGGTGCGAGTGCCGATGCCAAGAACAAGGCAGGAAGGACCCCATTCTAGGTAGCATCAGGAAATGGAAAGAACGCGCTCCTACAGATGGAAACGGAGTACGGTGGGCAAATAGGTAAAGTGTTATAAGTTACTCTACAAATGTATGTCAAGTCACCGTGATATTATGGGGGGTCCCTCAGGCATCTTCGGGTGTTCACATAGTCACACATGGAATGTAATACAGATTCCTACTGTGTTGAGTTGTAACGACACAGTAATAATGGGAAACGAATGGCCAACGTTACGAGGGTCATTTGGAGCAGGGTACATTAATGGCTAGCAATTGTATCGTTATATTCTCTGTAGATATTGAAGCTTGCGGCTTGCATGGCGGATCATCTTCTGAGGGACCAAACGTACCCCATGATGTTTATTTATCCGATCGACGAGACCTATAAGTGATACCTTATAAATTGTAAAGCCAAATTCGTCGCCCCCGGGAGTGCTGATTAGAACTTGGTTAGAGCGAAGGCATCAGCCTGGGTCTGCCATCGTCCCTCGGGAACCGGACCGGCTCGGACGTGCAATGGCCCGAGTGAACTCGAGAGCGGGCGAGAGCGAAACGAGACGAGTGACGAGAAAAATACAGTATGACGAGGCGATGACTTGCCAGATTGTCGATCGGGCTTACTGAAACAGGCGAAACAGGAAGGTTTCGGGGCATGCGTCGCTCAAATCGCATTCTCTGTGTTGGCGGGGCGTGGAGAGCACTACCCGATCCCCCACTTTGAGCATTGCGTGGCAAGCTTGGGAAACCTTTGCGCCGAGCAGGTTGTCCTGAGCCTCGATTTCAAGCAATCATGCCGCCGCAAGTTCCTGTGCCTCCTGTTCAACCGGGATTGACTCTCCAAAAAAGTGCTAAAGGGGTGAGAACAGTGGAACTATTCAGCTATTCAGTACTCTCCGTGTTCGTGATGTTGAAACGAATCTTAGCTGGGGCGCAGGCACACTCTAGACTCGTAACCAGCCGTTCGAATGAGGATTTTTGAGGGGTCGCAAGCGACTGGAGGCTTTTGACGGTTTGATTGCACGGTAGGTGGGCGCACCGTGCAATCAAACTGGGCGTCAGATCCTCTTTGTTCGTGTTTGGGACTGTTTACCGTCTGCACGTTCTTAGGTAAGTTTTCTGCCGAACACAGTCGCACCGCACCGGCCCGTCGTTTCTGTCCCATTAAAGCAAAAACGGCACGTGCTGTAGACATTCTGATAGCAGACGCCCCCACGTCGGGACAGACTACAGTGCAGTAAGTCCTATGGGTTTCAGTTGTTGCCGCTCAGCGATACATATGGCGGAGAAGAATATATATCCACATGGTGACATCGATTATAACCCTGAAAGCATACTGTATGTTGCCCAAGCAAGGTGATCTCAAGCAAGGTGATACTCTCACGCACTCTTTCCAGGACCAGTGAGGCTGGGCTCAGTGAGGTGGAGGTCCATGGATGTAGGTGTTGACATGGACATGGACATCAAGGGGATGTTCGATATGCCAATGGCGGATGAGATGGAGTGAAGCCAGTATGGTGCAGTATTCGCCTTTGGACGCCCCTGTTCCCAATACTCTCAGCCCAATACTTTTGCGGCAAGTCGCGACATACCTGTTACCCCCGTGGACCAGTCACTACCGCTTACACAAACAACCCGAGCCGGTAGAGGACATCGGTGAAGACTGTGGCACTACGACAGTACATCGTCCCCTGCGTACGACGTAACAGTTCACTAACATGTCGAAATGGGCTGATGGGAGCCTTGGTGCGAGCTGAGGATATCAGGAACGTGGACAGACCTTCTCATTGGATTGTCGACGGGCGTGGGAAGGATGCGCGAGTAAGTTATTGTAACTTACGCCAAGACTTCGCTCTTGCTCCGACTGCTGACTACGTACGGCGTGTGATGATCGTTCCTAATCCAAAGAGAAGGACAGCTGCACATGCTCGCCAATATTGTAACTTAGGTCTTCAGCTGTGTGGACCCACTCTTGACCACAACTCTTTTTAAATCTTATACTAGTAGCCATTGACAACACTCTCGCACGATAAGAACAAAACTACAACAAACTCAGCTCTCCTCACCCCACTATGGACCAGGTCGTCCTCACCACCATAGATGGGGGATTTCCCCAAAAGGTTCCATCGTGAGTGCTCCTGGCATCATGTAGCGCAGTCGCACCCCATTCTCAGTCTCCATTTCGTGATATCGATGTTACGGGCTTTGCGCTGGTGTTCTCAGCTTTTGGACCCACCCACTCCTCATCCCGTCCTACCTCGCGCTTCGTTCCATCGTCATCCTCCTCGCCCGGGCCATATTCTCGTCTGGTCCAGTTCGAAGGCTTCGCGGTGAAGACGCGCCAGTAATCGCTACCCGTAGCGAGTCCGGCGCCACCGCGGGCGCCACTCAGGGAGGTTTCGTGTCGGCTGTCAAGGACCATGTGGAAAAGTCAGGGGGATCAATCATCTTCCTTTTCCAGGTTTTGCGCCTCGTCGTCGTTCTCACACTCCTCGGCCTCGCGATATTCAGCTTCGTGCAAGAAGAGGGTCAGCAGTACGTCTCCCCGTCGTCTGCAGTAAGCGCACTCAATCATTGGGGTAGGAGGCACGAGGGCAAGCACCAATATGGCGGTGGCTCGCTTACTGAGCGCGAGTGGCTCGATCTCACGCTTTGTCTAACCTATGTGCGTCATCCCAGCCACCGAATTTTTCTCTTTCTCACTCGAGTAATGAATTCACACAGCTGTATGCGGCCTTTTTGGGATCAATGACTCTGACCGCCCGGAGAGTCCGCGCGTCGGTTACCTCGTTCCATCTCTCCTCACTCTTGCTTGGCACCTTCTCCGTCTACGCTTACCGCAACATCTGGCCGCTGCTTACTTTCACCTTGTCACCCGTGGATGCATGGGAAGGCGCTTTGCTATGGGTCAGAATTGGCCTTCTGGCATTCGCGGCTATCGTCATCCCTCTGCTCGTCCCGTACCAGTATATCCCGATTGATCCCAAGGCCAGTTTGTCTATTACATATTTTTCGATCTCTGACTCCGGTTGCAGGACCCCCAGCAGGTCATAAACCCTGAACAGACCGCCTCGCTTCTATGTATGATGTTATATACGTTCCTTGATCCTATCGTTTTCTTGGCATATCGTGTTCCACATCTATCGCATGACATGCTACCACCACTTGCAGACTATGACTACACCAGGAATCTTGTGCAAAGGAGTTTCAAAGCAGGTCCATCTCGGTTGTTAGCGCAAGTGTTTTGCTAACGCGGTCTGCTAGCACTTGGATACATTTTCCGGCGGACCCAGGAGGCACATTTTCTGGGGATTCATGAAGGTCTTCCGTCCGTTCTTCGTGTACTTTTTAAGCGATGCGTCGCTTATACTCCATCTAGGCCGTGAATACATCCAACTAGCAATCTTCGTCGTCATTAAGGTCACTTCAAACCTAATGGCACCAGTTGGGATGAATCAACTCTTGCGGTACCCGTTTTTCTTGACGGTCTTTACGGATCACTTAGCGTGTCTCATTCAGCTACCTCGAAACCCGTGGGGAAGGTGCTGTCGTTCGTCCATGGGTTTGGGTAGCATATATTTTTCTGGGTCCTGCTCTCGGAACCATTGCATTCCAATGCTACAATTTCATTGCGGTTGGTGATAGGGGATATTTATTATGCCAATTTCCTCATGCGTCGACCATGTTTTTAGACGGGTACTCTCGTGCGTGTCACTGCCATCGTCACGCAACTCGTGTTTGAGCACGCCCTGCGCATCCGCTTGAAAGCTGAGACGTCACGTTCCCCGGAATCTACGCCAACTGCCACTCCCGAGGTTGGCAGTGAAGACACGACACCGGATAGTGGGTCAGTAGTCGAGATCAATATTGTATCCGAGGAAGCGGGCGGGAGCGGTGAGGAGACTCGGAGCGAGCAATCGACAATCGCGGCGTCGAGCTCGAAGGGCGAGCGAAAGGAGGAAGCTTCCGGATCCGACAGCGACGAGGCGGGGGGTTCGAGCAATCTGGTGGGAAAGATGAACAATTTGGTGTCGACTGATCTGGAGAACCTTGTCGACGGACGGGATTTCTTGCTCCTCAGTTTGTCGTCGTCTCTCCTCCCCGACCTGTTTCCCGCAGGCTCATCTTTGTTGACGAAAACGTTCTCCTTAGTTTTGTATATTCCGCTGCAGATGGTGATCTGCGTCTGGTTCCTGTGTAGCATTCTTGGCTGGAGTGCATTCGCCGGGATGGCCGTGATGGTTGCCCTCTTCCCAATCCCGGGCACCGTTGCCGGAAAAATACAAAAAATACAAAGGGAGACCATGAAACGTGTGAGTATCCGCCTTATGTCATGACGTCAGGATTTACTTCGCGGTTAGACGGATGCGCGTGTCCAAGCCGCTACCGAAAGTGAGGTCGCAGACACAGGCCTACGTTTTGTGGACGCTGACAAGCCTCGATTTCAGCTATGGGAATTTTGAGCATGATCAAGCTGTTTGGTTGGGAGCCTAAGATAGCCGCGCGGCTAGCCGAGAAGAGGGAGCAAGAGCTGCGGTACATCAAATTGCGCCAGATTTTGATCGTGATCAACGGAAACATCAAGTGGGTGCTCCTAGCTTCTCTCCTAAATCCCTCTAACGTGGACATGTAGCTTTATCATACCGGTCATCACAGTGCGTCGCCTCGTCTTGTGAGTGCCTGCTGATTTGTTCTGACTGACACTCCGGGAAGATGGTTGTCACATACGTCACATACGTGCGTGCGCTTTACTCGCATAGGCTAATGTCTGAACTGACCAGATCCGCAGACTGCGATTATGAAGCGCGCACTTACCCGTAATGTCTTGTTCTTTTTCGGAAGGGTGCCTGTTCTGAATTTGTCTGCAGCATCGGCCGTATTTTCGTCCATGGTAGGTCAGTCTCAGGATCTTCACTGACGGCGTGGGTGTGAAGGGGCTCATCTTTTCCAGTGTTCGATCTTATCCGCGACCAGCTTCAATTAATATTCTGGATGATTCCTCTGTTTATACGGGCGAGAGTCTCCCTCGATCGCGTGAACGATTTCTTGCATGATGTGAGCGAATCACTTTCTGTATCACTACTTGATATATAGAGCTCTTTTGGCAGACCGAGTTGCTAGACGAGTTCGCAGATGCTAAGAAGGGCTCTGAGCGAGTGATGCCAACAGATGCGTCACACTTCGACCAGGACGTGATCGGCTTCCGGAATGCCAGCTTCACTTGGTCGAATGACCACGCTGATGGCACGCTGACGCCATCGCGCCGGTTCACCCTGCGCGTGCAGGGCGAGCTGCTGTTTAAGCGTGGGTGCTTCAACCTGATCATCGGGCCGACCGGCTCAGGCAAGACGTCGTTGCTGATGGCGCTGCTTGGCGAGATGCATTTCGTGCCGATGAGCCCCGACTCTTGGTATCATCTGCCAAGGGAAGGCGGGGTCAGCTACGCTGCACAGGAGTCGTGGGTACAGAATGAGACTATCAGGGTGAGGTTGAACAACTGCTCGCGCTTGCACTTTTTGTTCTAAGTGAAGAGCAGGATAATATCTTGTTTGGGGCCGCATACGACGAAGAGAGATACAACAAAGGTAACTCGTTCTCACGGCCATCAATACTCCCTAATGCCTCGATTGTTTTTAAGTCATTTACCAGTGTGGTTTGCAACGTGATCTCAGCTTGTTCGATGCAGGGGACAAGACCGAAGTCGGAGAGAAGGGTTTGACGTTGAGGTATCATAAAGAAGGCTCTTAAACGACGGCCCTTGCTGACTCAATTCGTTCATGTTGTAGCGGTGGTCAGAAGGCTCGAGTCACTCTCGCTCGGGCGGTCTACTCTTCATCTCAGATCCTCATCCTGGATGACGTTAGTGATCTTCCTGCGGTATTCTCGTCCCCCTGGTTATTGACACCATTCTTGCAAAGGTTCTAGCCGCCTTGGATGTCCACACTGCGCGGTGGATCGTCGAGAAATGTTTCAAAGGTGACTTGATTCGCGGAAGAACCATCTTACTCGTCGTAAGTCACCCATTTCCACTCGCATATTTATATGGTCGTTCCAAACACACCGCAGACGCACAACGTCGCGATGGCTACCCCCCTCACAGACCTCGTCGTTTTGCTCGGAAAGGATGGCCGGATCGCTAGTCGTGGCTCAGTTTCAGACGCGCTCAAGAAGGACAAAATGCTAGCAAAGGAGCTCGCGGAAAGCACACGAGCCATTGAGGACAACGAGAAGAATATCAACTCGGAGAAGCCCGAAGAGACTGCGAAGCTAGCGGATGGTAAGCTGATCTTGGCCGAGGAGATCTCTGAGGGAAACGTCAGCTGGGACGCAGGTGAGCCCACCGTCCAACGTTTCCGCATTTCGGACAACGGAGTTCACTTTGTACCTCTCAACGAATGAAGTCAAGTTGTTTATTAACGGTTTGGGAGGAGCGCACCCAGTCCTGTTTTGGGTTGTATTTGCCGGCGGCATGCTGCTTTTCTCCACCCTCATGACCGTGCAGGCGTGGTTCATGGGCTACTGGGCCGAGCAATATAACATCTACCCACCGGATCAGGTCAATATTACTTTGTAAGGGTCCAGCTTTTACAATTCCGGTGGTTTGACCATCCTCTGGCTGATGACTTCATTTACAGCTACGTCACAGTATACGGGCTTATCTTACTCGTGGCGACGGCCGGCTACACGATGGGGTTCTGTGTCTACATGTTTGGTGCTTTAAGGGCCTCAAGGACCATCCACCGGACCCTGATCGAGTCTGTCCTGGGCACAACCCTGAGGTGCATCTCCAAATGTTCCAGCACCGGCCTTTACTGATAAGCTCTTCTGCTTTGCAGATGGCTGGACAAGACCCCAACATCCCGGATCATTACTCGAGTCACGCAGGATATCCGCGCTCGTACGTATTTCCACCTTCCTCCCAGGCCGAATGCACATCCTTCACGACCCCCTTGCTCTAGTGGACAGCCCACTTGCCGACGCATTTTTCTGGGTCATCGACATCTCAGGCGCCATGCTCATCAAGTTCGTCGCTGTGGTGTACTTCACACCAGCGTTTTCTGTTCCTGGAATTTCCATCGCCGTCCTCGGCGCGTGGCTCGGTCGTATCTACATGAAGGCCCAGATCGCGATCAAACGCGAGATGAGCAATGCAAAGGCGCCCGTGCTAGGCCACTTTGGCGCGTCCGTTGCCGGACTCAGTACGTCTGCTCCTCGTGATGGATGTACTGTTGGTCTAACTCTACCTCTTCCAAGCATCTATCCGGGCATATGGCGCACAGATTGCGTTCCGCGAAGAGTCGTACAGGCGGATCGATAGGTACTCAAGGGCCCACCGGTCCTTCTGGAATATGAACAGGCAAGTCGAGTCTACCAGGTCACCTCTGCGATGTTCAGAGAGTACCTAATTGTGTTGGGCCTACTGCAGATGGATCAACTTGCGTACCGACTTCCTAGGCGGGCTGTTCGCCGCAAGCCTCGCAGCCTACCTGATCTACCTACCTACCGAACGTTCCCTTCCCTCGGATACTGGGTTCTCACTCACTATGGCCAGTACGTTGCATATATTTAATATAACCCGCGATCCCTGATTAGCGTTCCCAGTTGGATTCAGTGGCCTAATTCTCTGGTGGGTGCGCAATCTCAACAACTTTGAGGTCACCAGTGAGGACTCTCTATCTTGCGTGACGCTCCTTCGTATCTCTGATGATTTTCTCAGCCAACAGGTGAAGAGACAATTTTCTTTTTCTGAGTAGGTGTACGATTAGGTGCTCATTGGCGCTACATACAGCTTGGAACGTATGCACTCGTACATCAATGCAGAACAGGAGCCAAAGCCGACTGAGCAGGGTATCCCCCCGGCATACTGGCCCGCGAGCGGTGATCTTCGGGTCGAGAAGCTCTCTGCGCGTTATTCTCATGTACGTGACGTGACATGCCCGATGCGGATCCGGGTGCTACTAGTACTGAACGACACCCTGTCGTTAGGATGGGCCGAAGGTTCTCCACGACATATCTTTCCACGTCAAATCCGGTGAACGCGTCGGTGTTGGTGAGTGCCTGTAGTCGTATTTTACTGCGTCGTTTGATCAGCGGAGCAGTCGGTCGTACAGGAAGCGGCAAGGTATCCGTTCTCGGCTTGGTCGTTTGTTGAAGCGGCCTGCTGAAAAACTCTTCAGAGCTCTCTGACATTGTCGCTACTCCGTTGCATATTCACTGAGGGTAGCGTGTATTACGACGGTCACCTCACGAGCTCGATCAATCTGGATGCTCTCCGCTCGAACATCACCATCATACCCCAAATCGTTAGGATGACCCCCACCCCTCTTCTATGTCTAACTAAAGTCGTTTGTTTCACGTAGCCCGAATTGCTGAGCGGCTCGCTGCGAGAAAATCTCGACCCGTTCTCTCAATACGATGACGCAGCGCTAAACAGCGCGCTGCACGCGTCGGGGCTCTTCTCTCTACAGACCGACGACGAAGATGACCATCTCACACTCGATAGCCAGATTGCTAGCGGCGGGAGCAATCTCTCTGTCGGCCAGCGGCAGATATTGGCGCTCGCGCGTGCGATAGTACGCGGTAGCAAGCTACTCATTCTCGACGAAGGTACGCGTTTTCGCTTACCCTCCTCTGTGTCTGCTGGCTGATCCCTTTTTTTTGTTTCGCCTGCAGCGACATCCGCTATTGGTAAGTTAACATCTTCCCCGTTTGACTTTTGGGAGGCGGTACTTACTGCTCACGTAACATGTGGCGCAGATTACAAGACGGATACGATCATACAGACATCTCTCCGGACCGAGCTTAAAGGGGATATAACGCTAATCACGGTCGCGCATCGTCTACAAACAATCATCGACGCCGATAAAGTTGTAAGTCACCATTCCTCTCCCCACACAGTGAATATAAGCTTGAGAAAAACAGATGGTTCTAGACGCAGGTCGAATTGTGAGTTTCTCCCCTCACATCTGCTCGGACTTGGAAATATTGAAATACAATAAAAGGTCGAATTTGACAAACCCAGCGAACTCCTGAAATTGGAGGACGGTAGGTTCCGTTCGTTGGTCGACGAGAGCGGGGATAGGGAACTGCTTTACTCAATTGCTTCCTCGGCCGGCAAGGCCCAACATTGAGAGACTACTACCACGCCGACGACCACACCATGAGAGATGGAGAGGAAACACCCATGTACCACTCGTTATCTCACAGTTTCCATAGAGTGCGGGAAAAGTAGCTGAGTGCCCTTACATGTAGACATACTAGCTAAGCTCGCGAAAAATACTTTTTCCCGCCTCCCTGAGCGCCACTTTACCCCTTCATCCATGTTGGTGAGCCCTTGACGCAAGCTGTTGATAACGTCAACGACAAGTATCGATGTTGCATTACTTTGGAGCGCGTGATCGTCGACCCACTGGTAAAGCGAAGCGTAAAGATTGTTATAGAGAGAATAGGAAACAGGAAACACGGTGACAGGCGCTGGCGCAGATGGATGTCTAACACAGAGCAAAAGGACTTATTTTTGAACAATCAACCATAGAGTATATAGGGTTCTGTACTCTCAGATGCACGAAAACGGATTCGAAATCAACAAATAAGTTATGGAGTAACACAAAGCGCTCTATCTACCTGCGCACCATACTCCGTCAACATCTCCATGATCTCGTTATTTCCGTTTTCTGATGCTACTATCTGGAATGGGGTTCTTCCTTCTTTGTCCCTGGCATCTGCACTCGCGCCGCGGGCGAGCAACAAGCGCACGGTCTCTGTGTCGCTTTGGGATGACGCTACGTGCAATGGGGTCCATCCATCGTTGTCCTCTGTATTTGCATTCGCGCCGTGGTCGAGCAGCAAGCCCACAGTCTCTGTTTCGCCCTTAAATGACGCCTCGTGCAATGGGGTCCTTCCATTCTTCTTCTTGGCGTCTACACTCGCGCCACGGACGAGCAGCAAGCGCACGGCCTCTGTTTTGCCTCTGGATGATACCAGGTGCAACGGACTCCATCCATCAATGTCCTCAACATGTGCGTTCGCTCCGTGGTCGAGTAGCATGCGCACGATCTCTGTATCGCCCTCATGCAACGGGGTCCTTCCGTCCTTGTTCGCGATATCTGCGTTCGCCCCGTGGTCAAGTAGTAGACGTACAATCCGAAGCCTCCAGTTAAGTGACGCCAGATGTAATGGCGTCCAGTGGTCCTTATCTTGTGCGTTGATGTTTGCCCCATGTTGGTGTAATGGCCTCACGACCTCCACGTGACTATTATTCGATGCTTGGTGGAATGGAGTATGGCCTGCGTCGTTCACAGTGTTGATGTGTACGCTGTGCCCCAGTAGCATTCGAACAACATCTAGGTGTCCGTCCTGTGCGGCAAGATGAATTGGAGTCCGATGATCGTGTTGTAACGAATTCGCATCTGCGCCGTGGTCGAGTAGCCACCGCACGACATCGATACGTCCACCCTGCGACGCAGCATGTAGCGGAGTCCGATTCAATTGGTCATCGATAATATCCACGGCCGCGCCATGCTGGTGTAATAGCTCCGCAATCTCGAAGTGTCTCTTGTGCAATGCCGCCGCCAGTGGACTATGATTATGACCACCCCTCTCATTTACTTGCTCGGGATGCTCGACGATGATGTGTGTCACCAGGTCACGAAATCCGCACAACGATGCATAATAAAGTGGAGATCCACGAAGTGTGGTGGAATCTCCGAACTCGAACCAACGTACGTCAATCTCGGCCAACTCGAGCCACGCAAAAAAATGTGGTTTGGTTGAGTCAAAAAGACGCCGCATCCCATCTTCTATGTGTGACGACACATTTCCGAACTGCGCATGCTCCACCCAATGCTCACTGGCATATCTCGCCAACGGGAAGCTATCTTCGACCTGGTTATAGTCGGCGCTGCCATCCAACTGGAGCAGAATACCCAAGCAGGCCTGGGCGAGAGTCGTGTGTGCAGGTTCGGGAATGATATGAAAGTATGAAGCGTCTCCTCTAGAAGTGGAAAGCCGATCGGAAGTCAAGAATTCCTTGACCGAAAAATGCGTGAACTGAATGACCCGGGAATCACCATCGTCGACTTGCGTGATCAAGCTGGAGCACGTAGATAGCACAGCTCGTTGCCGGTCCTCCCACCGCCAGTCCTCCTTCAATTTCGGTGTCGCTCCTTCAGCCTCCTCGAAGTCAAGCGCAAGTATTTCTGCTAGCTCCTCGACACGCAGTGGGCGAGTAGCCGCAGTGAGACATTGTAAAAGACGATGAGCATGGTCTCGGTTGGCCATCCCGATCTCCTTCAACACCCGTTCATATGTCTCGTCCAATGATTTCGGCAATTCGTTAAGCGTTCGCCGGATGCTTTGCGGAAAGCAATGTTGCAACACTTCCAGCTGACAGAAAACCCAACGGAACCTGTCAAATAGTCAGCAAGAGTGACATCAGTATCCTTAAATACGCTTACATTCCATCAGCTCTCTCTGTGAGGGTCTCAATAACCAGCTCTTTGTCCTTGTCCCTCCATCTCCTCATCGCCGTATCTGAGTCCGCGTGTACCACAGATCTGATATAGTCTTCAATATCCTTCTTTTGTCCACTCTCCTCGTGAATCGAGACCGGGTGAAACGCTAGCGGCTCAAGCGCAGCTCGGATGTCAATCTGTGGACGGCTGGTGAGACATATATGAAGATTTGAGAGCCGGAGGCCGACAAGGTCCTTTATGAGGTCAAGGACTTGTTTGCGGGCGGATGGTATTCCAGATGTATTTGGACATTCGTCCAGCGCGTCCAAAATAATGTAGATTGGGCCTTGGCCAGGTAGCGCGAGCATCTCTTTGAGACACGCAATCAGCGTACTGGTGCTTGGCCTCCGTGCGCCATCGTCGTGTATCTTATAAATGCGGGAGAGTATGTCGCAACAGTTGTCGGAACGAGTGGAGAGCTGAGTCAGAAGAGAAGGAAGCAAGTTGTGGAGATTTTGTTTGTCGATGTCCTTAAAATCGAAATAAAAATACGCCATGGATGCTAGTCCAGCCTCGCGCAGCGCCATTATGTCTTGAATGATTGCGGAGCTATTTGGCGCCGTAAGCTCCTGAGGGGTGAACCCAACAAATGATAACGAACCAAAGAATGCTCTTCCCTGAGCCCGCTAACAATGATTCGAGGCGATCAAGGTCTGGGAGGATGGGAAAGGAAAGAAAGGCGCACGTTTCCCGTGGATCCACAACAAGGATGCGGCCGACTTAGACTTCCATTCCATGAATATACTTCCTTGGAAGAACCATGTCGCTGTCCCTTCGTGTTGAGTGGTGGACGCGATATTTTGATTAGTAGATGGGTCCGGGGGAGACAGCCACGCTCGGTGGTCCTTCCGTACCCGGCTCCCTGCAGCGGCATTTAAGTCTCAGTAAGCAAGTGCAGCGAGGCTAAAGAATTACGAACGCTTTTCGTCATTGATACTGTTGGCCGCCTGCTGCACTAGAACTTTCGTTTCCTTGCCGTCTAGATGTATATGGGCTTACGATGGTATTCGTGAGTAGCCAAAGTGATGAACGTACCCTCGATGGCCACGTTGACCTTGTCATCGACGTCTTTTACTCTGTCATCGACGCCCTTTACTCTGTCATCGACGCCCTTCACGTTGTCATCGACGCCCTTCACGTTGTCATCGACGCCCTGTACTTGCTTTCCGACGGTTTGTACTCCATCCTTGACATGGTGCGCGACTTTCAGCACCTGCACAATTGCCATCTGGACCTCCTGCTGCGTCAATCTATCCAATCTGCCCAGCGCATCCTCGATATCCCTCCTTCCAATTAATTTCTTCAGATATTTCTCTGCATTTCTATCAGCGACGAGTAACGCGTCATCAAGGATCGACTCACTCGCTCGTCCCTGCTTCATCTCCTTCGTCACAATCGCAAAAATTCCAAGCACCTCGACCATTATCTTCACGATGATCTCCCTCATCGCCTCCGTCGTCGGCACCTCGGTATATGACTCGAGTCGCCTGAAGAAGCTCTCAATGCGCTCGAAGATATCAATGAGCGCATCTTGGCTCGCAATAACGTCCTTTGCCGCCTGTATACGTTCTGAATAACAGCCCGAGTAAGAGAGATCCAGGACTGTAGCTACCAGGAGGAGGACACCAGCACCAGCGAAAATCACTTTCGCGGGTGAGAAAACCTAGAATTACGATATCAGAGGGTGGATCGTCGAAGGACCGTCGGAAAGGGTTTTACTAGTCCAACACCCTCGCCGAGCGCCGCGGAGAGCGCATAAAGGACATTGACAGTCGGGTTCAACCATTTCGTCAATGTGTCATTGCCGGACGTAGATTCCTCGAACTGTTGGACTTGAGTTCGGAGGACGGCCAGAATGTCGGTGGGAGAGTTGCAGGTCTGTATCTGGCCCATCAACGGATGCGCGAGAAGGTCCTTCTTCGTCTTCTTTTTATAATTTTCCAGGGAAGCACAGAAGATGGCCTGGAAATTGGAGGAAGAAGAGGCTGTGGGAGGTGTCTGAGACATCGCAACAGCAGCGAGGAGAGGCGTCTGAGGGTATTGTGACGATACTGGCACTGTGGGTGAGAAGCGCCTGAGTGGTAACACCCAAATCGTTTGCCACGAGGTTTAGCAGGTAACACCCGCACAGCCTCAAAGGAAACAAACAACGGTACACCCGGTTGACGTCGTATTCAGTCGCTCTCTTGGTCGCGACAATATGTCTTTTATTCTCGATGTACAAGTTGGAGAAACTAAAAAGATAGCGGGTATGGAGATTACAGGTGGTCGTTTGAAGTAAGTTACAGTAAGAATCGAGGTAGAGAGTCACGTGTATAATTCCTCGATTCGTCACTGGCGCTCACTGGTGTACCACAAATTTACTGTATCCCGGTACTCGGGGTCATAGTCTGTGGGACTGTATATGCGATTCACACCCAGTACGAACTGATGGAAAAAGGAACGTATTCCAAGCACGTATATGGGTGTCCCGGGCCTGTCATGGGCTTGCCCTTTTCTCAATACACTGTCGCGTTATTTTACCTTCTATCACTTCCTTCACGACCGGTACCGAACATTTCATTTTGCGTACGGTATTGTCGAGGGACTACAATCGTTATAGGATAGGCGCATAAACATACTATCGTGTCCAAATTAACAGAACCTGGCGCAGCATGGGAGAGTCCAGTCGAGAGCTGTCACAGTAGCGGAGGTAGAGAGGAGGTTTTTGCGCAGGGGCGGTACGAGTGCGGGGTGTCCGTGGCGGTGTATTTGCACACTAAGGGTCGGTGTGCGTGCGAGAAGTCCCGGTCTTGCCCTACCCATTCCCGACGGAAATGAGAAATCAGGGGAGCCATGGTACCCGGAGCACGCACCCGAGTTCGAGGACGCGAGTCTGGCTGGGCTTCCCATGGTCAAACAGGTCACGGTGTCTCTCTGGGAAGTGTCGCAAAAGATAGAAACTCGACATCGAAAAATCAAGTACGTGGTGCAGCAGGGGCGCCACGCTCACCGAAGTGAGTTACGAGGAAGGGCTCTCTGGGGTAAGGCGTGCACTAGCGTCAAACATTCGAATAACAGCCCGAGGGTGTGAGAGGGTGGAACGCACCTTGTTTTCCACACACAAGGCGCTCCCTGTATCGCTCCTGGAAGCAGTTTTATCCGGAAAGAGAACGTACTCGAAAACAATGGGATCGCGCCCTCTTCGCTCTTCCTTGGCCTTCGACACACCACTTCTGGCATTTCCTCCCCTGGTTCCCTGTCTCTATATTCCGTGGGGACTCGCATTCGGTGGGAGGTTTCGGCCCGATGCAGACCAAAAGAGCGTCTTGGTAAGAATCTGATCCGAGACCGTAGAAGTTGCCCACGTCGGAGCGGTCTGCGAGCTTGAGAGCAGCTAACGCATATAAAGAAGGAAGATCTCGCTGGAGCCAGAAACCAGGGCCGCACACCACGGGGATGACCGTTCCTAGAGGGACGGCTTCCACTGCGCGATCGAGCCACCATGGGATGTATTTTTCTATTGTAGCTCTTGCAGAAACATTAGGGAGGATGATTTAAAGAACGTGCGCGACGCGAGTTGTTGTACAAGTACGTGAGAAGAGTGAGTACGGTCTACAGTCTACTGCTGGAATAAACGGTATGGGAGCGGGGTTCACACGACTGGTCTGAGCCGGTCCGGTTGCCGACATTTACCGTGAGAACCGAGCATCTGCGTGCTGGTCTCCGCTATTCCACCTGCACGTTTCCTTCTGTTTCCTTCCTGTATGTAGCTCAAGATGAAGTTTCTTAATGACTGACGTATTGGTAGTTGAAATAGGTGTGTTTGTGAGTTCAGGTGAATGTGATCATCGTACTCAAGTCATCGCCCGGATTTGCTCCAGTAAAACCCACGATTCCATCACAGTGAGCGGCACCCCGGTCGGGGTGCAATCAACGGACAGCGAAATACCGATGTGTCTCCGCCCCGAGTCACACACTAGTGACACTACGGTGACGCTGGGCCCCAACCGCCTTCGTCAGGGCACCTAGAGGTCACGGACGGGTGTACAAACTACTAGTATAAGGTATCACGGGCACCTTTAGGTCATGTCGACCGAATAAATGTGGTGAGGAATATACATTTGGTTTTTCCGTCTGTTACACTATGCAAGCCGCAAACTTTCGAGAGAATATATCATTCATTTCTCGTTGTTAGTACACCGTTACAACTCGTCATACGGTAATACGTATAACGTTCCAAGTGTGACTGTATGAATATCCGCAGAAGGGTCCCCCATAGTATTACAGTGACTTGACATACATTTGTAGAGTCCTATAACACTGTATCTATTTGCCCACCATGCTCCGTCAGCATCTGGAAGAGCGCGGTCTTTCCATTTCCCGATGCCACCTCGAATGGGGTCTTTCCTTCCTTATTCTTGGCATCAGCATTGGCACCACGGTCGAGGAGCAAGCGAATGGTCTCTGTTTCGCCTGCCGATGACGCTAGGTGCAACGGAGTCCATCCGTTGTTGTCTTCAGCATTTGCATTCGCCTCGTGGTCGAGCAGCAAGTGCACGATCTCTGTTACACCTATGGATGATGCCTCGTGTAATGCAGTCCTTCCATACTTCGTCTTGGCATCCGCATCCGCGCCGCGGACGAGGAGCAAGCGCGCGGTCTCTGTTTTGCCTGCGGATGACGCCAGGTGTAACGGAGTGAGTCCATCCTCGTCCGCGGCATGTGCATTCGCGCCGTGCCCCAGTAGCACCCGAACGACCTCTAGGTGTCCATCCCATGCGGCTAAATGGATCGGAGTCCGGTGATCGCGTCGTTGCGAATTCGCATCTGCGCCATGGTCGAGTAGCCACCGCGCGACATCAATAAGTCCATCCAACGACGCAGCATGTAGTGGAGTACAATCCAGTCGGTCATCGATAATATCGACGGCCGCGCCATGCTGGTGTAATAGCTCTGCCACCTTGAAGTGTCTCTTGTGCAGTGCTGCCACCAGTGGACTGTGATTAAGGCCATTCCTCGCATTTACTTGCTTGGGATGCTCGACGATGATGTGCGCCGCCAGGTCACGAAACCCACATAAGGACGCATAGTATAGTGGAGATCCACGATTTTTGGAGCGATCTCCGAACTGAAACCAGAGATCGTCGATGTCGTCCAACTCGAGCCACGCGGAAAAATGTGGTTTGGCTGAGTCAAAAAGACGCCGCATCCCATCTTCTATGCGTGACGACACATTTCCGAACTGCGCATGCTCCACCAAATGCTGACTGGCATATCTCGCCAACGGAAACCTATCTTTGACCTGGTTATCGTCGGCGCTGCCGTCCAACTGGAACAGAATACCCAAGCAGGCCTTGACGAGAGTCGTGTGTGCAGGTTCGGGAATGATATGAAAGTATGAAGCGTCTCCTTTAGAAGCGGCAAGGCGATCGGAAGTCAAGAATTCCTTGACCGAAAAATGCGAAAACTGAATGACCCGGGAATCCCCATCGCCAACTTGCGTGATCAAGCTGGAGCAAGTAGACAGCACAGCTCGTTGCCGATCCTCCCACCGCCAGTCCTCGTTCAACTTCGGCGTCGCTCCTTCAGCCTCCTCGAAGTCAAGCGCAAGTATTTCTGCTAGTTCTTCGACACGCAGCGGCCGAGCGGCCACAGTGAGACATTGTAAGAGACGATGAGCATGGTCTCGGTTGGCCATCCCGATCTCCTTCAACACCCGCTCATATGTCTCGTCCAAAGATTTTGGCAATTCGTTAAGTGTTCGACGGATGCTTTGCGGGAGGCAATGTTGCAACACTTCCAACTGACAGAAAACCCAACGGAACCTGTCAAATAGTCAGCGAGCATCATCATCATCCTCAATCACGCTTACATTCCATCAGCTCTCTCCGTCAGCGTCTCAATGACCAGCTCTTTATCTTTGTCTCTCCATCTCCTCATCGCCATATCCGAGTCCGCGTAAACGACAGATCTGATATAGTCTTCAATATCCTTCTTTTGTCCACTTTGTCCATGAATCGAGACCGGGTGAAACGCTAGAGGCTCAAGCGCGGATCGGATGTCGATCTCCGGGCGGCTGGTGAGACATATATGAAGATTTGAGAGCCGGAGACCGACAAGGATCTTTATGAGATCAAGGACTTGTTTGCGGGCGGGTGGTATTCCAGATGTATTTGGACATTCGTCTAGCGCGTCCAAAATAATGTAGATTGGGCCTTGGCCAGGTAGCGCGAGCATCTCTTTAAGACACGCAATCAGCGTACTGGTACTTGGCGTACGTGCGCCGTCGTCGTGTGTCTCATAAATTCGGGAGAGTATGTCGCAGCAATTGTCGGAACGAGTGGAGAGCTGAGTCAGAAGAGAAGGAAGCACGTTGTGGAGGTTTTGTTTATCGGTGTCCCTGAAATCAAAATAGAAATACGCCATAATGGCTAGTCCAGCTTCCCACAACATCGTGATGTCATGGATGATTGCGGAGCTAGTCGGTGGTGTAAGTTCCTAAGGGGTGAACGCGACAAATGATAACGAACCAAAGGATGCTCTTCCCTGAACCAGCTACAATGATTAGAGGCGATCAAAATCTGGGAGGATGTGAAAAGACAGAAGGGCATACGTTTCCCGTGGATCCACAACAAGGATGTGGTCGACTTGGATTTCCATTCCGGGAATATACTCCCCTGGAAGAACCATGTCGCTGTCCCTTCGTGTTGAGCGGTGGACGCGATATTTTGGTTAGTGGATGGGTCCGGCGGAGACAGCCACGTTCGGTGGTCCTTCCGTACCCGGCTCCCTGCAGTGGCATTTCAGTCTCAGCAAGCAAGAGCAGCGAGCCCGAGGAACTACGAACGCCTTTCCTCGCTGATATTGTTTGCCGTCTGTTGCAAGAGAGTTTTCGTTTCCATTGTTGTCGCTTTGACTACCTTGCCATCTATAGTATATGGGCTTACGATGGTATTTGTGAGTAGTTAACGTGATGGACGCACCCTCAACAGCCAGGTTGACCTTGTCATCGACGCCAATTACTTTGTCATCGACTTCCTTTACTTTGTCATCGACGCCCTGTACTTGCTCGCCGACGCTTTGTACTCCATCCTTGACTTGGTGCGCGACTTTCAGCACTTGTACAATCGCCATTTGGACCTCCTGCTGTGTTAATCTATCCAATCTACCTAGCGCGTCCTCGATATCCCTCCTTCCAATCAACTTTTTCAGATATTTCTCTGAATTTTTATCAGCGACGAGTAACGCGTCAGTACGAATCGACTCACTCGCTCGTCCCTGCTTCATCTCCTTCGTCACAACCGCAAAAATTCCAAGCACCTCGACCATTATCTTCACGATTACGTCCCTCATCGCCTCCGTCGTCGGCACCTCACTATACTCCTCGAGCCGTCTGAAGAAGCTCTCGATGCGCTCGAAGATATCGATGAGCGCATCTTGGCTCGCAACAACATCCTTTGCCGCCTGTGTAGGTTTGATATCAGAACAGTCCTCGTGATGGTGATCTAGGATAATAACTACCAAGAGAAGGACCCCGGCACCAGCGAAAATCACTTTCGCAGGTGAGAACACCTGGAAACATGATATCAGCGATTGGATCATAGAGGGATGGTCGCAATGCAACTCACCAGTCCGACGCCCTCGCCAAGCGCCGCGGAGAACGCATAAAGGACATTGACAGTCGGGTTCAACCATTTCGTCAGTGTGCCATCGCCGGACGTAGATTCCTCGAACTGTTGAACTTGAGTGCGGAGGACGGCCAGGATGTCGGTGGGAGAGTTGCAAGTCTGCAACTGGCCCATCAACGGATGCGCGAGAAGGTCTTTCTTCGTCTTCTTCTTATATGTTTCCAGGGATGCACAGAACATGGCCTGGAAATTGGAAGAAGAGGAGGCTGTGGGAGGTGTCTGAGACATCGCAATAGCAGCGAGAAGAGGTGTCTGAGGGTATGATGGAAGGGAGACGGCACGGGGGCAGAATGATTTGGCAGTTGACGCCCGCACAGCCCCCACCTCGTGGATAACCAGGTTTTTTTTTTCAAAACATAGGCGCGCAAGTTTCTGTATCCTACCGGCTGACTTGGAGGGAGGTCCGAGTGCAGTGAGGGGTTTCAGGTCGAGCCAGACAAGCAGAGTGTCCGAGATCTCGACGTTGGAGTACCTCTGCAGGAATGGTCACGCTTACTGTGAGTTGTGATGATTGGTCGGGTTCACACTCGCAAGTCTCGGTTCGAGTTCATCAACGTTCATCGATCATCAGTCAATCAGTACTCCTCGGTTCCGAGAGAGAGAGAAAAGGTAACTGGTTGGGTTGAAGACCTGGAACGCACTCTCGTCAGATGCTATTCTCTCAAGTCACAGATTGTGAGTAGGTAGGTATGGGATATGATAGTAGTCTGCGTAACAATTGGCTGAAAGAAAGTCCATGAGTAAAATCGAATTCTTCAGACAAGCAAATTGGAAGCACGCTGGACCTCACGTGAGGCAAGCCCGACAACCAATACAGCGCTGAATCAAGCGTCATTTGGAATGTCTAACTTTGTCGGCTCCGGTCCCCTTGTTTTTTGAACTGTTTACTGATATCCGGGAGTGTGTTGGTTCAGCGGAAAGACATACAGTAGTCTGGCAAACCGAGGCTAGACCGACATATTATATAATCGTAATATTACCGTTGAAACGGTTACCTAGGAATAATATTGTGGAGGACTCAGAATATATGCATCCTCCTCCAGACCTCCAACACTCACGCATTGTTCACCTATCCGGCTGCCCGCCTTCATAAATCTCTATAGAGTGCAAGCCCGGGGCCTAGACTGTACGTAGCCTGCTACATTTTACAAAGATTGTACCTAATAGGAGGTGCCCTCGTTACCAGAACTGAGTGGGGTAAAGACATGGGTGGGGTTTCTTAAGCAGTTGGCCACAAGAGTTCGCAATCACGCGGGATGGTAGGGCTGGGCGTCAGAGATGAGTGAATGCGAGCAGAATAAGACGCACTGCAGCCTTATCAAGACTTCGATCTGCCATGCGGCAAGTAATCAGTGTTTTTTCGTCTCATCCTCCAACCAAGACCACAACCTCTCGCCGACTTGGGGATCTAAAGCGGCCTTGTTTGGCTCACCAAGTCGTGCCCACGGAATGAAAAACTTTCCGTTGGCATCGGCCGCAGAAGGTGCTGTCGCGCAGTAAAGCTGTGTAAGTGCTCCATACGCTACCGGGTACATCAACCATTGCTAATTGCCCACCAGCAAGAGTCAGCTATCTGCCAGTGTCACCATACGCGATAAAGAGACGCACGACTATAGCTTTCTGCCACCCGGGCTGGTGGCGCAGAAGATCCGTGCGAATACTTCCTGGATTAAGACTCGTGGACACAATCTTGTCGCCATATCGCCGGGCTAGCTCGCGCGCCACAATGACGTTACCCTGCGACCGCGTTCGGCGAATAAGTTAAGAGGATTGTGAATATTCGGCTCTACGCACGAATTTACTCTTGTTGTACAACTCCAACTCGCCATACTGTGTCCTCTTAGGACCATCCGCGAGGGCATCAAAGTCAAGGCCCGTTGTGAGGTAGTTGACCGTCGACGAAACCGTCACAACGCGGGCTTTCTCGTGGAAGGGTGCCGCGTCAGTAGCTGCGAACAGCGCAGGTAACAGCAATTCCGTGAGTAACCAGTGGCCTGGACATCGACGATTAGTGCAGCACGACAACTAACTCGAAGATAGGCTTACCAATGACGTTCGTGCCAAACTGCATGTCATACTTCTGTGTGGTAACCTGCTCCTTTGGCGACATCATTACACCACTGTGACCAATGTCACCATGGTCGATCAACCGCCGCAGCAACAACACGGGACTCACGCATTGTTGATAAGGACATGTAGTTGACTCTCTTTCCTGAAAACCCATGCTTTGAGGAAAGGACACAACGATAATAGATAGGAACATACGAGAGGAACTCTTGCGCTGACTTGCGGATCGCAGGGATATCCGAGAGATCAAGCTGGAGGAAAATGGCTTGCTTGCCCGTCTCGTTCTTCAGCTCGGCGATCGCCTCGTTCGCCTTTTGAGCGCTTCGCGCAGCGAGGTAAACCTTCGCATTGTGTGCCAGGAGTTGCTGACGTTCGATGAGCCATGTCTCGTACCACTGTGGTAGTAAGATCCCCAAACGTACCTTGACAGTCTCCTTCCCAATGCCAGTATTTCCACCTACGGACAAGCCATCACGTTTAACACACGCGCGCTTATTTATTCTGAGAAGCGCACCCGTGACAAGAATGACTTTGCCGGTAAGGTCCGGTATGTCATTGACGCCCCAATTTGGCTTCGGAGGGAAGGACTGCTGCAAAACCGATAGTTGACCACCCATGTGTTTTTTTCCTGAGTGTAGTATAAAGTGGAGAGGGTGGAATAAGAAGGTAAGAGAAAAGGGGATGAAAGTAGAGGTGGCAGGGTTTCGGTCGAGAATTTAAGCGTAGTGCCACTAAGCGCCGTGTCCTGACGCGGCGGCGAGCCGTTCGGCCGTTAGAGCTCTGTTTACCAAATCGTTATAATGTCACCGCCATCACCGTGCTCTCAACATTATTGGCCCTTGATATTGAGATCGGGCTCCTGCACCTGGATAGGCCCTGCCCGTGGCCAATTTCCCGTTGTTGGACTGTGGTACTAGGTTAGTGTACCACGCTGAGTAGAGAGAGTGGGAAGGTTGGAGAGGCGTGGCACGGGGTGGATGGGCGGGTGGGACAGCGACACTATGATAGGTTATATTTTTCAAAACAAACGAGGGGAGGTTACGAGTGAGTATTTAAGCAGTACGACAGTCCAGGCGGAGAGATCGGGCGAAAGCGCGAAGCGCTTCTCGCTCGAACATGAGAGTTCTTGTGGCCGAGGCGAGGTCTCGACGGGTGGACCCTCCCGGAGCGGCTGGATGAGCGTCGGTGGGCACAAAGGACCTCATCGTCGATCCATTTGTAAAAGGGTGTGGCGGGCAGGTTAAAACGAAAGTAATCCCGGTTTTTCAGACCGGTTGAAAAGCAGGGCGGGCAAGGTGGTGGCCGGCACGTAAAAGAGGAATAAGTACGGGCCGCTTCGCCCGCTCGCTCAAAGACTAAAGGCACCGCTCGTTCCTCGCTCTGCCTTAGACCGGCTACACATGCAGCCCGGAGTCGTTGCGGTGCCACGGCCCACAGGGGACTTCAGGAAGCGGGATAGAGTTGTAGGTGGTACAGTAAATAGGAAGGTAACCATGCCCACAGTACTTGGCCGGGTTTCGCTATCATCTCCAGTCTTTTCTCACTGCTTGCCTGGGTCGTCGGATTACAGAAGTGGTGTGCAAAGCATGTAGGAATAAATTGGCAAAGCGACCAAATCAAATCTCCGGATCCGTCATGTCCTCCAACGAACGTTTTCTTTTTTTCTTTTTTCTTTTGGATCACGAACGCATTGCAAAGCGCATATATGAGCGTTGTTCTCTCGCCCGGCCAATGCACGGGGCTCCCACCTCCCGATACAAGATCGCGTTTTTGATCGCGTTGGTCGACCTTCTATCACGACTTTCACGGTCGATACCAGATTTTTATTTTCGTTCGTGGTATGGCCGAAGAAACCTATGGCTGCACGTAGACATATCATAGACACTCCCTCCAATAGATAGAACTACGCACGCCCGAGGATGCTATACCGCAGTACCACTTCTTGGTGCAGGAATGACGGCTTCACGTCTCGCACCAGCCGACTCACGTCCCCTAGTGCGCACACAAAATGTCATCACCAGCGCTCCATATCCGCCACCCCAGCGCGATCCACCCTTGCAAGAACTCCCGCAGAATGTCCTCGGCCCGCAGGTAGGCCACGACCACGGCAGCGCCGTGAAGCACCATCGTGAGAGCGGTCAGCGTTGTGAACTAGAGGACGTACTAGCGCCGGGTGGTAGACACAGATACGACAAGCAGCAGGTCGGGTGCATGAGCGCGGTGGACGTCGACCTGGCGCAGCGCGAGCGCGAGGAAAGTCCAGTCGAGAGCCCGGGCCGTCACAGTAGCAGAGGCGGGGGCAGAGAGGATGTTCCACCTCAGCGGCACACAGCCCTGCACATGCTAGCTGCACAGTGCACACGCTGTGTGAACAGCTGGGACCGAAACTATGAAATCGTCGCCAATGGCCGTGCGGGCCCGCATGCTGACCGTATCTTACCCATGACACTCCGTGTGCTACTCCTTTCTAACTTAAGATACGCATACGCCGCATTGACTAGTTTCCGTTTCCTACAATGCAACCGCAGGGACGCACGGCCGCCATGTGGCTCCAATCAACGGATTAAGGTTTTCGGCCCTCATAGCTCCAACGTGGAAACAAGCCCGTGCACAAGAGGATAACCAGATGATGCAGGTATTGGAGACGAAGGTAAGCTCTGATGCCGAGCAATTGCTACTCAACGTCCGATACCGGTCAACAGAGAGTCCGAAAATAAGCCCTTTATTTGACCCCGAGAGAATGTACAGAAGAATTGAACTGCCAAGGTAACCTATCCATACGCACAATGGTTTAAGTCGAAATCTGGCTTGCGCCTCACGACATTCATGACAACTCGAGCGATCTGATGAGCGCCTCAGCCTTGGCAGAGCGCGCCTTGAGCTCGCTAAGGAACGGCTTCGGACGCCTACAACGAGAAATACGTCAGACCATAGTCCTCACTCGCACAGGCACTGGGAAGAAGACGTACACGATCACACCACTGCTGAACTCACACGTCGGCTCTTGGACCACCCCATTGATCGTCACCTTATTGATGTCGAAAACAGAGAGCACAGTGGCCGCAAGGATGAACAGGACCGACTGTGCCAGCTGCTCGCCGGGACATGCACTGTTGGGTGCGAGATGCATGAGATGACGACTACGGCCACGGTGCTACATGGGAGACTCACCGGCGCCCATACCCAAATGCGAAGTTGAACGGATCCGGCTCGGCCGGCTTTCCAGGACGTGCGATGAGACGGTCAGGGTTGAACACCATCGGGTCCTTGTAGACCTCAGGGTCGTGCAGGAAGTGCCTATGTGCAATCGTGAGCGACCCACTAGCGTTGCACCACACCGAGTAGAGTACACACCAGATGTTCGCTATAATGATCGAGCCCTTGGGGATCAGGTACCCATCATGAACGTCGTCCTGCTCGATGCAGTGAGGCGCACCGAGTGGCGCCGTTGGGCCCCATCGGATGACCTCCTTGAGCATCGTCGCGATGTACGGGAGTTGGTCACGATCTGCGAACGTCGGCAGGCGGCCGTTACCGACGACCGCATCGAGCTCGGCTTGGCATTTGCGTTGCACTTCAGGGTAAGCGGTCATGGCGAGGAGGAAAGAGGACATGGCAGCGACGGGCTACAGGAGACGGATGGCGCGTGTGTGTTCAGCGTGCCAATTCCAGTTGAAAATCTCTTACCGAGTCGGCGCCGCCGGAGTACAGGCTGGACGCGGCCCACTTGATCTCGTCCTCCTCCTCAGGTGAGACCTTGCGACCATCGAGCAGGTTCGTAACCATGTTGGGCACCGCGGTCCCCTTAGCCTGTGAAGCGGGGATATTCAGAAACTACCTCGTACAAGCGACGGGGTATCAGGGCACACCATCTGCTCGAGCACGAACTCGTAAGACTTGTCTGTCATGTCGAACAGCGTATGCCGCCACTCGCGCGCAATCTTGTGGAATCCGCCACCTGGGAACCACTCGGGAATATACCGGAGGAAAGGCAAGAAGTCGACAGCAAAGCGGCCGGGAGAAAGAAGGACGTTCAGTTGATCCGTAGCCTCATCGGCGACGCGGACCAGACTATCATCCTCGGTCATAGGTCTGTATCCATGGGTGATCCGCAAGGTGATGACGCCCACAGCCCTAAATCATCGTCAGTTAGACAATCAACTCAATCACAGAAAGCCCGAGGACATACTTGCGGACGGGACCAACGAAGTTTCGGGGCTCGTTCAGCAAGCGGCGGACCATCAGCGCAGATTCCTCTTCTAATGTATCCCGGAACTTCTCAACGCTGGCCCTTGTGCCGATGACGGCATGGAGCATGCGACGACACGCTTTGAACTTGTCTGTGTATTTGAGGAGAACGAGGATATCCCTCCATCCTACAAGATCACAGGCCATCGTGAGATGGGGCCGACTTGAGTATATAGCACTCTTTTTGTTGAGCATATTGACGGCCAGTTGCGGTGAGTTGATGATGATGGTCGGTTGACCGAGAATAGTCATCTGAATGAGGTCGCCTGCAATAATAGTTGATTGTTACATTCCCGAATCACTATTCGAGACGCACCGTATTTCTTCTGCCATCGAGAGAAGACCTGGTATTCGAGTTCGGTGGGAACATCCAAAAGATTGCCAATGATGGGCCAACCCTTTGGACCTGGGATCTGGCGACCTAAGGGCTTTTTCTCCGTGACTTTTTTGAGAAGCCAAAGAGCGACGACAGCGAGGGCCACGTTGACGGCCTGGTCAGTGAGGGACATTGTGAGAATGGCCCGGAGAAGTGTACGAGGAGCACCAGGTCAGGCCGTAGTTGAATTATTTTATAGAAGGCCCCTCCACATCTGACCGCGTAGAATAGGAATGCGGATTGGCGGAATTCTCTAGCAACATCTATTTTTGATTGGAGGATGAGCTCAGAGCAGAGGGAAACACTGGTCTTCCGGTTTTGGAATGTGGAAGACGATGCTCCGCAGTCCGTGTTCAGCGGAACTTCTCGGCCTCCTCCGGCAATAATCAAGGCAATAATCATCAATAAAATTTGTCATTGTACTACTAAGTACTAAGACCTCGGGCTGCCAGTGTTTTCTTTTTCTTTTTCGATTCATGTTTATTACTGAGCTATGAGAACACTGCAGTTAAGAAACACTTCTCCGCCCCTCCTCGAGTGGAGAAGAAGCGGGAGTAGGGGAGAAGGGGTTGGATGGGGTTCCACGCCGTGCTGAGGATGGCGAAAGAGATACGGGGCTGGACATACCGCGGACAGTGGAGTAGGATGTGTTCGGCGGACCTGATGGGCACATGGGCAGCTGACGTGTTCGGGTGGGTCGTTAACGCGGAACCGTTGGACGTAGGTGCCAGTAAAGGCGTGGTCCGTGCCAATCTGGAGTGCGGTGGAGGTAGTGCGCCGTGCGAACTTCGGCGTCTGGGTTTTCTTGTTGTTCGCATCTCGTTCTATGTCGGCGGCAGCCGACCATAGCGGGTGATGTTTGTCGTGAGCAGGTGGGGAGGTGGCCGCCGTTAACATGTGGCTCCCATTTCAGTCGTCGTTGGAAAAAGAACCCCAGGTATCTGTGAGGGTTTCCGTGTGTGGCAGAGTACGGTATCACCTGTAGGTCACATCGATTGAATAGAACCAAGTGTTGTGAGGCACGTACGTTTGGTCTTTCAGCATGTCTTTCGCTATGCAACCCGCAAGCTTCGGCGCTTCGACACCTACAGAGAATATAGCGATGACTCGGACTCTCCAACTGCGAGTGCGTGCCTAAGTTTACGTTGTATCGTTGGCCATCCTTTTCCCGTCACAGGCTGACTCACAGCTCATAATAAATACGCACTATCTTCCGAGTGGGCCTATATGAATACTGGAAAAAGGGAGTAGAGTAACCTATAGTACACTATTTACTGGCCCACCATCCTCCGTCAACATCCGTACTATCGCGGTCTTTCCCACTCCTGATGCTACCTGGAACGGGGTCCTTCCTTTCTTGTCCTTGGCATCTATACTCGCGCCACGATCGAGAAGCAAGCGCACGGTCTTTGTATTGCTCTCGGATGACGCCAGATGCAGCGGAGTCCATCCGTCCTTGTCCTCGGCATTTGCGTTCACGCCGCGATCGAGTAGTAAGCGCACGATCTCTGTTTCACCCTTGGACGACGCCTCGTGCAATGGGGTCCTTCCATCCTTGTTCATGACATCTGCGTCCGCCCCATGATCAAGCAGTAGACGTGCAATCTCGAGGGCCTCAGCAGATGTCGCCAGATGTAATGGCGTTGAGCAGTCCTGATCTTGTGCATTGATGTCTACCCCATGTTGAAGTAATGGCCTCACGGTCTCCACGTGACCGTGATTCGATGCTGGGTGAAATAGAGTATGGCCTGCGTCATTCACAGCGTCGATATGTACGCTGTACCCTGGTAGCATCCGAACAACCTCTAGGTACCCAGAATATACGGCTAAATGAATTGGAGTACGGTGATTGAGTTGCCGCGAATTCGCATCTGCGCCGTGGTCGAGTAGCCACCGTGCGATATCGATACGTCCATCTAACGACGCAGCATGTAGTGGAGTCCGGTTGCGTCTGTCCTCGATAACATCCACGGCTGCGCCATGCCGGTATAATAGCTCTGCCACCTCGAAGTGTTTCTTATGCAATGCCGCCACCAGTGGACTGTGATTATGACCACCCCTCGCATTCACTTGCTCGGGATGCTCGACGATGATGTGTGCCGCCAAGTCACGAAAACCGCACAACGATGCATAATACAGTGGAAATCCGCGATTTCCGGGGGGATCCCCGAAGTTGCTCCAGCGATCGTCGAGGTCGTGCAGCTGGACCCACGCGGAAAAATGTGGTTTGGTTGAGTCAAAAAGACGCCGCATCCCATCTTCTATGCACGACGACACCTTTCCGAACTGCGCATGCTCCACCCAATGCTGACTGGCATTTCTCGCCAACGGGAAGCTATCTTCGACCTGGTTATCGTCCGCGCTGCCGTCCAGCTGGAGCAGAATACCCAAGCAGGCATGGGCGAGAGTCGTGTGTGCAGGTTCGGGAGTGATATGGAAGTATGAAGCGTCTCCTCCAGAAGTGGAAAGCCGATCGGAAGTCAAGAATTCCTTGACCGAAAAATGCGTGAACTGAATGACCCGGGAATCACCATCGTCGACTTGCGTGATCAAGCTGGAGCACGTAGATAGCACAGCTCGTTGCCGGTCCTCCCACCGCCAGTCCTCCTTCAATTTCGGTGTCGCTCCTTCGGCTTCTTCAAAGTCAAGCGCAAGTATTTCTGCTAGCTCCTCGACACGCAGTGGGCGAGTAGCCGCAGTGAGACATTGTAAGAGACGATGAGCATGGTCTCGGTTGGCCATCCCGATCTCCTTCAACACCCGCTCATATGTCTCGTCCAGAGATTTCGGCAATCCGTTAAGCGTTCGCCGGATGCTTTGCGGAAGGCAATGTTGCAACACTTCCAGCTGACAGAAAACCCAACGGAACCTGTCAAATAATCAGAAAGTGTCATCGGCATCCTTACGTGCTCTTACATTCCGTCGGCTTTCTCCGTAAGTGTCTCAACGACCAGCTCTTTGTCCTTGCCCCTCCATCTCCTTATCGCCATATCCGAGTCCGCGTACACGACAGATCTGATATAGTCTTCAATGTCCTTCTTTTGTCCACTTTCCTCGTGGATCGAGACCGGGTGAAACGCTAGAGGCTCAAGCGCGGATCGGATGTCGATCTCCGGACGGCTGGTGACACATATATGAAGATTTGAGAGCTGGAGGCCGACGAGGTCCTTTATGAGACCAAGGACTTGTTTTCGGGCCGGTGGAATGCCAGAGGTATTGGGACATTCATCCAGCGCGTCCAAGATGATGTAGATTGGGCCTTGGCCAGGTAGCGTGAGCATCTCTTTAAGACACGCAATCAGCGTGCTGGTACTCGGCTTACGTGCGCCATCGTCATGCGTCTTGTAAATGCGGGAGAGTATATCGCAACAACTGTCGGAACGAGTGGAGAGCTGGGTTAGAAGCGAAGGGAGCATGTTGTGGAGGTTTTGTTTATCGGTGTCCCTGAAATCAAAATAGAAATACGCCATAATGGCTAGTCCCGCCTCCCACAACATCGTGATTTCCTGGATGATTGCAGAGCTAGTTGGCATCGTAAGTTCCTGATGGGTGAACCCGACGAATGATAACGAACCAAAGGATGCTCTTCCCTGAACCCGCTACAATGATTGTTGGCGATCAAGATCTAGGAGGACATGAAGGGAGAGAAGGGCGCACGTTTCCCGTGGATCCACAACAAAGATGTGGTGGCCTTGGTCTTCCATTCCAAGAATATACTCCCCTGGAAGAACCATGTCGCCGTCCCTTCGTGTTGAGAGACGCACGCGATATTTTGATTAGTGGATGGGTCTGGCGGAGACAGCCACATTCGGTGCGTTGTCCGTATCCGGCTTCCTGCAGTGGGATTTCAGTGTCAGTGGGCAATGGCAGCGGGGCTAAAGAACCACGAACGCCTTTCCGCGTCGATATTGTCTGCCGTCTGCTGCAATAGAGCCCTCGTTTCCATTGTCGTCACTTTGATTACCTTGCCATCTAGTCGCATGGTATGAGTTTCCGTTGGTAGTTGTCGGTGGCTAACGTGATGGACGTACCCTCGACAGCCAGGTTGACCTTGTCGTCGACGTCTTTGACCCTGTCGTCGACGCCCTGTACCTGGCCGCCGACAGTTGTTACTCCATCCTTCACTTGGTGTGCGACTTTCAGGACTTGTACAATCGCCATCTGCACCTCCTCCTGCGTCAATCTATCCAGTCGGACCAGCGCGTCTTCGATATCCCTCCTTCCAATCAATTTGTTCAGGTATTTCTCTGAATACCTATCAGCGACGGGCAACACATCATCACGGATTGACTCACTTGCTCGTCCTTGATTTATCTCCTTCGTCACAATTCCAAATATCCCAAGCACCTCGACCATTATCTTCACGATGATGTCCCTCATCGCCTCCGTCGTTGGCACCTCGCTATACTCCTCAAGCCGTCTGAAGAAGCTCTCAATGCGCTCGAAGATATCAACGAGCGCATCTTGGCTCGCAACAACGTCCTTTGCCGCCTGCGTACGTTCGGAATCAGAACAGTCCGTGAGGGAGATCTAGGACGATAACTACCAAAAGAAGGACACCGGCTCCAGCGAAAATGACTTTCGCAGGTGAGAACACCTAGAAATATGGTATCAGAGGGTGGGTGGATGGTAGACGGACTGTCGGAACGGGATTCACCAGTCCGATGCCCTCGCCAAGCGCCGCGGAGAACGCATAAAGGACATTGACAGTCGGATTCAACCATTTTGTCAATTTGTCGTTGCTGGACGTAGATTGCTCGAAATGTTGGACCTGGGTCCGAAGGACGGCGAGAATGTCGGTGGGAGAGTTGCAGGTCTGCAACTGGCCCATCAACAGATGCGCGAGAAGGTCTTTCTTCGTCTTCTTCTCATACTCTTTCATGGAAGCATAGAAGATGGCCTGGAGATTAGAAGAAGAGGAAGCTGCGGGAGGTGTCTGAGACATGGCAGCAGCGACGAGATGCGTCTGAGGGTATGATACGGGTGACAGTACTGGCAGATGACACAGGGCACGCGAGCGCCAGAATGGTTGGCAGTTGACGCCCGCACAGCCCCACCTCGTGGATAGGCCCAGAATTTAAAATACAATTTTTGACACCATATAGGCGTGGGAGTTACTGCATCCTACTACTGTAGCCGACTTGAAGGGAGATCTGAGTGCGGTGAGGGGATTCAGAGCCTGAGGCAGACGAGCAGAATGTCCGAGATCTCGACGTTGGGGTACCTCTGTAGGAAGGTTGGGCTTACCAGCTTTGACCTGATGGGCAACCCGACCAATGAGAAGCTGACGCCCTCGGCCATCCTCACATCGACAACGCCAGTCCTTCCTTTATGAAGGACTTCTCCATAGCATCGGTCAACATGGGGAGGAGGAACGGAGCGATGGCGGCGCTTCTCGAGACGAACACACAAGACGACATTCTATGCGTCTCAGAACCGTGGTTTGGTAAGATTGGTACGAAGCGAAGCGACGGCGTCAAGTGGGGCGCAGAGGCCTTGGGAGGTGCGGCCAATTCGAAATGGCACCTCCACTACCCCTACTACACGAACGACCGGCGGGCAAAGGTGATGGTATACGCCCGCAAACACGACCCGATGCACCCAGGAAAGCCAAACGGCCTGGAGGTGGTCGCGCGAAACGACCTGGGTGCACATCCCTGCCTGCTGATCGTAGACATCAAAGCGGAAAGAGAAAGATGGCGAGTCGTCACGTTCTACAACGACGTCGAAGACCCGTCTGCCCTTGCCGCCCTCCGACAACTCGCCTTCCTCTGGGATGGCACGCCGACACTCCTCGTTGGCGACTTCAACATGCACAGCCGCACGTGGTCCCCTTTGGGCTGGGCTCCGACCCCACACGCCACGCAGTTCGAACAATGGGCTGCAGAACAGACCCTGGAGCTCCTCAACCGACCGGGTGTGTCGACGCGAAGAGGCACAGTGTCGCAGAATCAGCGTGACAGCACGCTTGATCTCCACTGGCGGAACTTTGCCGCGACCACCCAAGGAGTCTTCATGGGAGCAAACATCGACTGGGACGGATCGGTCGGATCGGACCACGCGCTCATCCGCACGCATGCGTGCACGCAAGCCCACTTCCGAGGCCCCACCCATGACCGAACCAACGCCTTCGACCTAGACATCGACAGCGAAGACTGGAAGGAGTGGTACCGACTGATGGAGCTCCACGCCCCGGTCCTACGGGCACCACCGCGCTCCGCCGCGGAAATCGACACGGTGCTAGACCTCATCTACGACACATTCAACACCGCGTGCGAAGCCACCATGAAACGCAAAGGCCAGAACAAGGCTCGCGCGGAACGGTGGTGGGACGAAGAGTGTAAGCTGGCAGCAGAAAGAGTCCGCACGGCTACGACCGACGAGGAGCGCACAGCAGTGAACGCCGCCTTGAAAAGGGCGGTCCGACTTGCTAAGCGCGCCTGGGCGGACAAGACCATCACCGCCTCCAACGTCTGGGAGGTCGCTGCCTGGAGGCATGGCAGGAGCGTCACCCGCATACCGGCACTGAAGGACGAGCACGGCGACCTACAGTTCGACCACAAGCAGATGGCAGGGATCCTCGGTAAGCAATTCTTTGCTGCGGACCGGGGGACCATACCCCTTACTCTCCCGAACGACCCACCTGCCCGCCCAACGCGACCGCACGCCCCTCTGACGGAGGGCGAGGCGCGAGCGCTCCTCAAAGCGGCAGCCGACAAATCAGCACCCGGAGCCTCAGGCATAGGGTGGCGACTGCTCAAGAACGCCTGGGGAGATCCAGAGGCAGACGGGTGGAAGGGCATCGGGCCCACGCTAACCCACCTATACGAAGCTTGCATCCTTCTAGGTCATCACCCGGCCCGCTGGAAGACGGCGGTGGTTGTGGTCATCCCTAAACCGGATCGCCCTGACTACACGCTGGCCAAGGCGCATCGACCCATCTCCCTCCTCGAGTGCATGTCAAAGCTGCTCGAGAAGGTATTTGCGAAGCGCCTCCAGCATGCCATAGTCAAGGAGGAGCTCATTCCGACCAACCAGTTGATGAACAGCATACATAAAGACCATACTCACAGTGGACTGGGGAGACTGTGGTGAGATATGGAGGTAGGCTTGAAGCAGCAACAGAGATAATCAAGCAAGTGAAGCAGATGGTAGTCTGGCACACAACAGATGAGAACTGGTGTTTATACAGAGGAGAAGACATACCTGGCACACAACAGATGAGAACTCTTGTGATTTAGTGAGGCCGGCAGCTTATATGAGTGAGAAGGACGAGTATGTGAGAGTTTGGAGTAGAGCTTATGCTCCTATCTCCGCAGATCCCTGGTATTATATCCGGCTTATTCTACGGTAATTTATCGATTACATAATTATATGGTCTGGCCTCGGGTTGTCTTCGGCAACGTTCCGGGCCTCGATCTCAACACTCCCCCTCAAACTGAGGGTAGACCATGTTGTTATAATAAAGCGCTTGGTGGAAGGAACGTGATGGGTGCATCAAAAAACCTCCTGAAAGAAGGAAAAAGCTACCATCATATATTCCTTCTCTACCTTTGGCATTTGCGCACGAAATTATTTATTCGCTCTTATTTTTCTGATTTTTCCGATTTCCGTTCTTAGCGTGCTGGCTCCAGATCCATGTTCTGTGACTGTGGACTCTGTGCTCCCCCTCACGCTGTATAACGGATCGGTTATCTATATATTGGACTCTCATTTCTCTTTCCTTTTGCCGCAGACACATTACTACCCCTTTTTGGGTGTGCCCCATTGGGCTTGTGTTGCGCATCTCGTCAGATGCTCCCCTTTACGCTGTCCTCCATGTGCGCACATGGGAACATATCATTTTTGGGATTTACGGCCTAGGAAATGTTATTTTGTTTTATATTCTCTCCGATTTATTCCTTTTTACTCCCCGTTGGCACAGGCAGCTATCGCATGGCCTGGTGTCGCCTTTGTCATCAGCTTTGCCCGTCGGCTTTGCCTTTGACTTTTGCGCCCATGGCAGTGTGCTCCTTTTACAGGTTGTCTCTTCAAGCTGTCGCAATGCCCGGTGTCGTCTTTGTCATCGGCTTTGCTCTATTGGCCTTTGCCTATGACCTTTGCGCCCAGGGCTGCGCACTCCCCTTTCGATCTCCCCCTCGCGCGGCACATCGGGTGCGACCACGAAGTCCTCTGGAGGGGTGTCTAGGGATAGAGATTATCGGAGGGTAAGTCCCTTTTTATATTTTATGTTACTTTGCGGCTTTTGGTCCGTCTGTACGACTTCTTGTCGTCTATACGGCCTTTGTTCCGCTTCCCTTACTGACAATGCTCCTGGCTATTTTCAGGTATGTCACTGTCTTTCTTTTCCAGGGAATTCTTCCTCAACGCTATCGGGTCTTTGCCCGTACGTGGGAGAACTGTTGCGCTATCGGGTCAGGCTCTGCCGCCGCCCGTGCACATTCGTTGGGTGCGTCGTCTTCTCCCCATGGGAGGTACGTCTTTATTTTCTTGCGTTCACGGCCTTTTTTTTTTTTTTTGGTCCGTCTTCGCAGTTCCCGACTATCTCGGGTATGTTCTCATCTCCTTATAGGAGGTACTGTTCCTCTACGCGATCGGGTCAGATTGTCAACACCGCCCGTGCGCGGGAATCTTTCATGCCTTACGCCATCAGGGTCTGGTTCTTGGCTACCGCCCGTGCGCATCACTTCACTGCTCTTCCCCTACGCCTTCGGGTCTTACTGTACCATTGCCCATGCGTGGGAAAACAGTCATGTGTGCGCTATCGGGTCGGTGTTATCACCGCCTGTGCGTTTTTTACTTATTCTTCCTCTACGCTATCGGGTTTGGCTGTGCCATTGCCCGTGCGTGGGAGAATCCTCATTGGTACGCTATCGGGTAGGTTATCACCATGTTACCGCCCGTGCGTCCATTCGGCTCAGTGGCTCATTAGGTGCGTCATGTCATGTTCACGGCCATCCGTGACTATGCTCATGTAACAGTCTGTGTTTTTGTATATTCGACCGCTTTCGCTGGGATGTGAGGGGTATTACCTCCTCCGCAGTCTTTTCGTTTGCGGCCCACGCCTCGATATCGGGTGTTTCAGGTCCTGCCTGTATTCTCTGGTAAGCATTTTACTTTTTTAGTACGACTCACTTTTCTTTATCATCAAACAGTCTCGATTCACGACTCCGATCCGGCCGTGATCGATTTCGATATCTCCGTCTGCGGCCACTTCTCCTTCAGCCGCGATCTCTGGGGTGTGAGGAGTTCGTTCTCCTCCCCCTCAGGATCTTCAATTATGGCTCTGCCGTGTTCTCCGGCGTTCTACATCCCGCCTGCGCGGCGTCTTCGACAGCGTCATCTTTCGTGGCGTCTGCCTTTTGCGCCATCAACTCCTCATGTCGCCGCCACTTTTTCGACCTCGTCCGTTACCGTCTGATTACCCCACTTCTGGGCACATACGGCAAAGACTTCATTTGGGCCTTGCTACCTTTTACGGTGCGTTTATCATACGCATCTTGGCGCTATGGCTGACTTAATGATATGGCAGGTATAGGTATTATGCCGCTCGTCTCACGAGTCGGCGTCGGGCTCGTACTCGCCCATTGTCGTGAGCTGCTCGCGCAAATCGGCGAGTCAGTCAAACGTTCACGTATGCCGTCGTTCCCGGTGCAGCGTTCATCGAACCGTCACTGGGTCGTGTCGTCAAATTGCCCGCATTTCCGGCGTCGTGGCACCGTGACGGACATTCGGTCGTGGTACGTCACCCTAGTATTGGGTCCGTCCGCGATTAACAATTGTCTCACAGCGCAACGCCAGCTCATGGCCGTCTGTCTCGCGCTGGGATCATATGCTCATCAAACACATTCACCGCGTCTCTGCACGCCGTGGTATCGCTCATCTCTATGGATGTAGCACATCTCGCGACGGCGGACATCCTCCTCTTTATCGAATCGCAACATTCCCGTACATCCTCTCTATGACGGGGACATAGGGATAGCCGCTCACGCGACTGCGTGCTCTGTAGCACGTCGCTCATTTTGGCCGACTTTCCGTTCCGCCGTCTCCTGCCTCTCTTCCGGGCTTCTCCGGCAACGGTTTTGTCCGTCCACATCACCCCTTGTAAGGTGAGTCAAAGTTTTCTAATCGTACTGATTCTATCGCTCATCTCGGTGTTCATGGCACCGGCGGCGACGATCCCATTTATCGAGCCGTTGTTGACTCTGAGCCTGTATCTGCGGCGTCTCTCTACACCAGTTCACGGTACGTTGTCCTCTCGGATCCGTCCGCGACTGACGTTTTCTTCGTTTGCACCGAGCAATAGGGGCTATACACGCTGCACACGCTGGGGACGATATTCGCGTGGTGCACGCGCTCGGGATCATAAATATACTGCTCAACGCGATGCGTCTGTCTCGCGCCGGCATACTGGGTAAGTTTATTTCCCAGTTTCTTCTCTACTCTGCGCGGCGGTAGCTCATAGGCTATCTGTCTCGCGCTTACTAACACCAGTTCGATCCACCCGTGTTATTCACGGTGTCGGAGTCGTTCCGCCCGTGGCGTTCATCTGCACGCCGTGCCCTTTCAGGTGCTATCAGTCGCGCGTGATGTCATGGGGATGCCAGTGTCGTCTAGTGACGCCTGGCTCATATCAGTATATGTGCTCATCAAGAAGCTCGATTGGCCTGCGACGTTCGTTTGTACGCCTTGCCCTTCTGTAAGGTGCGATCGGTCGCGCGCGACGTCGTGGGTCCAACACTGTAAGTGGTCATCCTCTGGAATGCCGAGCTAATACAGGACGCCTGGGTCATTTCCAGGTTCGACGAGTATCTGGTTCGATTTTCGAGCGCGGAGTCTAACTCTCCCGTGCGTTTCTCATGCCTAGCCAGCTCGCGCTGGCTGTCTGGCATCAACTGCATGCACGCCGTGCCCTCTCGCAAGATGCTATCGGTCGTGCGCTTTGTGTCATGGCGCGATCAAATTTATTCGCGCATGGCTGATTATTCTCGTGCGTTGGGCTGGATGCCCGTGTCACCCAGTTCGTGCTGGATGCCCGAGTCATCGGGTCCGCGCTATATCAGCTGCGCTCGATGTTCGACGGTCTCGAAGGATAGGGGTAAGTTTCTATATCCACTCGCGCCAAACTGTGCTCTGCAGTTTGTGTCGTTGGGCGGTTCAGCTGAGCTTCGGGAGCTCCCTCTGGTTGGGATCAGGATGTTCATGTCATCTGTCCCAATCTCTGAGGAGTGTTTTGTAGTTATCGCTTGTTTCGCGCGATAGGGGCTCAGTGTAGACGTATCAAGTATGGGGGGAATAATATATTTGATGTTCCTTGCTCATCTGGCTATTCGCCAGGGCCCATAACCTCTTGTGATTTAGTGAGGCCGGCAGCTTATATGAGTGAGAAGGACGAGTATGTGAGAGTTTGGAGTAGAGCTTATGCTCCTATCTCCGCAGATCCCTGGTATTATATCCGGCTTATTCTACGGTAATTTATCGATTACATAATTATATGGTCTGGCCTCGGGTTGTCTTCGGCAACGTTCCGGGCCTCGATCTCAACAAGAACTGGTGTGGTGCCAGAGCGTACATGGTACACTACTTATACTCCTACAGAGGGTGATGCTAGTAACAGCAGGTCACAGTAAATACAAGGACGCATTGTTCTGTACACGGACAAAGGAGTGGATACAAAGGGAACAAGGCGTAGAGAACAAGAGAAGTCTGGACTATGATATCATAGTGACATCACAATAAAGATAAGGAAACAAAGGGAAGTACATAGACGTAGTACAAGGGCAATCCAGAGTGGTCCATGATGTCATGTACATGTGTGATGTCATAGATAAGAGAATACAAGAAGTCCGAGATTGTAAAGATCAAAATAATCTAATCTACAAGTCCTGTATATCTAATCTAAAGCAGTCCGTTATCTGCATGTCCATTGAGCCGCTAAGTGCGCTCAGGCCACTTATCAACACCAGTTTGGCGGACGGGCGCACTCCTCCTGTCTCAACGTGGGCCTCACCATGCTGCATGACGTCCAGGCCGCTCACAGCGCCGGACTGAAGTGTGGGATCCTACTGTTCGACGTCCGTGGATTCTTTGACCATGTCAACCACGGCCGCCTGTGCTCCCTCATCAGGAACATGGGTTTCTCCCCCGAGGAGTCAAACTGGCTTGAGTGCTTCCTAGTAGACCGGAAGGTGCGCCTCCGGTTCAATGGGGCTATCTCGGAGGAACAGGGACAACCCGTGGGAGTGCCGCAAGGCTCGCCCATGTCCCCGGTCCTCTCGATTGCCTACACGGCCCCCCTACTTCACAGGATGGCGAGTTGGAATAACTCGTCGTTGGGGATGTACGTGGATGACGGACTCCTGTTCGTGTGCGCAGAAACGTGGGAGGGCATGGCAACCCTACTACGCGCCCGCTATAGCGTGTGTGAAGACATGCTCTGGACCTCGGGACTCGCGATCGAGCCTGAGAAGTCGGAACTCATGTTCTTCCAGAAACCCTACGAGAGGAACCCGAACCCTCCCCCCCTCTGGGTTGACCTTACCAGATGGGGAAGGCTTGTACACGGTTCGGCCGGTGGAAACCCTGAGATACCTCGGGTTCTTCATCCACCGGCGCCTGAATTGGGACCCGCATGTGACCATCATGTGCAACAGGGTGAGGGCCTCAATCCGAGCGCTCTCACTCCTGGGGAACACCATTCGGGGCCTCTCCATGGCAAACTGGCAGCTAGTACTTAACGCCGTCTGTTTACCCGTCCTCTCCTATGGTTGCCAACTCTGGTATAAACCCAAAGGGAGGGCGGGCCTCATCAAGAAACTGCAGACCGTCCAGAACGAGATGGTCAAAGTGGTAACGGGCTCCTTCCGCACTGCGCCGCGGGAGCCCCTTTTAACTTTCACGTGCATGCTCCCTATGAGCGTGTACCTGGAGAAGCTGACGCACACTTCCGCGCTTCGGCTTTACAGGCTACCCCGCGCATCACAACTGCTCCGGCGATTGGGGCCGGAGTGGTACGTGCCGGGCCAGGGGGACTTCCGCGAGGTGGTCCCAGGATCATCCGTCGTGCCCGGGCGACGCAACCGTGCCCCAACGGCTCTGGAGGCTCTCGCCGCACGTGTCCCCTCAGACGGGCCGCGCGTCGACGCTGTTGCCATGACCCCCTGGGAGGTTCCCAACTGGGCAGGCCAGGTGACACACATCGGGGTTGGAAACCCCGTGGAGCGTAAAGACTGGACGCGTGCCCTTCACCGGGACGCCCCAACCCAAAGCGCTCTGATCATCCACGTCCAAGCCAAGGTGTCCTCACAAGGGCACGGCGACGGCAAAGAGGTGGGCGCGGTGGCAGCCACCTTCACGCAGGGGGGAGCGGACCTGACGCACAGGGTCTGGGTGTTGGGTGACGGGGCTCTTCAGTTTGATGTGGACGCCTTTGGGCTCGCCAAGACTGCGGAGTCTCTAGCCATGACTTACGTTGATGAGGTGCCCCCTCCCAATTCGATATACATATTTACTAATTCAAATTCGGCTATCCACGCGGTCAAGAACCCGCTCTCTCAGACCGCACAGTCTCACGCGCTCATGTTTTACCAAGCACTCACGACCCTCACCTTGCGGCATACTAACTTCCGCCTCTTCTTAGTCTGGACCCCGGTGGATGCTGAACTAGGAGGGCAATGGGCAGCACGGTGATACGCCCAGCACACGGCTGGCCCGGTAAACTCGCATTTTCCGCATTTTCGAGTTGAGCACTTTCCCGCGCTTCGGCATATCTGGGCCTTGACTGCCCTGTTCTCAATTATCTATTTGTCTGATTACTGAGCTATTCACTCGTCTCGGTTCCCAGTTTCATGTTCTATTCATACCCATGTGAATACCGGCACATACTTTCCCGCGCTTCGGCCGATTCGGGCTGTGGCCAGTCACCCTCCACTTCCCTGTGATTTGCGACCTCGCTTGGTTGCTTTTGGTACCTCACTTTATCTTTAGATCTACTGCCTCACTTCCCAGTATATAATCTCCCTGTATTTACTTCTTTAGACCCAGCAAATCCTTAGTTTCCTCTCCTCAGAGCTTCAGAGCTCTTTGGGGCTTAGTTTCCTTTGTTCTCGTTTTCAAGCATCTCACACCTTTGCGCGCCCCTAGCAATCTTAGATCGACGCATACCCAGCCAAAGCGGGACAACCTACGAAGTTACAGGCCCCGCGGGGGCCTGCGCGACGGGCAGCGCGGCTCCACTTCGCCCGGATAGTTTGATCTCTATTCATTGCGTTCCACAGCGCCTCGCACTTGCGCGCACCCTTAGCAAGTTTAGATTGACACATCCCTAACTGAAGCAAACCGATCTACGAAGTTATACGCCACGCGGAGGCCTGCATGACCGGCAGCGCGGCTTCACACCTTCCCGAACCCAATCGTCCCGATAACTGGTCGTCTACACACTTAGCGACAGTTTAGGGTATCAACGGGACTGGGCGGCTCATGGGTGCACGTGCGACCCCCCTGACGGGCTGAACCGCGTCAACAGTGCATCCTACCAGAAGGCGCGCGCAAGAACTCTGGCCTTCCAACAGTGGAACGCTCGCTGGTACACCAACCGACTCATCCCCACATTCCGATACCATGCAACTGGCGAGCTCCTCCCCTTCCACATGACATACTCCGACGTACACCCCCCCGACCCTAAACAACCTCACCCACTCTGGCAGCAGGCCACAGCTGCCGAAATACTCCCGGGTGGACGTCGCCGACCCAAACACACCTGTCGCTCCACCTCCACGCTCATGCAGGTGGCGACAGACCACGCCTTCACTGGAACCTATGTCCAACGGTTCCGCAAAGCAGACCCCCCGGAGAACATATCATGCCCTTGCGGCACGGCGGTCTGGGATGCCTATCACATTACACAAGAATGCCCGCGTTATCGCCAGGCACGCGTCGATGTGGGAATTTACAGTACCCGTCCGCACCATACCCAATCATTAATTCCCCTCCAGTCGCTCCTTGGTACCCGTAAGGGCGCCGAGATGCTTCTGCAATTCTTTGACCAGACCCGCACTGTCACGAACCTATGAAACTTGGGTCGTGACTCAGGCGTCTAAGACCAGTCCGCGCCGGCCCGGTCTTATGTAATCACCTTCCTAAAGGGGAAATCCGAAGTCGGAGTTTGAATTCTGTACTCCGACGATCACGTGATCGGTCACGTGATCTCCCATCGTTTATCAAGTCACCTGACGACTGAGAGTCATACCATTCCTTGGATTTATCTGATTGGACTGCGGAGCAGTCACGTCATATGGCGTCATCGACTGCAGAGCAGTCGTACGACATTATCCCTGTTTTCTCATTGGACACTATTCTTAGATGTCTCTGGAATGTTCCATTCCGCAGTATTCCGCAGCACCCGTGGGCGGCCCTAAGCCTGCCCTAAACTTACGCACAGACCATCCCCCTGGGTATATAAGCTAGCGCAATATATTGGACAGTCCCTCAGACTGTCCACTTTTGTGACATCCTCCACTTGCCTCTCCTCTGAACCGGTGCCCCTTCAGCTGCAGGACACAATCCTCCACTAAGCGCTACTCCCTTGCCGTCGAGCAAGGTACACGTCCGCAGAGCCAAGTCGTAGCCATCACAGTAGTCCCATGCCCCGCTCTGAGTTCTCCACCACCCCCGGTTTTCGCATCCCCCATCGTGCCTCCCTGTCGAGTGACAGTGAGTCATCACACTTGGACAGTCTAACCCAATTAGACCTGACCCCGGGTGTTCCCAGTGTCTGACTATGACTACAATTTCTCGCAGTTTGGTCAGTGGGACGGAGATTCTGCCTCGTACTACGAGGACAATGACCAGTACCGTGGTCCCTCTTGTCTCTCTCATCTCCGCTCGTCTCCTGCTCCCCTCCAACTCCCGTCGCCCCTCACTCCCCTCGCGTCCCCTTCCGCCTTCGTACAAGAAGAGTTTGTACAAGGATCCTCGGGTACTCAGTACGAGTACACCCTCACCGACATCCACGGTGAACCCCGGTCCAGGCTTCCATCGCCCATCACTCGCCCTGTCACCCCCTGCCCTGCCACTCCTCTCGAGTACGAGGAGGAGTTTGATATCCAGACGCAAGTAGCTGTCCGTTCCGCCCCGCGTCCTGCCTCTCCGGAGCTCGTCTATCCGGACCCCCCCTCCAAGCCTGCCCCTTCGTCGCGCCCCGTCAGCGCCCCCCCTCGCGTCCCCTCTCGTGCATCTGTCCCCCCTCGCGTCCCGACTCCCGACTCCCCCATCGACTACGAGCGTGTAGTTGATCAGTCCCCTCTTGCCCCCCCTGTCGAGCAAGAGAACCTTGCCCCCGCCGTTCCCCTCTTCCGCCCCCCTTCATGCTTGAACAGCCCGGAGGACCACCCCCACTTATACACCGCCCTCTACACTCCGGAAGGAGAGTCTTGGCGCCCTGCCTCGGAGAGCATCCGAGAGTATTTCCGTCGAATCCCCCTCGCCACCGACTACATCCGTCGCCCCGGCGTTTTCCCTTCCGTCACCCCGTTCCGTATTCTGCCCCCTCACGTCTACACCATCCGTCCCCGCCTCATCGATCCCTCCGTCCACTCCGACTTCCCTGCCCTCTACATCTGCTCAAAGGCGATCCTCGATCTCCCCTCCCCCAACCTCCCGCTTGGAAGCGTGAGGTACGACTTTAGAGAAGGACTTCGGCAAGCCTTCGCCCCCCTTTCCAATATAATCAGAGCTGGTTATATTGACTCCCTGGTAACGTTGGAGATTCTGGACTTTCTCAACAGATGTGTTGTTACTACTTACGGACATCTTCGTTTCACTTTCGACGGACAGGTGTTTGCCCACTATCAGGGCTATTTCTTTGAGGATATTATTCGGTCCAATCCTTCTCTCCTTTCCGCTTGCCTTACTCCTCGAGTTCCGGCGGATCCCTTTGACTTTGTTCCTATTACGCCGGATTCCCAACCACTATAAAGTACTAGTGGTATAGAATTGTTGCCTTGACTCCTTGAATCGAGTGGTTCAAATCAACGCAACTAGTGAGTATTCCTTTTGCCTTTGATTAACGGACTGTGAATCGAGTGATTCAAGTGCCTCCTATCCCCCTTCGCGCACTAACCGAAGAACAACACGTTGCGAGAGCTCGTGCAAACTTCAATACCCACCGAGACCGACAAGTCCGTCGGTACTACCCTTCAACTTCCCTTAGTAACCTCTCTGAGGACTCCCGCATAGACTGCTGGACGGATCCCACCTTGGTGCTCAAGAGTCTTGTCTACCTCTTCGAATTTGGAGAGCTCATCGGTCAAGACAGCTACAACGACCTGGTTAACGACCTCTCAGGTGTTGTCGACGCCTGTAACGACCAACTCCTGTTCTGGCACCTCTCTGACATCATCACCGACCAACTCCTCCTTTGGACAAAGAGCGACTATCTTTGGTTCAATTATATTCCCCCTCGCCGCGACTACCTCATCCGACAACTCCAGTTCGGAAACCCGCACCGATATATTGATCGGTTCCACCTCTCTTACGAAGAGATCCAGTTATCCTTCTGCGAAGTCCGTGTAGTGGACAGAGAAGGCCCGCCCCGCTTGGTTATTACCGAAGGAACTGAGCTTACGTATTCCTGGAGTAGCGGTACTTGGGAAACGACCCTGACAAATCCGGACCAGAGTCTGGTCAACCCCCACATCTTCCACGACCCTCCCACGGACCCCCACGATCCCGAGCTTGCAGAGCTCCTAGTAGGACGAACCGAGACTAATCCTCCCAGCCTACTAGCCCGCCTTTCCCTCCCCGCGAGTAGTCCAGACACAGCGTTAACCAGCGACATTTCAAGCAACGCCGGTTGGGAAGAAAACCGCGTCTCAGGGCCTTGCTGGTGCAACCAAGAAGCTTGCATCTGTGGTTATAGACCTGAGACTCCCCCTACCCCAGAAGGAGTAGTACTGTGGTCCCCTGGACTTAACTACCTACATTATAGAGAGTAGAAGTCATTTGTTGCAGTGTACTTTTGAGAAAAAGTACTAAGTCGCAAATATTCCGAAGCATTTTACGAGTGTAAAATCGACATCCTGGAACCCATAACGAATTGGGCTATTACCCTGGCTTCGTCCCGTACAAGACAACCCCACCGTCGTTTCCAGTTGAGAAATTCCCATATTTCTTCCCACGACAACTCCCCAGTAATCCCGAGAAGACCTACGGGATCCCGACACCCCCCTCGCGAAACTATTCCAATAGTTCCTAATCCGGACATCCCAAGGATCAATCAAGCTAGACCAAGTGAACCGGTCTACCCTAGCGTCTACCAAGCCGGACCAAGCAATCCGACTCTCCCGAGTAATCCAGTTGCGAGGCAACATTCAACAAGTAGCGACGAGGCTCAATTCCTAGAAACCCAACCCCGAGACCTTCATTGTCATCTTCCTGAAGCCATCTTTGTTTCCGAGCAGCTACCTACGAGGACCCCCTGAGAGCTTGACGTCTTCAAGCATCACTGTCGTCTCCAATACGATCAGTACCTCCAAGAGACCCTTCTCTTATCGTCACCCCTTACCCGAGCACGGGATATTACCTCAAGCCCATTGAACTTCCAGAACTTCTTGTGGAGAAGTAAGACTACCCTGACCCATTTCGGTATTTACGAGGAATACCATTGGATTCGCCGTCAGCAAAGACTGAATCAACCCGATCGAGCGATCCTCCACCCCGCGTACCAGATCTTCTACCCGTGGAGGGAAGAAAACTGGAGAGTCTCCCTGTTATACCACAAACCCCAGTGAATGAGTGAGAGAAGAGACCTCACCTCTGACGAAGAAAATCGTATTCCCCTGTACATCACAAAGCCATACTATTCCCTCGTCGACAACCTCATCTACGCCACTTTCAACAAGCAGCCCGTCACCAGTCCCGACGGCCATTTTCCGTGGGTACACGTCGTTACCCAGAAGCGCCTCACAGTCCAAGACTTTGAAGAAGTCTTTCCCAACATCCGAAAGGTTCGAAAGCTAGATTGGGCTATCCTTTGCGGATCCTTCAAGAAGAAGCGGATCTCCTGGTCCTTTACCCAAGAGTGTTGGGTTTACGGAAACAACCGAGTAGTTCGGTTTTCAGACTCTGAAGAGCAATCAGAGAGCGAGCAGTCGTTAACTCCTCGCAGCCCCACAAATGCCCCGGATTCCGATAGCGAACAAGAGCAAGTTTCACGAATCCTAGACGACACCACTAAACGACTTACTGGTCTCGTATCCTGAGTGACGTCCCAACCGTCTTCCCCTCGCATATCCCCCGGTCCACTTCCAAGTGCTCCCGGTCCCAGCCGACTCCATCGTCACGTAGCAACTACTTCGATAAACTCCCCTCCGAGAACTTCCCCTCCGAGACTACCATCCCCGCCTCTAACACATAGAGCAATGGTTCCCCCGCGATTCTGATCACCTTCGCCCCGAGCACCCCATCATCCACGACTTCCTTCACCTTCCCCTCCGAGAATCCCCAGACCCCCTTCACCTCCTGTAATTCCCCCTGTGATAAATCCCATGGCTGCAAACCCTCCAGGAAAGATCCTTGGTGCAGCACCTGAACCCTTTGATGGAAAGCCCAGCAAAGCGGAAGTGTTCTGGAATAGCTTGGCTAGCTATTTCCATCTCAATGCATCGGTTTACGACACCGATGAGAAGAAAATCTCTGCGGCCTTGTCTTACTTTAAGGCAGGCACTTCTGTGGGCGAGTGGGCCCAGGATAGGCAACGCAAGGCCTTGAACCCAGCTGCGGGTGCAGCTGTCTCCTTCGGAACGTGGGTTACGTTCAAATCCGACTTCAACAAACATTTTATTCCGGCGCATACGGCCTTGGAGGCCACAAATCAAATGTACACCCTAAAGATGGGTGCCTGACCCTTCAACGAGTGGTACCAAGAGTGGTCCACGCACGCCACACGGAGTGGCGCAAACGAACAAACCCAGATGCATGCCTTTAGGAAGGCAATCCCTACGGCCCTGCACATGAAGCTATTGGGCTTATCCCCACTCCCAACAACACTTGAAGGTCTGGTAGACAAAGCCAGAGAGTTCGACCACATATGGAAGTTATACGCCGATTCCATCCCGAGAAATCCCCCTTCGCGCACAGCAGGAAGATCTGCTTTCGGACGAGCTGTCCTGACCGAAGACGATAGCGTTAACGTCAACGCTTCTTCATCCCGTCCCGAGAAATCCCAAGGCAAACTATCCAAAGAAGAGAGAAACCGGTGTTTCCAAAACAAGTTATGCCTATACTGTGGTAGCCCAGGCCACATCCTCCGCGAATGCAATCTAAAGACACAAAGCATGAGGGCCAGAGGTGGCCGACCTTCCAACAATGCTAGAACGCGAGGCGTTTTTGTTGATGAAGACCAGGATCAAGAGGAAGCACCTTCTGATCATCCGGCGCTAGTTGGCGCCATGTATCGAGAGATACTCCTGTACTCCCCGGACGCGCGTCCGCGGTCTGTAGTGCCCATCACGGGTAACCCATGGGTCACTCGGCCCCTACCCGTACCCGTACCCACACAAAACCCGTACCCGTGCTCACGGGTATGGGTACGGAGAGGATTCAGCACGGGTATGATGGTATACGACCATTGGCGGTCTGTCGCTCTATACCACGCGTCATTAGTACTACCATTATACGTACTAGTAACTACATAGTCTAACTATCGAACTCGCCGTGCATCCCGCCGTTGTCGTCGCGTTACCGTTTTCCGTCGTCGTCGTCTGTCGGGTCTGTTGCATTCAGTCGTCGACTCGTCCTTGTTGTCCGAGTAGTTCGGTGCACAACTGTTGCCTTGTCGTCGCCATTTCGTCGTCTTCACCCCGCTATCGTTCTTCTCGGGCTGATGGTGTTATTTGCCGTTGTTGAGATGGCTGTGGCGGTTAGTAGCTCGTGAGGTGTGTCGTCGAAGTATCGTCGTCGTCTGTGGCTGTTCAAGGATTGCACCCAATGTTCCCGGCCCGGGTGATTGCCGATTTGTTCGGTTGTGTTCGACTTGTGTTCGCTGGCCTTGCTTAGTCACCTTTCCCGACCGCACAACACCAGCCACAACTACGACACCCAAGACAACACCAGCAGACGACGGCAACTACGACAAGGCCATGTCGACACAACAGACAACAGTTGAGGACAAGTCGACGATGATGACAGCAAGACGACAACGACCAAGACGACCACAACAGCAAGACGACCACAACAGCTGCAACTTGAAGGCGGCGACGACGACGGGCCTGGGGCAGCTGCAAGGCGACGACAACAACAGCAAGACGAAAACGACGACAACAGCAAGACAACGTCAACAACAACGGTGACAATGCCGACAATGCCGACAGCAACGACTCGGACTGCGATGGCGCGACTCAATTTGGACTCGGACGGCGAGTACTGCGGGCTGCGGGGTTCTTATGACTAGTAGTAGTTTACTGTGTACGATACTTCCATGTACAAATGGTTTTAATGTCTTACTTAGTCTAGGAATAAAATTCTGATTTACTTGGAAAACCCGTCAAACCCGTCGTACGGGTACGGGTTTTGAACGGGTACTCCACATCAGACCCGTACCCGTACCCGTCAAACCCATACCCGGGTACCCGTGCGGGTCTGCAAACCCATGACGTGCCCTAGCGGTCTGCACCTATAGAGGATTTTTAGGTCCTTCCACCGTAGCACTGTCGGTTGGAAGATTGATAGCCAGTTGCGCTGTTAGCAGCATTTCACTACTAGAGACGCTCGGAGCCGAGCCTGTACCAGTCGAGACAATACGAAATAGGAGAGCTCCTTCTATTGTTCTCAGGGTGACACTAGTAGGAAAGAGATCTGGCAGAGAAATCAGTGCCCGCGCCCTGTTGGACAGTGGCGCGGAGGGCATCATCATAGATGATGGGTTTGCGCGTGCAAATGGCTTGACCCTTCGTACCCTAGTACATCCGTTGCCAGTTAGGAACGTGGATGGTTCGCCCAACAAGACGGGCTCAGTCAAGCATACGACGATCCAGAAGTTAAGGATCCGGACGGCAGAGAACGCCTATCACGACGAGGTTGTGGAATTCTACGTCACAACGTTGGGGGAGCACGACATAATCCTAGGAATGGATTGGCTCCAGGCCCATAATCCCGAGATCGACTGGTCAAGACCCCAGCTCGCCTTCACGCGGTGCCCAAGCAGTTGCACCTTGTCTACGAAGACCGTAGTCCTTTCTTCCCGAGTACCCCAAACCCGAGACACCACGATCAACATTCTAGAGTTAGAACCTGAAACGGCTAAAGACGCCTCTCCATCCCGAGTCCCTGCTAGTAAAGCAGTTCCGTCCCGAGTCCCTGCTAGTGAAGCAGTTCCATCCCGAGTCCCGGCTAACGACGCCGCTCCATCCCGAGTCCCTGCTAGTCAAGCAGTTCCATCCCGAGTCCCAGCTAATGACGCCGCTCCTTCCCGAGTCCCTTCCCGAGATATCCTAGCGCTAGGACCTGAACAAGCTCAAGATGTTTTAAACCCGACTACTGACGCAGTAGAACCTGTAGAACGCATGTTCTTTCAAGAGGCTATTGAGCCTTTCCTGTGGAGGCACAGTTTCCCCAAGTACGACCACTTGGCCATCCGAGCAAAGATCACCATGAGTACCCAGTTGGCGGCGAAGACCGCCCCTAAACCTTCCACGGACCACATCTCGAGTCACTTCCAATGTTACACCCGAGTCTTCAGTGAGGAAGCGTCCCACCGCTTGCCTGCGCACAAACCCTGGGATCATGCGATTGATATGAAACCTGGAGCGAGTATGAAGAACTGCTCCATCTACCGCCTGACGCCTAAAGAGGCCGATGCACTCAAGGAGTACATCTCTGAACACCTGCGGAAAGGATACATCCGCCCTTCCAAGTCCCCCATGGCCAGCCCCTTCTTTTTCGTTGACAAAAAGGATGGAAAGCTCCGCCCAGTTCAAGATTACCGGGCTCTGAACGAAATCACTGTCAAAAACGCGGCGCCTCTCCCCCTCATTCCCGAGTTGATCGACAAACTTCACAGCGCACGTTATTTCACCAAGTTGGATATCCGATGGGGATATAACAACATCCGAGTCCGTCCAGGCGATGAGTACAAAGCTGCCTTCAAGACCTCCCTAGGTCTTTACGAGCTGACCGTAATGACATTCAGTCTCTGCAACGCACCAGCAACGTTCCAAGCGTTCATGAACTTCATTTTCGAGCCCCTGATCAATGGTGGACATGTTGTGGTCTACCTCAATGACATCCTCATCTTCACGGAAGATCTCGCCTCCCTTACTGCGTTGACCCACGAGGTCCTCCAACTCCTGGAGCGACACGACCTCTACCTCAAACCTGAGAAATGCGTATTTGCTCAGACCTCCGTCGAATACCTTGGAATCGTGATTTCCAATGGCCAAGTTTCCATGGACCCAGCCAAGGTGGCTGGTATTACAGAGTGGCCGGTCCCACGCACTGTCAAACACATCCAAGCGTTTTTGGGCTTCTGTAACTTCTACCGACGGTTCATCCAGGAAGATGGAAAACCTATGAGCTGGTATCCCGAGACTTCTGGTGGCCTGGAATGTCCACCTTCGTCAAGAGCTACGTTGATCAATGCGCGATCTGTCAATCGACGAAGATCAAACCCCAAACCCAAGTACCCCTGCAACCCAATCCGATTCCCACAGATGTGTGGGGAATCATCACCATGGACTTCATCACCGATCTCCCCGTGTCCCTCGGTTACGACACTTTATTCGTGGTCGTAGATCGCCTCAGTAAAGCGACGGTCATCGCTCCCTGCAACAAGACTATTACGGCTGATGAAACTGCCAAGTTATACCTGGAAAATGTCTGGTGAAGAACCGGACTACCCCGACAAGTGATTTCGGACAGAGGACCCCAGTTCGCATCTAAAGTGATGCAAGAAGTTTGGAGCAAACTTGGAGTCAAGTCCACCATGTCAACCGCGTTCCATCCACAGACGGATGGAGAGACCGAGCGAGTCAATCAAGAGCTCGAGCAATACCTTCGTGTTTTCTGCAACTTCCAAGCAGATAATTGGGCAGAGTTGATCCCATTCATGGAGTTCGCGCACAATGTTCGGCAACATAGTGCCACCAAGAAATCACCCTTCGAAGTGTGGTATGGGTTCAAACCCGAGTTCATTCCCCCCATCCACTTCACAACCAACATCCCTGCAGCCGAAGACCGGCTGAAAACCCTGAACCAAATCCGATCCGAGGTCACCGCAGCGCTAAAAGTAGCGGCGGAAATTATGCGAAATTCCAAGTCACAAGTCCCATCCCGAGAATTCAAGTCTGGAGACTTAGTCTGGTTGGAAGGAACCAACATCCATACCACGCATCCCAAGCCCAAGCTTGCCCCAAGACGTCATGGTCCATTCAAAGTCTTAACCACCTGGGGAGTTAACTGTAAACTCCAACTCCCAAAGACATGGCGCATCCATCCAGTCTTCCACAATTCCCTGATCTCTCCTTATCATGAGAATGATATCCACAGGACCGAACTTCACCCGACCACCTCCCGAGATCGTCCATGGAGAGGACGAACACTACGAAGTTGAAGCGGTTCTGCAATACAAAGTATCACCCAACAAGAAAGGGATACTTTATCTGATCAAGTGGAAGGGATACCCTGATTCCGAGAATTCCTGGCTCCCCTCATCCCGAATGACGCACTCCCGAGACCTGGTCCAGAAGTTCCACAAGGACCACCCCCGCGCCCCTTATCCAAAGTCAACCAGTGCTGTTGGTGCAGCACGGCGTTAAAAAGGGGATACTGTCACGAACCTATGAAACTTGGGTCGTGACTCAGGCGTCTAAGACCAGTCCGCGCCGGCCCGGTCTTATGTAATCACCTTCCTAAAGGGGAAATCCGAAGTCGGAGTTTGAATTCTGTACTCCGACGATCACGTGATTGGTCACGTGATCTCCCATCGTTTATCAAGTCACCTGACGACTGAGAGTCATACCATTCCTTGGATTTATCTGATTGGACTGCGGAGCAGTCACGTCATATGGCGTCATCGACTGCAGAGCAGTCGTACGACATTATCCCTGTTTTCTCATTGGACACTATTCTTAGATGTCTCTGGAATGTTCCATTCTGCAGTATTCCGCAGCACCCGTGGGCGGCCCTAAGCCTGCCCTAAACTTACGCACAGACCATCCCCCTGGGTATATAAGCTAGCGCAATATATCAGACAGTCCCTCAGACTGTCCACTTTTGTGACATCCTCCACTTGCCTCTCCTCTGAACCAGTGCCCCTTCAGCTGCAGGACACAATCCTCCACTAAGCGCCACTTTCTTGCCGTCGAGCAAGGTACACGTCCGCAGAGCCAAGTCGTAACTAGGGATTACCACGGGTCGGCAAAACCCGCACGGGTAGCGGGTACGGGTTTGCCGGGTACGGGTAAGGGTAGCCATTTCCTAACCCGCGCCAAACCCGTACCCGTGGGGCGGGTACCCGCGGGTACTCACGGGTACATCATCCAGTTTCTTGCCTCCCATTTCTCTGGTTATCGTTTTTTTAATCTACCTTTGTTGTCATGCGCACCATCACCACAGCCGTCCACCCGTGCTCCTTGCCCTTCATGGGCCTCATCCCCGGTGTAAGCGCAACCGCAGCCGTTCACCCATGTTCTTTTCCCCTCATGGGCTCCATCTCTAGTGTGCCATACCGGCGATACCACAAGCCAGACCACCAAACTGGCTTTATGAGCCGTTCCTTGTTTCATGTCGACAGCTCTGCCTTTCCTGTCTACCTTCATTTGGTGCGTACCCCACTCTTTCCGGGCCTTTTTTTTCTGACAGAATAATGAGCCTTGCGGCCCTTGCTTAACCAGCTCAGTTCTTCCATTTTGTGCGATCCTTTTCGCATTTCATCTGTTTACCATCCCTTACCTGGTCTCACCCATTCCTTTTGCTGTAGCCCTTGTGTCCGGCGTCGCCCCGTTTTGACTTCTTCCCCCTTCATTGCACAACTGCCGATGTCTGCCGTCGCCTCGCTCGTAGGTAGGATGTAGCACAGTAAAAAATGTACTTAAAGACCTCGTTTGAGTCGTTTCACCCTGTCAATCCACACCTCCTTCACGCGTGCGCTGTTCCACCATAATGTCTGGCAAAGTTGTCCGAGGTTCGCGCAAGCGAAAGCCCACCAAGCGCGTCACAGAGAACGGTGACCCCCTTCTCAAAAAAGAAAAAAGAAAACAAAGTCATCGACATCTACTGCTACTCAGTCCACTGCAGACCCTAGCTCCCCTCCCTGTGCCCAACCCCATGCCTCTGAAGATGCTGACGGAGATGATGACAGCACTGATCTTGAGCCGATTGAGGTAACGGACAACGACTCGGTGATGGTGATCGAGGACGACGATGCCAAGCTTGGTAGGTGTTGCGTTTGGTTTCAACATCCGCATGCAAACTTGTTAGTTCACAGATCGAGTATCAAAAGATTGGGACGCACCGGTTTATGTGTTCTTCAAGCCTACACCGACAGTAGAGTACGTTGACAACCGGAAAGCTCATGTATTTGAGTGTGCCGCCCGGAAGTGCCGGGGGACCAGGTTTGTTCGGCGATTCCTTGACAAGGGTGACGCAAAGTCTATGAGCAATCTGCGCCGACACGCCAAGCTTTGCTGGGGTGAGGAGGCTGTCGCTGCGGCTGACAACACGCAGGACTTGAAGATGGCCCGTAAGGTGCTAGGAACAAACCAAAGTTTTGATGGGTCAATTACCTCGGCCTTTCAACGTATAGCGAAAGGAAACGTGACTTACAGTCACCGCCAACACACCAGGGCAGAGGCGCGGTATGTGTCGTCTTTCCAGGCTTGGAGATAGTACCTGAAATAAGGTGTTCTCAGCATCGAGTTCATACGTTGGATCGCCGAAAGTAAACGGCCGTTCCAGATCGTAAACGACCGTGGATTCCGCTCCCTTATGAAGACAGGGAGACCGGATTATCATATTCCGTCTGCACAAACCCTGTCACGCGATGTGAAAAGGGCTTTCGTCCATGTTCGGGGACTGATCGCTAAGATGTTGCAAGTGAGGCGCACAAGTTTTATCGATGTGATTCGCGTACTCACCTGGGACACTAGGAATACGAGGGCAAACTAAGTTTTGCCACAGACGCTTGGACCTCCCCGAATCACAAGGCATATGTCGCGTTCACTGTCCACTCCGAACGCGAAGGGAAGCCATTCGAGATGCTCCTGGACATCGTTGAGGTGCCGAAATCGCATAGTGGTGCCAACCTCGCACACGCATTTGTCAAAGTCCTGAATGACTTCGGGGTCAGTGACAAGGTCAGTATATTGATGTGAAAAAATGAAGTAAGGTACTCATCTTTCGGTAGATTCTGAGCGTCACCGCCGACAATGCGTCCAACAACGACACCATGATCGACCGCCTTGGTGTGCTGCTTGACGACTTCCATGGCCCTGCGAATCAGACAAGGTGCTTTCTTCATATCCTCAGCATCGCAGCAAAATCAATCATCAAACAATTTGACCTACCAAAAGCCAAGGACGGCGAGGCGATGGATGAGGCAGCACAGCGGCTTGCCGAATTGGCAGATGGACTTGATGTCGAAGAGAAGGAAGATGATGAGGACCAAGAAGGAACAGAAGATCGACCACTGGATAGGTGGACCGATATCCGAGGTGGATTGACGGAAGAGCGAAGGGACGAGATCGACTTGAGCATCCAGCCAGTGCGGTCAATGCTGACTAAGGTGTGCGCGTTTCCTTTTCCTCCAGCTGACATTGGACTAACCTGGGTTGCAAGTTGCGCAAGTTGGCATACGCGGTAAAGAATTCGACCACTATTTTCCTCCCGCAGTGGCACAAGGCCCTCGCTTCCTGTCAACTACCTCGTCGTATGATTCCTCGGGACGTTTCAACTCGATGGAATTTGATGTTCGACATGCTCCACTTTGCAGTCGAATTTCGCCCAGCGATTGACGCATTGACCGCAATATGTGACCTTGATCTCCGGAAATATGAGTTATCCCCTGTGGAATGGGGTATCGCGTCAGAACTCAGGGACGTTCTGAAAGTATGTTCTCGCTTTTTCTTTTTTTTTTCATTGCTAAATCACCTTCCCGAAGATATTTAAGGATGCTACACTCTTCTTTTCTCGCGGGACCCCAAACCTTGCCACCATCATTCCCGCGATGGACCACATTGACAAGGTTCTCTTCACCACATCCAACAATTCCGATCATTTCTCTCTTCCTATCCGCGCTGCTCTAGTCATCGGCAAGAATGCAATCAACCGGTATTATGACAAGATGGACCAATCTGAGGTATACCGCATCGCCATGAGTAAGTGCTCTTCCCTTTTGTATATTCTGTTTTTAATGTCTGTTACTGCACAGTCCTTCACCCGTGACACAAGCTCGCTTACTTCAAGGCGCAAGATTGGGAACAGCCTTGGATCGACACAGCATACACACTTGTCCGTGAGGAGTACGATCGCTCATATGCTCCAGCAAGTGTCGACACCGATGACTCGGACGACGACATCGAATTGCGTCTAGTGTTGTGCCAAACCCGGCTTTGGCCTGAAGCCAAAAGTTGAAACTAGCTAACTTGGACTTATCTGGACTCAAACTTGCTCAAAGATGTGAGCCAAGCCTTGCCTGAGCCATCTACAAGAGTTCACCTCACATATTGAGCAACCCCAAGCTCAAATTAGCAAATCTCAAATCCTGGCTTCAGGCCAAAGCCGGATTTGGCACAACACTAATTGCGTCCCAATGCTGTAAGTTTTAGTTTTTCTCCCTTTTTTTTCTGACCTCCCGCCCTAACAGCCGTCTTCGGCGTCTTCCTCAAATATTTTCGACAACTTGCCTGACCTCGCTCCAACCTCGTCCGACCTCCGCGACGAGCTCGATCGTTACCTTGCCACTGACACAGAAGACGTCAAGGATGGTCTTTTATGGTGGCACAAGAGACGTGCTGCCTTCCCTTGTTTGTCCCGCATGGCTCTGGATTATCTTTCGATTCCTGGTAAGCTATTATTTCTCTTTGTTTTCGACATTTACTCACAGTCTTACACTCATTTTAGCAACTTCGATCGATGTCGAACGCGTGTTCAGTCAAGGCCGACTTGTTCTTTCACACCTCCGAGGTCGCCTCTCCGTTCAGTCAACACGCGCACTCCTCTGCCTTGGCACATGGAGCACACTTGATCTTATCAAGGACTCTGACATCAAGGCGTGTCTTGGACCAGACGACGTTTGTGAGGAGGAGGAAGAGCTCGCCGAAAACTGGGATGCCATTCGGCCCATTCCCACCATTAACTAGGTAGTATCTAGAGGAGTTGTAGTTGATCATGTTAACTCGTTGCATGCTGCACGTTGTCCCTGTGTATCTGAGCCCACAAATATATACATCATCGCCGCGCCAGCCTCCATACCCCTGCGGGTTACGGGTAACCCGCCAAACCCGCGAGTACCCGCTGTACCCGTGAAAACCTGTACCCATACGCGCGGGTACCCGTACCCGTGGTCGCAGGTACGGGTTTTGACGGGTACGGGTATGGGTAAGGCCGAAGTGACACGGGGGTTACCCGTGGTAATCCCTAGTCGTAACCATCACGGTAGTCCCGTGCCCCACTCCGAGTTCTCCACCACCCCCGGTTTCCGCATCCCCCGTCGTGCCTCCCTGTCGAGTGACAGTGAGTCATCACACGTGCGCTTTCAAGACCCGAAACCGGCCCACCCCTACCCATGCCCCCTGAACCCGACTAGGTAAGGCGGCTGCTTGGAGGTTTGTTCCCTCTTCTCGTTTCATATGTATCATGTGACTCGGCCTAATCCGCCCGCTTGATGCCGGCTATTTTTGAACCCTTGACTTGTTTCAATGCACTCCGTCCTCCCACGCGGGGGACCAACCCTTGACCCTTTCTCCTGACTTGTCTTCTCAATTATGTACGATTCTCGGGGCACCTCTTAGGATAATCTCTTCTCATAAATGTAGTAGCACATGACTGCGACCGGTCTGGGCCCTCGTGCCTGCATCCCGGAATACAAATGGATCAAAAAAAAAAAAAAAAAAAAGAAGGTTGGGCTTACGATAAATGTTTCTTAGACTGGGGTTCACAGTCCCGGTTCGAGTTCAGCGATCAATTGGTGCTCCCAAGGGTGCTCCTTTGGTTCTTCGAGAAAAAAGTAGCTGGTTGAGTTGAAGCGCGCTCTCATGGGGTGTCTTCTCAAGTGACGAGAATTAATCAGATAAAGGGTAGGTAGGGAGATGACAGTAGGTTGCGCGACTGTTGACCAACGTTGAGCGAAAGAATGTTAGGTCGAATTCGTTGGATAGGCAAACGGGCGGGGACATCGACGAATACGTCAGCTGGACCTCACTGAGCCTGCTCACTGGCAAGCTCATCGCTATAATGTACTCTTCATTGAATGCATTTATGTAGGTCCAAGCGTAGGTCCTGTCCGCGTCGTAATGGATAGACTGAGTGAAAAAACAACAACGTATTCTAAAGCGCGTAAGTATACGAGTGTCGTGCTGTATCAAGTCACGTGGACTCCTCTATCACGATCACGACTCTCGAGGTCGATACCGGATTTTTGTTTTCGCTCTCGGTATTGTCAAGAAACCGATGACAATCGTAAGTTAGACGTAGACATATCATATACACTCTCGCTAATAAATAGAACCACACACGCTACAGGAATGACTTCGGGTCTCGCGCCAGCCAACCCACGTCCATCCCCCAGCAAACACCCCAACAAATCCTCACCGACGCTCCATACCTGTCACCCCAGCGCGCTCCACCTCTGCAAGGACTCTGGACGTCTTCAACTCGCAACTCGGCCACGACCACCGCACCGGCGGGTTGTAAACACAGCCCACGACGAGCAGCACATCCGGTGTTCCGGGGCGGCGCACGTTGACCTGGCGCAGCGTGAGGAGAGTCTAGTCGAGAGCTGTCACAGAAGCGGAGGCGGAGGCGGAGAGGATATTCCTGCGCAGGAGCGACGAGCGCGGGGAGGGAGTCAGATGTCCGTGGGGGTGTATTTGCGCAGGAAGGGTGCGTGTGCGAGAAGTCCCGTTCCTTCCCTACCCGCGACACTGAAAAATCAAGTACGTGGTGCAGCAGGGCCACCGGGCCCAGGAAGGGTCACTGGCTTGCTCTCCGTCGTACGTTCGGTATGGCGCCGGGAGGGGAGGGGACCGGCGCCTGGTACAGGAAAACAAATGGCTGGTAGATTGGAAATAAAATGGGCGGAGGCGCGAAGTGCTTCGCGATCGGAAATGAGGCCTCGATGAGGGATTTGCGTTTCCGAGGCAAGGTCGCGACAAGTGGGTGGGGCCCTCCGGGAGCGAGCTGATGAAGGTCAGAAAACATAGGGCCTCATCGATATCTCATCATCGACCCTTTGGCAATTACTCGGCGTGGCAGACGGGCGAAGAAAAGTGTCCAGTTCCTTGACCCAGTCCAGACACAGACTGATGGCAGCACGAAAAGAGGAACGAGCACGTGCCGCCTCTCCGGCAGAGACCGGCCAGCTCCATGCTATCACAGTGACTCGACATAAATTTATCGGGTAGCCTATAGCACTCTATCTAATTGCCCACCATGCCCCGTCAACCTCTGTATGGTTGCGTCTCCCGATGCGACCTGGAATGGGGTCTTTCCTTCCTTGTCCTTGGCGTCGGCATTCGCGCCATAGTCTAACAGTAAGCGCACGGTCTCTGTTTTGCCGTTCAATGACGCCAGGTGCAACGAAGTCCATCCGACCTTATCCTCGGCATTTGCGTTCGCGCCATGATCGAGAAGTAAGCGCACGGTCTCTGTTTCGCCCTTAGATGACGCCTCGTGCAATGGGGTCCTTCCATTCTTGTTCTCGGCACCTGCGTTCGCGCCATGGTCAAGCAGTAGACGTGCAACTTCAACCTCCCCATTAGATGATGCCAAATGTAATGGCGTCGAGTCGTCCTTATCTTGTGCGCCGATTCCCGCACCATGTTGGAGCAATAGCCTCACAATCTCCACGTAACCGTTATTCGATGCCTGGTGCAATGGAGTACGGCCTTCGTTGGTCGCTGCGTTGATGCGTACTCTGCGGCCCAGCAACATCCGAGTAACCTCCAGGTGTCCATTCTCTGCGGCCAAATGGATTGAAGTCCAGTGATTGTGTTGTTGCGAATTCGCATCAGCGCCGTGGTCGAGTAACCATCGCGCGACATCGATAAGTCCGTGAACCGACGCAGCTTGAAGCGGAGTCCGATAGTCGTAGTCGTCGGTAACGTCCACGGCTGCGCCACGCCGGTGTAATAGCTCTGCCACCTCGAAGTGTCTCTTGTATAATGCCGCCACCAGTGGGGTGTGATTACGGCCACCCCTCGCATTTACTTGCTCTGGAACAATGATGTGCGCTGCCAGGTCACGAAACCCGCACAACGAAGCATAGTACAGTGGGGATCCACGAGGTGGGGTCGCGCTGGAAAATCTGAAATGAACCCAGCCATCGTCAATGTCGTGCACCTGGAGCCACGCATAAAAATGTGGCTTGGCCGAGTCAAAAAGACGCCGCATCCCATCTTCTATGCGTGACGACACCATTCCGAACTGCGCATGCTCCACCCAATGCTGACTGGCATATCTCGCCAACGGAAATCTATCTTCGACCTGGTTATCGTCGGCACTGCCGTCCAACTGAAGTAGAGTACCAATGCAAGCCTGGGCGAGAGTCGTGTGTGCAGGCTCGGGGGTGATATGGAAGTATGATGCATCTCCTTTGGAAGTGGCAAGTCGATCGGAAGTCAAGAATTCCTTGACCGAAAAATGCGAAAACTGGATGGCCCGGGAATCACCGTCGTCGACTTCAGTGATCAAGCTGGAGCAAGTCGATAGCACAGCTCGTTGCCGATCCTCCCACCGCCAGTCCTCGTTCAACTTTGGTGTCGCTCCTTCGGCCTCAAAGTCAAGCGCAAGTATTTCTGCTAGCTCCTCGACACGTAGCGGCCGAGCAGCCGCAGTGAGACATTGTAAGAGGCGATGAGCGTGATCTCGGTTGGCCATCCCGATTTCCATCAATACCCTCTCATACGTCTCGTCCAGAGATTTCGGCAATTCGTTAAGCGTTCGCCGGATGCTTTGCGGAAGGCAATGTTGCAGCACCTCCAACTGACAGAACACCCAACGGAACCTGTCAAATACTCAGCAAGTGTCGTCAATATCGTTAAACACGCTTACATTCCATCAGCTCTTTCTGTCAGCGTCTCGATGACCAGCTCTTTATCCTTATCCCTCCATCTCCTCATAGCCGTATCTGAGTCCGCGTAAACGACAGATCTGATATAGTCTTCAATATCATTCTTTTGTCCACTCTCCTCATGAATCGAGATTGGGTGAAATGCCAGCGGCTCAAGCGCGGCTCTGATGTCGATCTCCGGACGGCTGGTGACACAAATGTGAAGATTTGAGAGCTGGAGGCCGACGAGGTCCTTCAAGAGATCGAGGACTTGTTTGCGGGAGGACGGAATTCCAGATGTATTGGGGCATTCATCCAGCGCGTCCAAGACGACGTAAATTGGTCCTTGGCCAGGGAGTGCAATCATCTCTTTAAGACACGCAATTAGCGTGCTGGTGCTGGGCTTACGTGCGCCATCGTCGTGCGTCTTGTAAATGCGGGAGAGTATATCGCAACAACTGTCGGAACGAGCAGAGAGCTGTGTAAGAAGCGAAGGAAGCATGTTGCGGAGATGTTGTTTATCGGTGTCCTTGAAATCGAAATAAAAATACGCCATGGATGCTAGTCCAGCCTCCCGCAACGCCATTATGTCTTGGATGATTGCAGAGCTAGTTGGTGTTGTAAGTTCCTAGGGGTGAACTCGACAAATGATAACGAACCAAAGGATACTCTTCCCCGAGCCCGCTACAATGATAAGAGACAATCAATATCTGGCAGAAGAAGGGAGAGAAGGGCGCACGCTTGCCGTGGATCCACAACGAGGACGTGGTCGACTTGGACTTCCATTCCATGAAAATGCTTCCCTTGAAGAACCATGTCGCCGTCCCTTCATGTTGAGCGGTGGACGCGATATTCTGATTGGTAGATGGGTCCGGCGGAGATAGCCACGCTCGGTGGTTCGTCCGTACACGGCTCCCTGCAGTGGCATTTCAGTCTCTGCAACTGCGAGAAAGCGAAGCGGGGCTGAAGAATCACGGACGCTTTTCTTCGTCGATATTGTTTGCCGTCTGTTGCACCAGAGCTTTCGTTTCCATTGTCGTCAATTTGACTACCTTGCCATCTAGCCGTATATGGGTTTACTATGGTATTTGTGAGTAGCTAACGTGATAAACGTACCCTCAATTGCCAGGTCGACCTTGTCGTCGACGTCTTTTACTTTGTCGTCAATGCCTGTTACTTTGTTATCGACGCCCTGTACTTGCTCTCCGACGGTTTGCACTCTATCCTTCACATGGTGTGCGACTTTCAGCACCTGCACAATCGCCATTTGGGCCTCCTGTTGCGTCAACCTATCCAGTCTGACAAGTGCGTCCTCGATATCCCTCCTTCCGGTTAATTTCTTCAGGTATGTCTCTGAATATATATTAACGACGGGCAACGCGTCATCACGGATCGACTCACTTGCTCGTCCTTGCTTTATCTCCTTCGTCACAATCCCAAATATCCCAAGCACCTCGACCATTATCTTCACGATGATGTCCCTCATCGCCTCTGTCGTCGGCACCTCGCTGTACTCCTCGAGCCGTCTGAAGAAGTTCTCAATGCGCTCAAAGATATCGACGAGCGCATCTTGGCTCGTAACAACATCCTTTGCCGCCTGTGTACGTTCGGAATCAGAACAGTCCGTGAGGGAGATCTAGGACGATAACTACCAAAAGAAGGACACCAGCTCCAGCGAAAATGACCTTCGCAGGTGAGAACACCTGGAAATACGATATTAGAGTGAGGATCGTAGGTGGACCGCCGGAAGGGGATTCACCAGCCCGACGCCCTCGCCGAGCGCCGCGGAGAACGCATAAAGGACATTGACGGTCGGGTTCAACCACTTCGTTAATTTGTCATCGTTAGACGTTGATTGCTCGAACTGTTGGACTTGAGTGCGTAGGACGGCCAGGATGTCGGTGGGAGAGTTGCAGGTCTGCAACTGGCCCATCAACGGATGCGCGAGCAGGTCTTTCTTCGTCTTCTTCTCATACTCTTTCATGGAAGCATAGAAGATGGCCTGTAGATTTGAAGAGGAAGCTGCGGGAGGTGTCTGAGACATGACAGCAGCAGCGAGGAGAGTCGTCTGAGGAGCGGCTGATTGGAACGCTCGAATCTTTTGCCACGGTGTTTGGCGGGTAGCGCCCACACAGCCCCCACTTTTAGACAGGCCGACAATGTTTTCAAAACCAGCGGTGTGGATATCATCCTTGTCACTGGCTACTTTGGAGGGAATCCTGAGTGCAGTGATGAGTTCCACAGTTCCAGCCTGAGATCGAGATAATGTCCGCGATTTCGACGTCGAGATACTCGCCAGGAAAGGTTGGGGCGTTGCGCTTGCAGTAGGGTAATTATTGTTCTCGGGCTGTAATGACCCAAGAGCTGGGCACAATTTCCCGCAATAAACTATGAGCTATAGACGACGACCTAACACAATATTGACAAGAACTCCGGTGCGTCGTGGTTAGAGGCACACTGTATCCTAGTGCCTGAAGTTGGTCAAGGCAATAGCCTGTGGGACTGTGTCAGTATATGCGGTTCACCCAGCGCAGACGGGTTGGTTTTAGTCCTGAGCCTGTCAATGTTCATCCCAAGTCATGGGCTCACCCTCTTTCCAATACAACATTGCGTCAACTTCCTTCACAATCGAAACTAACCTTTTTCTTCTTGCGTACGGTATTGCGAATGAGGACGCTTCTATCGCAGGCGTTACCACCTCTTCATGCATCGTCGTGCAGGAATAACGGCCTCACGTCTCGCGCCCAACCGGTCCACATTCCGCAGCGCGCACCCAACAAGTCCTCACCGGCGCTCCATACCCGCTACACTAGCGCGATCTACCCTTGTAAGAACTCTCGCAGAACATCTTCGGCCCGCAGCTCGGCCACGACCACGGCAGAGGTGTGCTGCACAATTGCGAGAGCGGTCCGCGTCGCGAGCACAGGGCATACCAATATATGGGTGGAAGACACGGTCCACGACGAGCAGCACATCTGGCACCTCAGCGCGGCGAACGTCGACTTGGCGCAGCACCTGTCTCTGTATTCTACGGGCTCGTATGTAGCAATGACGGAGTTTCAGCTCGATGCAGACGGGAAGCGCATGTTGCCATGTGTAGAGAAGGAAGATTTCATGGTCGGGGTCGGAAACTAGGGACACGCCCTGCGGAAGGGCGATTGGTCCTGGAGAAACGGTGTCCACACTCGAAGTCGAGTCTCGATCCGAGACCATTGGCCAACGAAGATTGTTTTTTTCTTCAGATCGTAGGTCTTGCAGAAATATTGGGAAGGAAGATTTAAAGAACGTACGCGATGGGTACGATCTACGTCTGAGGCGGACCGGTTTCCGAGGATTTACATTCAGTATCAGGTCATCACATCGATCGAATAAAACAATGTCGTGAGCCAGGTCGTGAGCCGCGTACGTTTGGTCTTTCCGCAAGCATCACCCCATCAGCACCTACAGAAAATATAGCAATGACTCTCCGACTGCGCGACACCACTGTGCTTTAAAGTTACCTTGTATCGTTGGACTTGTATCGTTGGACATTCGTTTCCCGTTGCGTGGTTACACTCAGTAAAAAAGAAAAGTCAGCATTAGTCACTGGCAGTCGGCAGGGGTCGGATGTGGTCAGGTTCAATTGAGATGTAGTCAAAATTTCCGCAAAGTCCGGAAAAGTGTCATTTGGTAGTCGGATTAACTACAATCTTTAGCGACTGATTTTTGTTTACATAAATAAAGCCAAAGTGAGTCTCGTTACATAATTGTTGTGATCATCCGGCATTACTCCTCTCAGTACAGTGACTTCCGATCAATACACTCCCTTGCACCACCAATCAACAAAACGCGCTGGAGACGCTATTTGAAAAAGCCGATTGTGAGACTATGGTAGGAGCACTAAGATGTACAGCCTCCACCACGGGAAAGGGAAGGGGAAAGACGCTGCGACCGGGGCACAGAGTAAAAGAGCAAGTCAGTAATACAAGCGGTGTCGAACGCGCCGAAAAGCACAGCGAGGTGCCTCATCGACCGGACGTAGCGTATTGTGATGTGTAAGCACGACTGGTGCTCAGAATCTACCGTAGGGGCGTCCTCCTCGTCATAGGTCTTGGGCTCACGGGGTATGACGGTGGGTTGTTCTTGGGCTCGCATGGGGGTGGAAGTGGCGAGTGGGCTACTCTTGTGATTCGGCTCGGAGGGAGGAGGTCCGCGCAGGTCTGAGAACTCAGCGCTGATGGTCGAGGGACTACTACGCACGCTCAGCGGAACGGGGAACTCCAGTGACGCAACTGGGGAAAAGGAGCGTTCGGGAACGTGTATTTCTGGTAGGTTGGTGGAAGTGATGGGATACGCGTCTGATTGAATGCATTCGGAGGGTAAAGGCAATTCGTCGTCCGACTCATAGGAGGGATTGCCGATTGGTTGTTGGACGACAGGGGCATCAACAAAAGGAGACTCGGTATGCATATTCACGCCCTGAGTTGATGGATCATCATAAGAAGGGGCTGCCATATTGTCGGACACTGCAGCCTGTCGTTCCTCGGAGACGGCACCCAAAACGGAAGACATGGGGCCACCGAGTTTTTCGGTGATCTCTGCGTACTGTGCAGCTTGGAAGGGGGCCACGCCGGAACGCGAGAGACCGGTGTAGTGAGGATCGGCAGCATCAGGAGATGAGACAACCGGACTGAAAGGACCACCGGTGACCGAGTTCTGATGGTCAACCGGGACGGACCCGTACGAATCGGCGGCTGTCTCGTGAGAGCTTGAGGCAAAAATGCAGGGTTCCCAGGATGGGGTGCATTATAGTATTTAGGAACAGTGCTGGAAACCTGTGAAGCCATGACATCCTGTGCATACGGCGAGAAGAACGGGTTTGCCGAGTTGGACGGGACAACGTGGCCAGGAGAGAAAGAGTTTGGCCGGGGGATTAGTTTGTCGCACTGTAGCCGTTTCCACTGGCATAAGCATTGTTGGGATAGACGTTGGGTAGAGTTGGCTGTCAGGGGGGCATGGACGGCGTGCTATTCAGGTGGCACTCAATCATGGACGGCGGGCGTAAAGGAGCGCCGTAAGGTCGGACAGGCTCTGCGTCAGCTCCAAGGGCGGCGGACTGCCTGCGAGCATCACTGCGATTCCAGATTTCTTCAGAAAACGCCTCATCTTGGCGACCACGACATTTCCTCAGAAAATAAACGACAGCAGCCAAAATACCCGCAGATCCGAGGATGGCGGCAATGATACCACCAACAATAATACCAGTAGAAGTTCCGCTAACTGGAGTGACTGCGATTCCCGGGACTGCACCAGTAAACGAGACAAGCAGGGTTACAGCCTGAGTCGACGAGGTCGACGCCTATGAGGCAAGAGGGTCGTAAATTGAAGATGAGATTACCTAAGTCAAGTCCGTTCGCCACCGAACCCAGGCCTATAACTGTAATCACACTGGCAAGCCTGAGTCTCTCGACCGATAAATTTGGCAATCTGGGCAAGAATTTGGGATTTTCTAGGCACTCGTCTGCATTATATAGAAAAGCGTGGAGTACTCGACATGATGCTCTCGCCTTTCTCCCATCTGCGGAACTTCGTACTAGTGCTCTCTCCTCCACAGACCTTCATGATGCTCTCATCGCCCCTAGCTGACCGATCTTGAAAACGCCACTGGGAACGATACTGATCGGAGCGACAAGGGCAGACGAGCGGTAATGGTGGTCGGGGGGACACGCACCACCGAAAGGCGTACATTGGGTAGCCTAGTATACGTAGCGGATGTGAGCCTTTCCCTCTCTTTGGAAGAGGGATGTTGCTAACTTCATTAGCTATTCTTCCTCTTATCTCTCCGGGCAGGCACTATTGGATAGCTCTCTCTCTCTCTCGCTCTCTCCTTCACAGATCTCACCGGTGGACATCCCTCTTCCGAGGACACCTTCATTGTTGTCGATGCCATCTGCCAGTGCCAGTGCTTACTGTAGTCCTCGTGATAATGTTCCGTCCGTCCGTTCTGATCTACTGATCATACCCTCCGAAGTGGCACCCTCCGAACGAGCTCCGTCCAAACGAACACGATCGGAAAGGCCACCGTCCGGGAGACCGAGCGTCATTACATGATGTCAACCGACTCCTTCAGTATCTACACAGCGTCGAGAACGACAGGCAACGCAAGTTCGATCGTCGTCGATATCATCATCACTGTCCACTTTCCTGTCTGAGATCGAGAATTCCTCCGGATCAGCAGCGTCTTATTTTCGCCGGAAAGCAGCTCGAGGGTAGCCGAACACCCTTCGACTACAACATCCAGAAGGAGTCCACCCTCCACCTCGGTACGTAGTCCTGACAACGCCTTTTCTTATCCTCCTCTCTGATATCGCCCCTTGTATAGCACTTCGTCTTCGCGGTGGTATGCAGATCTTTGTTAACTCGAGGCCAAATCTCTAGATAGATTGACGACGCGAAGGCGAAGATCCAGGAAATGGAGGGGATTTCTCCTGACCAACATCTCATTTGCCGGCGAGGGCGAGCAAACAGCTTAAGAATGGCCGCACCTTTTCAGACTACAACATCCAGAAGGAGTCCGCTCTTCATCTTGTCCATCGTCTCCGTGGGGGCAAGTAGACCTTTGTGAAGACGATCACGCTCGATGGAGGCACCCCGAACCAGCAATGGCTTGTCTTCGCTGGCGTCGTCATGCCCGTGGCTATCGTTATGGCTTCGTCGCGGTCGTCATCGCGTCCGTCTCACCGTCGTTGTGGCTATCGTCATTGCTCCGTCGCGGTCATGACGGTCATGGCCGCCGTCGTTGTCTCGACGTGGCCGTGCTTGTTGTCGTCGCGGTCGTCATCGCGTCGTCGTTGCTTCGTCACCATCTGAGTCTTCATGCTGTCTTCTACTCCGCCACTGCTGTCGTCGTGCTCGCGGCTGGCGGTCGCAGTCGTGTCGGTTGTCGTCGTCGCGTCGGCACCGTCATCGTCGCGTCGGCACCGTCGTCGTCGCGTCGGCACCGTCGTCGTCGCGTCGTCATCGTCGCGTCGGCACCGTCGTCGTCGTCGTCGCGTCGTCATTGTCGTCGTCGCGTCGTCATTGTCGTCGTCGCGTCGTCATTGTCGTCGTCGCGTCGTCATTGTCGTCGTCGCGTCGTCATCGTCGCGTCGGCACCGTCATCGTCGCGTCGGCACCGTCATCGTCGCGTCGGCACCGTCATCGTCGCGTCGGCACCGTCATCGTCACGTCGGCACCGTCATCGTCGCGTCGGCACCGTCGTCGTCGCGTCGTCAGCGTCGTTGTCGCGTCGTCACTTCATCACCATCTGGGTCTCCACGCCGCTCTCCGCTCTTCCGCCGCCGCCGCCATCAGTCACTGTCGTGTCTGCTGTCGTCATCTGGGTCTCCACACCGCTCTCCGCTCTTCCACTGTCGTCTTCGTTGTCGCCGTCGGCGTTTCGTCACCGTCTGGGTCTCGACGTCCCTTCCGTTCCGCTGCCGCCGCCTTCGTGGTCGCGGCCGCCATCGTCGCTTCGTCACGGTCGGGGTCTCTGAGTCCACGGCGCCCTCCGCTCCGCCGCCGCTACCGTTGTCTTCATGGTCGCGGCCGTCATCACGGTCGCGGTCGACGTCGAAGTGATCCTCAGTCAGTACGCTATTCCTGTGAGCTTTGGGTTCTATTTCCATGACTGAACACGCTGGTCCTTGTATGTACAGGTAAGTCTACTACTACAACACGAATCAAGCCGTCTCGACCTCACTATCAATGCCACACTCATCTGGTGATAGTAGGGTAAGTCCTGGGTGTTTCCGCAGGATATGGACATGACCACTGTAAGTCCAAATTCCAATAAGGCTAGTTATTGCTGATGTTTCGAGCACATATAGTCCGGGTGACCACTTTCCATACCACCTTCCAAAGAGCTTCTGGCGCTCTACCAAGGGATGATAGACAACAAGGGAGAAGTTTGTCTCGGAAACTGAAACACTATAGAAGGCCAAAGCCTCTCCAAATGTCGGTTTGGTGCTCTCCTCCTCCAGTTCTGTTTCGTCTATGGGCTGATCTGTTGGTTGTATCTGTAGCTGGGCTTCAAAGTACCTTGAGGACCGAGATGGGTGTTTCTTTGAGAGCTCAAAGAGCTGGCTTGTGAGGGTAACATTATTGGGAAGAGGGCACTTCCCCCACCGCACAATTTTGGTTTCTGGCCCAATTGAGAGATAAGACCTAATTGCCTGTAAGTGGGTCTCTAAATCCTCATCTTCCCTTGTCTGCCTCTGAGTGATGGGAATTGCTGTAAATAGAGAGGTCCGTTGAGCCTTTGCTTTTGATGGTGAGAGTGTTGGATAGGAAAGATGTATGATTTTAACAGACTGCTTGTCTGTCCTATATGAGGCTATATTTTTGAAGGGGGATTTCTTTGACCTGATCCCATGTCCAATATCTCCTATGGCCCGCTCACATGTGGCTTGAGAGCCAAATCTGATAGAGCCATTGAATGTGATGTGGTAGGGAATAAAAATGAGCTGGAAGATGCATAGTCTGCAGCGGGGAATTTTGGATGGATCATCGCCAACATATAGGCTTTCAAATCCTTGAAGAAAAAGGACAATCTTGCTATAAAGCTTGGTTAAGTCATCCATCAGCAAAACGACATTCGCTTAATTTTTCGCTTATTTGAGTAATAAGCCATTTAAGCACCCCTAAGCGGGCATAAAGCGTATTTCAGATTAGCCGAAATTTAAGTGAGTTAAGCAAATAAGTAGATTCAATTCCTGAATTGGGCTTAATTTCTCGCTTATTCACTGCTTGACCCGTCCTTATTTATTAGAAACAGGGCTTATTTCCCAGACAATCAATATTTGGTCAAATATGTATATTCAGAAACACTACGATACATGGTACTGTCGGAACCCTCCCCATCGCGATGCCAGTTGCCTACCAACCACGCATCCAGGTGCATTGCCTGCGTACTCCGGGCATGCAACTACAGAGGGCGTATCTCCTGTGCAAGATATCAGCAAGTAAGGAGAACTGCTGTCCCCATCCCCGCACCACCGGCGGCCACTTCGCCGTTCCAATCGCCACCGTCGCCACTGTCGGACCGTCGCCATTCCCGTCACCCCCGCTGTCCCTGCTGCCCCCTCCTCTGCCACCGCTTCGTCACCGGCCACTTTGTGACGAGCAGGGCAAACCCTCCCTCCCTCTCCACAGGCCATACCGCGGTGATCCCAGTCCAAGTGGTGGTGGCGAGTTGGTGATAATGGCCGTGGCAACGTGTGATTACAAAACATGAGTTAAAAACAAAACAAAACAAAAAAACAAAAAGTACCTTGTCTCTGTCCCGTGGATGACGTCGCGTAGTGTTGATCTTGAGCCAGTTTGACAGCCATGATATGACAGCAGGAAAACATTAGTAGAAAGAACAGAAAACAACAATATATAAAGACATACAATCTGGCAGCGACAACTTGGATAGGCCTGACAGTCTCGTCATCAGCCTGTGAGACGGAGAAGCCTGAGCAGATACCGGGAGTAGGCCACTCATCACTTGCAGTAACCTAGACAAAAATAAATCAGAAGTGATCAAAGAGCTGAGGACATACGAAGTTGAAGATGTCCCGCACAAAAACAGCATATTCACGGATGGGGACAAGAGTGGATAAATACAGGACGTATGAACGCATTCGTCGAAATTTAGAACTCCGCCTCAAATGTACTGGTGTGATTGGCCCGGCTACTTTCTTTGCGTCTGTCTTTGCGTCTGTTTGGTGGGGTGTTGTGCCAAATCTTTTTTTTTTCACAAGTCGAACTGGGGGCTGGCTGCACTGCGACTCGGGTGTCGCTGCCATCCGTATTCGCGACAACCAATATGAGTTCCCCTCACACTGAGACGTATCACTTGACGCCCGCAAGCTCGTGCAGCAGATACTCATGCCCAACCCGCAAGAACGGTCCTCGTTGCACGACATCATCGACCACACGTCCTTTACCCACGGCATCCTTCCTGGATACATACCCGTCTCCGTGCAGGATATCCCCCCCGACTTCCGACACCTCTCTCCCGTCGTCTCACAGGCGAATCTCTCTCACTGCGGCAGGCGTGCCAACTTGACGGGGAGGTCGAGCCAGCCGCGGCGCATGACATCAAGCCCCGCCCCAAGCGCGAACAGTAGTCTTGCGCAGCAGGAGTGTGAATTCCGGAAGGCGGTGGAGCCCGGCACCCCGATCGCACCTGGCTGCGCGCGGGGAACCGACACTCCTCTGCCAGCACCGGGATAGTACAGCGTGAACGACGACAGATGTTTGCGAGTTACCGCAATAGGATGCTTAGTTTCTTAGTACTCTTGTATAATTAAACTACATGTTTGAGTGAAATTCAGGCTCTGAATCATCTTACACTTGCTTAGGGGGCTTAGTGGTCGCTTAGCATTGCTGACGGCTTAGTGACAGAACGATCGGATTTAAGCGACAAATAAGCTGGGTTAATCCTGTGTCGTTTTGCTGATGTCCTTTGTTCGAGGGACAGCTGTCATAGCATACTCCACCACATTTGAGAATATGGCAAAGTTTTTGATTACCCCATGGTCAAATCCAAGTTCCCATGCAATGGGAACAATATACCAGTGGAGGAGGGCCATCCACTCATATATCTTGTATTGGCTTTGCCGCTTTTTGTATACATCCCGAATAGGCCCACAGAAGGATGAGGGTAATGTTGCTATAGCACTTTCAACCTCTGCTCCAAGTTGTCTGGCAATATCTTCATCCATATGAACCCTCTCTGATTGAGAACTAGATGTGACCCATATATCCCAGATATGTGGCATGCAGTTTTCATAGAAGAGATGGAAGGGGTCAAGTGGGAAAAAGAATGGATGTGAGAAGGCAGGGCTAGCTGCACAAGTAGGAAGACCAGAGACACCAGTTTCCCGTACAATTGCTGTATGCTGTGCATTATTGCCCTTTGCAACTTCAAGCCTCTCAATTGTTTCCCAGTAGCCCTTTAAAGTTCGAAGTGGCAATTTCAAAATGTCAAAATCAGGCCGATCAGAGTTGATTGTCTCATTTTGAGGTGGAGAGAGAGGATAATATTGAGATTTAGCACCTATAAGACAACAAAATAGTGAGATAAAATGATAAAATAGTATATTGTATACATACCTCCCCCTATTCTAGAGCGTGCACCTTTCACCATACTAAAACGGCATCCATACACAGCCATATGTCCAGCCATTCTGCTAAGTTTTGCAGAACCAAGCATATCCCCAAGGACACCACAAAGAAAGACCCTCAAAGGGAAGTATTTTCCTGTAAGGGCATTGAAGGTCCACACACCAACACTAAGCTTTGCAAGCTCCTCATAAAGGACATAAATGAATGACTCCACATTTGCAGGTGAAGAGGGGCCAGGAATGACAAGTGGAATGATGATATTGGTGGCTTTAGACCGCATGTTGGGAGGAAGGTTTAAAACTGTGACAACAAGAACCCATACATCAGACTGCTTCTTCATAGTGAGCTGAGCACCATCCCCTGAGATGGTTATTGCAGTGTCAGTTGAATCCTTGAATAAATAGGAGTGGTTGATATGGTTAATGGAGTCAGAGAAATCTGAATATGTGGTAGGGGGGGAATTAGGCTCCAGTTTGTCCAGAGGAATCAGAGCCTTTTGTAGATGCTCATGTCGATATTGCATGGCCTCTGCCATCTCCTTATTCAGATAGAATGACTGAATAACAGGTGCAATGGGTGTATAAAGCATTTGAGCTCTTGGACGACCATTTTTATCATAGCGTGGCTGGCCGCAAGGCCCGAGATGTTTGTCGCGAATATGAATGCATGAAGAAAGGTCCTTAAACTCTCCAGTAAAAGCCATGCAGCTTTTGGGACACATGTCAACTAGCTGAGATGACAGTCCTGTGAGCTCTATGGCAAGCTTTCGCACCATGTATAAGCTGAGGATCTCAGTGCCTGTGGCCTCTTGGAGGACTTGTGAGTGGAGCTGGTATGCCCTAACGGTGCCGTGGGAGTCAACCCATGCTACATAGTGCTTCAAAGAGAGAGTCTCAATAGGGGTGAGTGGACGACCTCTAGGGTCAGAAATGGATGGGTGGTTAGGATGTGTATAGCCAGATAAAAGCTTTGCCCGAAGTTTTTGAACCACTTCTGGCAAGTCAGCAGCACTGGCAGAAAAGGCCTCGCTGTCATCAGGATCAACACTATCTGGCTCCTTCTCAGAAAAGGAGTTATTAGTATCATCATTCAAGGCAGGCACTATAGCAGGATGGTGCCTAGATGAGTCATCTTCATCCTCAGAGTCATCGTCAAAGTCATGGCCCAAAGAGCTAGAGCCAGCCTCAGACAGCACATCAGCAACATCCTGACCTGACTCTGAGTTAGAGGTATTGAGGTCCATCTCTGGCTGAGTGAGATTGGCATCAACAGAACTAAAAAAAAGTGTATCTAATGCCATGTGGCAATAAGCATCGATGAGCTATTTCATGTCAAAATGACATACTCACCAGGCTCTGGCCACTCTACAGCAACCTCTTGATGGTGTTCAGGCTGCCCGGCAACCTCAGAGTGGGCATCAGTGTGCCGAACTGGGTGATCTGCACAATTTCACGCCTCTGCAGTAAGCACAAGTTAAGGACTCTAAAAAAGTAAAGCCACAAACCTTCCGGGCTCTCTAGGTGAGATTCATCAGTAACTACTGGTAGATCAGGCATTCTATGGCCCCCATAGATGTGAGAAAGAAGTTGTATTGTTTGATCGATGCATGATTTCACGAGGAGAGTGAGATCTGTGTTTGATGGGAGTGATTCGAGAAACTGCTGATCTTGCTGTAGATGAAGCTCAATGGTGCGCTTAGTGATACTTTTTGGCCCTCCACGGCACCTAGAGCATGGGCAGAGGTATTTTTGAGCTGCTGGAGGCATCGTCACTTTGGAGTTTCACGGAATCGACGAGATGTTGGAGGAGGTCTGCGGGGCAAGGGCGAGCGGACTTGTGTGTGTGAAGCACGTGTTCTACCAACTAATTCACTGGCGCGTCAGCGCACCAACTCTTTCGTGCTAACTTTCGTGCCAACGCACCGACATTCTTTTTTTTTTTTTCTTTTCGAAGTCTTGTCTGTATACGCCCACACCTCTCCTCTTTTGATGGACAACGACGACTTCAACTTTGAGGCCTTTGAGGACTCGGACGACGGCGACCTGGATCTGACTAGCCTTGGCCGTCCGTCCTCCGAACATCTCCCTCCACGTGGGGACTTCGGCTTTGACGAAGGCGAAATGGGGAGCTATACAGTGGGTTCTCAGCACGAGCAGAGACATCAACTGAGGTCAAGGGGACAACACTCTACCGTTGGCAGTCTTCCTCTGTCCACTGTTGCTAGCCGTCCCCGTTCCCACTTGTCAGGGCCAACGCAGTACTCCAATCCTCCAGCGCAACACCTGTATCCACGCAGGATATACAGTGATTCGTATCCAAGACCCTCTCCCGAACTCATTGCGACGCTCACTGTCACCGAGCTCCACGACAACCCCCACTACTGCAGACTACGCCAAAAATATGAACGCTTGACCGACATCATCACCGCATACGCAGAAAGAGACGCAATGGCTCATGTTGTGAAGCGCGAAGCTGTCATCACGGCCCCAGACATCTTCCAAGGTGCGTAAAGCCTTGTTCCAACCCGAGTATCCGCGAACTCAATCCCCACAATGTAGTACGTGGTGATGCGGACTCTCGTGCGTCCTCTTTAGGGCCAAGCGACTCGGCTTCTCAACAGACAAGAGGTGGTCTTGAAGCAGACCGTGCCATCGAACGCCTCCTCGATACCGTAGAGCAGCCGTCCTTGCGTCCATCGTTTCTTCCACTATCTGTGCTCTGGAAAGATAAAGACTGCAAAATGAACGCGTCGGAGGAGGAGATTCTCACGGAGGCGAATCCGTGTCGACCGAAGATGGCCCTCGCCATCCGCTGCCCAGACGGCTCGATAGCCTCAGCCCAGGAGTTCTCAAATATGCGACACTCCGCGGACATCATCGTTCAGAGCCTCGTCGAACGTGTTAGCTCGGACTCCCGCACTACCGGGTGTGGTGGCAGCTCCAAGTCGTTGACCAAGACGTTCGTCAAGAACTCATTCGGGGCTGAGTATCGGCGTGCTGTCCTCGACCTCGAAGCAGAGCAAAAATTACTTCGCTTATGTTCGGGTCATTGGAAAGCCGACGCCATGATTACCAAGGCGTTCCAGCGACGAAATCTCGAGGAAAGCAAGCGCAAGGCGGCAACAAACTGCAAGCGAGCCCCATCTTCGGAGTCGAACCCTTCGGACGCAAAGGATTCCCAGCTTCTGGGCCCGTCACCCGCCGTCCCACTCCCGCAACTTTGGGACACGGCACCCGTGAATGTGGCGAAGCGTACCCTGGAATTAAGTCCTGGTCCCAAGTCTCCCTCGGCGTCGCACGCTCAAAAGCGCAGCAAAGATAACACAATGTATTCGGGACAGAAGACTTGCGTGCCCTCAAATTTCCGTGAGTACAGTATTCGATGAAGTTCCCATCCCATCACTGACTAGTACTTTCTCGCAGAGAAACCCCTTGGAGCACGCGATATTGCTCCGACGTTCCTTAGCCGCACTGAGGCTATCAGTGAACCTGCGCCAACGAACCTCCGTCCCAGAGACGTTGGTCCATCCGGTGCGTCCACGTCTTACACCGGGAGCTTCCAACCTTCTGACTTGTGGCTGATCTGCAGCCGATAACCTGATCGGTGAGTCGAAACGTTTTCTGTGTACACACTTCCACTGATTAGGTTCCTCACAGCGATCCTCAAGTCGCAATTTCCTTCATTGACCAACGCCCCCAACCTCCTCAGCTCCATGAACGCGCAGCCGTCGTTCAAGCAAGGCAAGACATCGGAGAAGATCATGACGCTCCTCGAGCGTGTTCGATCCGCTGACCCTGGTTCCCCGGACATTGACGAGGACAACACGGGTCAAAGCTGGGGCCACTACCAATTCACGGCAGGTGATATCAGCCCATCGTCCTCGCTAACTAGCTGGAAGGATGTCGGGAGCGTTGCCACTGCCTTCAAGTTAGTCGCAGCTGCCATCGGAACATGCCAGGAGGCACGCCTGATGTGCGCGAATGCCGGAACGCCGAGGACTACTGGATTCATCAGCGATGTATACCTGGAGAAAACCCTCGAATGTCTCGAGAGTTGCTGGGTCGACGCTGGTGGGGTAAGTGTGACTTCTTCTCCACTTTGTAAATCCGAATCAACCCTTTTTTTCCAGACAATCGCTTCGCATTCTCGTGCCCCAATAATTCCTACCACACCTTCCTATCGCGATGTCGTAATGTCATCCCCGGCGCGTAAACTCACAACAATCAAGCTCAAGCCCCTTGTCCTTGTCCCAGACGTCGCCCCCTCAGATGTTCCCACAGGACCGGGAGGACCCGACGCTACCAGCCGCCAGCCGCCTGCTGTTGTCACACAACTCATGCCGCCTGCCGCCAGTGCAGAACCCACGCAGCCCGCCGTCAGCACGGAACCTACGCCGGGGCCTTCAACGGCATCAGACGTGGTGTGTTGTGCTTTGATTGTATCACTCCAACTCACCCACAGTCTCTAGGGTGCTCGTGCCGACGCCAAATTGCTCAGGAGCCTTCACGTCTCGGAGCTCCAGGCTTGGATTAGCGAGCACAAGCTTAGTATGCCGAAGGCGAAACGCAAGGAGGGTACGTCGTACATTCTGGGCTCCCACATTAGCGCGTTAACAATATCTGCCTAGATCTCGTTGTATTTATTGTCAAGTCCACCGAGTTCGCGCAGGTCTCCAAGTCGACCATCGAGAAAATCATTGAGAAGGTATGACTCTCTTATCTACTACTCACCAACCCTGACCCCACATTTCTAGCGCAAGGAGAATAAAGGGCCACAAAAACAACCCGCCAGGTTACCATAGCGTGTGCCTGCACAATACACCGCTGCACGCGGGGGCTAGTATGACTGCTGCAACGTCGCTCGTATAGGATACCTTATTTTTTTTACTAATATTTGGACTTTTCCCCAACGTACATACATGACTACCCCCGACCTGGGATGACTACCGGGCGAATAAACAATAGCACTATTTGACTGCAAATTGACTAAATCCGACCAATAAATAGCGACAATTGACCAGGGAATCGTCCGTGATGACTTGAAACGACTGTCAGATGACTGGATTGGACTTAGAATGACTTAGAAATGACTGAATAAATGGCGAATACTGACTAAAAATTGCCCCTAATGACTTGAAACGACTGTCAGATAACATGAATCGACTTGAAATGACCAACCAAACAGAAAAAAATGACTATGAATTTATCCCTAAATGATCTAAAGTGACTGTGGAACGACTTCAGCTGACTTTTCTCTAATGCCCGGGAAGAACACAATCTGACCTTATTTGACCGATTCGTGTCAATCGAGGTCAGAAATCTCGCAGATTTCCATCTGTAGTCATTTTGACCACCAGATGACTATTTCCGGTAACCATCTGACACCGGGCCGACTATTCTTTTTTACTGAGGGTTACAGCTCATAATAAATACGCATTACGTTCCGAGTAGGCCCATATGAATACAGGCAGAAGGGTGTCACGGTAGAGTAACCTATAGCACACTATCTGAATCTATGGGTCCACCATGCTCCGTCAACATCTGTACGATTGCGCTGTATCCCTCTCCTGATGCAACCTGAAGCGGGGTCCTTCCGTCCTTGTCCTCGGCATCTGAACTCGCGCCACGGTCGAGCAGCAAACGCACAGTCTCTGTATCGCCTTTGGATGACGCATGGTGCAACGGAGTCCATCCATCGTTGTCCCTGGCATGTGCATTTGCGCCGCGGTCGAGCAGCAAGCGCACGATCTCTGTATTGCCTTCGGATGACGCCAGGTGCAATAGGGTCCTGCCGTCCTTCTTCTTGGCCTCCACGTTCGCACCGAGGTCAAGCAGTAGACGCACAACCTTAAGCGATGACGTCAGATGTAATGGCGTCGAGTCGTCCTTATCCGGTGCGTTCATGTCCGCCCCATGTTGGAGTAATAGCTTCGCGATCTCCACGTGACCATATTTTGAAGCCCAGTGCAATGGAGTACGGCCTTCGTCGTCCGTAGTGTCGATGCGTACGTTGTGCCCCAGTAGCATCCGAACCACCTCTAGGTGTCCGTCTCGTGCGGCGAAATGAATTGGAGTCCGGTGATTGTGTTGCCGCCAATTCGCATCTGCGCCATGGTCGAGTAGCCACCGCACGAGATCGATACGTCCACCCTGCGATGCAGCATGTAGTGGAGTTCGATTCAATTCGTCATCGATAACATCCACGGCTGCGCCATGGCGGTGTAATAGCTCTGCCACCTTAAAGTGTCTCTTGTGCAATGCCACCACCAGTGGACTGTGATTTTGACCGCCCCTCGCATTTACTTGCTCGGGATACTCGACGATGATATGCGCCGCCAGGTCATGAAATCCACACAACGATGCATAATACAGTGGAGATCCACGATCTGCGGGGGGATCTCCGAAGTCATACCAGCGACGGTCGATGTTGTGCAACTCGAGCCACGCGGAAAAATGTGGTTTGGCAGAGTCAAAAAGACGCCGCATCCCATCTTCTATGCGTGAAGACACATTTCCGAACTGCGCATGCTCCACCAAATGCTGACTGGCATATCCCGCCAACGGGAATCCATCGTCGACCGGGTTATCGTCCGCGTTGCCGTCCAACTGGAGAAGAGTTCCCAAGCAAGCCTGGGCGAGAGTCGTGTGTGCGTGCTCGGGGGTGATATGAAAGTACGAAGCGTCTCCTTTGGAAGTGGCAAGGCGATCCGAAGTCAAGAATTCCTTGACCGAAAAATGCGAAAACTGAATGACCCGGGAGTTCCAATTGTCGACTTCGGTGACCAAGCTTGAGCACGTAGAGAGCACAGCTCGTTGTCGATCCTCCCACCGCCAATCCTCGTTCAACTTCGGTGTCGCTCCTTCGACTTCACCAAAGTCAAGCGCAAGTATTTCTGCTAACTCCTCGACACGCAGCGGCCGAGTAGCCGCAGTGAGACATCGTAAGAGACGACGTGCATGGTCTCGGTTGGCCATCCCGATCTCTTTTAACACCCGCTCATATGTCTCGTCCAATGATTTCGGCAATTCGTTGAGCGTTCGCCGGATGCTTTGTGGAAGGCAATGTTGTAATACTTCCAGCTGACAGAACACCCAACGGAACCTGTCGAGCAGTCAGCAAGCGTCATTGGCACATTCTTATTCGCGCTGACATTCCATCAGCTCTATCAGTGAGCGTCTCAATAACCAGTTCTTTGTCCTTATCCCTCCATCTCCTCATCGCTGTATCCGAGTCCGCGTAAGCGACTGATCTGATGTAGTCTTCAATATCCTTCTTTTGTCCACTTTGATCATGAATGGAGACCGGGTGAAATGCTAGGGGCTCAAGCGCGGTTCGGATGTCGGACTCTGGACGGCTGGTAATACATATATGTAGATTTGGAAGCTGGAGGCCGACGAGGTCCTTCAAGAGGTCAAGGACCTGTTTGCGAGCGGGTGGAATTCCAGAGGTATTGGGGCATTCGTCCAGCGCGTCCAGGATGATGTAGATTGGGCCTTGGCCAGGTGGCGCGAGCATCTCTTTGAGACACACAATCAGCGTACTGGTGCCGGGCTTACGTGCGCCATCGTCGTGTGTCTTGTAAATGCGGGAGAGTACGTCGCAACAGTTTTCGGAACGAGTGGAGAGCTGAGTTAGAAGCGAGGGAAGTAAGTTGCGGAGATGTTGTTTATCGGTGTCCCTGAAATCAAAATAGAAATACGCCATGGATGCTACTCCAGCCTCCCGCAACGCCATTATGTCTTGGATGATTGCGGAGCTAGTTGGCGATGTAAGTTCCTGAGGGGTGAACTCGACAAATGATAACGAACCAAAGGATGCTCTTCCCTGAACCCGCTACAATGATTCGAGACGATTAAAAAATCTGTGAGGATGTGAAGAGACAGAAAGGCGCACGTTTCCCGTGGATCCACAACAAGGACGTGGTGGCCTTGGTCTTCCATTCCATGAATATACTTCCTTGGAAGAACCACGTCGCCGTGCCTTCATGTTGAGTGGTGCACGCGATATTTTGATTAGTAGATGGGTCCGGAGGAGACAGCCACGCTCGGTGGTCCTTCCGTGCTCGGCTCCCTGCAGTGGCGTTTCGGTCTCAACAAGCAAGAGCAACGAAGTTATAGAATCACGAACGCTTTTCATCGTCCATATTGTTTGCTGTCTGTTGCACCAGAGCCTTTGTTTCCTTGCCATCTAAACGTGCATAGATTTACGATGTCGTTTGTGAGTGGATAACGTGCTGAACGTACCCTCAATAGCTATGTCGAGCTTGTCATCAACGCCCTTTACTTGGTCGCCGACGGTTTGAACACCGTCCTTGATATGGTGTGCGACTTTGAGCACCTCCACGATCGCCATCTGCACCTCCTGTTGTGTCAATCTATCGAATCTGACCAACGCATCCTCGATATCCCTCCTTCCGATTAATTTGTTCAGATATTTCTCTGGAGTTCTATCAGCGAAGCGAACGTGTCATCTCGGATCGACTCACTCGTTCGCCCCTGCTTCATCTCCTTCGTCACAACCCCAAATATCCCAAGCACCTCGACCATTATCTTCACGATCGTGTCCTTCATCGCCTCTGTCGTCGGGACCTCGGTATACGTCTCGAGTCGTCTGAAGAAGCTCTCAATGCGCTCAAAAATATCGACGAGCGCATCTTGGCTCGCAACAATGTCCTTTGCCGCCTGCATACGTCCAGAATCAGAACAGTGCAAGTAAGGGAGATCCATAATAATAGCTACCAAGAGGAGGACCCCGGCACCTGCGAAAATTACTTTAGCAGGCGAGAACACCTAGTAATATGATGTCAATTGGTAGATCGTAGAAGGATCGATTAAATGGGACTCACCAGTCCGACGCCCTCTCCAAGCGCCGCGGAGAACGCATAAAGGACATTGACAGTCGGGTTTAACCATTTTGTCAACTTGTCATCGCCGGACATAGATTGCTCGAATTGTTGAACTTGAGTGCGTAGGACGGCCAGGATGTCGGTGGAAGAGTTGCAGGACTGCAACTGGGCCATCAACGGATGCGCGAGAAGGTCTTTCTTCGTCTTCTTCTCATACTCTTTCATGGAAGCATAAAATATGGCCTGAAAATTGGAAGAAGAAGCCGCGGGAGGTGTCTGAGACATGGCAGCAGCGGCGAGGAGAGGCGTCTGAGGGTATGACACTGGCAGAAGAGAGATGGCACGGGAGCGCCAGAATGAATTGGGAGTTGACGCCCACACAGCCACAATGACCTCGTGGATATCTTCGGCGAATTATAGTTATTGTTTTTCAAAACATAGGCGCGGCAGTCCGACTTCCCGTCGTCGACTTGGAGGGAGATCCGAGTGCGGTGAGGAGTTTCGGGTCGAGGTAGACAAATAGAGCGTCTAAGATATCGACGTTCAAGTTGGTACCTCTGTAGGAAAGGTCGCGGGTAAGTTATTACGAGGATTGGTCGGATTCACACTCGCAGTCTCGGTTCGAGTTGCCAATCGGTACCCCACAGTTTCTTAAGAAAAAAAAACTGGTTGGGTTGAAGGCTTGAAGCTCTCATAGAATGTTTTCTTCCTCTCTGGTCACGGGAATTAAACAGACGGTGGGTAGGTAGGGATAGGGTAGTAGTTTGCGTAACTGTTGACCGAAAAGTTCATGCTGTAAGGAAGGTCGAATTCTTCGGACAAGTAAGGGAAGCACGAGACGCGAATACGTCGACCTCACCACCTAACAGATGACTGAGTAAACAAATAATGAACGTATTCCAAAGCGCATCTCTGAGCGTCGTTGAATGTCGTTCTCGCTCCCCGGCTAAGCCACGGGGCCACCTCCTCCCAGTACAAGATCACGTTGGTTGACCTTCTATCACGAGTTTCACGGTCGATGTCGTTCGCGGCATTATCAAGAAACCTGAGACAGTCGTAGGTTAGACGCACGTAGACGTATCGCATACACTCCCTCCAATAAATGGAACCATGCACGCCCGAGGAGGCTTTACCGCAGTACCGCCTCTTAATGTAGGAATGACGGCCTCACGTCCGACCCACGTCCCCCAGCACGCACTCAACAAGTCCTCACCAACGCTCCATACTCGCCACCCCGGCGCGAACCGCCCCTGCGAGAACTCCCGCAGAACGTCTTCAGCCCGCAGCTCGGCCACGACCACGCAAACGGCGTGCAGCGCCGTCGCGAGAGCCGTCGGCGTCGTGAGCTAGAGGGCGTACTACCACCGGGTATTATACACAGTCCACAGCGAACGACGCGTCTGACACATCAGAGCCGCGCAGGCCGACCTGGCGCAGCGTGGGGAGACTCGGAGTCCATCGAGAGCTGCCACAGTAACGGGGCGAAGGCGGAGAGGACGTTCTCACACAGAAGCAGTACAGCGCGGGGAGGTCCGTTGCGGTGCATTTGCGCACGAAGGGGCTCAGTGCGAGTGCGATAAGTCCAGTTCCTGATTCACCTATTCCCGACAAAAATAAGAAATCAGCAGCACCCTTGGTACCCGCAGCACGCACCGAGTTTGAACACGTGAGCCTGGCTGAGCTTCCCATAGTCGAATAGGCCATGGCGCCCCCCTGGGAAGTGTCGCTGCTCCCCAGAGATCGAGACCGAAAAGTTAAGTGGTGCAAGAGGGGCACCACACTCGTCGAAGTGAGTCACGGAGGAAGGGTTTTTACGGGGAGGAGTATTCAAATAACAGCACGAGGGAGCGAACAAGGATGGTGGAACGAACCTTGTTTCCACAAGACGATCTCTGCATTGCTCCCAAAAGTGGTTTTGTCCATAAGGTGAACGTCCTCGAACACGATGGGATTGCGCCGTCTTCGCTCTTCCTTGGCCTTCGGCATCCCACTTCCTTGTGCGTTTTCTCCCCTGGTTCCTGTCTCTGTATTCCATGAGGACCTGCATTTGGTGGGAGGTTTCGGCTCGATGCAGACCAAAAGAGCGCCCCGATTTGAACTTGGTCCAAGACCGTCGAAGTGCCCCATGTCGGGTCTGTGAGCGTGAGAGCCGTGAGACGGACGTAAAGAAAGAAAGATCTCGACGGGGTCAGAAACTAGGGGTCGCAAGCTACGGGTGATCGTTTTGGAGGGACGGGATCCGCACTCGAAATCAGACCTCCGTCAGGATTGTTGGCCAACTAGGATGTCTCTTTTCTTTGGATGGTGGCTCTTGCAAAGATCTTGGGGTGAATATTTAAGGAACATACGCGACGCGAGGTGAGCAGAGTGACGATCTGCTCAATGATGAACGGTATGGGAGAACGAGGGTAGTCATCAATGAGCGAGATAGCGGACTGACAGTAGTGGTCGGGTGACATCATGCATACGGATAGCCAGAAGGGACCCACATACACAATGACTCGACATACATTTATGAAGCAACCTATAGTACTCTGTCTAGTTGTCTGCCATGCTCTGTCAACATCTGTACGATTGGCTCTCCTGACGCGACCTGGAATGGGGTCAATCCGTCCTTCTTCTTGGCCTCTGCGTTCGCGCCACGGTCAAGCAGCAGACGTACAACCTCGAGCCTCCCACCAAATGACGCTAGATGTAATGGCGTCGAGTAGTCCTCATCCTGTGCGCTGATTTCCGCCCCATGTTGGAGCAATAGCCTAACGATCTCCACGTGACCGTTGTTCGATGCCCGGTGCAATGGAGTATGGCCTTTGTTATTCGCAGCGTCGATGCGTGCGCGGTGCCCCAGTAACATCCGAACAACCTCAAGGTGCCCATCATCTGCAGCTGCATGAATGGGGGTCCAGTGATTGTCTAGTTGCGAATTCGGATCTGCGCCGTGATCGAGTAACCATCGCGTGACATCGATAGATCCTTCCCACGATGCGGCATATAGCGGAGTCCGATTATCGGTGTCGTCAGTAACATCCACGGCCGCGCCATGCTGGTGTAATAGCTCTGCCACCTCGAAGTGTCTCTTGTGCAATGCCACCACCAGTGGACTGTGATTAAGGCCACCCCTTGCATTTACTTGCTCAGGATGCTGGACGATGATGTGCGCTGCCAGATCACGAAACCCACACAACGATGCATAATACAGTGGAGATCCACGATCGGCAGGCTCATCTCCGAAGTAATCCCAGAGATCGTCGATGTCGTGCAACTCGAGCCACGCGGCAAAATGTGGCTTGGCCGAGTCAAAAAGACGCCGCATCCCATCTTCTATGGGTGAAGACACCTTTCCGAACTGCGCATGCTCCACCCAATGCCGGCTGGCATATCCCGCCAACGGAAAACCATCGTCGACCGGGTTATCGTCCACGTTGCCGTCCAATTGGAGGAGAGTTCCCAAGCAAGCCTGGGCGAGAGTCGTGTGTGCGTACTCGGGGATGATATGAAAGTATGAAGCGTCTCCTTTGAAAGTGGCAAGGCGATCGGAAGTCAAGAATTCCTTGACCGAAAAATGCGAAAACTGAATGACCCGGGAATTCCAATTGTCGACTTCGGTGACCAAGCTTGAGCATGTAGAGAGCACGGCCCGTTGTCGATCCTCCCACCGCCAATCCTCCTTCAACCTCGGTGTCGCTCCTTCGGCCTCATCAAAGTCAAGCGCAAGTATTTCTGCGAGCTCCTCGACACGTAGCGGCCGAGCAGCCGCAGTGAGACATTGTAACAGCCGATGAGCGTGGTCTCGGTTGGCCATCCCAATCTCCTTCAACACCCGCTCATATGTCTCGTCCAAGGATTTCGGCAATTCGTTGAGCGTTCGCCGGATGCTTTGTGGAAAGCAATGCTGCAACACTTCTAGCTGACAGAAAACCCAACGGAACCTATCAACAGTCAGCAAGCGTCATTGGCACATTCATAGACGCACTTACATTCCATCAGCTTTATCCGTGAGCGTCTCGATAACCAGCTCTTTATCCTTATCCCTCCATCTCCTCATCGCCGAATCCGAGCCCGCGTAAACGACTGATCTGATATAGTCTTCAATATCCTTCTTTTGTCCACTTTGTTCATGAATTGAGACCGGGTGGAATGCCAGGGGTTCAAGCGCGGATCGGATGTCGATCTCCGGACGGCTAGTGATACATATATGTAGATTCGGAAGCTGGAGGCCGACAAGGTCCTTTATGAGATCAAGGACTTGTCTGCGGGCGGGTGGAATTCCAGAGGTATTGGGACATTCATCTAGCGCGTCCAGGATGATGTAGATTGGGCCTTGGCCAGGTAGCGCGAGCATATCTTTAAGACATCTAATCAACGTGTCTGTGTTAGGTTTATGTGCGCCATTGTCGTGCGCCTTGTATACATGGGAGAGTATGTCGCAGCAATCGTCGGAACGAACGGAGACCTGCGTAAGAAGCGAAGGAAGCAAGTTGTGGAGATTTTGTTTGTCGGTATCCCTGAAATCGAAATAGAAGTACGCCATGGAGGCTAGTCCGGCTTCCCGCAACGCCGTTATGTCTTGGATGATTGCGGAGCTAGTTGGCGGAGTAAGTTCCTAAGGGGTGAATTCGACAAATGACAACGAACCAAAGGATGCTCTTCCCTGAGCCCGCTACAATGATCGGAGGCGAAGGCGATCAAGGTCAGGGAGGATGTAAAGCGACAGAAGGGCGCACGTTTCCCGTGGACCCACAATAAGGATATGGTGGCCTTGGTCTTCCATTCCATGAATATACTTCCTCGGAAGAACCATGTCGCCGTCCCTTCATGCTGAGTGGTGCACGCGATGTTCTGATTAGTGGATGGGTCTGGAGGAGACAGCCACGCTCGATGGTCCTTCCGTGTCCGGCTCCCTGCAGTGGCATATCGGTCTCAGCAAGTAAGAGCAACGGGGCTGTAGAATCACGAACGCTTTTCGTCGTCCATATTGATTGCTGCTCGTTGCACAAGAGCCTTTGTTTCCTTGCCGTCTAGATGTGTATAGGATGATGTTTGTGAGTGGCAAATGTACTGGACGTACCTTCAATAGCTACGTTGACCTTGTCATCGACGCCCTGTACTTGCTTGCCGACGGTTTGCACTCCGTCCTTGACATGATGTGATATTTTCAGGACTTGTACGATCGCCATCTGCACCTCCTGCTGCGTCAATCTATCCAGTCTGACCAACGCGTCCTCAACATCCTTCCTTCCAATTAATTTCTTCAGATATCTCTCTGATTCTCTATCAGCGACGGGAAGCGCGTCATCCCAGATCGACTCACTCGTTCGCCCCTGCTTCATCTCCTTCGTCACAATTCCAAATATCCCAAGCACCTCGACCATTATCTTCACGATGATGTCCTTCATCGCCTCTGTCGTCGGCACCTCGCTATACTCCTCGAGCCGTCTGAAGAAGCTCTCGATGCGCTCGAAGATATCGACGAGCGCATCTTGGCTTGCAGCAACGTCCTTTGCCGCCTGCGAAGGTTCCGTATCAGCACAGTCCTGGCATGGGTGATCTAGTATAATAGCTACCAAGAGAAGGATACCGGCTCCAGCGAAAATGACTTTCGCAGGCGAGAACACCTAGAAATATGATATCAGAGGGTGGATCGTAGACGGACCATCGGAATGGGATTCACCAGTCCTACGCCCTCGCCAAGCGCCGCGGAGAACGCATAAAGGACATTGACAGTCGGATTCAACCATCTTGTCAATTTCTCGTCGCCGGACATAGATTGCTCGAACTGTTGGACTTGAGTGCGAAGGACGGCGAGGATGTCGGTGGGAGAGTTGCAGGTCTGCAACTGGGCCATCAACGGATGCGCAAGAAGATCTTTCTTCGTCTTCTTCTCATATTCTTTCATGGAGGCATAAAAGATAGCCTGGAGATTAGTAGAAGATGAAGCTGCGGGAGGTGTCTGCGACATGGCAAGTGCAGCGAAGAGATGCGTCTGAAGGTATGATACTAATACAAACGGAAGAGAAATACCACGAGGGCGCCAATGATTTGGTAGCTCACGCCCGCACAGCCCCACCTCGTGCCATCATTGTTTTCTCAAAACCATAGGCGCGGGAATTACCGGCTGACTTGGATGGAGATCCGAGTGTGTTGGGGAGTTTCAGGTCGATTCAGAAGCAGATAAGCAGAATGTCGACGTTGGGGTACCAGGCCTCTGCCAAGACCTCCGCAGGAAAGGTTGCGCTTAATACGATGAATAGTTCTCAGGATGGGGTCCAATCTCGATCTGAGTTCATCGGTCAATTGATACTCACGCATGTGGAGCTCTGTACTCAAGAGCTGGGCACAATTTCCCTCAACAAACTATGAGCTACAGACGACCTAGCACAATATTGACAAGAACTCCGGCGCGTCGTGGTTGGAGACAAACTTACTGTACCCCAGTGCCTGAAGTTGGTCAAGGCAATAGCCTGTGGGACTGTACATGTGTATATGCGGTTCACCCAGCACAGACGGGTTTGTTTTTAGTCACCTGGGCCTGTCAATGCTCGCCCCGAGTCATATCGCCCTTTCACTTCCTTCACGACCGAAACACTTTTTCTTCTTGCGTACGGTATTGCGGATGAGGACGCTTCTATCGCAGGCGTTACTACCTCCTCATGCATCTTCGTTCAGGAATAACGGCCTCACGTCTCGCGCCCAAGATCTACATTCCGCAACACGCACCCAACAAGTCCTCACCGGCGCTCCATACCCGCTACACTAGCGCGATCTACCCTTGTAAGAACTCTCGCAGAACGTCTTCGGCCCGCAGCTCGGCCACGACCACGGCAGAGGTGTGCTGCACAATCGCGAGAGCGGTCCGCGTCGCGAGCACAGGGCATACCAATATATGGGTGGAAGACACGGCCCACGACGAGCAGCACATATGGCACCTCAGCGCGGCGAACGTCGACTTGGCGCAGCACAGGAAGAGTCCGGTTGAGAACTGTCACAGCAGCCGAGGCGAGCGGGGGCGGGGCGGAGAGTATGTTCTTGCGCAGGAGCGGGACGAGCGCGGGGATGTTCGTTGCGGTGTATTTGCGCACGAAGGGGCCCAGTGCGAGTGTGACAAGTCTAGTTCCTGATCCACCAATTCCGGATGGAAATAAAAACAAGCGGCGGTCTTGTATGCTAGGGTCCTCGCAGCACGCACTCGAGTTCGAGGAAGTGCGCCTGGCTGAACTTCCTATAGTCGAACAGACAGACTACGGCGCCTCTCTGGGAAGTATGACTGCTGCAACACCGGAAATAGAAACTCGACACTGAAAACTCAAGTACGTGGTGCAGCGGGGGCACCATGCTCGTCGAAGTGAGTCACAGAGAACGAGGCATTTTGGGGAAGGCTCGCACCTGTATCAAATATTCGGATGACACGCACGACGGCCTGAGGGAGTAAGGAGGGTGGAACGTACCCTGTATCCTACAAGACGCTCCCTGCATCGCCGCTTCTGTTCCTCAAAGTAGCTTTTCCCAGAAGGAGAACATACTCAACACGATCGGATCGCCTTCTGTGCGCTTCCTTGGCCTTCTTTACGCTCATTCTTCTTCTACATTCCTCCTCTGGTTCCCTGTCTCTGTATTTTACGGGCTCGTATGTAGCAATGGCGGAGTTTCAGCTCGATGCAGACGGGAAGCGCATGTTGGCAATGCCATACTGGTGCCGGGCTTACGTGCGCCGTCGTCGTGTGTCTTGTAAATGCGGGAGAGTACGTCGCAACAGTTTTCGGAACGAGTGGAGAGCTGAGTTAGAAGCGAGGGAAGCAAGTTGCGGAGATGTTGTTTATCGGTGTCCCTGAAATCAAAATAGAAATACGCCATGGATGCTAGTCCAGCCTCCCGCAACGCCATTATGTCTTGGATGATTGCGGAGCTAGTTGGCGGTGTAAGTTCCTGAAGGGTGAACTCGAGAAATGATAACGAACCAAAGGATGCTCTTCCCTGAGCCCGCTACAATGATTCGAGACGATTAAAATCTGTGAGGATGTGAAGGGACAGAAAGGCGCACGTTTCCCGTGGATCCACAACAAGGATGTGGTGGCCTTGGCCTTCCATTCCATGAATATACTTCCTTGGAAGAACCACGTCGCCGTCCCTTCATGTTGAGTGGTGCACGCGATATTTTGATTAGTAGATGGGTCTGGAGGAGACAGCCACGCTCGGTAGTCCTTCCGTGCTCGGCTCCCTGCAGTGGCGTTTCGGTCTCAACAAGCAAGAGCAGTGGAGTTATAGAATCACGAACGCTTTTCGTCGTCCATATTGTTTGCTGTCTGTTGCACAAGAGCCTTTGTTTCTTTGCCGTCTAGACGTGTATAGATTTACGATCTCGTTTGTGGGTGGATAACGTGCTGAACGTACCCTCAATAGTCAATAGCCAGGTTGACCAGGACCTTGACCTTGTCATCGACGTCCTTTACTTGGTCGCCGACGGTTTGAACTCCATTCTTGACATCATGTGAGACTTGCAGCACCTGCACAATCGCCATCTGCACCTCCTGCTGCGTCAATCTATCCAGTCTGCCCAGCGCGTCCTCGATACCCCTCCTTCCGATTAATTTCTTCAGATATTTCTCTGAATTTCTATCAGCGACGAGAACTTGAAAGTCTCATCCTGGATCGACTCACTCGCTCGTCCCTGCTTCATCTCCTTCGTCACAATCCCAAATATCCCAAGCACCTCGACCATTATCTTCACGATGGTGTCCTTCATCGCCTCCGTCGTCGGCACCTCGGTATATATCTCGAGCCGTCTGAAGAAGCTCTCAATGCGCTCGAAGATATCGGCGAGCGCATCTTGGCTCGCAACAACGTCCTTTGCCGCCTGTGTGCGCTCGGAATCAGAACAGTCCGAGTAAGGGAGATCCAGGATAATAGCTACCAAGAGGAGGACCCCGGCACCTGCGAAAATCACTTTAGCAGGTGAGAACACCTAGAAATATGATGTCGAATGGTAGATCGTAGAAGGACCGATTAAATGGGACTCACCAGTCCGACGCCCTCTCCAAGCGCCGCGGAGAACGCATAAAGGACATTGACAGTCGGATTCAACCATTTTGTCAATTTGTCATCGCCGGACATAGATTGCTCGAATTGTTGGACTTGAGTGCGTTGGATGGCCAGGATGTCGGTGGAAGAGTTGCAGGTCTGGAACTGGGCCATCAACGGATGCGCGAGAAGGTCCTTCTTCGTCTTCTTCTCATACTCTTTCATGGAAGCATAAAAGATAGCCTGGAAATTGGAAGAGGGAGCTGAGGGAGGTGTCTGAGACATGACAGCGGCAGCGCGGAGGGGACAGAAGAGATGGCACACTGGCAGGGGCGCTATAATGGTTTGACAGTTGACGCCCGCACAGCCCTACCGTGACCTCGTAGATATCTTTGGCCAGAATTATAATCTTTGTTTTCAAAACATAAACACAGGAGTCTCTTTATATTACTTCCAGTCGCCAACTTGGAGCGAAATCCGAGTGTGGTGAGGAGTTTCAGGTCGAGGCAGCCGAGCAGAGTGTCACCTTGACGTTAGGGTACCTCTGCAGGAAAGGTCAGCGCTTCTTAAGTTACGAGCGAGGATTGGTTGGATTCACACCCGCAGTCTCGGTTCGAGTTCTCGGTCAATCGGTACCCATCAGTTTCTCAAGAAAAAAAAACTGCCAGTGGTTGGGTTGAAGCTCTCATAAAATATTTTCCTCTCTCTGGTCACGGGAATGAAACAGACGGTGGGTAGGCTACCTAATAGGATAGTAGTTTGCGTAACTGTTGACCGAAAGTTCAAGTTCATGCTGTAAGGAAAGTCGAATTCTTTGGACAAGTAAATGGGGGCGGGCCCGGGGAAGCACGAGAGACGCGAACACGTCAGCTGGGCCTCACCGGCCTCACCAGCGAATGGATTTACCCGCGTAGATATCATCCGTGTCATAACAGATGGACTGAGTGAACAAACAACGAACGTATTCCAAAGCGCATCTAGTGACTCGTAGTATGAGTGTCGTTCTCGCTCGCCCAAGTCACGGGCTCCTCCCAGTACAAGATCGCGTGGGTTGACCTTCTATCACGAGTTTCACGACCTAAGACGGTCGTAGGTTAGACGCACGTAGACGTATCATATACAGTAGGATTAAGGGATGGTGATGGAAGTATTCAACTCCCTCCAATAAATGGAACCATGCATGCCCGAGGACGCTTCAGTACCGCAGTATGACAGCCTCACGTCTCCTGCCAGCCAACCCACGTACCCCAGCACGCACTCAACAAGTCCTCACCAACGCTCCATACTCGCCACCCCGGCGCGAACCACCCCTGCGAGAACTCCCACGGAACGTCTTCAGCCGTGGTCGGCCACGACCACGGCAGCGGCGTGCAGCGCCGTCGCGAGAGCCGTCGGCGTCGTGAGCTAGTGGGCGTACTATCACCGGGTGTTAGATACAGTCCACAGCAAACGGCACGTCTGGCACATCAGTGCCGCGCACACCGACCTGGCGCAGCATGGGGAGAGCCCCTCGAGAGCTGCTCCAGTAACGGTGGTTGGGGCAAAGGCGGAGAGGACGTTCTTGCACAGAAGCGGTACGGCACGGGGATGTCCCGTTGCGATGTATTTGCGCACGAAGGGGCTCAGTGCGAGTACGATAAGTCCACTTCCTGATCTACCCATTCCCGACGGGAATGAGTACCCTTGGTACCCGGAGCACGCACCCGAGTTTGAGGATGTGAGCCTGGCTGCGCTTTCCATGGTCGAATAGGCCACGGCGTCCCTCTGGGAAGCCGCGCGTCGCTGCTGCCAGACCAGAGATAGAAATTTGACACTGAAAAAATAAGTACGTGGTGCAGGAGGGGCACCAGTGGCACGCTCGTCGAAGTGAGTTAAGTCACGAAGGATGGGCTCTTTAGGGGGAGGAGGGCAGTACACCAGTCTCAAGCATTCAAATAACAGCACGAGGGAGCGAACAAGGATGGTGGAACGGTCCTAGTTTCCACAAGACGTTCCCTGTATTGCCCCCAAGAGTGGTTTTGTCCATAAGGTGAACGTACTCGAACACGATGAGATTGCGCCCTCTTCGCTCTTCCTTCCTTCGGCATGCCACTTCCTTTTGCGTTTCCTCCCCTGGTTTCTGTCTCTGTATTCCATGAGGACTTGCATTTGGTGGGAGGTTTCGGCTCGATGCAGACCAAAAGAGCGTCTTGGTTCGAACTTGGTCCAAGACCGTGGAAGTGCGCAGTCTGCGGGTTTGAGAGCCGCCAGACGGATGTAAAGGAGGAAGATCTCGTCGGGGGTGGTCGCACGCTATGGGTGATCGCTCCGGCCCGGAGGGACGGCCTCGAAATCGGGCTTCCGTCCGGGATTGTTGGCCGTCATCAGTGCGAAAAAGGGTACTAGTAAGGCTATCCGCATCGCATTCCAAGTGTGACTATATAATACCCGCAGAAGGGGACTCGACATACATTTATGGAGCAACCTATAGTACTCTGCCTAGTTGTCCGCCATGCTCTGTCAACATCTGTACGATTGTCTCTCCTAATGCAACCTGCAATGGGGTCCTTCCTTCCTTGTCCTTGGCATCTGCACTCGCGCCACGGTCAAGCAGCAAGCGCACGGCCTCTGTTTTGCTTTTGGATGACGCTTCGTGCAACGGAGTCTTTCCGTCCTTGTCCTCGGCATTTGCGTTCGCGCCGTAGTCGAGAAGCAAGCGCACGGTCTCCGTTTTCCCCTTAGATGACGCCACGTGCAATGGGGTCCTTCCATCCTCTCTCTTAGCATCCGCATTCGCACCATGGTCAAGCAGTAGACGTGCAACCTCGAGCTTCCCATCAGATGATGCCATATGTAACGGCGTCGAGTGGTCCTTAGCTCGTGAGCCGATTTCTGCCCCACGTTGGAGTAATAGTCCCGTAATCTCCATGTGACCTTCAATCGATGCCCGGTGCAATGGTGTATGGCCTTCGTTGTCCGCAGCGTTGATGTAAACATTGTGCCCCAGTAGCATCCGAACAACCTCTAGCTTTCCAAAATATGCAGCTAAGTGAATTGGAGTCCGGTGATTGCGTTGCCGCGAGTTCGCGTCTGCGCCATGGTCGAGTAGCCACCGCGCGACATCGATATGTCCATCATACGACGCGGCGTGTAGTGGCGTTCGATCAATCATGTCGTCGATAACATCCACGGCCGCGCCTTGCTGATGTAATAGCTCTGCCACGTTGAAGTGTCTCTTGTGCAATGCCGCCACCAGTGGACTGTGATTATAACCGCCCCTCGCATTTATTTGCTCGGGACTCTCGACGATGATTTGCGCCGCCAGGTCATGAAACCCACACAACGATGCATAATACAGTGGAGATCCACGATCTACGCGGCGGGGATCTCCGAACTGATACCAGCGGTCGTCGATGTCGTGCAACCGGAGCCACGCGGCAAAATGCGGTTTGGTCGAGTCAAAAAGACGTCGCATCCCATCTTCTATGCGTGACGACACCTTTCCGAACTGCGCATGCTCCACCCAATGCCGGCTGGCATATCTCGCCAACGGAAACCCATCGACGACCGGGGTATCGTCCGCGTTGCCGTCCAACAGGAGGAGGGTTCCCAGACAAGCCTGGGCGAGGGTCGTGTGTGCGGGCTCGGGAATGATATAAAAGTATGAAGCGTCTCCTTTGGAAGCGGCAAGTCGATCAGAAGTCAAGAATTCCTTGACCGAAAAATGCGAAAACTGAACGACCTGGGAACCGCCATCGTCGACTTGCGTGATCAAGCTAGAGCACGTTGAGAGCACAGCTCGTTGCCGATCCTCCCACCGCCAGTCCTCCTTCAACGTCGGTGTCGCTCCTTCGGCCCCTTCAAAGTCGAGCGCAAGTATTTCTGCTAGCTCCTCGACACGTAGTGGCCGAGCAGCCGCAGTGAGACATTGCAAAAGGCGATGAGCGTGGTCTCGGTTGGCCATCCCGATCTCCTTCAACACCCGTTCATAAGTCTCGTCCAAGGATTTCGGCAATTCGTTGAGCGTTCGCCGGATGCTTTGTGGAAAGCAATGTTGCAACACCTCCAACTGACAGAAAACCCAACGGAACCTGTCAATAGTCAGCAAGCGTCATTGGCCCATTCATAGTCGCACTTACATTCCATCAGCTTTATCCGTGAGCGTCTCAATAACCAGCTCTTTATCCTTATCCCTCCATCTCCTCATCGCCGTATCAGAGCCCGCATAAACGACTGATCTGATATAGTCTTCAATATCCTTCTTTTGTCCACTTTGTTCATGAATCGAGACCGGGTGAAATGTTAGGGGTTCAAGCGCAGCTCGGATGTCGATCTCCGGACGGCTGGTGATACATATATGTACATTCGGAAGCTGGAGGCCGACAAGGTCGTTTATGAGATCAAGGACTTGTCTGCGGGCGGGTGGTATTCCAGAGGTATTGGGGCATTCATCTAGCGCGTCCAGGATGATGTAGATTGGGCCATGGCCAGGTAGCGCGAGCATCTCTTTAAGACACTCAATCAGCGTATTGGTGCCGGGCTTACGTGCGCCGTCGTCGTGTGTCTTGTAAATGCGGGAGAGTATGTCGCAACAGCTGTCGGAACGAGTAGAGAGCTGAGTTAGAAGCGACGGAAGTAAGTTGCGGAGGTTTTGTTTATCGGTGTCCTTAAAATCAAAATAGAAATACGCCATGGATGCTAGTCCAGCCTCCCACAAGACCAAAATGTCCTGGATGATCGCGGAGCTATTGGTGATGTAAGTACCTGAGGGGTGAATTCGACAAATGATAACGAACCAAAGGATGCTCTTCCCTGAGCCCGCTACAATTATCAGAGGCGAAGGCGATCAAGATCTGAGAGGATATGAAGCGACAGAAGCGCGCACGTTTCCCGTGGACCCACAATAAGGATGTGGTGGCCTTAGACTTCCATTCCGTGAATATACTTCCTCGGAAGAACCATGTCGCCGTCCCTTCATGCTGAGTGGTGCACGCGATATTCTGATTAGTGGATGGGTCTGGAGGAGACAGCCACGCTCGGTGGTCCTTCCGTATCCGGCTCCCTGCAACATTTTCGGTCACAGCAAGCAAGAGCAGCGGGGCTAAAGAACCACGAACGCCTTTCCGCGTCGATATTGTTTGCCGTCTGTTGCAATAGAGCATTCGTTTCCATTGTTGTCACTTTGATTACCTTGCCATCTAGTCGTATATGCGTTTGTTAGGTTATTTGTGAGTAGTGAACGTCTTAAACGTACCCTTAATAGCCAGGTCGACCTTGTCGCCGACAGCCTCTACTCCGTCCTTGACATGATGTGAGATTTTCAGGACTTGCACAATCGCCATCTGCACCTCCTGCTGCGTCAATCTATCTAGTCGGACCAACGCGTCCTCGACGTCCCTCCTTCCGATTAACTTCTTCAGATATCTCTCTGAATCTCTATCAGCGACAGGAAGCGCGTCATCCCGGAACGACTCACTCGTTCGCCCCTGCTTCATCTCCTTCGTCACAACCCCAAATATCCCAAGTACCTCGACCATTATCTTCACGATGACGTCCTTCATCGCCTCAGTCGTCGGCACCTCGCTATACTCCTCGAGCCGTCTGAAGAAGCTCTCGATGCGCTCGAAGATATCAATGAGCGCATCTTGGCTCGCAGCAACCTCCTTTGCCGCCTGTGTACGTTGGGTGTCAGAGCAGTCGGAGTAAGGGTGATCCAGGACAATAACTACCAAGAGGAGGACACCAGCACCAGCGAAAATGACTTTGGCGGGTGAGAACACCTTGAAATATGATATCAGAGGGTAGGTCGTAGAAGGTCGTCGCAGTGGGACTCACCAGTCCGACGCCCTCGCCCAGCGCGCCGGAGAAAGCATAAAGGACGTTGACAGTCGGAATCAACCATTTCGTCAATTTGTCATCGCCGGACGTAGATTGCTCGAACTGTTGAACTTGAGTGCGCAGGACGGCCAGGATGTCGGTGGGAGAGTCGCAGGTCTGTAACTGGGCCATCAACGGATGCAGGAGAAGGTCTTTCTTCGTCTTCTTTTCATACTCTTTCATGGAAGCAGAGAATATGGTCTGGAAATTGGAAGAAGAGGAGGCGGTGGAAGGTGTCTGAGACATTGCAACAACAGCGAGGAGACGCCTGGGGTATGATACTGGCACCGCTGATGAGAGGCGGCCGAGTGGGAACACCAGAACCAGAATAGCTCGCCACGAGGTTTGCCAGGTGACGCCCGCACTGCCTCGGCTCGTAAACAATCCGATATGATTTTTTTGTCACAAACCACTAATGCATGAATCATCTAGGTCACTGCCGCCCGCTGGGTTGGAGGGAGGCCCGCGCGGTGGAGGGTCTAGAGCTCTAGGGTTGTCTTATATCTCGACGTCGGCGTCCCGCTGCAGGTGAGGGAAGTTGACGTGATTAGTGCTTATGATGTCCGAGTTCTTTGTTTTCTCAAGTTGTAATTAATCAGATACGGGAGCTAGCTAGGTGGCGGTGAAAGGATATATTACCCGTGAATGTGGTGAAGCCGTCGGATTGCAAGGGGTATGTAGGGATGAATGGTGGAGAAATGGAGAACGAAAATGAGATGAAGGTAAAAATCTAGATAGTACAAGTTGGGAGTACATACAACAGGCAGAATCAGACACACAAGCCCGCGGAGATCCAGTTCTGGGAAGACACACACAACTGACAAGGGTTAAGGGGCGGTCAAGAAATTTTGGGGCGGACGGGGAATGGCGCGACGCGAATAAAGGAAAATCGCAAGCGACACCACAGAGCATTTTTTCATCCACCGTCTAGCGGATAGAGCAGTTCCCGCCGTTCGAAGCCTTGGACGTGTCACCACGCGCGCCCCTCGTCATCGTCATCATCCTGAGTGTCTTCTTATTCCGCGAAGCGACCGTCGGCGCAGCAGTATCCGGCACCGGTACTCACGGCGCACCCCCTCAACGTCAGCCGCAGCATCGATGAACGACGAAGCCGTTGTCGCGGTAGACGGAAAGACGCGCGGCCCGGCTCGCCGAGGACGCGCTGCTACTATTCCCCAATAGCGGCCCGGCTACGACCGCCTGTAAGATACGCGAGCTGTTCGATTGTAGCGATTGCGACTGCAGCGAGTTCGCGCATGACGAGCCGACGCTCGAGATCGACTGCGGGCGTTCTCTCAGGTGCGCATTATTCCCCAGTTGCGGTTCTCGCTGGCGCGTGAGGATGATGGACAGTTTCCGCCGGATGACATTCCCCTCCGATATTACGCCGGTCACTTTGGCTTGCGGGTGTGAATGAGGAGGCGGTGTAGCGGCGGCGAGTGAGACGGATGTTGGAGTGTGTCGGGTGAGAGAGGCACGTGAGCGTTGTTGAATGGCGAGGACCTTATACGCTATCGGTGGATGTGGCGGCGAGGTCGGAGAAAGCTGAGGTGAGTTCGCGCGCTCGAATTCTCGCTGGTCACGATCACGGCCGAGGCTGCCTCGAGACGAGCTCGCGCTCGTAGGATGGTGGTTCGGCAGGCGTGTGAAGAACTCGGCGGGACTGTTGCAGCGCTCCGCGAAATGCGCATGCATGAGCAGGTTCGAACGAGGTCGTAAGTCAGCGCTGCACAGCCTGCGCACTTGGAGTAGGCGATGATGCTGCAGTGCGAACAAAGCACCGCGCCCCTTCTTAGCCGGCTCCATGCATACGTGACAGTTGACAGCTATATATCGATCAGCCCTCAGGTCAAGTTCAAGTTCACGTTGTGTGATAGCGGAAGACGGACATTTGCCAAAGGTCGTCTTGACGAGGGTATGTTCGCATATTTCAGAGAAGTCTGCTTCGCTTTGCGGAACTTCAGGGAGGACTGGTGATGCGCTGCCTGTAAAAGAATGGAGCTGGACAGCATCGCCATGTCACCGTCAAACGGTTGGCCTGCATACACGGGAATCGGGGAGTCGAGCTCGAGATTTGCCATCAACTGTCGTGCCGAGCCGTTCTTTTGCAGTCTGCATTTACCAGCCGAGGGAAAGGTATGTGGCCGCAAGTCCTTTGAGAAATCCGCGAATTTAGCCTTTCCGCTCCAACAGATATTGTCACCACCTCATACTCAAATAGTTGCTCCGCGCTCGGTTGCATCGACGAGCCCTCGTGGAAACACTCCTTGAGGAACGCGACAAGCGGAATAGAAAAGCGTTCAGGAGTCGGTGGAGACTCGTCTTCGACTATCCGGAACATCACTGTGCGCTTCCTTTGGGTTAACGACTGCGGAAACGCTGAGCAACACCAGTCCAGTCACCTGTCATGGCATTCCCGATATCCCCATAAGGCGGGCGTCCCGTCAGCAGTTCGATAACCGTGCATCCAATGGACCAGATGTCGGACTTGGGCGACGCGCCTTTGAGCTCGATGACTTCAGGGACCATCCAGTTCGGAGTGCCCGTGACGTCCTTGATCTCGCGCTCCCGCGCGCAGGTTGAGCGAGACGCCAAGGTCTGATAGCTTTACGTTCCCAGTCTTGGTCGTGAGGATGTTCGCCGCCTTGAGGTCGCAATGCACGACGTCGCTGCGATGCAGGTAGTCCAACCCATCTGCCCGGTGTTCAAGTTGAGCGCGCGATACAGCGCCAAACTATCCGCGTCCGATACAATTGCTAAGTTGCTGATATATAAAAAAGGCCAGTCCACCGGTCAAATACCAACCTCCCGTAAAAGGCGGTTCACTTACAAAGTACGTTGGTGTCTTCCTCCCTCACAACAAGAGTCTGCCGGGACACGCTTCCTTCCGTCACATCCCGCACCATCAGGTCGCTTGCGCTTGCTTGTTCTCCCGACGCGACGCCGAGGTTGACCATGCTCCCAAACCGCGAGCGCCGCGGCTTGACACCAAACTCGTCGTACGAGTTCGGCCGCGGCCACCTGCGCGAACTCGCGCCATCCACCTCGCTCTGGAACCGCCCTGGCGGGGGGCAACGACGACGGGGAAATGACGTTACCAGACTAGTTAAGCTCGCACCACGCTTGTTAGACGTGGCCCGCTCAGCCGGATCGAACGAGGGAGACTGCGACAGCGATGGCGTATTCAACGGGCTCGACGAAGGAGCGCCAGACACGACGCGCGGGAACGGGATGGGCACGAGTGAGTCACCGTCTCCCCCAATGCCGCCGTCATCGGGACTGCTCCGCCTCGGCACATAGGTCGCGCTCCTCTGCCCTTGCGCGCGCTGTCCCTGCGCAATGCGACTCGGCCAGGGCTAGGGCCAAGATCGAGAGAAGAAGCATCCGGGCTCGAGTCGCGACGTAACAAGGCGTTGGCGTCTTTCAGGACAAGTACGGACGCGTCAACGCTATGTCGCATGCGGTGCGTCGGCCTACGGGCGGCGGCAGCAACAGAAAGCGGAGGCGCTATTGCTGTTGATGGGAATGATGATGCTTGTAGCAGCGACTAGACGCTACCTCCCGGCGGAGAAGCGGGCGCGAAGATGGCAGCGACGCTCGAATTGACACTCGCACCGACACCGAAATCGGCGGCCCCGAACTCGCCCTGGAAAAGATGGGCATCCGCCGAGAGCCAAGGAAGAAGGGGAAGGTTTCCGAGTCGCGATCGAGAAGGCGCTTGTAGTGCGTCGACAAAGTTTCCATTGGCGTCACTTTGACTACATTGCCATCTAGTCGTATATGCATTTAACGATGGAGTAGCTAACGTGTTGAACGCACCCTCAATAGCCACGTGGACCTTGTCGCCAACAGCTTCTACTCCGTCCTTGATATGATGTGCGATTTTCAGCATCTGCACAATCGCCATCTGCACCTCCTGTTGATCCAGCCTGCCTAGCGCGTCTTCGATATCCCTTCCTCCAATTGATATCTCTCCAAATATCTGTCAGCGAAGAGCGACGTATCATCAGCGATCGACTTACTTGCTCGTCCTTGCTTCATCTCCTTCGTCACAATCCCAAATATTCCAAGCACCTCGGCCATTATTTTCACCATGACGTCACTCATCGCCTCTGCCGTCGGCACCTCGCTATACCCCTCGAGTTGTCTGAAGAAGTTTTCGATGCGCTCGAAGATATCAACGATGGCTCGCAGCAACGTCCTTTTCCGCTTGTATATGTCCGGTATCAGAACAGTCCGCGTAAGTATGATCTAGAGCAATAGCTACCAAGAAAAGGACCCCAGCTCCAACGGAAAATCACTTTTGCAGGCGAGAACACCTATAAATACGATATCAGACTTTGGGTCGTAGAAGGGTGGTCGGAATGGGACTCACCAGTCCGACGCCCTCGCCAAGGGCTGCGGAGAACGCATAAAGGACGTTGACGGTCGGAATCAACCATTTTGTCTACTTATCGGCACCGGACGTAGTAGATTGCCCGAGCTGTTGGACTTGAGTGCGGAGGATGTCGGTGAGAGAGTTGCAGGTCCGCAACCGGAGCCATCAACGGATGCGCGAGAAGGTGCTTCTTCGTCTTCATTTTATACATTTCCAGGGAAGCACAGAATATGGCCTGGAAATTGGAGGAAGAGGAAGCCATGGGAGGGGTCTGAGACATGGCAACAGCGAGGAGAAGCGTTTGAAGGTATCCCGACGACTCATACCGGCGCTGCGAGTGAGAAGCGGCCTCGGAAGCGGCCTCGTGGGAGAGCCCGAATCGTTTGCAAGTAACGCCCACGCCTCAGCGCTTATTCACGGCCGATGATGCATCGATGATGGCCCGGGCGAGTCATCATACAGCTATGTACCTCTGTAGAGTAACCTTACAGCACTCTATCTATTTTCCCACCATACTGGGTTAACATCTGTGCGATCTCGTTCTTTCCCTTCCCTGATGCCACCTGGAATATGGTTCTTCCTTCCTTGTCCTTGGCATCTGCACTCGCGCCACGGTCAAGCAGCAAGCGCACGGTCCCTGTTTTGCTTTTGGATGACGCCAGGTGTAACGGAGTCCATCCGTCATTGTCCTCGGCATTTGCGTTTGCGCCGCGGTCGAGCAGCAAGCGCACGGTCTCCCTTTCGCCCTTGAATGACGCCTCGTGCAATGGAGTTCTTCCGTCCTTCTGCTTGACATCCGCACTCGCACCGTGGTCGAGCAGCAAGCGCACAGCCTCTGTTTCGCCGCCCTCGGATGACGCTAGGTGGACCGGAGTCCGTCCACCCTTGTCCTCAACATTTGCGTTTGCGCCGTGGTCGAGTAGTAAACGCACGGTCTTTGTTTCGCCCTCGGATGATGCCAGGTGCAATGGGGTCCTTCCATCCTTGTCCTCGGCATTTGCGTTCGCGCCGTGGTCGGGAAGTAAGCGCACGGTCTCCGTTTCGCCCTTAAATGACGCCTCATGCGTTGGAGTCCTTCCATCCTCCTTCTTGCCATCCGCGATCGCGCCATGGTCGAGCAGTAAGCGCACGGCCTCTATTTCGCCCTCGGATGACGCTAGGTGGACCGGAGTCCGTCCGTCGTTGCCCGCAGCATTTGCGTTCGCGTCGTAGTCGAGCAGCAAGCGCACGGTCTCCGTTTTGCCTTTGTACGACGCCAGGTGCAACGGAGTCCATCCATCGTTGTCCTCGGCATTTGCGTTCGCGCCGTGGTCGAGCAGTAAGCGCACGGTTTCCGCTTCGCCCTTAAATGACGCACTGTGCATTGGGGTCCTTCCATCCTTCTTTTTGGTATCCGCACTTGCGCCATGTTCCAGCAGTAAGCGCATGGTCCCTGTGTCGCACTCGGATGACGCCAGGTGCAATGGAGTCCACCCATCCTCGTCTTCGGCATTTTCGTTCGCGCCGTGGTCGAGCAGTATGCGCACGATCTCTGTATTGTTCGCGGACAACGCCTCGTGCAATGGGGTCCTTCCGGCCTTGTTCTCTGCATCTGCATTCGCGCCGTGGTCAAGCAGTAGACGTGCAACTTCCACCCTCCCATCAGACGAGGCTAAATGTAGTGGCGTCGAGTGGACCCCATCTTGTGAGCTGATTTCCGCCGCCCCATGTTGGAGTAATAGCCTCACGATCTCCAGGTGACCATTTTTCGATGCCCGGTGCAATGGTGTACGTCCTTCGTTGCCTGGAGCGTCGATGCGTAAGCTTTGGCCCAGTAACATCCGAACAACCTCTAGGTGTCCCCTTCCTGCAGCTAAATGGAGTGGAGTCCAGACTGAACCGCTCTGTTGCGCATTTACATCTGCGCCATGGTCGAGTAGCCACCGCGCAACGTCGATATGTCCATCCATCGACGTAGCATATAGTGGAGTCCGATTATATTGGTCCTCGGTAACATCCACGGCCGCGCCATACTGGTGTAATAGCTCTGCCACCTCGAAGTGTCTCTTGTACAATGCCGCCGCCAGTGGACTGTGATTACGACCACACCTCGCATTTACTTGCTCAGGATGCTCAACGATGATCTGCGCTGCCAGGTCACGAAATCCGCACAACGAAGCATAATACAGTGGGGATCCACGAGATGCGGGAGAATCTCCGAAGTTACCCCAGCGATCGTCGACGTCGTGAAAATCGAGCCACGCGGCAAAATTTGGGTTGGTGGAGTCAAAGAGACGCCGCATCCCATCTTCTATGCGTGACGACACACTTCCGAACTGCGCATGTTCCACCCAATGCCGACTGGCATATCCCGCCAATGGGAAGCTACCTTCGACCTGGTCATTGTTCGGACTACCGCCCAACTGGAGTAGAATCCCCAAGCAGGCCTGGGCGAGAGTCGTGTGTGCAGGTTCGGGAGTGATATGGAAGTATGAGGCGTCTCCTTTGGAAGTGGAAAGCCGATCGGAAGTCAAGAACTCCTTGACAGAAAAATGCGTGAACTGAATGACCCGGGAATCGCCATCGTCGACTTGGGTGATCAAGCCGGAGCACGTAGAAAGCACAGCCCGTTGCCGGTCCTCCCACCGCCAATCCGCGTTCAACTTCGGCGTCGCTCCTTCGGCCTCACCAAAGTCAAGCGCAAGTATTTCTGCTAGTTCTTCGACACGCAGGGGGCGAATAGCCGTGGTGAGACATTGTAAGAGACGACGAGCATGGTCTCGGTTGGCCAACCCGATTTCCTTTAACACCCGCTCATACGTCTCGTCCAAGGATTTCGGCAATTCGTTGAGCGTTCGCCGGATGCTTTGCGGAAGACAATGTTGCAAAACGTCCAACTGACAAAAAACCCATCGGAACCTGTCAATTTAAAAATGGTCAGCAAGAGTCATCGATACCCTTGAACACGCTTACATTCCATCAGCTTTATCCGTGAGCGTCTCAATAACCAGTTCTTTATCCTTGTCCCTCCATCTCCTCATCGCCGTATCTGAGTCCGCGTAGACCACAGATCTGATATAGTCTTCAATGTCCTTCTTTTGTCCACTCTCCTCGTGAATGGAGACAGAGTAAAACGCTAGGGGCTCAAGAGCGGATCGGATGTCGATCTCCGGACGGCTCGTGACACATATATGAAGATTTGAGAGCTGAAGACTGACGAGGTCCTTTATGAGATCAAGGACTTGTTTGCGGGCGGGTGGAATTCCAGAGGTATTTGGACATTCGTCCAGCGCGTCCAAGATAATGTAGATTGGGCCTTGGCCAGGTAGCGCGAGCATCTCATGAAGACAATATACCAACATGCTGGGGCTGGGTTCACGTTCCCCATCGTCGTGCGTCTTATAAACGTGGGAGAGTATGTCGCAACAACTGTCGGAACGAGCGGAGAGCTGTGTAAGAAGGGAAGCAAGCAAACTGTGGAGGTTTTGTTTATCGGTGTCCTTAAAATCGAAATAAAAATACGCCATAGATGCCAGACCAGCCTCCCGTAGCGCCATTATGTCTTGGATGATTGCAGAGCTAGTTGGTCGTGTAAATCCGGGGTGAACTCGACAAAGATTTAATAACACACCAAAGGATGCTCTTCCCTGAACCCGCTACAATGATTAGAGGCGATTAATAACTTTGAGGATGTGACGGGACAGAAGGGCGCACGTTTCCCGTGGATCCACAACAAGGATGTGGTGGCTTTGGACTTCCATTCCATGAATATACCCCCTTGGAAGAACCATGTCGCCGTCCCTTCATGTTGAGTGGTAGACGCGATATTTTGATTGGTGGATGGGTCCGGAGGAGACAGCCACGCTCGGTGGTCCTTCCGTACCCGGCTCCCTGCAGTGAAATTCAGATTCGACAAGCAAGGTTAATGGGCGAAAGAATCACGAACGCTTTTCGTCGTCCATATTGTTTGCTGTCTGTTGCACCAGAGCCATTGTTTCCTTGCCATCTAGACGTGTAAGATTTACGATGTCGTTTGTGAGTGGATAACGTGCTGAACGTACCCTCAATGGCTATGTCGACCTTGTCGTCAACGCCCTTTACTTGGTCGCCGACGGTCTGAACTCCGTCCTTGACATGGTGTGCGACGTTGAGCACCTCCACAATCGCCATCTGCACCTCCTGTTGCGTCAATCTATCCAGTCTGACCAGCGCATCCTCGATATCCCTCCTTCCAATTAATTTCTTCAGATATTTCTCTGGAGTTCTATCAGCGAAGCGAATGTGTCATCTCGGATCGACTCACTCGTTAGCCCCTGCTTCATCTCCTTCGTCACAATCCCAAATATCCCAAGCACCTCGACCATTATCTTCACGATCGTGTCCTTCATCGCCTCCGTCGTCGGCACCTCGGTATATGTCTCGAGTCGTCTGAAGAAGCTCTCAATGCGCTCAAAGATATCGACGAGCGCATCTTGGCTCGCAACAACGTCCTTTGCCGCCTGCATACGTTCAGAATCAGAACAGTGCAAGTAAGGGAGATCCATAATAATAGCTACCAAGAGGAGGACCCCGGCACCTGCGAAAATTACTTTAGCAGGCGAGAACACCTAGGAATATGATGTCAATTGGTAGATCGTAGAAGGATCGATTAAATGGGACTCACCAGTCCGACGCCCTCTCCAAGCGCCGCGGAACGCATAAAGGACATTGACAGTCGGGTTCAACCATTTTGTCAACTTGTCATCGCCGGACATAGATTGCTCGAATTGTTGGACCTGAGTGCGTAGAATGGCCAGGATGTCGGTGGAAGAGTTGCAGGTCTGCAACTGGGCCATCAACGGATGTGTGAGAAGGTCTTTCTTCGTCTTCTTCTCATACTCTTTCATGGAAGCATAAAATATGGCCTGGAAATTGGAAGAAGAAGCCGCGGGAGGTGTCTGAGACATGGCAGCAGCGGCGAGGAGAGGCGTCTGAGGGTATGACACTGGCAGAAGAGAGATGGCACGGGAGCGCCAGAATGAATTGGGAGTTGACGCCCGCACAGCCACAATGACCTCGTGGATATCTTCGGCCCAGAATTATAGTTATTGTTTTTCGAAACATAGGCGCGGCAGTCCGACTTCCCGTCGTCGACTTGGAGGGAGATCCGAGTGCGGTGAGGAGTTTCGGGTCGAGGTAGACAAATAGAGCGTCCAAGATATCGACGTTCAAGTTGGTACCTCTGTAGGAAAGGTCGCGGGTAAGTTACGAGGACTGGTCGGATTCACACTCGCAGTCTCCAGTCTCGGTTCGAGTTGCCAATCGGTACCCCACAGTTTCTTAAGAAAAAAAAACTGGTTGGGTTGAAGCTCTCATAGAATCTTTTCTTCTCTCTGGTCACGGGAATTAAACAGACGGTAGGTAGGTAGGGGTAGGATAGTAGTTTGCGTAACTGTTGACCGAAGGCCATCAGGAAAAACCTACTTTGCTAATTTGAGATAATTGAGACTAGCGAACGCTAGCTGTCACTAACTGTCACTAAGATGTCAATAATTCTTGCCCAATATGGAAATTATCTCAAATTATCTCTCGCTAGCGCGGGAGGTTTTTCCTTTGGCGGCCAAAGGTTCATGCTGTAAGGAAGGTCGAATTTTTCGGACAAGTAAATGGGGGCGAGACGCGAATACGTCGGCTGGACCTCACCGGCGAATGGATTTACCCGCGTAGATATCATCCGTGTCATAACAGATCAACTGAGTGAACAAGCAACGAACGTATTCTAAAGCGCATCTTCGTAGTATGAGTGTAGTTCTCGCTCGCCCAAGTCAGGGGGCTCGGGCCGCACTCCTCCCTGTACAAGATCGCATTGGTTGACCTTCTATCACGAGTTTCGCGGTCGATGTCGTTCACGGCATTATCAAGAAACCTGAGACAGTCGTACGTTAGACGCACGTAGACGTATCGCATACACTCCCTCCAATAAATGGAACCATGCACGCCCGAGGACGCTTTACCGCAGTACCGCCTCTTAATGCAGGAATGACGGCCTCACGTCTCCTGCCAGCCGACCCACGTCCCCCAGCACGCACTCAACAAGTCCTCACCAACGCTCCATACTCGCCACCCCGGCGCGAACCGCCCCTGCGAGAACTCCCGCAGGACGTCTTCAGCCCGCAGCTCGGCCACGGCCACGGAAACGGCGTGCAGCGCCGTCGCGAGAGCCATCGGCGTCGTGAGCTAGAGGGCGTACTACCGCCGGGTATTCTACACAGTCCACAGCGAACGACGCGTCTGACACATCAGTGCCGCGCACGCCGACCTGGCGCAGCGTGGGGAGAGCCCATCGAGAGCTGCCACAGTAACGGTGGTGGGGGCGAAGGCGGAGAGGACGTTCTTGCACAGAAGCAGTACAGCGCGGGGATGTCCGTTGCGGCGCATTTGCGCACGAAGGGGCTCGGTGCGAGTGCGATAAGTCCAGTTCCTGATCTACCTATTCCCGACAAAAATAAGAAATCAGTAGCACCCTTGGTACCCGGAGCGCGCACCGAGTTTGAGGACGTGAGCCTGGCTGAGCTTCCCATAGTCGAATAGGCCATGGCGTCCCCCTGGGAAGTGTCGCTGCTCCCCAGAGATCGAGGCCGAAAGGTTAAGTGGTGCAAGAGGGGCACCACACTCGTCGAAGTGAGTCACGGAGGAAGGGCTTTTATGGGGAGGAGCATTCAAATAACAGCACGAGGGAGCGAACACAAGTGGAACGAACCTTGTTTCCACAAGACGCTCCCTGTATTGCTCCCAAAGGTGGTTTTGTCCATAAGATGAACGTCCTCGAACACGATGGGATTGCGCCGTCTTCGCTCTTCCTTGGCCCTCGGCATCCCACTTCCTTGTGCGTTTTCTCCCCTGGTTCCTGTCTCTGTATTCCATGAGGACCTGCATTTGGTGCGAGGTTTCGGCTCGATGCAGACCAAAAGAGCGCCTCGATTCGAACTTGGTCCAAGACCGTGGAAGTGCCCCATGTCGGAGCGGTCTGTGAGCTTGAGAGCCGTCAGACGGACGTAAAGAAAGAAAGATCTCGACGGGGTCAGAAACTAGGGGTCGCAAGCTACGGGTGATCGTTCTGGAGGGACGGGATCCGCACTCGAAATCAGACCTCCGTCGGGATTGTTGGCCAACTAGGATGTCTCTTTTCTTTGGATGGTGGCTCTTGCAGAGATCTTGGGGTGAATATTTAAGGAACATACGCGACGCGAGGTGAGCAGAGTGACGATCTGCTCAATGATGAACGGTATGGGAGAACGAGGTAGTCATCAATGAGCGAGAAAGCGAAAAAGGGTTTTGTTAGCGGACTGACACATGCGTCATACATCATACGGATAGCCAGAAGGGACCCACATACACAATGACTCGACATACATTTATGAAGCAACCTATAGTACTCTGTCTAGTTGTCTGCCATGCTCTGTCAACATCTGTACGATTGTCTCTCCTGATGCGACCTGCAATGGGGTCCTTCCTTCCTTGTCCTTGGCATCTGCACTCGCGCCACGGTCGAGCAGTAAGCGCACGGTCTCTGTTTTGCCATTCAATGACGCCTTGTGTAATGGGGTCATTCCGTCCTTCTTGGCCTCTGCGTTCGCGCCACTGTCAAGCAGCAGACGTACAACCTCGAGCCTCCCACCAGATGATGCTAGATGTAATGGCGTCGAGTAGTCCTCATCTTGTGCGCCGATTTCTGCCCCATGTTGGAGCAATAGCCTCACGATCTCCACGTAACCATATTCCAATGCCATATGCAAGGCAGTATAGCCTTCATTACTCGCAGCGTCGATGCGTGCGCGGTGCCCCAGTAACATCCGAACAACCTCAAGGTGTCCATTCGCTGCAGCTGTAAGAATGGGGGTCGAGTGATTGTCTGTTTGCGAATTCGGATCTGCGCCGTGATCGAGTAACCACCGCGTGACATCGATAGATCCATCCCTCGATGCGGCAAATAGCGGAGTCCGATGATCGAGGTTGTCAGTTACATCCACGGCCGCGCCATGCTGGTGTAATAGCTCCGCCATCTTGAAGTGTCTCTTGTACAATGCCGCAGCCAGTGGACTGTGATTTTCACCACCCCTCGCATTTACTTGCTCAGGATGCTCGACGATGATGTGCGCTGCCAGGTCACGAAATCCGCACAACGAAGCATAATACAGTGGAGATCCACGATGTTTGGGGCGATCTCCGAACTGACGCCAGCGATCGTCGATGTCGTGCAACCGGACCCACGCGGCAAAATGTGGTTTGGCAGAGTCAAAAAGACGCCGCATCCCATCTTCAATGCGTAACGACACCTTTCCGAACTGCGCATGCTCCACCCAATGCCGGCTGGCATATCTCGCCAACGGAAATCCATCGACCACAGGGTTATCGTCCGCGTTGCCGTCCAACAGGAGGAGAGTTGCCAGACAAGCCTGGGCGAGAGTCGTGTGTGCGGGCTCGGCAATGATATGAAAGTATGAAGCGTCTCCTTTGGAAGTAGCAAGTCGATCAGAAGTCAAGAATTCCTTGACCGAAAAATGCGAAAACTGAACGACCCGGGAACCGCCATCGTCGACTTGCGTGATCAAGCTGGAGCAAGTAGATAGCACAGCTCGTTGCCGATCCTCCCACCGCCAGTCCTCGTTCAACTTTGGTGTCGCTCCTTCGGCCTCAAAGTCAAGCGCAAGTATTTCTGCGAGCTCCTCGACACGTAGCGGCCGAGCAGCCGCAGTGAGACATTGTAAGAGCCGATGAGCGTGGTCTCGGTTGGCCATCCCGATCTCCTTCAACACCCGCTCGTATGTCTCGTCCAACGATTTCGGCAATTCGTTGAGCGTTCGCCGGATGCTTTGTGGAAAGCAATGCTGCAATACTTCTAGCTGACAGAAAACCCAACGGAACCTGTCAATAGTCAGCAAGCATCGTTGGCCCATTCATAGAAGTACTTACATTCCATCAGCTTTATCCGTGAGCGTCTCAATGACCAGCTCTTTATCCTTGTCCCTCCATCTCCTCATCGCCGTATCCGAGCCCGCATAAACGACTGATCTGATATAGTCTTCAATATCCTTCTTTTGTCCACTTTGTTCATGAATCGAGACCGGGTGAAATGTTAGGGGTTCAAGCGCGGCTCGGATGTCATTCTCCGGACGGCTGGTGATACATATGTGTAGATTTGGAAGCTGGAGGCCGACAAGGTCGTTTATGAGATCAAGGACTTGTCTGCGGGCGGGTGGTATTCCAGAGGTATTGGGGCATTCATCTAGCGCGTCCAAGATGATGTAGATTGGGCCTTGGCCACGTAGCCCGAGCATCTCTTTGAGACACTCAATCAGCGTATTGGTGCCGGGCTTACGCGCGCCGTCGTCGTGTGTCTGATAAATGCGGGAGAGTATGTCGCAACAGCTGTCGGAACGAGTAGAGAGCTGAGTTAGAAGCGACGGAAGTAAGTTGCGGAGGTTTTGTTTATCGGTGTCCTTAAAATCAAAATAGAAATACGCCATGGATGCTAGTCCAGCCTCCCACAAGACCAAAATGTCCTGGATGATCGCGGAGCTATTGGTGATGTAAGTACCTGAGGGGTGAACTCGACAAATGACAACGAACCAAAGGATGCTCTTCCCTGAGCCCGCTACAATGATCAGAGGCAAAGGCGATCAAGATCTAAGAGGATATGAAGCGACAGAAGGGCGCACGTTTCCCGTGGATCCACAATAAGGATGTGATGGCCTTGGACTTCCATTCCACGAATATACTTCCTCGGAAGAACCATGTCGCCGTCCCTTCATGCTGAGTGGTGCACGCGATGTTTTGATTAATGGATGGGTCTGGAGGAGACAGCCACGCTCGGTGGTCCTTCCGTATTCGGCTCCCTGCAACACGTTCGGTCTCAGCAAGCAAGAGCAGCGGGACCAAAGAACCACGAACGCCTTTCCGCGTCGACATTGTTTGCCGTCTGTTGCAATAGAGCATTCGTTTCCATTGTCGTCACTTTGATTACCTGGCCATCTAGCCGTATATGCGTTTATGGTATTTGTGAGTAGCTAACATGTTGAACGTACCCTTAATAGCCTGGTCAACCTTGTCGCCAACAGCCTCTACTCCGTCCTTGACATGATGTGAGATTTTCAGGACTTGCACAATCGCCATCTGCACCTCTTGCTGCGTCAATCTATCCAGTCGGACCAACGCGTCCTCGACGTCCTTCCTTCCGATCAATTTCTTCAGATATCTCTCTGAATATCTATCAGCGACGGGAACTGCGTCATCTCGGATCGACTCACTCGTTCGCCCCTGCTTCATCTCCTTCGTCACAATCCCAAATATCCCAAGCACCTCGACCATTATCTTCACGATGATGTCCTTCATCGCCTCCGTCGTTGGCACCTCGCTATACTCCTCGAGCCGTCTGAAGAAGCTCTCAATGCGCTCGAAGATATCGACGAGTGCATCTTGGCTCGCAGCAACATCCTTTGCTGCCTGCGTACATTCGGAATCAGAACGGTGCGGGTAGGGAGATCCACGATAATAGCTACCAAGAGAAGGACCCCGGCACCAGCGAAAATGACTTTCGCGGGTGAGAACACCTATAAATATGATATCAGAGGGTGGACCGTAGAAGGTCATTGCAATAGGACTCACCAGTCCGACGCCTTCGCCCAGCGCGCCGGAGAAAGCATAAAGGACGTTGACAGTCGGAATCAACCATTTCGTCAATTTGTCATCGCCGGACGTAGATTGCTCGAACTGTTGGACTTGAGTGCGCAGGACGGCCAGGATGTCGGCGGGAGAGTTGCAGGTCTGCAGCTGGCCCATCAACGGATGCAGGAGAAGGTCTTTCTTCGTCTTCTTCTGATACTCTTTAATGGAAGCATTAAAGATGGCCTGGAGATTGGAAGAAGAGGAAGAAGAGGGGGGTGTCTGAGACATTGCAACAACAGTGAGGAGAGACGTCTGAGGCCGGGGTATGATACTAGCACTGCCCTTGAGCACTGCGGGGGAGAAGCGGCCGAGTGGGAACACCAGATCTAGAATAGGTCGCCACGAGGTGACGCCCGCACTGCCTCGGCTCGTAGACAATCCGATATGATTTTTTTAGCTACAAAACCACTGATGAGCGAATCATCTTCGCCGGCGGACTTAGAGGGAGGCCCGCTTGGTGAAGTGTTGAGGACCATTTCAGATCTCAACATCGACGTCATCCCTGAGCTTGAGGGGAGAGTTGCGCTGAGCGTGATTGGTCCTTATCTCGAATAATCGAGTAGTTGACAGTCACTTGGTCACCGTTGGGTATAAACGTCTTCATCTTTTCTTGTCTCTCAAGTTGCACAAATTAATCCGATACGGGAACTAAGTGGCGATAAATAGATATATTACCCGTGAATGTGGTGAAGCCGTCGGATGTAAGGAGTATAGTGATAGATGGTCGGCGGAGGTAGGGATGTAGTAGGTGATAGGTAGCCGGTAACCGTCAGAGAAAGACCATGAGTAAATTCGAATGCTTGGACATGTCCGTAAGGTATTAACTTTTGATGGATGGGGGTGGGAAGAGGTATCAAGGATACATAGTATGAATGGTGGAGAAATGGAGAACGAAGAAGAGATGAAGGAAAAAATGGGTAGATAGTACAAGTTGGGAGTACATACAACAGGCAGAATCAGACAAACAAACCCGCGGAGATCCAGTTCTGGAAAGACACACGCGTACACGCATGCACGCACATACAGGGTTACTGTAAAGGGGAGGTCAAGAAAATTGGGGTGGACGCAACGGATTGGGGGAATGGCGCGAGGCGAATAAAGGAAAATCGCAAGCGACAGCACACAGCTTTTTTTTCATCCTTCCTCTCTCACTGGATGGAGCAGTTCCCGCCGGTCGAAGCCTTGGACGAATCACCACGCGCGCGCCTCGTCATCGTCATCATCCTCTTCTTGTCCCGCGAAGCGACCGTCGGCACAGCAGTATCCGGCACCGTTATACATGAGGCACCCTCGACGTCAGCCGCAGCATCGACAAACGAAGAAGCCGTCGTCGCGGCAGACGGATCGACGCGCGCGGCCCGGCTCGCCGAGGACGAGCTGCTGCTGTTGCCCGTGGCAGCCACGACCGCCTGTAGGCTACGCAGGCTGTTCGATTGTGGCGATTGCGACGCAGGGGACTGCGGCGAGTTCGCGCACGACGAGCCGATGCTCGAGATCGACTGCGGGCGGTCTCTCAGGTGCGTATTAATCGCCTGTTGCGGTTCTCGCTGGCGAGTGAGGATGATGGACAATTTTCGCCGGATGATGTTCCCCTCCGGTATCGTCACTTTGGTTTGCGAGTGTGAGTGAGGAGGCGGCGTAGCGCCGGCGAGTGAGACGGATGAGTTGGAGTGTGTGGGGTCGGGCGTGAGAGAGGCACGTGAGCGCTTGTTGAATGGCGAGAGGACCTTATACGCTATCGGTGGATGTGGGGGCGACGTCGGAGAAAGCTGAGGTGAGTTCGTGCGCTCCCGTTCTCGCTGGTCACGATCACGGTCGAGGCTGCCTCGAGACGAGCTTGCGCTCGCTGAATGGTGGTTCGGCAGCCGTGGGAAGAACTCGGCGGGACTGTTGCCGCGCTCCGCGAAATGCGCATGCATGAGCAGTTTCGAGCGAAGGTCGCAAGTTAGCGCTGCACGACCTGCGCACTTGGAGTGTGCGATGAGGCTGCAGTGCGAACAAAGCACCGCGCCCTTCTTCGCCGGCTCCATGCATACGCGACAGTTGACGGCTACATTTCGGTCAGTACTCTCACGTCCACTGATAGTGGGAGACGCACGTTTGCCAAAGGTCGTCTTGACAAAGGTATGTTCACGTATTTCTAAGAAGTCTGCGTCGCTTTGCGGAACTTCAGGGAGGACAGGTGATGCGCTGCCCGTAAAAGAACGATGACCCGGCGAGCTGGACAGCATCGCCATGTCGCCGTCAAACTGCTGGCCTGCATACACGGGAATCGGGGAATCGAGCTCGAGATTTGCCATCAAGTGCCGTGCCGCGCCGTTCTTTTGCAGGTCAGCGCTCACTCGGCGAAGGAATGGTATGCTATCCTGTGGCCGCAAGTCTTGTGAAAACACCCAGATTTAGCCTTTCCGTTCCGTCACAACTGGCTCTCGCCAGACTCACCTTGTTCAAGCCCCAATGGTTCTTCAGCCACTCATGCTCAAATAGTTGCTCCGCGCTCGGTCGCATCGACGGGTCCTTGTGGAAACACTCCTTGAGGAACGCGACAAGCGGACCGGAAAAGCGTTCGGGAATCGGCGGTGACTCGTCTTCGACTATCCGGAACATCACTGTGCGTTTCCTTTGGGTTAACGGCTGCGGAAAAACCGAGCAACACCAGACCAGTCACCTGTCATAGCATTCCCGATATCCCCATAAGGCGGGCGTCCCGTCAGCAACTCGATAACCGTGCACCCAAGCGACCAGATGTCGGACTTGGGCGACGCGCCTTTAAGCTCGATGACTTCAGGCGCCGTCCAGTTCGGCGTGCCCGCGACGTCCTTGATCTCGCGCTCCATCGCGCGCAGGTTGAGCGAGACGCCAAAGTCGGATAGCTTTACGTTCCCAGTCTTGGTCGTGAGTATGTTCGCCGCCTTGAGGTCGCAATGCACGACGTCGCTGCGATGCAGGTAGTCTAACCCCTCGAGGATCTTGAACACGTAACTCGCCACCAGCTTCTCGTTCAACTTGCCGAATGCCTTGAGAGTCTACCCAAGGGAGCCGTTCTCGGCGTACCTGTAAGAGCACACGTGACGCGCAGTCAGAAGTCTGTATGTGCAAAACAGCATTGCGCAGCAGCAGGCAGGCAAACGGGCAGGCAGTGGCACAGCACGGTATATAAAGGAGGAGGGGGACGACGTACTCGAATACAATGCTGAGAGTGTTCTCGTCCCGGGCCATCCCCTCGTACTTGACGATGCTGGGGTGCGACAATCGCTTGACCAAGTCGACCTCCCGCATAAGCTGCGAATTTTCCTCCTCCTTGAGGCCGTCAAGCCCGATCCGCTTCACTGCGACGATCTGCCCGGTGTTCAAGTTGAGCGTGCGATACACAGCGCCAAACTGTCCGCGTCCGATACAATTGCCAAGTTGCTGTAAAAAGGCAGTTAAATACCAACCTCTATAGAAGGTGGACCACTTACAAAGTGCGTTTGCGCCTTTGTGTCCCTCGCGACCAGCGTCTGCCGGGACACGCTTCCTTTCGTCCCATCTCGCACCATCAGATCGCTTGCGCTTGCCTGTTCTCCCGACGCGACGCCGAGGTTGACCACGCTCTCAAACCGCGACCGCCGTGGCTTGGCACCAAACCCGTCGTACGAGTTGAGCCGCGGCCGCCTGCGTGAATTCGCGCCATCCACCTCGCTCTGGAACCGCCCTCGCGGGAGCAACGACGACGGGGAATCGACGTTACCAGGCGTAGTTAAGCTCGCACCACGCTCATTAGACGTTGCGCACTCGACCGGATCGAACGAGGGAGACTGCGACTGCAATGGCGTATTGAACGGGCTTGACGAGGAAGCGCCGCCATATTCGCCAGACACGGCGCGCGGGAACGGGATAAGCACGAGTGAGTCACCATCTCCCCCACTGCCGCCGTCATCTGGACTGCTCCGCCTCGGCACATAGACCCCGCTCATCTGCCCGCAGCGATAGCGCCTCCGATTGCTGTTGCTGCCGCCGCCCGTAGGCCGACGCACCGCACGCGACATAGCGTTGACGCGCCCGTACTTGCCCTGAAAGACGCCAACGCCTTGTTACGTCGCGACTCGAGCCCGGATGCTGCTTCTCTCGGTCTTGGCCCTAACCCTGGCCGAGTCGCATTGCGCAGGGACAGCGCGCTGTTGATGGGAATGATGATGCTTGTAGCAGCGACTCGACGCTACTTCCCGGCGGAGAAGCGGACGCGAAGATGGCAGCGAATTGACACTCGCACTAACACCGAGATCGGCGGCCCCGAACTCGCCTGGAAAAGATGGGCATCCGCCGAGACGGCCCGAGGGAGCCAAGGAAGAGGGGAAAGGTTTCCGAGTCGCAATCGGGCGAGAAGGCGCTTGTGGTGCGTCGTTGGCGTCACTTTGACTACCTCCATCTGGTCGTATATGCATTTACGATGGATTTGTGAGTGGCTAACGTGTTGAACGCACCCTCAATAGCCACGTCGACCTAGTCGCCAACAGCTTCTACTCCGTCCTTCGTCCTTGACATGATGTGCGATCTTCAGCATCTGCACAATCGCCATCTGCACCTCCTGTTGCGTCAGTTATCCAGTCTGCCTAGCGCGTCTTCGATATCCCTTCTTCTAATTGATATCTCTCTAAATATCTGTCAACAAAGAGCGACGTATCACCAATGATCGACTTACTTGCTCGTCCTTGCTTCATCTCCTTCGTCACAATCCCAAATATTCCAAGCACCTCGACCATTATTTTCACCATGACCTCCATCATCGCCTCTGTCGTCGGCACCTCGCTATACTCCTCGAGCGGTCTGAAGAAGTTTTCGATGCGCTCGAAGATATCAACGATGGCTCGCAGCAACGTCCTTTTCCGCTTGTATACGTCCGGTATCAGAACAGTCCGCGTAAGTGTGATCCAGAGCAATAGTTACCAAGAGGAGGACCCCAGCTCCAACGGAAAATCAATTTTGCAGGCGAGAACACCTATAAATATGATATCAGAGTTTGGATCGTAGAAGGGTGGTCGGAATGGAACTCACCAATCCGATGCCCTCGCCAAGGGCTGCGGAGAACGTATAAAGGACGCCGACAGTCGGAATCAACCATTTTTTCAACTTGTTGTCACCGGACGTAGTAGATTTCCCGAGCTGATGGACTTGAGTGCGGAGGATGTCGGTGGGTGAGTTGCAGATCTACAACCGGAGCCATCAACGAATGCGCGAGAAGATTTTTCTTTGTCTTCATTTTATAAATTTCCAGGGAAGCACAGAAGATAGCCTGGGAATTGGAGGAAGAGGAAGCAATGGGAGGTGTCTGGCAGCAGCGGCGAGGAGAGGCATCTGAGGGTATGATACTGGCAGAAGAGAGATGGCACGGGGGCTCCTGAATGATTTGGCAGTTGACGCCCGCACAGCCACTATGACCTCGTGGGCCCAGAATTATAGTTATTGTTTTCAAAACGAGTCCGACTTCCCGTCGCCGACTTGGAGGGAGATCCGAGCGTGGTGAGGAGTTTCAGGTCGAGGTAGACAAGCAGAGTCTCTAGCAAAGGTTGCGCTTAAGTTACGAGGATTGGTTCACACTCGCTCGCAGTCTCGGTTCGAGTTCTCGGTCAATCGGTACCCCAGGCCCTCAGTTTCTCAAAATGTTTTCTTCTCTCTGGTCACGGGAATTAAACAGAGGTAGGGATAGGATAGTAGTTTGCGTAATTGTTGACCGAAAGTTCATGCTGTGAGGAATGTCGAATTCTTTGGACACGCAAATGGGGGTGGGGAAGCACGAGAGACGCGAATACGACGGCTCAGGCTGGACCTCACTTGCGAATGGATTTACCCGCGTAGATACCATCCGTGTCATAACCGACGAACTGAGTGAACAAACAACGAACATATTCCAAAGCGCATCTAATGACTCGGTATGAGTGTCGTTCTCGCTCGCCCAAGTCACGGGGCTCCTCCCAGTACAAGATCGCATTGGTCGACCTTCTATCACGAGTTTCACGGTCGATGTCGTTCACGGCATTGTCAAGAAACCTAAGACAGTCATAGGTTAGACGCACGTAGACGTATCATGTACACTCCCTCCAATAAATGGAACCATGCACGCCCGAGGGAGGACGCTTTACTGCAGTACCGCCTCTTAATGTAGCAATGACGGCCTCACGTCTCCTGCCAGCCGACTCACGTCCCCCAGCACGCACTCAACAAGTCCTCACCAACGCTCCATACTCGCCACCCCGGCGCGAACCGCCCCTGCGAGAACTCCCGCAAAACGTCTTCAGCCCGCAGCTCGGCCACGACCACGGAAACGGTGTGCAGCGCCGTCGCGAGAGCCGTCGGCGTCGTGAGCTAGAGGGCGTACGACCACCGGGAATTATACACAGTCCACAGCGAACGACGCGTCTGACACATCAGTGCCGCGCACGCCGACCTGGCGCAGCGTAGGGATAGCCTATCGAGAGTTGCCACAGTAACGGTGGTGGGGGCGAAGGCGGAGAGGACGTCCTTGCAAAGAAGCAGTACAGCGCGGGGATGTCCGTTGCGGCGCATTTGCGCACGAAGGGGCTCCTCAGTGCGAGTGCGATAAGTCCAGTTCCTGATCTACCTATTCCCGACAAAAATAAGAAATCAGTAGCACCCTTGGTACCCGGAGCACGCACCGAGTTTGAGGACGTAAGCCTGGCTGAGCTTCCCATAGTCGAATAGGCCATGGCGTCCCCCTGGGAAGTGTCGCTGCTCCCCAGAGATCGAGACCGAAAAGTTAAGTGGTGCAAGAGGGGCACCACGCTCGTCGAAGTGAGTCACGGAGGAAGGGCTTTTATGTGGAGGAGCATTTAAATAACAGCACGAAAGAGATAGTGGAACGAACCTTGTTTCCACAAGACGCTCCCTGTATTGCTCCCAAAAGTGGTTTTGTCCACGTCCTTGCGCTGTCTTCGCTCTTCCTTGGCCGTCGGCATCCCACTTCCTTGTGCGTTTTCTCCCCTGGTTCCTGTCTGTGTATTCCATGAGGACCTACATTTGGTGGGAGGTTTCGGCTCGATGCAGACCAAAAGAACGCCTCGATTCGAACTTGGTCCAAGACCGTGGAGGTGCCCCATGTCGGAGCGGTCTGTGAGCTTGAGAGCCGTGAGACGGACGTAAAGAAAGAAAGATCTCGACGGGGTCAGAAACTAGGGGTCGCAAGCTACGGGTGATCGTTCTGGAGGAACAGGATCCGCACTCGAAATCGGACCTCCGTCCGGGATTGTTGGCCAACTAGGATGTCTCTTTTCTTTGGATGGTGGCTCTTGCAGAGATCTTGGGGTGAATATTTATGGAACATACGCGACGCGAGGTGAGAAGAGTGACGATTTGCTCGTTGGGAGAATGAGGGTAGTCATCAATGAGCGAGAAAGCGAAAAAGTGTTTTGTTAGCGGACTGACACATGCGTCATACATCATACGGATAGCCAGAAGGGACCCACATACACAATGACTCGACATACATTTATGAAGCAACCTATAGTACTCTGTCTAGTTGTCTGCCATGCTCTGTCAACATCTGTACGATTGCGTCTCCTGATGCGACCTGCAATGGGGTCCTTCCTTCCTTGTCCTTGGCATCTGCACTCGCGCCACGGTCGAGCAGCAAGCGCGCAGTCTCTGTATTGCCTTTGGATGACGCATGGTGCAACGGAGTCCATCCATCGTTGTCCTCAGCACGTGCAGTTATGCCGTGGTCGAGCAGCAAGCGCGCGGTCTCTGTGTTGCCTTTTGACGACGCCAGGTGCAATGGGGTCATTCCGTCCTTCGTCTTGGCCTCTGCGTTCGCGCCACGGTCAAGCAGCAGACGTACAACCTCGAGACTCCCACCAGATGATGCTAGATGTAATGGCGTCCAGTAGTCCTCATCTTGTGCGCTGATTTCCGCCCCATGTTGGAGCAATAGCCTCACGATCTCCACGTAACCATATTCCGATGCCATATACAATGCAGTATAGCCTTTGTTATTCGCAGCGTCGATGCGTGCGCGGTGCCCCAGTAACATCCGAACAACCTCAAGGTGCCCATTCGCTGCAGCTATATGAATGGGAGTCCAGTGATCGCGTTGTTGCGAATTCGGATCTGCGCCGTGATCGAGTAACCACCGCGTGATATCGATAGATCCATCCCACGATGCGGCAAATAGCGGAGTCCGATGATCGAGGTCGTCAGTAACATCCACGACCGCGCCATGCCGGTGTAATAGCTCTGCCACCTCGAAGTGTCTCTTGTACAATGCCACCACCAGTGGACTGTGATTATAACCGCCCCTCGCATTTATTTGCTCGGGATACTCGACGATGATTTGCGCCGCCAGGTCATGAAACCCACACAACGATGCATAATACAGTGGAGATCCACGACCTACGGGGAGAATTCCGAAGTTACGCCAGCGATCGTCGATGTTGTGCAACCGGAGCCACGCAACAAAATGCGGTTTGGTCGAGTCAAAAAGACGCCGCATCCCATCTTCTATGCGTGAAGACACATTTCCGAACTGAGCATGTTTCACCCAATGCCGGCTGGCATATCTCGCCAACGGGAACCTATCGTCGACCGGGTTATCGTCCACGTTGCCGTCCAACTGGAGAAGAGTTCCCAAGCAAGCCTGGGCGAGAGTCGTGTGTGCGTGCTCGGGGATGATATGAAAGTATGAAGCGTCTCCTTTGGAAGTGGCAAGGCGATCGGAAGTCAAGAATTCCTTGACCGAAAAATGCGAAAACTGAACGACCTGGGAATCGCCATCTTCGACTTGCGTGATCAAGCTCGAGCAGGTAGAGAGCACGGCCCGTTGCCGATCCTCCCACCGCCAATCCTCCTTCAACTTCGGTGTCGCTCCCTCAGCCTCATCAAAGTCAAGTGCAAGTATTTCTGCGAGCTCCTCAACACGCAGGGGGCGAGTAGCTGCAGTGAGACATTGTAAGAGACGACGAGCGTGGTCTCGGTTGGCGATCCCAATTTCTTTCAACACCCGCTCATATGTCTCGTCCAACGATTTCGGCAATTCGTTGAGCGTTCGCCGGATGCTTTGTGGAAAGCAATGTTGCAACACCTCTAGCTGACAGAAGACCCAACGGAACCTATCAACAATCAGCAAGCGTCATTGGCCCATTCATAGTCGCACTTACATTCCATCAGCTTTATCTGTGAGCGTTTCAATAACCAGCTCTTTATCCTTATCCCTCCATCTCCTCATCGCCGTATCCGAGCCCGCATAAACGACTGATCTAATATAGTTCTCAATATCCTTCTTTTGTCCGCTTTCCTCGTGAATCGAGACCGGGTAGAATGCTAGGGGTTCAAGCGCAGCTCGGATGTCATTCTCCGGACGGCTGGTGATACACATGTGTAGATTCGGAAGCTGGAGGCCGACAAGGTCCATTATGAGATCAAGGATGTGTCTGCGGGCGGGTGGAATTCCAGAGGTATTGGGGCATTCATCTAGCGCGTCCAAGATGATGTAGATCGGGCCTTGACCAGGTAGTGCGAGCATCTCTTTAAGACACACAATCAGCGTGCTGGTGCTCGGCTGACGTGCGCCATCGTCGTGTGTCTTATAAATCCGGGAGAGTATGTCGCAACAACTGTCGGAACGAGTGGAGAGCTGAGTTAGAAGCGAGGGAAGCATGTTATGGAGGTTTTGTTTATTGGTGTCCCTGAAATCAAAATAGAAATACGCCATAATGGCTAGTTCAGCCTCCCACAACGCCGTGATGTCTTGGATGATTGCGGAGCTGGTTGGTATTGTAAGTTCCTAAGGGGTGAACCCGACAAACGACAACGAACCAAAGGATGCTCTTCCCTGAGCCCGCTACAATGATTCGAGACGATCGGCTCCTTGAACCGCAACCACCACCATGGTCCGGATTTTCCCACGGCTAAGCCAGGGCAAGGATGGGGAGAGAGACTGGAATCCGCTGCAATGGCAGTAGCCCTACCTCCACCCTCGCACACCAGCGGCCCTCACCGCAGAACCAATGCATCACGAACGTATGAACCTCTGAATCCCAAAACCTAATGACGAGCGTGTACCTGTAAAAAGTGTAACAACAAAACCTGTAGCGACTAAAAAAGACCTATGTAAAAATTACCTGTACTGTAGCAAATAGTCAGCTATACCCCCTCCCTCTTAGTTCCCCACCACGAGTGAATCCCAATAGAACATACACCCAGCGGCACAGAACGGCGGAAGAGACTACGGCTGGAACAGAGCCCCCCCAAGACAACACGTGGCTGAGCCTGCTGAGTGTTGCCGCCTATACAAATTCTACTCTCAGAACGTCCCACACGTAGTCCCAGTAAAACACTACACAAGTGCCTCCAACGCTCACGAAACCACCTCACACCTACCCAACTTGATAACGATGGGCCCAGTACACAGCTTCCCCAAGGTGGACTACCCGTGAGTAATCGACCTCCTCAGTCCCCCCCTGACTCTCGCAGCGTACTGGCTGACAGAAACCGACCGCGATGCCATATTTTGGAGTAACTTCCATCCCAACGACTGGTGTTCGTTTTTTCCCTCCCTTGAAATCAAATGCCCACATACCCTTATCAACCAGTAGTGGAATTGCCATTCGACTTTACGAACGTCTCCGAGGTGGCAAGTGTAGTCCTTGCAGGTAACCCCAGTCCCGAGCAAAGTGTTAGAAACAACGAGCACAAGCCGCCGTCAGCACATCGAGTTGACACCAATACTGGTCCCCGCATGCTGTCCGACTCATCACCTACACCTTCACCATCGCTTCTGCTACCTGCCCATTCTGCGCTACCACCTGACTTGCTACCTACGTCTTATCCCCACCTCCTGTACCTCCACCTGTCCGATCACAGCCGTCATCCAACTTTCCCCATGTACTCACCGCAAATGCCTTTGCCCTCGCCTCTCGTGCCTCCGTTCGCCCGTTCACCTCTGCTGTCCAACTAGTTGCCTGCACCCTCACCGTCTACGCCTCTACCTGCCCGTATTCTGTTGCTGTCCGATATAACGCTTAAACCGTTGCCCCCGCCTCCCACGCCTCTACCCATTTGCCACCGCTGACCGACCCACTACCTGCACCCTTTCGCCCACCTGCTATGCCTATCCCTGCCCATTCGTCGCTACCATCTAAACTCGTCACCCGTGTCATCCCCCCATTGCTCGTTCATACTGTGTTGTTACCTCCACCTCCTGGCCTATCGCTCGTGTCCCCATCCCAAGCCATCAACTTCGTGCTGACGTCACACCGCAACTTCCCACCCTCATCCCTCACCGTTCCCATCGACCTCCGCTTGCCACGTCCTCCTCCCACCTTACCTATCAGCTCAGCGTCTCCATGTTCCCCGCCACCTCGACCACCTGATACGATGCCAGCCGATTCAGAGCGTCGACGACGACAACCTGACCCACCCACCTTAAGCTATGCCAAGGTCGTCGATACCACTGCTAGGCCCCGAAAAGAGTACCATTCGAACCAGTCAAAGACACAGCAACAAGGCCATGGCAAGCCTCAAAATCACTGGTGCTTGGGCCATCACCACCGCGTCCGTCAATCTCGATGCCCCCTCACACCACCAGCATTTCGTTCGCACCACCAACCTCACAGCTACCATTGGCATCTCAAACAGAGAAGACCCCGCTGCCGCCGCCATATGAGGCTGCCTTCACCGCTTACAACTGCTGTCGCACAGTCAAGAGCTAAAGAGAAAGAGGGTTGACCGGGGACGGTCTTTTTCACCCCGGTGTGGATGTAACGACCATGGTCCCTCGGGGCTCAGAACAATACCTTACTTATCACTATTCAACTACTCATCACGCATATACCCTGTGATTGATCAACACACGTCTTTCCGACATCCTCTCCTCTCCACACGTACCGTGCCTTCGATACCCTCCAAATTTCGACTTCTTACCAAAGTACTTCTCCTCGCGCCTTGAGCTGTACATATTTCCCTTACTCTGGAAACCTCTTTAGCTACATAAAAAGTCTGTGCTAGTAGTCGACGGGACCCTGTCTCGTCCTACCCAAGTCCAGCGAACGCTTGACTCTGACTTCCCCCTTGTGTGCCACCGTTACACTCATGCCCCCCTCCTTCCTGTCTGCAGGCTATAACCCTCGACTTACTCTCATCCCAGCTCCCCGTGCTGAGAGGCAGGGATACCGTACTTCCATCACTCTACGCAACCGTCACTTCCCCAAAACCGTTGTTTCTCGTCGTCGTCGTGTTCTTGTACTACCGTTACTTATCGACTCTCATTCCCGTCCTCTCGAACTTGAACTATACTCCCCGTAAACGGGCTGCCCCCGCCCCGATCACCTCTACCACCTCTACCCGACCGTCTCTCAGACAGAACCCGGACCCTCGTATCGTTATCGTAGTAACGACACTGTACTTGCCCACATGTATTTAAGCTTGACCGAGCACGAAGGCAGAAGTCAAGTCTACCCACCTGTCAGAATTTTACCACTCTTGAGAACATTCGACGAATCGGCGAATCCTGCCCGACGCTGAGGCCGGAATCTCAGTCCCCACTCCTGCAAGTACTACTAGTAAGGAGACAAGATCTACTTACCCTTCGAATCGACGAATGCTCTCGACGAGCGTGACAGCCGTCGTCCTCCCCTCATCTCGACCAACCCCCTGGCCTTATCCCAGACCCAAGTCCCCCAACGAAGCCTACACTTGTACTACAACAAGCAAGACCACTGGAAGCATTTGGCCCTGAACTATAAGAAAAGCCCGGTCAGCTGAAGGAACGTCCCAGCTGGGTCTCAACACCAGGCTGTCATGAGCTGCTGACAGCATCTATACAGGAGAATGAGAAACAGACGAAACGATCTGGAAAAGGATGTGAAAACGCACCACCAAGCCGAGGGTACAAACCATGGTTCAAAACCATGCACAGCACGGAATCAACGTCCTACACACTCCGATCCCACTGCACTCAAGTACAGCACCATCTATCGTATGACAGCCACTTCCGTACCCGTCCCCAGCCGTGGGGGCTCTGCACACCCGACTTGACGGACGGCAGACTGGTGAACCGTACTTGTCAATTAGCCGCCAATTGTACGGCCGGACCCGTCAGACATTTGATACCCTCCCCCTGCAGAGCACTGAGAAATCCACGGAAGCTCGATACGACTAGGAAAGGCTACAGGAGGTCAGCCTAACGCCAGTAGTATAAGGAATAACAAATAATAAACTGAGACGAAACATTAAAGCCCCGGCAGGAGAATAGGAGACGGACGAACCAACAGGGAAAGAAACTACGGCTATACGACCCTGGAGAGTGGCCGCCAATGAACCTAGGCCTGATCCTAGGAGTAGGTTGCTTTGACTAACTTTCAACTGATTCCGGACCAAAAGGACACACTAGTCTGAGGAACGTCGTACTGAGGGAAGCCATCGACGCCCACTCGGGGACACGGGAAATGGACGAATTGATATGGAGAAGAATGAGGAAATGCACCCTTGAACGCACCATACGCTTAAGAGTCCAGCGTTTTCTCTTCAGAATGGCACGACACCCAAATGATCAGGGTGATCCGGTTTAACGCCTCAAAAATCGCGAGTATAGAGGATCACACACGCTATGCAACACGATGGAAACGATACCAATATACTGCCAAGCAAACCCTGTAAAACACCGTAAGGAAAATCGGCCAAGGAACTATGGCCGTACAAACACGATAAGTGGCCGCCAATGAACCTAGGCCTGATCCTAGGAATAGGCCGCTTATCCCATTCACCACTGACCCCAATCTAAAGAGGATAAAAGTCACATGACAGCGAGAATAGGACGAGGACACACAACAGATGGAAATGGCACAGACAAAAGAATACCAACGATACCAAGTCGAAAGTACAAGGAGTCCGCCCAGATTGTGGAGGCGACCTGGGGTAAAGCTTTACGAAATCCTCAGATCCGCATACCTGGATCCATAACCGCGAGGTTTTAGTGGGTAGTTTAGCGCAACGAACCCGGCCCATTGCGGGAGACGCGCCTTGAGTCCCACACTACCCCAATACCAGGGGTGTACATAAATTCGTATTTTGCCTCGCTCCCGAGCCTCGGCCCGGATTCAGCGCGTTAGGCTGGGCTGGTACCTACAACCTCCCCTTGTCTAACACCTCGTTCTGGCTCCTGTGTATTTTAGGTAATATGTAGTCCAGAACAAGAGCGCTTTCCAAAAAAAAAAATGATTCGAGACGATCAATATCTGGGAGAACGCGAAGGGAGAGAAGGGCGCACGTTTCCCGTGGATCCATAGTAAGGATGTGGTCGACTTGGACTTCCATTCCATGAATATACTTCCCTTGAAGAACCATGTCGCCGTCCCTTCGTGTTGAGTGGTGCACGCGATATTTTGATTAGTGGATGGGTCCGGGGGAGACAGCCACGCTCGGTGGTCCTTCCGTACGCGGCTCCCTGCGGTGGCATTTCAGTCTCGGCCCAGCAAGTAAGAGCAGCAGGGCTAAAGAACCACGAACGTTTTTCGTCGTCCATATCGTTTACTGCCTGTTGCACAAGAGCCTTTGTTTCTTTTCCGTCTAGACGTGTATAGGTTTACGATGGCGTTTGTGAGTGGCAAACATGCTAGACGTACCCTCAATAACCACGTTCACCTTGTCGTCGACGGTTTGTACTCCGTCCTTGACATGGTGTGCGACTTTCAGCACCTGCACAATCGCCATCTGCACCTCCTGCTGCGTCAATCTATCCAGTCGGACCAACGCGTCCTCGACGTCCCTCCTTCCAATTAATTTCTTCAGATATCTCTCTGGGTCTCTATTAGCGACCGGAAGCGCGTCATCTCGGATTGACTCACTCGTTCGCCCCTGCTTCATCTCCTTCGTCACAACCCCAAATATCCCAAGTACCTCGACCATTATCTTCACGATCGTGTCCTTCATCGCCTCCGTCGTCGGCACCTCGCTATACTCCTCGAGCCGTCTGAAGAAGCTCTCGATGCGCTCGAAGATATCGATGAGCGCATCTTGGCTCGCAACAACGTCCTTTGCCGCCTGCAAAGGTTCTGTATCAGCACGGTCCTGGCAAGGGTGATCTAGGATAATAGCTACCAAAAGAAGGACACCGGCTCCAGCGAAAATGACTTTCGCAGGTGAGAACACCTGGAAATACAATATTAGAGTGTGGATCGTAGATGGACCGCCGGAATGGGATTCACCAGGCCGACGCCCTCGCCAAGCGCCGCAGAGAACGCATAAAGGACATTGACGGTCGGGTTCAACCACTTCGTCAATTTGTCATCGTTAGACATTGATTGCTCGAACTGTTGTACTTGAGTGCGAAGGACGGCGAGAATGTCGGTGGGAGAGTTGCAGGTCTGCAACTGGGCCATCAACGGATGCGCAAGAAGATCTTTCTTCGTCTTCTTCTCATATTCTTTCATGGAAGCATAAAAGATAGCCTGGAGATTAGTAGAAGATGAAGCTGCGGGAGGTGTCTGAGACATGGCAAGTGCAGCGACGAGATGCGTCTGAGGTATGATGCTAATACAAGCGGAAGAGGAATGCGGAAATGCCACGAGGGCGCCAATGATTTGGTACTTAACGCCCGCACAGCCCCACTTCGAGCTCGTGCCATCATTGTTTTCTCAAAACTATAGGCGCAGGAATTACCGGCTGACTTGGATGGAGATCCGAGTGTGTTCAGGTCGATTCAGAAGCAGACAAGCGGAATGTCGACGTTGGGGTACCTCTGCCAAGACCTCCGCAAAGGTTGCGCTTAATACGATGAATGGTTCTCAGGATAGGGCAAGGGATGGGGCCCATGGGGTCCAATCTCGATTTGAGTTCATCGGTCAATTGGTACTCATGCATGTGAAGCACTGTACCCAAGAGCTGAGCACAATTTCCCGCAACAAACTATGAGCTACAGACGACCTAGCATTGACAAGAACTCCAGTGCGTCGTGGTTGGAGACAGACTTACTGTACCCCAGTGCCTGAAGTTGGTCAAGGCAATAGCCTGGGACTGTGTATATGCGGTTCACCCAGCACAGACGGGTTGGTTTTAGTCTCCTGGGCCTGTCAATGCTCGCCCCGAGTCATGGGCTCACCCTCTTTCCAATACAACATCGCCCTTTCACTTCCTTCACGACCGAAACACTTTTTCTTCTTGTGTACGGTATTGCGGATGAGGGCGCTTCTATCGTAGGCGTTACTACCTCCTCATGCATCTTCGTGCAGGAATAACGGCCTCACGTCTCGCGTCCAACCGATCCACATTCCGCAGCGTGCACACAACAAGTCCTCACCGGCGCTCCGTACCCGCTACACTAGAGCGATCTACCTTGTAAGAACTCTCGCAGAACGTCTTCGGCCCGCAGCTCGAATCGCGAGAGCGGTCCGCGTCACGAGCACAGGGCATACCAATATATGGGTGGAAGACACGGTCCACTACGAGCAGCACATCTGGCACCTCAGCGCGGCGAATGTCGACTTGGCGCAGCACAGGAAGAGCCCGGTTGAGAACTGTCACAGTAGCCGAGGCGGGCGGGGGCGGGGCGGAGAGTATGTTCTTGCGCAGGAGCAGGACGGGCGTGGGGATGTCCGTTGCGGTGTATTTGCGCACGAAGGGGCCCAGTGCGAGTGCGACAAGTCTAGTTCCTGATCCACCAATTCCGGATGGAAATAAAAACAAGCGGCGGTCTTGTATGCTAGGGTGCAGCACGCACCCGAGTTCGAGGAAGTGCGCCTGGCTGAATTTCCTATAGTCGAACAGATAGACTACGGTGCCTCTCTGGGAAGTATGACTGCTGCAACACCGGAAATAGAAACTCCACACTGAAAACTCAAGTACGTGGTGCAGCGGGGGCACCATGCTCGTCGAAGTGACTCACAGAGAACGAGGCATTTTTGGGGAGGCTCGCACCTGTATCAAATATTCGAATGACACGCACGACGGCCTGAGGGAGTAAGGAGGGCGGAACGTACCCTGTATCCTACAAGACACTCCCTGTTCCTCAAAGTAGCTTTTCCCAGAAGGAGAACATACTCAACACGATCGGATCGCCTTCTGCGCGCTTCCTTGGCCTTCTTTACGCTCATTCTCCTTCTACATTCCTCCTCTGGTTCCCTGTCTCTGTGTTCAGAATCAGTATTCTACGGGCTCGTATGTAGCAATGGCGGAGTTTCAGCTCGATGCAGACGGGAAGCGCATGTTGGCATGTGTAGAGAACTTGAAGGAAGATTTCATGGTCGGGGTTAGAAACTAGGGACACGCCCTGCGGAAGGGCGATTGGTCCTGGAGGAACCAAGGGAGGAACGGTGTGTAGAGTCTCGGGTCTTGCAGAAATATTGGGAAGGAAGATTTAAAGAACGTACGCGATGGGTACGATCTATACAGGGGCTACCTCTTTAGCGGAAGTCAGCGGAATAAGAACGTGAACGGACCGGTTTCCGTTCCGAGGATTCATCAGTATACAGGTCACATCGATCGAATAAAATTGAATGTCGTGAGCAAGGCCGTGAGCCGCGTACGTTTCGTCTTTCAGCATGTGTTCCGCTATGCAGCCCGCAAGCATCACCCCATCAGCACCTACAGAAAATATAGCGATGACTCTCCGACTGCGTGACACCACTTTGCTTTAAATTTACCTTCAAGTTGTATCGTTGGACATTCGTTTCCCGTTGCGTGGTTACAGCTCATAACAAATACGCATTACGTTCCGAGTAGGCCTACATGAATACGGACAGAAGGGAGTCACGGTAGAATAACCTATAGCACATTATCTATGGGTCCACCATGCTCCGTCAACATCTGTACGATTGCGCTGTATCCCTCTCCTGATGCAACCTGGAGCGGGGTCCTTCCGTCCTTGTCCTCGGCATCTGAACTCGCGCCACGGTCGAGCAGTAAACGCACAGTCTCTGTATCGCCTTTGGATGACGCATGGTGCAACGGAGTCCATCCATCGTTGTCCCTGGCATGTGCAGTTGCACCGTGGTCGAGCAGCAAGCGCACGATCTCGGTCTTGCCTTCGGATGACGCCAGGTGCAACAGGGTCCTGCCGTCCTTCTTCTTGGCCTCCGCGTTCGCACCATGGTCAAGCAGTAGACGCACAACCTTAAGCCTCCCGTCAGATGACGTCAGATGTAGTAGACGTAATGGCATCGAGTCGGACGTCAGATGTAATGGCGTCGAGTCGTCCTTATCCGGTGCGTTGATGTCTGCCCCATGTTGGAGTAATAGCTTCACGATCTCCACGTGACCAGATCTTGAAGCCCAGTGCAATGGAGTATAGCCTTCGTCGTCCGCAGTGTCGATGCGTACGTTGTGCTCCAGTAGCATCTGAACAACCTCTAAGTGTCCATCCCGTGCGGCGAAATGAATTGGAGTCCGTTGATTGTGTTGTCGCCAATTCGCACTTGCGCCGTGGTCGAGTAGCCACCGCACGAGATCGATACGTCCACCCTGCGATGCAGCATGCAGTGGAGTTCGATTCAATTCGTTTTCAATAACATCCACGGCTGCGCCATGCTGGTGTAATAGCTCTGCCACCTTGAAGTGTCTCTTGTGCAATGCCGCCACCAGTGGACTGTGATTATAACCGCCCCTCGCATTTACTTGCTCGGGATACTCGACGATGATTTGCGCCACCAGGTCATGAAGCCCACACAACGATGCATAATACAATGGCGATCCACGATCTGCGGGGGGATCTCCGAAGCCAGCCCAGCGATCGTCGATGTCGTGCAACTCGAGCCACGCGGCAAAATGTGGTTTGGTCGAGTCAAAAAGACGTCGCATCCCATCTTCAATGCGTGACGACACATTTCCGAACTGCGCATGCTCCACCCAATGTAGACTAGCATATCTCGCCAACGGAAAGCTACCTTCGACCTGGTTATTGTTCGAGCCGCCGTCCAACTGGAGTAGAATACCCAAGCAGGCCTGGGCGAGAGTCGTGTGTGCAGGTTCGGGGATGATATGAAAGTACGAGGCCTCTCCCCTCGAGGTGGAAAGCCGATCGGAAGTCAAGAATTCCTTGACCGAAAAATGCGAAAACTGAATGACCCGGGAATTCCCATCGTCAACTTCGGTGATCAAGCTAGAGCACATAGATAGCACAGCTCGTTGCCGATCCTCCCATCGACAGTCCTCCTTCCACTTCGGTGTCGCTCCTTCTGCCTCATCAAAGTCAAGTGCAAGTATTTCGGCGAGCTCCTCGACACGCAGGGGGCGAGTAGCCGCAGTGAGACATTGTAAGAGACGACGAGCGTGGTCTCGGTTGGTCGTCCCGATCTCCTTCAACACTCGCTCATATGTCTCGTCCAGAGATTTCGGCAATTCGTTGAGCGTCCGACGGATGCTTTGCGGAAGGCAATGTTGCAACACTTCCAACTGACAGAAAACCCAACGGAACCTGTCAAATCGTCGGCAAGCGTCATCACCATCCTTGAAAACACTTACATTCCATCAGCTCTACCCGTGAGCGTCTCAATAACCAGTTCTTTATCCTTGTCCCTCCATCTCCTCATCGCTGTATCCGAGTCCGCATACACGACGGATCTGATATAGTCTTCAATATCCTTCTTTTGTCCACTTTGTTCATGAATCGAGACCGGGTGGAATGCTAGGGGCATAAGCGCGGATCGGATGTCGATCTCCGGACGGCTGGTGATACATATATGTAGATTTGGAAGCTGGAGGCCGACGAGGTCCTTCAAGAGGTCAAGGACCTGTTTGCGGGCGGGTGGAATTCCAGATGTATTGGGGCATTCGTCTAGCGCGTCCAGGATGATGTAGATTGGATCTTGGCCAGGTAGCGCGAGCATATCTTTGAGACACACAATCAGCGTACTGGTGCTGGGCTTACGTGCGCCATCGTCGTGTGTCATATAAATGCGGGAGAGTATGTCGCAACAGTTTTCGGAACGAGTGGAGAGCTGAGTTAGAAGCGAGGGAAGTAAGTTGCGGAGATGTTGTTTATCGGTGTCCCTGAAATCAAAATAGAAATATGCCATGGATACTAGTCCAGCCTCCCGCAACGCCATTATGTCTTGGATGATTGCGGAGCTAGTCGGCGATATAAGTTCCTGAGGGGTGAACTCGACAAATGATAACGAACCAAAGGATGCTCTTCCCTGAGCCCGCTACAATGATTCGAGACGATTAAAGTGTGAGGATGTGAAGGGACAGAAGGGCGCACGTTTCCCGTGGATCCACAACAAGGATGTGGTGGCCTTGGTCTTCCATTCCATGAATATACTTCCTTGGAAGAACCACGTCGCCGTTCCTTCATGTTGAGTGGTGCACGCGATATTTTGATTAGTAGATGGGTCCGGAGGAGACAGCCACGCTCGGTGGTCCTTCCGCGCCCGGCTCCCTGCCGTGGCGTTTCGGTCTCAACAAGCAAGAGCAATGGAGCTATAGAATCACGAACGCTTTTCGTCGTCCATATTGTTTGCTGTCTGTTTCACAAGAGCCTTTGTTTCCTTGCCGTCTAGACGTGTATAGATTTACGATATCGTTGTGGGTGGATAACATGCAGAACGTACCCTCAATAGCCAAGTTGACCAGGACCTTGACCTTGTCATCGACGCCCTTTACTTGGTCGCCGACGGTTTGAACTCCATTCTTGACATCGTGTGAGACTTGCAGCACCTGCACAATCGCCATCTGCACCTCCTGCTGCGTCAATCGATCCAGTCTGCCCAGCGCGTCCTCGACATCCCTCCTTCCGATCAATTTCTTCAGATATTTCTCTGAATTTCTATCAGCGACGAGGAATTGTCATCCTGGATCGACTCACTCGCTCGTCCCTGCTTCATCTCCTTCGTCAAAATCCCAAATATCCCAAGCACCTCGACCATGATCTTCACAATCGTGGCCTTCATCGCCTCCGTCGTCGGCACCTCGGTATATGTCTCGAGCCGTCTGAAGAAACCTTCGATGCGCTCAAAGATATCGACGAGCGCATCTTGGCTTGCAATAACGTCCTTTGCCGCCTGCGCACGCTCGGAATCAGTACAGTCCGAGTAAGGGAGATCCAGGATAATAGATACCAAGAGGAGGACCCCGGCACCTGCAAAAATCACTTTAGCAGGCGAGAACACCTAGAAATACGATGTCAAATGGTAGATAGAAGGACCGATTAAATGGGACTCACCAGTCCGACGCCCTCTCCAAACGCCGCGGAGAACGCATAAAGGACATTGACAGTCGGGTTCAACCATTTTGTCAATTTGTCATCGCCGGTCATCAATTGCTCGAATTGTTGGACCTGAGTGCGTAGAATGGCCAGGATGTCGGTGGAAGAGTTGCAGGTCTGCAACTGGGCCATCAACGGATGTGTGAGAAGGTCTTTCTTCGTCTTCTTTTCATACTCTTTCATGGAAGCATAGAAGATGGCCTGGAGATTGGAAGAAGAGAAAGTCGTAGGAGGTGTCTGAGACATGGCGGCAACAGCGAGGAGAGGCGTCTGAGGGTACGACACTGGCAGAGGAGAGATGGCAAGAGGGCGCCAGAATGATTTGGCAGTTGACGCCCGCACAGCCACAATGACCTCGTGGATATCTTCGGCCCAGAATCATAGTTATTGTTTTCAAAACATAGGCGCGGCAGTCCAACTTCCCCTCGTCGACTTGGAGGGAGATCCGAGTGCGGTGAGGAGTTTCGGGTCGAGGTAGACAAATAGAGTGTCCGAGATATCGACGTTCAAGTTGGTACCTCTGTATGAAAGGTCGTGGGTAAGTTACGAGGATTGGTCGGACTCACACTCGCAGTCTCGGTTCGAGTTCTCGGTCAATCGCTACCCCTCAGTTTCATAAGAAAAAAAACTGGTTGGGTTGAAGCTCTCATAGTATGTTTTCTTCTCTCTGGTCACGGGAATTAAACAGACGGTGGGTAGGTAGGGATAGGATAGTAGTTTGCGTAACTGTTGACGTAAGATAGGTCGAATTCTTCGGACAAGTAAATGGGGGCGGGGAAGCACGAGAGACGCGAATACGTCAGCTGGACCTCACCAGCGAATGGGTTTATCCACGGTCCTAACTAACAGATGACGCCGTGACTGAGTAAACAAACAACGAACGTATTTCAAAGCGCATCTATGAGCGTCGTTGAATGTCGTTCTCGCTCCCCGGCCAAGCCACGGGGCCTCCTCCCAGTACAAGATCACGTCGGTTGACCCTCTATCACGAGTTTCACGGTCGATGTCGTTCACGGCATTATCAAGAAACCTGAGACAGTCGTAGGTTAGACGCACGTAGACGTATCGCATACACTCCATCCAATAAATGGAACCATGCACGCCCGAGGAGGCTTTACCGCAGTACCGCCTCTTAATGCAGGAATGACGGCCTCACCTCTCCTGCCAGCCGACCCACGTCCCCCAGCACGCACTCAACAAGTCCTCACCGATGCTCCATACTCGCCACCCCGGTGCGAACCGCCCCTGCGAGAACTCCCGCAGAACGTCTTCAGCCCGCAGCTCGGCCACGACCACGGAAACGGCGTGCAGCGCCGTCGCGAGAGCCGTCGCCGTCGTGAGCTAGAGGGCGTACTACCACCGGGTATTATACACAGTCCACAGCGAACGACGCGTCTGACACACCGGTGCCGCGCACGCTGACCTGGCGCAGCGTGGGAGAGCCCATCGAGAGCTGCCACAGTAACGGTGGTGGGGGCGAAGGCGGAGAGGACGTTCTTGCACAGAAGCAGTAGAGCGCGGGGATGTCCGTTGCGGCGCATTTACGCACGAAGGGGCTCAGTGCGAGTGCGATAAGTCCAGTTCCTGATCTACCTATTCCCGATAAAAATAAGAAATCAGTAGCACCCTTGGTACCCGGAGCACGCACCGAGCTTGAGGACGTGAGCCTGGCTGAGCTTCCCATAGTCGAATGGGCCATGGCGCCCCCTGGGAAATGTCGCTGCTCCCCAGAGATCGAGACCGAAAAGTTAGGTGGTGCAAGAGGGGCACCACGCTCGTCGAAGTGAGTCACGGAGGAAGGGCTTTTATGGGGAGGAGCATTCGAATAACAGCACGAGGGAGCGAACAAGGATAGTGGAACGAACCTTGTTTCCACAAGACGCTCCCTGTATTGCTCCTAAAAGTGGTTTTGTCCATAAGGTGAACGTCCTCGAACACGATGGGATTGCGCCGTCTTCGCTCTTCCTTGGCCTTCGGCATCCCACTTCCTTGTGCGTTCTCTCTCCTGGTTCCTGTCTCTGTATTCCATGAGGACCTGCATTTGGTGGGAGGTTTCGGCTCGATGCAGACCAAAAGAGCGCCCCGATTCGAACTTGGTCCAAGACCGTGGAAGTGCCCCATGTCGGAGCGGTCTGTGAGCTTGAGAGCCGTCAGACGGACGTAAATAAAGAAAGATCTCGACGGGGTCAGAAACTAGGGGTCGCAAGCTACGGGTGGTCGTTCTGGAGGGACGGGATCCGCACTCGAAATCGGACCTCCGTCCGGGATTGTTGGCCAACGAGGATGTCTCTTTTCTTTGGATGGTGGCTCTTGCAGAGATCTTGGGGTGAATAATATTTAAGGAACATACGCGACGCGAGGTGAGCAGAGTGACGATCTGCTCAATGATGAACGGTATGGGAGAACGAGGGTAGTCATCAATGAGCGAGATAGCGGACTGACAGCAGTGGTCGGGTGACATCATGCATACGGATAGCCAGAAGGGACCCACATACACAATGACTCGACATAATATGAAGAAACCTATAGTACTCTGTCTAGTTGTCTGCCATGCTCTGTCAACATCTGTACGACCGCATTCTTTCCCCTTCGTGATGCCACCTGCAATGGGGTCCTTCCTTCCTTGTCCTTGGCATCTGCACTCGCGCCACTGTCAAGCAGCAGACGTACAACCTCGAGCCTCCCACCAGATGACGCTAGATGTAATGGCGTCGAGTAGTCCTCATCTTGTGCGCTGATTTCCGCCCCATGTTGGAGCAATAGCCTCACGATCTCCACGTGACCATTATCTGATGCTATGTGCAATGGAGTACGGCCTTCGTTATTGGCAGCGTCGATGCGTGCGCGGTGCCCCAGTAACATCCGAACAACCTCAAGGTGCCCATCATCTGCAGCTGCATGAATGGGAGTCCAGTGTTCGCGTTGTTGCGAATTCGGATCTGCGCCGTGATCGAGTAACCACCGCGCGACATCGATAGATCCATCCACCGATGCGGCAAGTAGCGGAGTCCGATTATCGTAGTCGTCAGTAACATCCACGGCCGCACCATGCCGGTGTAATAGCTCTGCCACCTTGAAGTGTCTCTTGTGCAATGCCACCACCAGTGGACTGTGATTTCGACCGCCCCTCACATTTACTTGCTCAGGATGCTCGACGATGATGTGCGCTGCCAGATCACGAAACCCACACAACGATGCATAATACAGTGGAGATCCACGATCTTTGGAGGAATCTCCGAAGTTACCCCAGCGATCGTCGATGTCGTGCAACTCGAGCCACGCGGAAAGATGTGGTTTGGTAGAGTCAAAAAGACGCCGCATCCCATCTTCAATGCGTGACGACACCTTTCCGAACTGCGCATGCTCCACCCAATGCCGACTAGCATATCTCGCCAACGGAAAACCATCGTCGACAGGGTTATCATCCACGTTGCCGTCCAACTGGAGGAGAGTTCCCAAGCAAGCCTGGGCGAGAGTCGTGTGTGCGTGCTCGGGAATGATATGAAAGTATGAAGCGTCTCCTTTGGAAGCGACAAGCCGATCGGAAGTCAAGAACTCCTTGACCGAAAAATGCGAAAACTGAACGACCTGGGAATCGCCATCGTCGACTTGCGTGATCAAACTCGAGCACGTAGAGAGCACGGCTCGTTGCCGATCCTCCCACCGCCAATCCTCCTTCAACTTCGGTATCGCTCCTTCAGCCTCATCAAAGTCAAGTGCAAGGATTTCTGCTAGCTCCTCGACACGTAGCGGCCGAGCAGCCGCAGTGAGACATTGCAAGAGCCGATGAGCGTGGTCTCGGTTGGCCATCCCGATCTCCTTCAACACCCGCTCATATGTCTCATCCAACGATTTCGGCAATTCGTTGAGCGTTCGCCGGATGCTTTGTGGAAAGCAATGTTGCAACACTTCTAGCTGACAGAAAACCCAACGGAACCTGTCAATAGTTAGCAAGCATCATTGGCCCATTCATAGTCGCACTCACATTCCATCAGCTTTATCCGTGAGCGTCTCAATAACCAGCTCTTTATCCTTATCCCTCCATCTCCTCATCGCCGTATCCGAGCCCGCATAAACGACTGATCTGATATAGTCTTCAATATCCTTCTTTTGTCCACTTTGTTCATGAATCGAGACCGGGTGAAATGTTAGGGGTTCAAGCGCGGCTCGGATGTCATTCTCCGGACGGCTGGTGATACATATATGTAGATTCAGAAGCTGGAGGCCGACAAGGTCGTTTATGAGATCAAGGACTTGTCTGCGGGCGGGTGGAATTCCAGAGGTATTGGGACATTCATCTAGCGCGTCCAAGATGATGTAGATTGGGCCATGGCCAGGTAGCGCGAGCATCTCTTTGAGACACTCAATCAGCGTATTGGTGCCGGGCTTACGCGCGCCGTCGTCGTGTGTCTGATAAATGCGGGAGAGTATGTCGCAACAGCTGTCGGAACGAGTAGAGAGCTGAGTTAGAAGCGAGGGAAGTAAGTTGCGGAGGTTTTGTTTATCGGTGTCCTTAAAATCAAAATAGAAATACGCCATGGATGCTAGTCCAGCCTCCCACAAGACCAAAATGTCCTGGATGATCGCGGAGCTATCGGTGATGTAAGTACCTGAGGGGTGAACTCGACAAATGATAACGAACCAAAGGATGCTCTTCCCCGAACCCGCTACAATAATTCTAGCCGATCAATACCCGGGAGGATGTGAAGGAATAGAAAGGCGCACGTTTCCCGTGGATCCACAACAAGGATGTGGTCGACTTGGACTTCCATCCCACGAATATACTTCCTTGGAAAAACCACGTCGCTGTCCCTTCATGCTGCGTGGTAGACGCGATATTTTGGTTGGTGGATGGGTCCGGAGGAGACAGCCACGCTCTGTGGTCCTTCCGTACCCTGCTCCCTGCAGTGACATTTCAGTTTCAGCGAGCAAGAGTAGCACGGCTAAAGAACCACTCACGACTTTCCGCGTCGATATTGCTTGCCGTCTGTTGTAATAGAGCTCTCGTTTCCATTGTCGTTACTTTGACTACCTTGCCATCTAGTTGAATATGAGTTTACGATGGTATTTGTGAGTAGCTAACGCGATGAACGTACCCTCAACAGCCAAGTTGACCTTGTCGTCGACGCCCTGTACTTGCTCACCGACAGTTTGTACTCCAGCCTTGACGTCGTGTGCGACTTTCAGGACCTGCACAATTGCCATCTGCAACTCCTGCTGCGTCAATCTATCCAGTCGGACCAACGCGTCCTCGACGTCCCTTCTTCCGATCAATTTCTTCAGATATCTCTCTGAATCTCTATCAGCGACGGGAAGCGCGTCATCCCGGATCGACTCACTCGTTCGCCCCTGCTTCATCTCCTTCGTCACAATCCCAAATATCCCAAGCACCTCGACCATTATCTTCACAATGGTGTCCTTCATCGCCTCCGTCGTCGGCACCTCGCTATACTCCTCGAGCCGTCTGAAGAAGCTCTCAATGCGCTCGAAGATATCGACGAGCGCATCTTGGCTCGCAGCAACATCCTTTGCCGCCTGCGTACGTTCGGTGTCAGAGCAGTCGGAGTAAGGGTGATCCAGGACAATAACTACCAAGAGGAGGACCCCAGCGCCAGCGAAAATAACTTTCGCGGGTGAGAACACCTTGAAATATGATATCAGAGGGTAGATCGTAGACGGTCATCGCAATAGGACTCACCAGTCCGACGCCCTCGCCCAGCGCGCCGGAGAAAGCATAAAGGACGTTGACAGTCGGAATCAACCATTTCGTCAATTTGTCATCGCCGGACGTAGATTGTTCGAACTGTTGGACTTGAGTGCGAAGGACGGCCAGGATATCGGCGGGAGAGTTGCAGGTCTGCAACTGGCCCATCAACGGATGTTCGAGAAGGTCTTTCTTCGTCTTCTTCTTATACTCTTTCATGGAAGCATAAAAGATGGTCTGGAAATTGGAAGAAGAGGAAGCCGTGTAAGGTGTCTGAGACATTGCAAACAGCGAGGAGAGACGTCTGAGGCCCGGGGTATGATACTAGCACTGCGGGTGAGAAGCGGCCGAGTGGGAACACCAGATCTAGAATAGGTCGCCACGAGGTGACGCCCGCACTGCCTCGGCTCGTAGACAATCCGATATGATTTTTTTGTCACAAACACAAACCACTAATGCACGAATCATCTAGGTCACTGTCGCCCGCTGGGTTAGAGAGCGGCCCGCGCGGTCTAGGGTCTGGGGTCGTCTTAGAAGTGTCTTAGATCTCGACGTCGGCGTCCCCTTGCAGGTGGAGGGAAGTTGACGTGATTAGTGCTTTAGGTCGAATGACGTCCGAGTTCTTTGTTTCTCAAGTTGCAATTAATCAGACACGGGAGCTAGCTAGGTGGCTAAATAGATATATTACCCGTGAATGTGGTGAAGCCATCAGATTGTAAGGAGTATAGAGATAGATGGTCGGCGGAGGTAGGGATGTAGTAGGCAGCCAGTACCGTCAGAGAAAGACCATGAGTAACTTCGAATGCTAGGACATGTCCGTAAGATATTAACTTTTGATGGATGAGGGCAGGAAGAGGTATCAAGGATACATAGTGTGAATGGTGGAGAAATGGACAACGAAGAAGAGATGAAGGTAAAAATGGGTAGATAGTACAAGTTGGGAGTACATACAACAGGCGAAATCAGACACACAAACCCGCGGAGATCCAGCCTGGGAAGACACTCGCGTACACGCACGCACGCACGTACAACTGACAAGGGTTACTTTAAAGAGAGGCCGAGAAAATTTGGGGTGGACGCAACGAATTGGGGGGAGGGACTGCGAGGCGAATAAAGGAAAATCGCAAGCGACAGTACACAGCATTTTTTCATCCTCCCTCTCTCAGTGGATAGAGCAGTTCCCGCCTTTCGAAGCCTTGGACGGGTCACCACGCGCGCACCTCGTCATCGTCATCATCATGGGTATCCTTTTATCCCGCGAAGTGACCGTCGGCGCAGCAGTGTCCGGCACCGGTACTCACGAGGCATCCGCAACGTCAGCCGCAGCATCGATGAACACGTTGTCGCGGCAGATGGAACGACGTGCGGCCCAGCTCGCCGAGGACGCGCTGCTGCTGTAAGCCACGCAAGAGTTCGATTGTAGCGATTGCGACGCTGGTGACTGCGGCGAGTTGGCGCATGATGCATGACGAGCCGACGCTCAAGATCGACTGCGGACGTTCTCTCAGGTGCGCATTATTCGCCTATTGCGGTCCTCGCTGGCGCGTGAGGATGATGGACAATTTCCGCCGGATGACTTTACCCTCCGGTATCACGCTGGTCACTTTGGCCTGCGAGTGTGAGAGGAGGGGACGTAGCGCCGGCGAGTGAGATGGATGAGTTGGAGTGTGTCAGGTCAGGCGTGAGAGAGGCGTGCGAGCGCTTGTTGAATGGCGAGAGAACCTTATACGCTATGGGCGGATATGGGGACGACGTCGGAGATAGCTAAGGTGAATTCGTACGCTCTCGTTCCCGCTGGTCACGATCACGGTCGAGGTTGCCTCGAGACGAGCTCGCGCTCGCAGGATGAGGGTCCGGCAAGCGTGTGAAGAACTAGGCGGGGCTGCTGCCGCGCTCCGCGAACTGCGCATGTTTGAGCAATTTCGAGCGAAGGTTGTAAGTTAGCGCTGCGCAGCCTGCGCACTTGGAATGTGCGATGAGACTGCAGTGCAAACAAAGCACCGCGCCATTCTTCGCTGGCTCATGCATATATCGATCAGCCATCAGGTCAAGTTCACGTCAACTGATACGCACATTTGCTAAAGGTCGTCATGACAAAGTTATGATCACGTATCTCAAGGAGGTCTGCTTCGCTTTGCGGAACTTCAAGGGGACTGGTGATGCACTATCCGTAAAAGAGCGATGACCTGGCGGGCTGGCGAGCTGAACAGCTTCGCCATGTCACCGTCAAACGGCTGGCCTGCATACACGTGAATCGGGGAGTCGAGCTCGAGATTTGCCATCAAGTGTCGTGCCGAGCCGTTCTTTTGCAGGTCTGCATTTACCCACCGAAGGAAAGGTATCCTATTCTGTGGCCGCAAGTCCTTTGAAAAATCAGCGAATTTAGCCTTTCCGCTCCTACAGATAGTCACAACTTCATGCTTAAATAGTTTCCGCGCTCGGTCGCGATGGGTCCTTGTGGAAGCACTCCTTAAGAAATACGACAAGCGGACTAGAAAAGCGTTCAGGAATCGGCGGAGACTCGTCTTCAACTATCCGGAACATCACTGTGCGTTTCATTTGGGTTAACGACTGCGGAAAAACTGAACAGCACCAGTCCAATCACCTGTCATAGCATTCCCGATATCCCCATACGACGGACGTCCCGTCAGCAGCTCGATGTCCGTGCACCCAAGCGACCAGATGTCCGACTTGGGCGACGCGCCTTTGAGCTCGATGACTTCAGGCGCCATCCAGTTCGGCGTGCCCGCGACGTCCTTGATCTCGCGCTCCATCGCGCGCAGGTTGAGCGAGACGCCAAAGTCGGATAGCTTTACGTTCCCAGTCTTGGTCGTGAAGATGTTCGCCGCCTTGAGGTCGCAAAGCACGACGTCGCTGCGATGCAGGTAGTCCAACCCATCTGCCCGGTGTTCAAGTTGAGCGCGCGATACAGCGCCAAACTGCCCGCGTCCGATACAATTGCTAAGTTGCTGATGATTAAAAAAAAAAAAAGGCCAGTCCAGCAGTTAAATACCAACCTCCCGTAAAAGGCGGTCCACTTACAAAGTGCGTTGGTGTCTTCCTTCCTCCCTCACTACCAACGTCTGCCGGGACACACTTCCTTCCGTCGCATCCCGTGCCATCAGATCGCTTGCGCTTGCCTGGTCTCCCGACGCGACGCCGAGGTTGGTCATGCTCTCAAACCGCGAGCGCCACGGCTTGGCACCAAACTCGTCGTACGAGTTCGGCCGCGGCCGCCTGCGCGAACTCGCGCCCTCGCTCTGGAACCGCCCTGGCGGGGGGCAACGACGACAGGGAAATGACGTTACCAGACTAGTTAAGCTCGCACCACGCTTGTTAGACGTGGCCCGCTCAGCCGGATCGAACGAGGGAGACTGCGACTGCGATGGCGTATTCAACGGGCTCGACTTGGGAGCGCCAGACACGACGCGCGGGAACGGGATGGGCACGAGTGAGTCACCGTCTCCCCCAATGCCGCCGTCATCGAGACTGCTCCGCCTGGGCACATAGGTCGCGTTCCTCGGCCCGCCCCGCGCGCTGTCCCTGCGCAATGCGACTCGGCTAGGGCTACGGCCAAGATCGAGAGAAGAAGCATCCGGGCTCGAGTCGCGACGTGACAAGGCGTTGACGTCTTTCAACGCTACGTCGCATGCGGTCCGTCGGCCTACAGGCGGCGGCGGCAACAGCAAGCGGAAGCGCTATTGTGATGGAAATGATGATGCTTGTAGCGGCGACTCGACGCTACCTCCCGGCGGAGAAGCGGACGCGAAGATGGCAGCAGCGCACTCACACTAGCACCGAGATCGGCGGCCCCGAAGTTGCCTAGAAAAGATGGGCATCCGCCGAGACGGCCCGAGAGAGCCAAGGAAGAGGGCGAAGGTTTCCGAATCGCGATCGGGCGAGAAGGTCGCTTGTAGTGCGTCGACAAAGTTTCCATTGGCGTCACGTCGACTACCTTGCCATCTAGTCGTATATGCATTTAACGGATTTGTGAGTAGCTAACGTGTTGAACGCACCCTCAATCCACGTTGACCTTGTCGCCAACAGCTTCTACTCCGTCCTTGATATGATGTGCGATTTGCGGCATCTGCACAATCGCCATCTCCACCTCCTGTTGCGTCAATTATCCGGTCTGCCTAGCGCGTCTTCGATATCCCTTCTTCCAATTGATATCTCTCCAAACATCTGTCAGCGAAGAGCGACGTATCATCAATGATCGACTTACTTGCTCGTCCTTGCTTCATCTCCTTCGTCACAATCCCAAATATTCCAAGCACCTCGACCATTATTTTCACCATGACGTCCCTCATCCCCTCTGCCGTCGGCACCTCGCTATATTCCTCGAGCCGTCTGAAGAAGTTTTCGATGCGCTCGGAGATATCAACGATGGCTCGCAGCAACGTCCTTTTCCGCTTGTATACGTCCGGTATCAGAACAATTCGCCTAAGTGTGATCCAGAGCAATAGCTACCAAGAGGAGGACACTGGCTCCAACGGAAAATCACTTTTGCAGGCGAGAACACCTATAAATATGATATCAGAGTTTGGATCGTAGAAGGGTGGTCGGAATGGAACTCACCAATCCGATGCCCTCGCCAAGGGCTGCGGAGAACGTATAAAGGACGCCGACGGTCGGAATCAACCATTTTGTCAACTTGTTGTCACCGGACGTAGTAGATTGCCCGAACTGTTAGACTTGAGTGCGGAGGATATCGGTGGGTGAGTTGCAGATCTGCAACCGGAGCCATCAACGGATGCGCGAGAACATTTTTCTTTGTCTTCATTTTATAAATTTCCAGGGAAGCACAGAAGATAGCCTGGGAATTGGAGGAAGAGGAAGCCATGGGAGGTGTCTGAGACATGGCAGCAGCAGCGAGGAGAGGCGTCTGAGGTATGATACTGGCAGTGGCAGAAGAGAAATGGCACGGGGGCGCCTGAGTGATTTGGCAGTTGACGCCCGCACAGCCCCACTATCACCTCGTAAATATTTTCGGCCCAGAATTATTGTTTTCAAAATATAGGCGCGGGAGTCTCTTCATCCTTCTTCCCGTCGCCGACTTGGAGGAAGATCCGAACGTGGTGAGGAGTTTCAGGTCGAGGTAGACAAGCAGAGTCTCTGTAGGAAAGGTTGCGCTTAGGCCGCTACAGTAAGTTACGAGGAATGGTTACTCGCAATCTCGGTTCGAGTTCTCGGTCAATGGTATCCCGGATAGTTTCTCAAATGTTTTCTTCTTCTGGTCACGGGAATTAAACAGACGGTGTGTAGGTAGGGATAAGATAGTAGTTTCCGTAACTGTTGACCGGAAGTTTATGCTGAAGAAAGTCGAATTCTTGGACAAGTAAATGCGGGCGAGACGCGAATACGTCAGCTGGACCTCACAGGCCTCACCGGCGAATGGATTTACCCACGTAGATACCATCCGTGTCATAACCGATGAACTAAGTGAACAAACAACAAACATATTCCCAGTGACTCGTAGTACTATGAGTGTCCTTCTCGCTCGCCCAAGTCACGGGGCAGTACAAGATCGCGTTGGTTGACCTTCTATCACGAGTTTCACGGCCGATGTCGTTCACGGCATTGTCAATCAAGAAACCCAAGACAGTCGTAGGTTAGCATATACACTCCCTCCAATAAATGGAACCATGCACGCCCGAGGACCCTGTTTTTTTTTAAATCCATTTTCGTGCGCCTGCACTTCTAATATACTGCGCCCGAGGATGCTTTACCGCAGTACCGCCTCTTAATGCAGGAATGACGGCCTCACGTCTCCTGCCAGCCGACCCACGTCCCCCAGCACTGGCACGCACTCAACAAGTCCTCACCAACGCTCCATACTCGCCACCCCGGCGCGATCCACCCCTGCAATAACTCCCACAGAGCGTCTTCAGCCCGCAGCCCGGCGACGAGGCCCACTACCACGGCAACGGCGTGCAGCGCCGTCGCGAGAGCCGTCGGCGTCGTGAGCTAGTGGGCGCACTAACATCGGGTGTAAGACACAGTCTACAACGAACGGCACGTCTGGCACATCAGTGCCGCGCAAGGCGGAGAGGACGTCCTTGCACAGAAGCGGTACGGCGCGGGGATGTCCGTTGCGATGTATTGCGCACGAAGGGGTTCAGTGCGAGTGCGATAAGTCCAGTTCCTGATCTACCAATTCCTGACGGGAATGAGAAATCTGCAGTACCTTGGTACCCGGAGCACGCATCCGAGTTTGAGGACGTGAGCCTGGCTGCGCTTCCCATAGCCGAATAGGCCACGGCGTCCCTCTGGGAAGTGTCGCTGCTGCCAGGCCAGAAATAGAAACTTGACACTGAAAAATTAAGTACGTGGCGCAGGAGGGGTACCACTCTCGTTAAAGTAACTCACCGAGGAAGGGCTCTTTAGGGGGAGGAGGGCAGTGCACCAGTTTCAAGCATTCAAATAATAGCACGAGGATGGTGGGACGAACCTTGTTTCCACAAGACGCTCTCTGCATTGCTCCCAGAAGTGGTTTTGTCCGGAAGGAGACGTACACGAACACGACGAAATTGTGCCCTCTTCGCTCTTCCTTGGCCTTCGGAATCCCACTTCCTTTTGGCTCCTATCCTGTATTCCATGAGGACTTGCATTTGGTGGGAGGTTTCGGCTCGATGCAGACCAAAAGGGCGTCTTGGTTCGAACTTGGTCCAAGACCGTAGAAGTGCCCCATGTCGGAGCGGTCTGTGGGCTTGAGAGCCGCCAGACTCATGAAGATCTCGACGGGGTCAGAAACTAGGGTCGCGCGCTACGGGTGATCGTTTCTGGAGGGACGGCATCTACACTCGCAGTCGGGCCTCCGTCCGGGATTGTTGGCCAACAAAGATGTCTTTTGCTTTGAATTGTGGCTCTTGCAGAAATCTTGGCGCGGAATATGTAAAGAACGTACGTGACGCGAGCTGCTATATACGTGAACAGTGACTATGATCTACTCGTTTCTGGAATGATGAACGGTGTGAGAGAATGAGGGTAGTCATCAATGGCGGCATCGGGAAAACCACTCCCTGTAAAACCCGTTCTAATTAACACTACAGCAAATTTCATAACAGTTGTCATGTTACGACCACTTTAGGTGTATAGGCGGTCTTTGAATGGGCACCTCGGTGACCATGCCGAATTTCTTTCCCACAAAAACTAATCATAGTAATTATTCCACAACCTCATTTTTTCAAGATATCTATTCCATAACCCCGACTCTGTATGATAACCCCATTTCTCGAGATATTTCCTCGTCCACTTAGCTATGAACCCCGCTCTTGAGTTTTGGAAGTCCGTATGGTCGCTAAATTTGGGGCATGACAACTGTTATGAAACCTGCTGTAATCTATTAAACGCGCCAAGAAACTGCAAATCCGGGCGGGCGCCTGTTGTCCAGAGAGCGCTATTAAGAATCTGTTAAGCGTATTATAAATTTTCCTTAATTTTTGGTACATGTCTGTCATGGAGGGGTTTTTTTTGGGCATGTCTGTCGGCATTCCTCAAGCACCATTGAACCCTCCTTGTGCGCAATGACAATCCAGTGCGTGTGTGCGTAGACCACGGCAGTTCGCACTTCTCAGTAGTGCAAATTAAACTCCTCCAGAGTGGTAACTTCGTTACTGACAACTTCGTACGATGTTATGACAATGTCGTACTTTTCAGCTTTGGAACGAGCCGTTGACGTTCGCGAGCGTTGTGGTCAGCGCCTCACCATTGATGTCGTCGTCATTACCACTTGATTGCGGTCGTGGTAGTGGTGGTTGTTGCCATCCTCGTGTCCCCGCTGCAACCACGACTGGCCATCCTCATCGCCCACATCCTCATCGTGGTCAAGTCGCACTGTACAGCCCATCTTGCGTCGGCGGAATGCCCCGGTGGCGGCGTGGTGGTGGTCCGGGTCCGGGTTGGGTTCGTATGTGGCGACGTCAGGTTTGTTAGGGTCAGGGGTCGCGCAGGGCCGAGGCATCATCGTAGTGGAAGCCATTGCTTGTGGCTGGCATCGTCGAAGTCGAAGTCGCACGCTCCACAGCAAATAGAAGACGGCGAGCACAACGGCACCAAAGAAGGCACCTGACGTAGCTCGTCGGCTTCACCTCTGCATGGAGGTATGGTACCGGTGGACTCTGGTGTGTGCAGGGGGAGAGGCGGGAGAGCGGAGCGGAAACGCGGAATCGAAAAAAAAAAAGAAAGCAAGTCACGTTTATGGTTAATTGGTCGGAGCGTGGGAAGCTTTTCCCGCACCGCCGACGACCCCCATACTCCCCCCATCCATTTCAACTTCAACTTTCCCGACGCACTCTCTTTCCCTGGACCATCCTCCATCTCATCCTCCACTTTCTGGGCCCACCCGCTGCACACCATAATGGACTCAAGGCAACCGGGATGTTGCCCCTCCAATGGCGAACCCCGAATTGGGAGAAAGCAATCGTGCGTTTTTTTTTTCCTCTTCATTTATCCACGAAACGTTCTGATATCACTCGCAAGCCCTCCCACTGCCACACAACTGCTGTGGCTCTTACAACTACAAGTATTCAATGCACAGAGACGACGTCACCGCTGCTACTACTGTACCATCCCACCCATCGCCACGTCATCATCAAATAGTAGTAAGTCCAAACACGGCTACGATGCGCTGACTCAATTTTTTCCTCCACGGAGACCGAAGGCTGCGCGAGATCCATGTGGAGACGTTTGAGCGCAAGCACGGCGTGGCGATCCGCGAGGACCCCAAGGCCGTGATGAAGTTGTGGAATAAGGCTGATCGCCCCAATACCATCCTGAGCGCCACCACCGAGGCGTCTGCTCGGGTACGTGTTCACGTCACGGCATCTGGAAAAGGGTATCGCCAACTCGATGAAAAAAGGTGGAAAGCCTTTTGAACGACATCGACTTTAGCATGAAAGTGACGCGCCAGGCGTTTGAAGGTGCTTGCGCGGACATGAAAGTTTGGTTTGTGCAGCCCATTTTCGACGCCTTGAATAACTCCAACTTGACTTTGGTATGTATTCGGCCTTTGCGGCGTGAGTAGCTGATAGGCCGATATCGACTCAGTTATGTTATATTGACGGGGGGGCGACGTGGGTACCAATGGTGAGGGCGCCGCTAGCAGCTGCCGTGGGAGACTATGTCCACTACGTGTGCTTTCATGACCGTCAATGGCCGAGTCCTCCAGAGACAAAATCGCCATGGATGTGAATTCCGATGAAGCTGCTGTCCTTGCCGCCGCACTAGCGTCGCTCTCCCGACAGTTCCATACCAAGAACATCAAACTCTCGGACATCGCCCCGTATGACGTCCAGGTATCTTATCTCGCCAAGCACAAGAGCGTGGACCCACCTGGTGTGTGTCCGCGCACGATCAGATCACGTCGATGGCATTTGCGAGGGGCTCGTGAACGTGACCGTCAAATTTAGGTCTGTCGCGCCGCTGGGGCTCGAGCAGAAGCGTGAAGCGTGGCAATGGTAAGTGTA